>OY829540.1:26970179-28170179 GCA_963691705.1 Viola odorata | reverse complement strand
AGTTAGGTCATTAAGTGGGAAAGCAAGAGTACTAAAATCACGAATGAAACAATGATAAAAGGAAGCTCCAAAAATCACAGCAGCAATTACACTTAAACAAGATGAAGATTTGAACAATTCCAACACTAAATTTTCAGATTTTTGGGTTACACAAGATCAAACCTAAAAAATGAAAACAGATACAAGATGAACACAAAGAACACCAAGCAGACTTTCACCTTCTGACTTCAAAAGATAGCAAACGTGGTCCAAAAATTCTGAAAATTAACAGGCAGACTCCCAAGACACAAATCTACAACTTTGTAGAAAGAAGAAAAAGATGATTCCAAGTGGAAGACACAAAACAGACTCAAGACACCAAACTATTTTTCTCGCGTAATTTCTGCACACTTTTCTTTGGAGACCAAAAAGTATGAAAAAATCACAGAATTAGCAGTTCAGTCAAAACAAAAGTTCCTCTACTCAGACAGAAGTTTCAGCACAAAAAAATTCAGAATTTACTGGGCGAGAAAACTGACAAAAAACACAAAACAAAACAGACTCAAAAATGACTCTTGGACAGAAAAATCTGCCCAAAACCAACGAGATAATGATGATAAAGGGGATGTGATTTTAATGGAGGAATTGGTGAGAGGACCACGAAAAACCAACCTATGATGCGTTCCTTGTAGGCTAGAACACTCTCTTTTGATCGTTGTCCGACGACGTGGGTTTTAATGTGGAAAATAACTGAAAGAAGACGTGTGACTCTCCAAGGTAAGGTGTCCTTGGCACTCCACACAAAATCCCTTGAGGTTCTTGCGTCAAATCCTTAGCCGATCACGTCTTAAGGAAACAAGGCGTTTTCCTTATTCCCTCGAGCGTTCCAAATGAAACTTGGAGGGAAACTTCCTAACACATAGACGAAGTACTGGGCTGAGTCTTGTGTGAGGAAAAATGTTCTGATCTTCAAAAGGCTCAGTGGTGGCTTTCGCAGTCACATGTGATCTTGTGATTTGGGCGTTCTCCCAAATCCTTCGGGCGTTTCTCCTGATTTTTGGCCTGGACTCCTGTCTTGTATTATAAACGATGCTGGCCTGGTCAAAAATGAGAGAAGGGCGTTGATGGACCTAAAGGTCTAAGGTGGCCACACATGGACCATCCGCGGGTGTAGACGCTGTGCGGATCAGGGTCACGAGGCGCGGCTGGTGCGCGCACAAGCTGGCTTCCTCCGAGGCTGCCTCCGCCTTCAGCTCCTTGTGGATAAGGCTGCTTAGCCTCACCTGCAAGGCTCGGGCCCTGGAGCGGGTGATCGGGCCCGTGGGCGGCAATGAGAGGCTCGAGGCTGCGACAGTCGGGTTGGGGATCGCGGCTGCGGCACTAGGGTTAGGGTTGGCTCCTCTAGGGATCGTATCATCCCCTCAGTCTTGAGAAGGATTCGTCCTCGAATCTAGATCAGCAACATCCTCATCACCTGCATCAAATAACCTTAATTCAGAAATATTAAAGGTTCCATTAACCGAACTATACTCACTCGGAAGGTCTAGGTGGTAAGCGTTGTTGTTGATTTTCTCAAGAATCTGAAACGGTCCATCTCCTCGTGGAGCTAATTTTCCACGTCTCTTCGCTGGGAATCTCTTACGTCTGAGGTGCGGCCACACCCAATCGCCAACTTGGAAGGACACGGTCTTGCGACCTTCGTTGTGCTTGCGCACTAGGCGCTCATTCATGCGCTCAATGTTCTGCTTAGCCTTCTCATGTATCTTCTGTATGTTTTCTGCCCGCTGCTGTCCATCAAAGTTAGAAACATTACTCAAAGGCAAAGGTGGCAAATCCATAGGAGTAATTGGATTGAAGCCATAAACTACTTCAAAAGGCGATCAATTGGTAGTAGAATGGATTGAACGATTGTAAGCAAACTCCATGAAAGGCAAATGATCAGTCCATTTAGAAACATGTTTAATAACTAAAGAGCGTAAAAGAGACCGTACAGTATGGTTAACAACTTCAGTTTGACCGTCGGTTTGAGGGTGACATGAAGTCGAATACAGCAATTTAGTTCCTAGGCGACTCCACAAAACTCGCCAAAAGTGGCTCAAGAATCTTCCATCACGGTCACTAACAATACTAATAGGCATGCCATGGAGGTGGACTACCTCTCTAAAGAATATATCAGCAACCTTAGACGTATCATTTGTATTTTTAAAAGGCAAAAAGTGCACCATTTTAAAAAACCGATCCACCACAACAAATATATTATCCTTACCATCCCAATATTTAGGTAATCCTACAATGAAGTCCATGGACAGATCGGTCCACGGTTGGGAAGGTACGGGCAGTGGCATAAATTCACCATGACTAGCTAACCGAGATTTTTCCCTTTGGCAAATTAAGCATCTAGCAATCACACGCACAACATCACGTTTCATCTTAGGCCAATAAAAGTGTGATTTAAGCATGTCATAGGTTTTATTAATGCCAAAGTGGCCCATAAGTCCACCACTATGTGATTCATGCACAATTAATTCACGCAAGGAGCATCTAGGAATACAAAGGCGCTTGCGCCGAAAAAGATAGTTATCATGCGTATAGAATTTCACGTCAGCCATGGAATCACAAGTCTTATAAATCTCACCAAAATCCAGATCAGTAGGGTAGAGTGGAATAATTTGAGAAAACCCTAAAAATTTGACACTTAATGAAGAGATCAAGGCATACCTCCTAGACAATGCGCCGGCCACAACATTGTCTTTTCCTTCCTTGTACTTCATGTGGTTAGGGAAAGCTTCCAAGAACTCCAACCATACGACATGTCTCCTATTCAGCTTCCCTTGTCCCTTAAGGTATTTGAGGCTCAAGTGGTCGGTATGCACCACAAACTCCCTCGGCATCAAGTAGTGTTGCCAAACTTCGAATGCCCTAATTAGCTCATAAAGCTCCTTGTCATACGTTGGATAACGTAGCTAGGCATCCTTGAGCTTTTCACTAAAGAAGGCTATGGCTTCTTCTCTTGCATCAAAACAGCACCTATACCGATTCCACTCGCGTCACACTCCAACTCAAACGGCTTCTCAAAATCGGGAAGGGCTAACACGGGTGCGTTGGACAGCTTGTCCTTCAATGCTTGGATTGCGGCCTCTTGAGGTTCCTCCCACTTGAAATCAACATGTTTCTTAGTTAGGTCATTAAGTGGGAAAGCAAGAGTACTAAAATCACGAATGAAACAATGATAAAAGGAAGCTCCAAAAATCACAGCAGCAATTACACTTAAACAAGATGAAGATTTGAACAATTCCAACACCAAATTTTCAGATTTTTGGGTTACACAAGATCAAACCTAAAAAATGAAAACAGATACAAGATAAACACAAAGAACACCAAGCAGACTTTCACCTTCTGACTTCAAAAGATAGCAAACGTGGTCCAAAAATTCTGAAAATTAACAGGCAGACTCCCAAGACACAAATCTACAACTTTGTAGAAAGAAGAAAAAGATGATTCCAAGTGGAAGACACACAAAACAGACTCAAGACACCAAACTATTTTTCTCGCGTAATTTCTGCACACTTTTCTTTGGAGACCAAAAAGTATGAAAAAATCACAGAATTAGCAGTTGAGTCAAAACAAAAGTTCCTCTACTCAGATAGAAGTTTCAGCACAAAAAGATTCAGAATTTACTGGGCGAGAAAACTGACAAAAAACACAAAACAAAACAGACTCAAAAATGACTCTTGGACAGAAAAATCTGCCCAAAACCAATGAGATAAAGATGATAAAGGGGATGTGATTTTAATGGAGGAATTGGTGAGAGGACCACGAAAAACCAACCTATGACGCGTTCCTTGTAGGCTAGAACACTCCCTTTTGATCGTTGTCCGACAACATGGGTTTTAATGGGGAAAATAACGGAAAGAAGACGTGTGACTCTCCAAGGTAAGGTGTCCTTGGCACTTCACACAAAATCCCTTGAGGTTCTTGCATCAAATCCTTAGCCGATCACGTCTTAAGGAAACAAGGCGTTTTCCTTATTCCCTCGAGCGTTCCAAATGAAACTTGGAGGGAAACTTCCTAACACATAGACGAAGTACTGGGCTGAGTCTTGTGTGAGGATAAATATTCTGATCTTCAAAAGGCTCAGTGGTGGCTTTCGCAGTCACATGTGATCTTGTGATTTGGGCGTTCTCCCAAATCCTTAGGGCGTTTCTCCTGATTTTTGGTCTGGACTCCTGTCTTGTATTATAAACGATGCTGGCCTGGTCAAAAATGAGAGAAGGGCGTTGATGGACCTAAAGGTCTAAGGTGGCCACACATGGACCATCCGCGGGCGTAGACGTTGCGCGGATCAGGGTCACGAGGCGCGGCTGGTGCGCGCACAAGCTGGCTTCCTCCGAGGCTGCCTCTGCCTTCAGCTCCTTGTGGATGAGGCTGCTTAGCCTCACCTGCAAGGCTCGGGCCCTGGAGCGGGTGATCGGGCCCGTGGGCGGCAATGGGAGGCTCGAGGCTGCGACAGTAGGGTTGGGGTTCGCGGCTGCGGCACTAGGGTTAGGGTTGGCTCCTCTAGGGATCGTATCATCCCCTCAGTCTTGAGAAGGATTCGTCCTCGAATCTAGATCAGCAACATCCTCATCACCTGCATCAAATAACCTTAAGTCAGAAACATTAAAGGTTCCATTAACCGAACTATACTCACTCGGAAGGTCTAGGTGGTAAGCGTTGTTGTTGATTTTCTCAACAATCTGAAATGGTCCATCTCCTCGTGGAGCTAATTTTCCACGTCTCTTCGCAGGGAATCTCTTACGTCTAAGGTGCGGCCACACCCAATCGCCAACTTGGAAGGACACGGTCTTGCGACCTTCGTTGCGCTTGCGCACTAGGCGCTCATTCATGCGCTCAATGTTCTGCTTAGCCTTCGCATGTATCTTCTGTATGTTTTCTGCCCGCTGCTGTCCATCTAAGTTAGAAACATTACTCAAAGGCAAAGGTGGCAAATCCATAGGAGTAATTGGATTGAAGCCATAAACTACTTCAAAAGGCGAACAATTGCTAGTAGAATGGATTGAACGATTGTAAGCAAACTCCATGAAAGGCAAATGATCAGTCCATTTAGAAACATGTTTAGTAACTAAAGAGCGTAAAAGAGACCGTACAGTATGGTTAACAACTTCAGTTTGACCGTCGGTTTGAGGGTGACATGAAGTCGAATACAGCAATTTAGTTCCTAGGCGACTCCACAAAACTCGCCAAAAGTGGCTCAAGAATCTTCCATCACGGTCACTAACAATACTAATAGGCATGCCATAGAGGTGGACTACCTCTCTAAAGAATATATCAGCAACCTTAGACGTATTGTTAGTATTTTTAAAAGGCAAAAAGTGCACCATTTTAAAAAACCGATCCACCACAACAAATATATTATCCTTACCATACCAATATTTAGGTAATCCTACAATGAAGTCCATGGACAGATCGGTCCACGGTTGGGAAGGTACGGGCAGTGGCATAAATTTACCATGACTAGCTAATCGAGATTTTTCCCTTTGGCAAATTAAGCATCTAGCAATCACACGCACAACATCACATTTCATCTTAGGCCAATAAAAGTGTGATTTAAGCATGTCATAGGTTTTATTAATGCCAAAGTGGCCCATAAGTCCACCACTATGTGATTCATGCACAATTAATTCACGCAAGGAGCATCTAGGAATACAAAGGCGCTTGCGCCGAAAAAGATAGTTATCATGCGTATAGAATTTCACGTCAGCCATGGAATCACAAGTCTTATAAATCTCACCAAAATCCAGATCAGTAGGGTAGAGTGGAATAATTTGAGAAACCCTAAAAATTTGACACTTAATGAAGAGATCAAGGCATACCTCCTAGACAATGCGTCGGCCACAACATTGTCTTTTCCTTCCTTGTACTTCATGTGGTTAGGGAAAGCTTCCAAGAACTCCAACCATACGACATGTCTCCTATTCAGCTTCCCTTGTCCCTTAAGGTATTTGAGGCTCAAGTGGTCGGTATGCACCACAAACTCCCTCGGCATCAAGTAGTGTTGCCAAACTTCGAATGCCCTAATTAGCTCATAAAGCTCCTTGTCATACGTTGGATAACGTAGCTAGGCATCCTTGAGCTTTTCACTAAAGAAGGCTATTGGCTTCTTCTCTTGCATCAAAACAGCACCTATACCGATTCCACTCGCGTCACACTCCAACTCAAATGGCTTCTCAAAATCGGGAAGGGCTAACACTGGTGCGTTGGACAGCTTGTCCTTCAATGCTTGGATTGCGGCCTCTTGTGGTTCCTCCCACTTGAAATCAACATGTTTCTTAGTTAGGTCATTAAGTGGGAAAGCAAGAGTACTAAAATCACGAATGAAATAATGATAAAAGGAAGCTCCAAAAATCACAGCATCAATTACACTTAAACAAGATGAAGATTTGAACAATTCCAACACCAAATTTTCATATTTTTGGGTTACACAAGATCAAACCTAAAAAATGAAAACAGATACAAGATGAACACAAAGAACACCAAGCAGACTTTCACCTTCTGACTTCAAAAGATAGCAAACGTGGTCCAAAAATTCTGAAAATTAACAGGCAGACTCCCAAGACACACAAAACAGACTCAAGACACCAAACTATTTTTCTCGCGTAATTTCTGCACACTTTTCTTTGGAGACCAAAAAGTATGAAAAAATCACAGAATTAGCAGTTGAGACAAAACAAAAGTTCCTCTACTCAGATAGAAGTTTCAGCACAAAAAAATTCATAATTTACTGGGCGAGAAAACTGACAAAAAACGCAAATCAAAACAGACTCAAAAATGACTCTTGGACAGAAAAATCTGCCCAAAACCAACGCGATAAAGATGATAAAGGGGATGTGATTTTAATGGAGGAATTGGTGAGAGGACCACGAAAAACCAACCTATGATGCGTTCCTTGTAGGCTAGAACACTCTCTTTTGATCGTTGTCCGACGACGTGGGTTTTAATGTGGAAAATAACTGAAAGAAGACGTGTGACTCTCCAAGGTAAGGTGTCCTTGGCACTCCACACAAAATCCCTTGAGGTTCTTGCATCAAATCCTTAGCCGATCACGTCTTAAGGAAACAAGGCGTTTTCCTTATTACCTCGAGCGTTCCAAATGAAACTTGGACGGAAACTTCCTAACACATAGACGAAGTACTGGGCTGAGTCTTGTGTGAGGAAAAATGTTCTGATCTTCAAAAGGCTCAGTGGTGGCTTTCGCAGTCACATGTGATCTTGTGATTTAGGCGTTCTCCCAAATCCTTCGGGCGTTTCTCCTGATTTTTGGCCTGGACTCCTGTCTTTTATTATAAACGATGCTGACCTGGTCAAAAATGAGAGATGGGTGTTGATGGACCTAAAGGTCTAAGGTGGCATAACATGGACCATCCACGGGCGTAGACGCTGCGCGGATCAGGGTCACGAGGCGCGGCTGGTGCGCGAGCAAGCTGGCTTCCTCCGAGGCTGCCTCTGCCTTCAGCTCCTTGTGGATGAGGCTGCTTAGCCTCACCTGCAAGGCTCGGGCCCTGGAGCGGGTGATCGCGGCTGCGGCACTAGGGTTAGGGTTGGCTCCGCTAGGGATCGTATCATCCCCTCAGTCTTGAGAAGGATTCGTCCTCGAATCTAGATCAGCAACATCCTCATCACCTGCATCAAATAACCTTAAGTCAGAAATATTAAAGGTTCCATTAACCGAACTATACTCACTCGGAAGGTCTAGGTGGTAAGCGTTGTTGTTGATTTTCTCAACAATCTGAAACGGTCCATCTCCTCGTGGAGCTAATTTTCCACGTCTCTTCGCTGGAAATCTCTTACGTCTGAGGTGCGGCCACACCCAATCGCCAACTTGGAAGGACACGGTCTTGCGACCTTCGTTGCGCTTGCGCACTAGGCGCTCATTCATGCGCTCAATGTTCTGCATAGCCTTCTCATGTATCTTCTGTATGTTTTCTGCCCGCTGCTGTCCATCTAAGTTAGAAACATTACTCAAAGGCAAAGGTGGCAAATCCATAGGAGTAATTGGATTGAAGCCATAAACTACTTCAAAAGGCGAACAATTGGTAGTAGAATGGATTGAACGATTGTAAGCAAACTCCATGAAAGGCAAATGATCAGTCCATTTAGAAACATGTTTAGTAACTAAAGAGCGTAAAAGAGACCGTACAGTATGGTTAACAACTTCAGTTTGACGGTCGGTTTGAGGGTGACATGAAGTCGAATACAGCAATTTAGTTCCTAGGCGACTCCACAAAACTCGCCAAAAGTGGCTCAAGAATCTTCCATCACGGTCACTAACAATACTAATAGGCATGCCATAGAGGTGGACTACCTCTCTAAAGAATATATCAGCAACCTTAGACGTATTGTTAGTATTTTTAAAAGGCAAAAAGTGCACCATTTTAAAAAACCGATCCACCACAACAAATATATTATCCTTACCATACCAATATTTAGGTAATCCTACAATGAAGTCCATGGACAGATCGGTCCACGGTTGGGAAGGTACGGGCAGTGGCATAAATTCACCATGACTAGCTAACCGAGATTTTTCCCTTTGGCAAATTAAGCATCTAGCAATCACACGCACAACATCACGTTTCATCTTAGGCCAATAAAAGTGTGATTTAAGCATGTCATAGGTTTTATTAATGCCAAAGTGGCCCATAAGTCCACCACTATGTGATTCATGCACAATTAATTCACGCAAGGAGCATCTAGGAATACAAAGGCGCTTGCGCCGAAAAAGATAGTTATCATGCGTATAGAATTTCACGTCAGCCATGGAATCACAAGTCTTATAAATCTCACCAAAATCCAGATCAGTAGGGTAGAGTGGAATAATTTGAGAAAACCCTAAAAATTTGACACTTAATGAAGAGATCAAGGCATACCTCCTAGACAATGCGCCGGCCACAACATTGTCTTTTCCTTCCTTGTACTTCATGTGGTTAGGGAAAGCTTCCAAGAACTCCAACCATACGACATGTCTCCTATTCAGCTTCCCTTGTCCCTTAAGGTATTTGAGGCTCAAGTGGTCGGTATGCACCACAAACTCCCTCGGCATCAAGTAGTGTTGCCAAACTTCGAATGCCCTAATTAGCTCATAAAGCTCCTTGTCATACGTTGGATAACGTAGCTAGGCATCCTTGAGCTTTTCACTAAAGAAGGCTATGGCTTCTTCTCTTGCATCAAAACAGCACCTATACCGATTCCACTCGCGTCACACTCCAACTCAAACGGCTTCTCAAAATCGGGAAGGGCTAACACGGGTGCGTTGGACAGCTTGTCCTTCAATGCTTGGATTGCGGCCTCTTGAGGTTCCTCCCACTTGAAATCAACATGTTTCTTAGTTAGGTCATTAAGTGGGAAAGCAAGAGTACTAAAATCACGAATGAAACAATGATAAAAGGAAGCTCCAAAAATCACAGCAGCAATTACACTTAAACAAGATGAAGATTTGAACAATTCCAACACCAAATTTTCAGATTTTTGGGTTACACAAGATCAAACCTAAAAAAGGAAAACAGATACAAGATGAACACAAAGAACACCAAGCAGACTTTCACCTTCTGACTTCAAAAGATAGCAAACGTGGTCCAAAAATTCTGAAAATTAACAGGCAGACTCCCAAGACACAAATCTACAACTTTGTAGAAAGAAGAAAAAGATGATTCCAAGTGGAAGACACACAAAACAGACTCAAGACACCAAACTATTTTTCTCGCGTAATTTCTGCACACTTTTCTTTGGAGACCAAAAAGTATGAAAAAATCACAGAATTAGCAGTTGAGTCAAAACAAAAGTTCCTCTACTCAGATAGAAGTTTCAGCACAAAAAAATTCATAATTTACTGGGCGAGAAAACAGACAAAAAACGCAAAACAAAACAGACTCAAAAATGACTCTTGGACAGAAAAATCTGCCCAAAACCAGCGAGATAAAGATGATAAAGGGGATGTGATTTTAATGGAGGAATTGGTGAGAGGACCACGAAAAACCAACCTATGATGCGTTCCTTGTAGGCTAGAACACTCTCTTTTGATCGTTGTCCGACGACGTGGGTTTTAATGTGGAAAATAACTGAAAAAAGACGTGTGACTCTCCAAGGTACGGTGTCCTTGGCACTCCACACAAAATCCCTTGAGGTTCTTGCCTCAAATCCTTAGCCGATCACGTCTTAAGGAAACAAGGCGTTTTCCTTATTACCTCGAGCGTTCCAAATGAAACTTGGAGGGAAACTTCCTAACACATAGACGAAGTACTGGGCTGAGTCTTGTGTGAGGAAAAATGTTCTGATCTTCAAAAGGCTCAGTGGTGGCTTTCGCAGTCTAATGTGATCTTGTGATTTGGGCGTTCTCCCAAATCCTTCGGGCGTTTCTCCTGATTTTTTGCCTGGACTCCTGTCTTGTATTATAAACGATGCTGGCCTGGTCAAAAATGAGAGAAGGGCGTTGATGGACCTAAAGGTCTAAGGTGGCCACACATGGACCATCCGCGGGCGTAGACGCTGCGCGGATCAGGGTCACGAGGCGCGGCTAGTGCGCGCGCAAGCTGGCTTCCTCCAAGGCTGCCTCTGCCTTCAGCTCCTTGTGGATGAGGCTGCTTAGCCTCACCTGCAAGGCTCGGGCCCTGGAGCGGGTGATCGGGCCCGTGGGCGGCAATGGGAGGCTCGAGGCTGCTTCAGTAGGGTTGGGGATCGCGGCTGCGGCACTAGGGTTAGGGTTGGCTCCGCTAGGGATCGTATCATCCCCTCAGTTTTGAGAAGGATTCGTCCTCGAATCTAGATCAGCAACATCCTCATCACCTGCATCAAATAACCTTAAGTCAGAAATATTAAAGGTTCCATTAACTGAACTATACTCACTCGGAAGGTCTAGGTGGTAAGCGTTGTTGTTGATTTTCTCAACAATCTGAAACGGTCCATCTCCTCGTGGAGCTAATTTTCCACGTCTCTTCGCTGGGAATCTCTTACGTCTGAGGTGCGGCCACACCCAATCGCCAACTTGGAAGGTGATATGAGCTTAAAGGCTACAGCTCATCCTTATGCCTTTCTCGGACCAGCCTTGGATCTCCCTCCGAAGCCAGGAGCGCGCGCGCGCCCAACCCTAGCAAACCATGAATGCGTTCGGCTAAGTCTTAGCCAAGGTGAACGTCAAGGCAAGCTCATCCAGCCCATCTCCAAGGGTTCCTTAGGCCGGAAGCAAGCCCCTTTGTCCAAGGGTAATGGGGTACTTTCCCCTTGTAAACAACTTAAGTATTTAAAGTGTAGAATGGCTCATTTCTACACTTGTCTTTGTTTTTGTGTTATCTTCTTCAAGGACCAACTTTTATCATTCAGCATTTAGGGTTCTTAAAACCTTAGGGTTCTTCAAACCAGCACCTAGCTATCTAGACAAATCAGGTTGTTCATCCAAGAGGTGAAAGGGTTGTATTTGTTTAGAGATCCTTTGTTCTTTTCGGCAAGGTTACTCATCCAAGAGGTGAGGGGGTTTGTCAAGAACAATAGTTACCTTCTGTTATCATCAATACACTTTCCTTTTCCTCCATCTATGTCTGCTGCAATCTAAACCATCTCCCCTTCAAGTTATTCGTTCATCCATCTCAACACCGAAACAATAACCATCATTTACACGCCAATCTCCCAAAGAGGCTAGATTCTGCTCCATCAAGGTTTCCTTCGGCCAAACTCCTTCCAAACAGAGCTTGGGCCATATCAAGTGGTAGCGGAGCTCAAGGCTGCCTCTAGGTTGGTAAACATCTTCATCTTCAGCCCCTAATAGTCAAAAAAAAAAAAAACAAAAAACAAAAAAAAACAAAGGGGCTTGCTAGATATTTCGGGTTTTCCCCCATTTTCTATGGTTCAAACACATTTACCATTCATCTCAAGGTTGAAACATCATTTCTAACCGTGGAAAATCAATTGTTTCTCCAACCAAATTGTTTCTGATTTTCGGCAAGGAAGATGATAAGAGAAGCCATTTGATCTTCTCCAATTGATGTCACAAGCTGAAGTGTGTTTCCCTTCAGTTTTTAATCCTCTCAGACAAACAGACAAGATTCCTTACACTGTCATTCTTGTCCCCAAGTTATTCTATTCTTCCACTTCAGCTTTCTGTCATACATGGCAGCACTTACCTTGTTTTCTTCCTATTAAACAAGCTGAATATTCCCTTACACAACCAGCTGCAACACACACATCCCACTACTAAAAAACCTGAATATTCCCTTACACAACCAGCTGCACTCCCTCTTGTCACATTCCAGCACTTTCTCTTGTCACATTCCAGCCCTTCCCATCCGTGTACCACCCAAATCCCACTACACAAAAAACTGAATATTCTCTTGTCACATTCCAGCACTTTCTCTTGTAACATTCCAGCCCTTACCCATCCGTGTACCACCCACATCCCACTATTAAGAAAGCTGAATATTCTCTAGCACATCCTTACACATTCTCTTGTTTTATAATCCCAGCACATGCTGAATATTCCCTTACACAACCAGCTGCACTTTCTCTTGTCACATTCCAGCCCTTACCCATCCGTGTACCACCCACATCCCACTACTAAAAAATCTGAATATTCTCTATCACATCCTTACACATTCAGCACTTACCTTACTTTCTTTTTTTTAACAAAGAAAAGAAATGAAAAGCCAACCATTCAGCCTTTCCAATCCGTGCACCATCCACTGTCCTACTTACTGTTTGTTTTGTTTGGTTCTTGAGTGAAGATTGAGTGGGTGAGATTGTGAGCGTATTAGAGTGTAGTGCGAAACACGAGCGATACACGTAAGGGAGGGACTAACCCTTATTATTTCCAATTGTGTTTTTGTCTTTTTGCAGGTACCGTCCACTATGTGTTCGACCACTAGCAAGAACAGTAGGCAAATGGCCTCTCTCGCGATTCAAATGCAAGAAACTAGACAGCATGTTGCTGATTTGCAAGACTTTAGAGCACAGCGACACCAAGACACAAAGAACATCTTGGCTGCCATTGCTGCCTTATCGGCGCAAAGGGCAAACCCTACTCCCTCACAACTCCCCCCCACCGCACGGCCAACACAAACACCACACCCCACAAAGCCCACACTTACAAATCAGCACCCACCTCCCAATTACCAACCCCAAAATCTCCCGCCACCGACGCAATACTACCAAAATACACGCCCCACTTATCCTAGAAGCATCGATTACTATGCGTTCCCACAAGGACACGCGCATACCAACCCCCATGACACAAGGCAGCCGACAATCCCACATCACCCACCACCTCTTTATCCGCCTCCGAATTACCAACCCCCAAATTTCCCACCAGCAGCTCAATACCACCAAACTACACGCCCAACTGATCCTACAAGCACCGATTACTATGCGATGCCACAATTACACGCACACACCGACCTCCATAACTTAAGGCAACAACCACCTCCACACACACCTTCTTACTACGGTGAGCAGCCTACAAGCTACGATCATCAACTACCACAACGTTCATATGCACCATCTTCTCCTCGGCCTGCATGGGTTCATCATACAACACCTCAGAATAATCCTCACTCCCACACTAGTGTCCGCCCTTATTATGAAAGAGAGAGCTACACCGTGGGGCATAATTCTCATGAGCCTTTGGTTTCCCTACACGTCCAAGAATTTCAGCAAGGCCGAAGTCAGCCGCTCCCCCAACCTACATCTTTTCCTTCCGCCCCTACTAAACAGGCAAGAAATATTGTTTGCCCAACATGTACGAGTAAGGGTCACTTGTGTGACATCTGCCATAACAGTAGAGTGGAAATTGTGATTGTGCCATCTTTTGACGAGGTGAATGTCCAATGTGGTCCGGCAATGATTGTATTGGATGTAAATTCTGTAAAAATGAGTGAAGAAAGTAAGGTTGTGACTGAGGTAGAAAAGGGTGAAAGTGAGCTTGAAAAGAAAGAGTTAAGTGATGAGGAAAAGACACGGCATGAAAACAGTGAGCATCCCATTGCGAGTGTCATTGAGAGAGAGCACAATAAACAGAACAAAAGTGCAGTAAAATTGAGAGAAGAAAGTAAGGAAAAGATGGAAGCGGAAATTGTGAAAGTGATTGATCCAATGAACGTGCCTTTGTACAATGAGGATCATTCAGCTCATACTAACAGTAATGATTTTTTCCCCACTATTTGTGAACCTTTCTTGCAGAAAGATCCAATGGATTTCCATGGCCATTCACGCTGGAATGTCCCTAGGAAAGAAGGCGGATTCAAACCCACCACCTTAGGCGGCGACGGAAGCAAAATTGCTCAACAATGGTGCGCACAAAATGATACACCACCTTTTTCTCCACATGCTGAAAGGTACACACCTCTTCTCAACAATGGTGCCCAACAACAAGGCCTTGATGTAAGTCTTCCCTACTTTTCCCTTTTACCCAAAAGGTATGTCCTAAACCACTCTTTAAACGATGCTTCATTTGAGATTATTCTTGTCAATGATCTAGTTTCACATGATATGAATTTACATGACATATATTTACCATGTGGTAAAGGACCAAACTTCCATTTCCATGGGCGTGATCCTTTTCTTGTTGAACTTAAGCATTACTTGATTGAAAATTTTGTGACATGCGCCAAAACAACTCAATTGCATTTCAACCACTTTGACCCTTTCGTGTTCAAATGTTTCCTGGGTTGCATGTCTAATGATAGCATACGTGATTTGCTGCCGAGTGGTATGTGCTTGAAAGCAATGAATATGTTGTGTGCTGTCCCAAAACAACAACTTGGGCCGAATGTGTTGCAAAAGAATTGGGTTACACCTTTTGCAAATTTATATTTCCTATTGCAGCAACTATTTCACATCTTTAAATCCATTGTGTGTCTTCGTAATGCTGAATTTCGTTGGATTGTCATTGTGAGCAGAATTGAGAAATTGATGAATTGCATACGTTGTTTTATGCTATGTGACATTTTTTGCTCTTTTACACATAGCATCGGTGACTTGTTGGAAACAATGACCCATCGCTTGTCTACCATTTTCACATGCATTGTGCACATTAGTGGTGCCCAATTTTCTTGGTTTGTTATTATGAGCCGCATAGAGAAGGTAGATTATCATATTTTTCGTTCTATCACTTGGGATGCCATCTGCATTTTCTATAACAATTTAAGAATTGATGTGCCTCAATGTGCCAATAATGCTACTGCTTTTGCTATGTGGGTAAGTGTTGAGGGACGTAATTTTATTTTCCCTAATCCTTCTTTGAACAGCAAGTTTAAGGATCCTTATTTTCATCCTACTTTCAATCTTGTTGATTCGTGTCCTTCCTTTGTAGGAACTTTAGAGAGCGACCTTTTGGAAAAGCATAATGCTGATTCGAGGTCGAATCCTCTCGAAGGGGGAGAGAATGATATGAGCACGTCAGATGGTAGCATACGTGATTTGCTGCCGAGTGGAACTTTAGAGAGCGACCTTTTGGGAAAGCAGAACGCTGATTCGAGGTCGAATCGTCTCGAAGGGGGAGAGGATGATATGAGCACGAACCCGTACATAGCCAGCAAAAGGCCTCCCACTTGGCCTATCTTTTCCGAAGGAGTTATCAAGACATTTCCACGTGTGTCCACCAGCCGTGAACAAGCTAAGACTCGGCTGGCCGAGCAAGGAATGGAGCGTATAGATTCGAGGGCGAATCTCCCTAAAGCGGGATGGGATGATA
Organism: Viola odorata; assembly: GCA_963691705.1. Classification (NCBI taxonomy): domain Eukaryota; kingdom Viridiplantae; phylum Streptophyta; class Magnoliopsida; order Malpighiales; family Violaceae; genus Viola; species Viola odorata. Next base: position 28,154,473 of record OY829540.1, on the reverse strand, counting down.
TGAGCTTAAAGGCTACAGCTCATCCTTATGCCTTTCTCGGACCAGCCTTGGATCTCCCTCCGAAGCCAGGAGCGCGTGCGCGCCCAACCCTAGCAAACCATGAATGCGTTCGGCTAAGTCTTAGTCAAGGTGAACGTCAAGGCAAGCTCATCCAGCCCATCTCCAAGGGTTCCTTAGGCCGGAAGCAAGCCCCTTTGTCCAAGGGTAATGGGGTACTTTCCCCTTGTAAACAACTTAAGTATTTAAAGTGTAGAATGGTTCATTTCTACACTTGTCTTTGTTTTTGTGTTATCTTCTTCAAGGACCAACTTTTATCATTCAGCATTTAGGGTTCTTAAAAGCTTAGGGTTCTTCAAACCAGCACCTATCTATCTAGACAAATCAGGTTGTTCATCCAAGAGGTGAAAGGGTTGTATTTGTTTAGAGATCCTTTGTTCTTTTCGGCAAGGTTACTCATCCAAGAGGTGAGGGGGTTTGTCAAGAACAATAGTTACCTTCTGTTATCATCAATACACTTTCCTTTTCCTCCATCTATGTCCGCTGCAATCTAAACCATCTCCCCTTCAAGTTATCCGTTCATCCATCTCAACACCGAAACAATAACCATCATTTACACGTCAATCTCCCAAAGAGACTAGATTCTGCTCCATCAAGGTTTCCTTCGGCCAAACTCCTTCCAAACAGAGCTTGGGCCATATCAGAAGGACACGGTCTTGCGGCCTTCGTTGCGCTTGCGCACTAGGCGCTCATTCATGCGCTCAATGTTCTGCTTAGCCTTCTCATGTATCTTCTCTACGTTTTCTGCCCGCTGCTGTCCATCTAAGTTAGAAACATTACTCAAAGGCAAAGGTGGCAAATCCATAGGAGTAATTGGATTGAAGCCATAAACTACTTCAAAAGGCGAACAATTGGTAGTAGAATGGATTGAACGATTGTAAGCAAACTCCATGAAAGGCAAATGATCAGTCTATTTAGAAACATGTTTAGTAACTAAAGAGCGTAAAAGAGACCGTACAGTATGGTTAACAACTTCAGTTTGACCGTCGGTTTGAGGGTGACATGAAGTCGAATACAGCAATTTAGTTCCTAGGCGACTCCACAAAACTCGCCAAAAGTGGCTCAAGAATCTTCCATCACGGTCACTAACAATACTAATAGGCATGCCATGGAGGTGGACTACCTCTCTAAAGAATATATCAGCAACCTTAGACGTATCATTAGTATTTTTAAAAGGCAAAAAGTGCACCATTTTAAAAAACCGATCCACCACAACAAATATATTATCCTTACCATCCCAATATTTAGGTAATCCTACAATGAAGTCCATGGACAGATCGGTCCACGGTTGGGAAGGTACGAGCAGTGGCATAAATTCACCATGACTAGCTAACCGAGATTTTTCCCTTTGGCAAATTAAGTATCTAGCAATCACACGCACAACATCACGTTTCATCTTAGGCCAATAAAAGTGTGATTTAAGCATGTCATAGGTTTTATTAATGCCAAAGTGGCCCATAAGTCCACCACTATGTGATTCATGCACAATTAATTCACGCAAGGAGCATCTAGGAATACAAAGGCGCTTGCGCCGAAAAAGATAGTTATCATGCGTATAGAATTTCACGTCAGCCATGGAATCACAAGTCTTATAAATCTCACCAAAATCCAGATCAGTAGGGTAGAGTGGAATAATTTGAGAAAACCCTAAAAATTTGACACTTAATGAAGAGATCAAGGCATACCTCCTAGACAATGCGTCGGCCACAACATTGTCTTTTCCTTCCTTGTACTTCATGTGGTTAGGGAAAGCTTCCAAGAACTCCAACCATACGACATGTCTCCTATTCAGCTTCCCTTGTCCCTTAAGGTATTTGAGGCTCAAGTGGTCGGTATGCACCACAAATTCCCTCGGCATCAAGTAGTGTTGCCAAACTTCGAATGCCCTAACTAGCTCATAAAGCTCCTTGTCATACGTTGGATAACGTAGCTAGGCATCCTTGAGCTTTTCACTAAAGAAGGCTATTGGCTTCTTCTCTTGCATCAAAACAGCACCTATACCGATTCCACTCGCGTCGCACTCCAACTCAAACGGCTTGTCCTTCAACGCTTGGAATGCGGCCTCTTGAGGTTCCTCCTACTTGAAATCAACATGTTTCTTAGTTAGGTCATTAAGTGGGAAAGCAAGAGTACTAAAATCACGAATGAAACGATGATAAAAGGAAGCTAGGCCGTGAAAGGAGCGGATGTCGCTTGCTGTTTTTGGCGTAGGCCACTTGATATGAGCTTAAAGGCTCCAGGTCGTCCTTATGCCTTTCTCGGACCAGCCTTGGATCTCACGGTGAAAACTAGCACATTAGGGACTGTTTTGGTGATCAAGTCAGCCGGCCTTCCTAGGTTTAAATGAAGGGTTATTTTAGGGTTTTCTCATGTAATAATTCTCAAGCTATAAATAGAAGGAGATAGCCTCTTTTATAGCTTGTCTTTGTTTTTGTGTTATCTTCTTCAAGGACCAAACTTTTAACTTAAGCATTAGGGTTCTTAAAACCAGCACCAACTATCTAAACAAATCAGGTTGCTTGTATTTGTTTAAGAGATCCTTTGTTCTTTTCGGCAAGGTTACTCATCCAAGAGGTGAGGGGGTTTGTCAAGATCAATAGTTCCTTTTTGTTATCATCAATACACTATCCTTTTCCTCCATTTATGTCCGCTGCTATCAACTCCATCACCATCTCAAATAATCCGTTCATCCATCTGATTATCCAAACGCCAACCTCCTAAAGAGACTAGATCCGACTCCTTCAAGGATTCCTTCGGCCAAACTCCTCCAAATCAGAGCTTGGGCCATATCACCACTCCTTGATTGCTTGCACTTTCGCTTCATCCACCTTAACACCATCCTTGCCCACAAGAAACCCTAAAAATTCAACCTGTTCTAAAGCAAAAGAGCACTTGGAGAGTTTAGCATAAAGCTTCTCTTCACGCAAGGTTAGAAAAATTTCCTTAAGGTGCGAAACATGCTCATGCAAAGATTTGCTATAAACTAAGATGTCATCAAAGTATACAACAATAAATTTCCCTATAAAACGCCTAAGAACATGGCTCATAAGTCTCATGAAGGTACTTGGTGCATTGGTCAATCCAAACAGCATCACTAACCATTCATACAAACCATACTTTATTTTGAATGACGTTTTCCATTCATCACCCTCTTTCATTCTAATTTGATGATAGCCGCTCATTAGATCAATTTTTGAAAAAATTACACTACCACTAAACTCATCTAACATATCATCCAAGCGAGGTATGGGGTGACGATACTTTACCATAATTTTGTTGACAGCTCGGCAGTCAACACACATTCGCTAAGTTCCATCTTTCTTCGGCACTAGAATCACTGGAACGGCGCATGGAGACAAGCTCTCTCGGACATATCCCTTGCTAAGGAGCTCATCCACTTGCCTCTGAAGTTCCTTAGTCTCCTCTGGATTTCTCCTATAGGCTGGTCGGTTTGGGATAGTCGAACCCGGCACAAAGTCGATTTGGTGCTCAATGCCGCGTATTGGTGGCAAACCGGGTGGCATCTCCCCGGGAGTTACATCTTGAAACTCCTACAAAAGAGCTAAAATAGAAGAATGCACAGAAGCTAAAGGATCAAGATTAGATGTGCTCAAACAAAAGGCTTTAAAGCGAATTAAAAGCAAAGGGTGACTCTCGCCAAAATGCTGTTTTTGCAAAATAAGAGCTTTGCGCAAATCTTTTGTTTTCGCATACAAGTTTACTTTCTTTTCTTTTTCTTGCCTTTTCTTTTCTTTTTCAGGCTCTTTCTTTTCTGTTTTTAACCCGTGCTCACTTTTTTCACGGGGGCTGTTTTCATTCTTTTCTTTTATTTCAAACCCGTGCTCACTTTTTTCACGGGGGCTGTTTTCATCTCTTTTTTTGTTTACAAGCCGTGAGGCCTCAAATTTAGCAAAGGACTTCTCCAACCAGAGTTGATCCTCAAGCACTTGCGTAGGTGTAAGGGGTGCAAGTGTGAACTTCACTCCTTCCTTCTCAAGCTTGTACCGATTGCTCCTCCCTTCGTGAGTGGCGTTGCGGTCGAATTGCCATGGCCGGCCAAGTAGCACATGTGACGCTTGCATTGGGACTACATCACACCATATCTCATCTCTGTATTTACCAATAGACAAACTCACCAACACTTGCTTAGTCACCCTAAGGCCGACTCCATCATTCATCCATTGCAAAGTGTACAGCTTTGGATGTTTGACCATAGGTAACCCTAATTTGTGCCCAAGAAGTGTACTAGTACAATTAGTACATGAGCCATTATCAATAATAAGAGAGCATACCTTTGTACCAATATGGCACCAAGCATGGAATAAGTTCTCCCTTTGTTCCTCCTCACAAGTCTCGGCTCTTGGCTGCACACTCAAGTTTTGTCTAACTACTAGGGTCACCGAATCACAAACCCTAGTTTCGTGATCCGCCGTTTCCTCTTCCTCACTCTCCTCCTCCGAATCCTCCACTAACACACGGTCCTCCTCCGAATCCATCTCACCATCATCCCTAATGATCAGAATCCTTTTGTTGGGATATTCGTCTTGCTTATGGCCTCGGCCACTACACTTAAAGCACACAATATCTTTCGTAGGCACACGGTTAGTACTAGCAATAGGAACTTTAGCAAAAGTAGAGTTGGCCGAATTACCTTTGGTACCATAAGAAGATTTTGATACCTTAGGTGTTTCCTTGCTGTCCTTATTCCCCTGGGACCATGAGGACTTGTTCCAAGTGGAATTTCGAGAACTAAAGGTGGACGGGTTAGAATAGGCAGTCTTAGCCTTGCGTTGCCTTTCAATCTTCACGACCATGTGGAGCATCTCCTCCAAAGTCCTATATTGGGTCAACTCCAAGGCATTGGCTATCTCTGGGTTCAGTCGACTCATAAATCTAGACATCTTCGATTCCTCATCTTCTATCACGTTAACCCTAGCCAAAAGAACTTCCAACTCGTTGTGGTAGTCATTCACGATTTTGGACACTTGGGTGAGCTTTTGTAGGCGCTGAAGTTGGTCCTTATGGTAGTACGGTGGGACAAACCTCCTCTTCATCACAAACTTCATGTTCTCCTAGGTAGTCACTGCACCTCTCAAATCCTCATTAACTTGCTCCCACCAATAGGCAGCATATCCAAAGAACTCCACGAAAGCCAATCTTATTTTTTTCTCATCCGTGTAGTTGTGACACCTAAAAATAGCTTCCATCTTTCGTTCGCAAGTCAAGTATGCCTCGGGATCATCCTTCCCTTCGAAAGGTGGAACCTTGAGCTTGACGCTCCCAAGATGATTGTCAACTCGCTCGCGCTCCTTGCAACACGGCTGCTCAAAGTGACGCTCTCGCCTACCAAAGGTGTGTCTGTCGCGTCTACGCGCACCTCCTCCTAGGCGCATCATGAAACCCCTCGGTCCTGCCATGTGAGGCTCCTCCTCATACTCATCTTTAGAACCCTCAGCCTCATGCTCACTGGGCTGGTCATCGCTCGGTGGAGGCGCATATGCCTCTCGGTTCACTCTAGAGTTTAGGCGTTGTGCAAAGCGTAGCCCGGGTCCTTGTGGAACAATATTCTCGTGTTCCCTAGCCTCAACCTACTGCCTCCAAGCTCTCATGTCCTGGAGCTGGGCTGCTATGTCTTGCAATGCCTTGGCTACATCGTTCGTAGTCCATGGTTCCTTCTCTGAATTTCCTGACATCCTGAAATCCACAAAGAAAAATTTGCAAGCGTAAAATTGCCTAAAACTATCACTCCTTCATGTGTTTACTCTCGTATTTGTCTCTCTATTAATCTCACCAACAAATTGTCCAGATCCTCCTCCAATTCGCTCAAGATGAACCGACTCGAAGAATTTTAAAGAAAAAGGTTTCCAAAGAGACACCAAGAAAACTAGTGTAGAAACAAATTGTGAGGTAATATACTCGAATCAATTGCAAAGATCAATCACTCAATCAAGTATACCACAGAGTAGAAAGGCACAATAGTAATGGAATCAAAGGAAAGGCTCAAAATACACAGATTGAGTCAATTGATAACTTAAAAACGCTAATGGCATGCGATTACGGTTTTAAAACTTGTTTTCTCCACAACTTTTGAGTCTCAAGTCCAAATCCGATGATTCTTGTTGCTATAAACCACAAATTCACTCTAGTATTTGATTTTGAAGTTTCTGTTTGTTTTTGGACTTATACTGATTTCGCCTCTGTTTTGATTTTTTTTTTTTTACGAAATTGCTTCACACTTTTCTTCCTTTTTTTTTTTTGACAAAAGTAAAGACCTACAAATCATTGAAGTCGATTTGCATACTAATCGTACACACAAGACAACTAACACACAAGCACACAAGAGAATTGGTGTAGATAGGAATCAATGAATACTAATTTTAACAAAGAAAACGCAATTATTTAAAGGGATAGATTTACCAAGTTGGGATGGCAAAGCTTTGCTACCAGCTGATGCGTTCCTTGTAGGCTAGAATGCTCTCTTTTGATCGTTGTCCGACGACGTGGGTTTCAATGCGGAAAATAACTCGAAGAAGACGTGTGAATCTCCAAGGTAAGGTGCCCTTGGCACTCCACACAGAATCCCTTGAGTTTCTTGCGTCAAACCTCTGAATCTCCAAGGTAAGGTTGGCACTCCAAAGAACGGATGACTCAATGAATGGTGCTTTCAAGTTTTACTTGACAAGCTAATCGAATGCACGAAACTCAATTAGATGCAAGGTTCATCAAGAACGAGTGGATGAAGATCCAAAACAATCTATTTTAATTATCAATAATAGTCTAACCAAAATACAAAGTGGGCGGCTCCTTTTTAAGGATGCGCTAAACCCTAATTCCAATATGGAAACTAGTTTAGTTCCTAATGATGGAATTAAAACAAAAAGGAAACAAGCCAAACTTCCATAAAGGTTCTGAAACACTAAAATAACTTAAATAAAATCAGAGATAAAGGATAGATGTGCAGGCACCGCCGTTTTGGTCAATATGGCCAAGTGGCTTTGCTTGCGGGGTCCGCCGATCACGTCTTAAGGAAACAAGGCATTTTCCTTATTCCCTCAAGGGTTCCTAATGAAACTTTGAGGGAAGCTTCCTAACACATAGAAAAAGTACTGGGCTGAGTCTTGTGCGAGGAAAAATACTCCGATCTTCAAAAGGCTCGGCGGTGGCTTTCGCAGTCACATGTGATCTTGGGATTTGGGCGTTCTCCCAAATCCTTCAGGCGTTTCTCCTGATTTTTGGCCTGGCTCCTCTCTTATATTATAAGCGATGTTGGCCTGGTCAAAAATGATAGAAGGGTGTTGATGGACCTAAAGGTCCGAGGTGGGCACACATGGCCCATCCGCGGGCGTAGACTGTTAAGGTCTAAGCCTTGGAGTTCAAGCTTAGCCTTAACATGGATCCTAAGACACACGATTTGACGGATAGTCCCTTTATAGGGTATGTGAAGGGAAGTCTTCGGGTGTGATAGCTCTCCACCAATCCCTGGGCAAGATATGAGAATATGCTTGCGTAAGTGAGCTTCTCCTATGCGGGTCCGGCATAGGTGTGCGAGTGAACCTTTCGTGTTAGGGAATGAGCACTGCCATCATGGCTGTCCTATGATGGCCACTTCTAGTTAAGTCCGTGTTAGAACTAGTAGTGCACATATAAGAAAGAGGCGAGGTTTGAGAAGGATTGCGAGGGTGGCTATGGAAGATATATATAAGTCGAGGATCAGATAAAGGCCTTGCCTTAGGCGTAGGGCAAGCATAGGCCGAGGTAAGAGAACTCGGCCTATGACATGGTCGTGCGTTGCTGAGAGGCGCGGGCGAACATGGGCAAGAGGCACCAGAGGGCATGACCTCGAGAAATGGCCGGTGGCGGAGAACTACATGCGAGCTTCGGCGAGAGGTCGAGCGAGCATGTCTCTGAGGATTGCGGAAGTCTGGCTTGTCTTGCGTGCGAGTGATAGCCGAGGACGATAGAAGCCTTCCTACGAGACGCATACGAGCGACTCAGGCGATGGCCTTGAGTATCATGGACTCGCCTTAGTCGGGCGTGTGCACAAGAAGTAGAGAATGGCTTGGGCGTTAGTCTTGGGTTAGAGTAAGCCATAAGAGATCGGATGAGTCGGTGCTAAGTCTTGTCAATAGTTCTGCACGAGACGAAGATATATGAGGGTTGTCGAAGACTACTGTCAAGGACAGGGGAAAGGCTGGCCTAGATTGCAGAATCTAGGCACCGCGCGGGCCAAGAAAAAATAGGTCCGTGATAGTTGGTAGCGGAGCTAAATGAGTAAGACTTATGCACGTGAAGTGCATAAGTACAATGTGGCGGAGCAAAGGTTCGAGAAGTTAAATGTTTGTGGAACTAACGCCTGCAAAACCAAAGCTTGTGAAGCTAAAGCTCGGGGAGCTAAAGTTCGGGGATCCTATGCTCGATAGCATCTTGTGATGTCAAGATGCGAGAATGTGAGTGGCGGGAATGATGAACCCGTGGATGCTAATACGAAATTGGCCAATATTATGAGTGAGATGTCGGGATGACAGCAATGAGTGAGAGCCTAGAGGCCAAGTGCTCTAGATGAGAATGCGATGGCTGGTGTTCGGAAGAAACACGCATGAGTGTGAGAAACGAGGAGAAAACTAGTTGTTGGCTTCTGTATTGTACACATCACATAGTGATCATGCAATAAGTTCCAACACGAGTTCTATCGAGATAAAGTGGCGAGTTTAGATACGAAAGTATCGGCGATTATGTAGATTGATGAGTGAGTCTATTAAGGCATTGGATGGGTAGCTAGAGTTCCTAGTCCGTACTCTGGGTGGCTAAAGTCCCTAGTCCATAGTTATGGGTAGCTAGAGTTCTAGTCCATACCTTCGGGTAGCTAGAGTCTTTAAAGCATTGTATGGGTATCGTTTCTAGTCCACGAAATGGTTAATAGAATGCACAAGTCAAGTCAGACATAATGCAAGAATGAGTCTGAATATGATATGGAAGATTGATTCAGGCAGTGGGAATTGAGTGAGTAATGACGGACAATAAATCTAAGAAGGAAGTGTTCCTTCAGAGATTGTCCTGAGCCTTGCATTGTGTACTTGACGCATGTAAGGATGTGCGAATCAACCCATGGAGATAGATCGATGAGGACATCGATGATTGAAGTGGGGGAGGAAGCGAGACATGAGATCTCATACGTGAGATCTCAAGCACATGTAACATGTGGCTTACAGAATGAGTATATATGCGCGGGAAGCGGATGAACGTAGCTTGAGATGAATAAGATGAGTAAGGCTTATGCACATGAAATGCATAAGCGCAAAGAGGCGAAGAGAATATGCATGAGGAGTTACGAGACATGGTAATATGTATGTGGCAAACTAGCTATACATATGAGACTCACTGGCTCAGAGGAACTGAGCCAGGTGAGAGAATGAGAATGCGCAGAGGCGCTTGGCTTAGGGGGATACTATATAATGCACCGAGGCACTTGACCTAGACGGATAGGATATAATGCGCAGAGGCGCTTGACTTAGTGAGGTACCGTGCAAAAAAGTGTCGGTCCGAAGGAACGACACACTTAGGACAAAGGATATCGGTTCGGTGGAACGACACACCTACGTGCTAAGTGGGTTGGTTCGGAAGGATGACACGTCTATGTGCTAGAGACGCTTATGCCATGTGAAAGCTGGACAAGCAGATCTAGTACCGGATGCTAGAACGGAAACAAAGTGTTACGCGATGCTACAACCCTAGGAAGTAGGCTTTGGTGAGCGTAGTGAGAATGGAGAAAAGAAAGAGTGATCAAACAGGTGTAAGGAGAAAACAACCCGCATGAAAAGAGTGAGCATGCGATTGAGGGATAAAAGATTGGTTGGAAGATGTGGCATTGTGGAGAAAATAGCCCGCATGAAAAGAGTGAGCATGCGATTGAGGGATAAAAGATAAGAGAGATTGGTTGGAAGATGTGGCGTTGTGGAATGCACTTCTTCAGGTGACGAGTATGAGAGATGAGACCACAACTGGAGGAGTTGTGGAAGAGTAAAAAGAATGGGAATGGGGAGATAAAGAAATGAGTGAAAAGAATAATGAGTATTGAAATGTGGGAGAGCCTATGATAAACTATTATGGCCTTAACGTGTTCTAACCTCATGTTCCTTGGTAACGCAGGTCTAAGGAGATTGGAGATCTAGTCGATGAGGGCATCGACATTACTAAGTGGGGGAGAGTGTTAAGGTCTAAGCCTTGGAGTTCAAGCTTAGCCTTAACATGGATCCTAAGACGCGCATGGATTTGACGGATAGTCCCTTTATAGGGTATGTGAAGGGAAGTCTTCGGGTGTGATAGCTCTCCACCAATCCCTAGGCAAGATATGAGAATATGCTTACCTAAGTGAGCTTCTTCTATGCGGGTCTGGCACAGGTGTGCGAGTGAGCCTTCCATGTTAGGGAATGAGCGTTGCCATCATGGCTTTGCTATGATGACCACTTCTAGTTAAGTCCGTGTTAGAACTAGTAGTGCGCATATAGGAAAGGGACGAGGTTTGAGAAGGATTGCGAGGGTTGCTATGGAAGATATATATAAGGGTTCGAGGATCGAATAAAGGCCTTGCCTTAGGCGTAGGGCAAGCATAGGCCGAGGTGAGAGAACTCAGCCTATGACATGGTCGTGCGTTGCTTAGAGGCGCGGGCGAACATAGGCAAGAGGCACGAAAGGGCGTGGCCTCAAGAGATGGCCGGTGGCTGAGAACTACATGCGAGCTTGGGCGAGAGGCCGAGCGAGCATGTCTCTGAGGATTGCGGAAGTCTGGCTTGTCTTGCGTGCGAGTGATAGCTGAGGATGAGAGAAGCCTTCCTACGAGACGCATACGAGCGACTCAGGCGATGGCCTTGAGTATCATGGACTCACCTTAGTCGGGCGTGTGCGCCAGAAGTAGAGAATGGCTTGGGCGTTAGTCTTGGGTTAGACTAAGCCATAAGAGATCTGATGAGTCGGTGCTAAGTCTTGTCAATAGTTCTGCACGAGATGAAGCTATATGAGGGTTGTCGAAGACTACTGTCAAGGACAAGAGAAAGGCTGGCCTAGATTGCGGAATCTAGGCGCCGCGCGGGCTAAGAAAAAGTAGGTCCGTGACATAGACGCTGAGTGGATGAGGGTCACGAGGCGCGGCTGGTGCGCGCGCAGGTTGGCTTCCTCTGAGGCTGCCTCTGCCTTCAGCTCCTTGTGGATGAGGCTGCTTAGCCTCGCCTACAAGGCTCGGGCCATGGAGCGGGTGATCGGGCCCGTGGGCGGCAATAGGAGGCTCGAGGCTGCGGTACTAGGGTTGGGGCTCACGGCTGTGGCATTAGGGTTAGGGTTGGCTCCGCTAGGGATCGTATCAACCTAGAGGATAGCTGATGCTCCACTACCACATGATAGCATTTGAGCTTCTCTTGAAGGATTGAAGCCGAAGGAGGAGGAGCCACGGATCTAGTCCTCGCACACGGTTGGGTTTGGTTACGGAATGCGGTGTTTGATGGACGATTTAAGGTGTTTAGCGAAGAGGATAACGTCACTAGGAGATAGCGGAAAGCTGCAGCGGATTTAAATGGAAGAAGATGAAGATGTATTGATGAAATAACAATATATAGAACTCATAAACTTGAAACAAAGCATACAAGGATCTCTACCCAAAAGGGTGATCCTTTCTAATCCTATTGATCAGAAACTTACTCAATACAAGAAGGAAGATGAATGATTCTCGCCCTTAGGAACCCCGACTCATAACACCCTAATGCTAACCTAGAATAGTTGGTCATTGAAAGGAGATAAACTCAATCAAAATCAAAGACAAGTGCTGAAATGAAGGGAAAACACTTTAAATACTAAAGCCTAACAATGGGTAAATACCCTTACACCCTTAGACAAAGGGGCTTGGCCTTGGCAGCAATGAAGATGGGCTTCGGCCAAACAGAAGGTGGGTGCAAGGCTTTGGCAAGGAGGACGCAAGGCCTTGGCAAAGGCGGACACAAGGCCTTAGCCGCGCGGCCTCATGGCTTAGTAGGTGATACGATCCTAGTTGCTTAGGATGCGTAGCACCAAATCTGATCGTTGTTCAAAGAAGGATTTCAATGCGGAATAGAGAACTTGACTCATGCGAACGTAGACTACTGATGCGAGCCCATTAGCCGAAGCCCAAAGCCCACGAGGCCGCGCCACAAGGGCCACCACCAAAGCTCGAGACGTAGCCGCATTGCTCATCAAGGCCTTTCGTGCCGAGGAGCACAACACGAAGGTTGCAGCACAATGGAGCGTTTGCCTCCACGCCAATGACTCGACTCGCAGCCACAGGCTCGAGTCCGAGCTCGAACCCCATACTAAGTCCGCACCCTCGCACATCAGCAAGGCCGCACCCGAGCTCTGCGCCAAGGCCGCACGCGCACGTAACTTCAAGGTCGTGGCCGAGCCCAATGCCAAGGCCTCAATCGCGCCTAGCACCAAGGCCACGATCGAGCCCGGCATCAAGGCTTCACCAAAGACACGTCCCGAAGCCACGGTCCAACCCATCATCAAGGCCGCGGCCGAGTGCAAGGCCAAGGCCACAAACGAGCCACGTCATAACCCCTCGGCCACGCTCAAAGCCAAGGCCACGAAAGGGCCACGTCATTGCCCTTCGCCCACGCCTAGTCACATAGCCAAGCGGGCCCGAGTCACATGGGAAGAATGACCCCTTTGTCCAAGGGCTCTTAGGGAATTTCCCTTGTAAATATCTTAGCTATAAAATGAAGGACTTGTCTTCATTTTAGCCGTCTTCAAGGTTGCGTTTCTTCATCTTCAAGGTATTTCCACGGTTCTAAACCACCCACTTGTTGATCTTGTCAATTTCGGCCATTTGGGTCTTTTCGAAATTTTTGGTCATTTTGCCTTGTTTGATCCATCTAAAACGCTTGGCTTAGTTTGTTTAGTGTTTTTGCTGGATTAAATCTGTCTTTCTTCATCTCTTTCACCCATAAACAATATGGTGTTCATGGTATTTTTCTACAACCCACAAACTGCTAGACAAGTGTCCTAGGGTACGGTTTGTCCTTTTGTGTGAGTCACGTGGTGAGTCATCCTTCACATGTGTAGCCAGCGGCCTTCAACCCTAAAATACTAAAGCACACCCTAGGTCATATTTATAACCGTACCCACCTATCAATCATTGATAACCACTCTTTCACTTATCATGACACAAGCACCTATCAAGCATTGATACACGAAACCTCTCATCACTAGTACATATCACCCCACTTATCAATTGTGCACTACAAGTCTTACATCATTCATCAATACTTGTCATACACCTTGGAAGCTCTTGCATTTAATAAAACAAAAAAACAAAACGAATTAAAAAAAAAAAACAAATCAAAAGAAAAAGAATTCAAAAATAATAATTTAAGATGAGTCAATGCAAGGGACTTGAGTTAGTAGGCAAGACCTAGTGCTCGTTGAGGTTTACATTAGAGCTTGAATCATTGAGACGCTTGATCATGCATAATGTCTTGGTTGTTTACTTCTTTATTTCCTTTCGTGTTGTTAATTCTTGAGTAGTTAGTGCTTGCTTTCGTTTGTGTTTTGGTATTTCCTCTTTGTTTCTCATATCACTTCCACTCTAGGTCTAAGGTGTGCATCATTGCAACTTCGTGAGCTACCCTAGACCAATCCGTACCTTTCTTCCACGCCCTTGTTGTCTTTGCGGGTCCACTAAAATTGCCTTAGAGTCGAGTTTGTCTAAGTTGGTTTTGGGCTTGAGAGAAAATAGAGAGGCGTGAGGAGGGGAGCTTATTAGAGAGAAGAGTGAAATACGAGGGTAAAACACGTGAGGGAGGGAGCTAACCCTTATCTTTTATACGAATTGCGTTTGTTATTTTTGTAGGTACATCACTATGTCTCGAAATGAGTATCATTCGGGAGGGGAGTCGAATGCATCGGTACATGGGGGCGTTTATGGGGAAGAGCCCGCACCTAATGAGGCTCTAGCCAATCTCTTGGCAAGGATGGAGGAAAGAATGACTAATCAAGAGGCCATGATGGCGGCGCAGCAAGCTATGCTGGTCAATCAACAAGCCATGATGGCTCGGATGATGGAAACACTCAACAAACTGTCCGAGAAGGCACCCACACCCCAAACACAGCCACCCCAACTGCCACCTCAACCCCAAACCCAACCACCACCTCAACCCCAAACACACCCGCTGCTCCAACCCCAAACACAACCTCCACTTCAGCCACAAACACAACCCCCACCTAGGCAGCAAGAGCGCCTACAGCAGCCCGCAACACACTTTCACCAAAGGACTGGCCCGAGAAATCCTAACGATGTGGACTACTATGCCTTCGGCCACCCCGGCCGTGAGGAAGTAGAAGTAGCCGAGAGCGTAGCGAGTGAGGACATTGTGCCACCCCGCGAGATGACACTAGGGCTGCTAAAAACCCACAATCACCTATCCGAACCCCCACCTAAACCAAAGAACTTCCTAGACACCATCACCCAAGCCACTCGAAACACCGCCCCAACCTACACTTGTCAAGGGCTAATGCCTACGTCCCTCCAAGACAATCACCTAGGGGACCGCGCCAAAACCCATCCATTGAACCCCCGGGGCACCAAGAGTATGAGAGGGACGATGGCTATGAGGAAAGAAGGCCTCGGTATCAAAGGGATAGGGACGATGGCTACGAGGAAAGGGGGCCACGGAACCAAAGGGAGAGAGGTGATGATTTCCACAACCCAAAGTTGCCTTTACCTACTTTTGAGGGGAAGGATGACCCCGAGGCTTACTTCGAATGGGAAAACAAGATGGAGCGCATCTTTGCCAATTATGACTACTCGGAGAGCAAAAAGGTTAAGCTCGTCGTAGTGGAGTTCACGGGCCTAGCCATTCAATGGTGGGACCGCATCCTAGTGAGTAGACGACTCGAGGGAGGAGTGGTAGTGACCGAATGGGAGGAATTGCTAAGGGAGATGAGGCGCCGGTTTGTGCCTCCCCATTATATGAGAGACCTCCATCAACGGCTCCAATCCATCCGCTAAGGCCCGAGGAGCGTAAGTGAGTTCTACCACGACATGCTCACCTTGATTTTTCGGGCGGAGGTTCGCGAAGGGACCGAAGCCACTATGGCTAGTTTCATGGGAGGGTTGCACAAGGAAATCGCAGATATGATTGACTTCTACGCCTACTCTACCTTGGACGAAATGTATCTCCTCGCCCTCAAGATTGAGAGGCAAGTGAGCCGAAAGCCTAGAACCTCCCCTCAAACGCCTATCTCTACCCGTAACCTCTCTTCCACTTACAAAAGGCCATGGCCAAATACCACCAAACCACCCGTGACTACAACTCCAAATGCCTACCCAAACACCTACCGCGCCCTAACTCCTAAACCAAACCCCCAATCGAGCACATTTCCACCTAACCCCCACCGCATGCCTTCCCACCAAGACCAGCACCCAGCAACAACCCGCCCGAAAGGATGCGCACTAGGGACATCACTTGTTTCAAGTGCGGCGGCAAAGGGCACATGAGGGCCGAGTGCGCCAACCTCACGGTTATGGTACTAAGGGAAGGAGGCGAGATTGTGAGTGAAGGGGAGGAAGAGGAAGAAAGTGGACCGAGGGAAGAATGGGGCGAAGGAGAGGATTCAAGTGAGGAGAGTGATGAGTACGATCACATAGAGGTACCTCAATGCCTCGTCGTGAGAAGGAGTTTGAGTATGAAGGGCCGAGAGGATGATGCCTCTATTGCGCAAAGGGAAAACCTATTCCATACAAGGGGCACCTCTAACGGAATGGTTATGGCCATCATCATCGACAACGGGAGCTGCGCGGATGTGGCAAGCGCCCTCCTAGTCCACGCTTTGGGCCTCAACACCGTGAAACACCCCCATCCGTGTGTGCTGAATTGGTTCAACGACGGGAACACCGTCAAGGTTCAAAGGCAAGTCTTGGTGCCTTTTAACATCGGGGGCTACAAGGATAAATGTTTGTGTGATGTGGCCCCTATGCAAGCCAGTCACTTGCTTCTCGGCCGGCCTTGGCAATATGACCGCAAGGCAATCCATGACGGATTCAAGAACAACTACAAGCTTTAGCATGAAGGCCGCAAGTTCTTGATTCCACCCTTGTCCCCGAGCCAAGTTTACGAGGACCAAATTAAATTGGAAAATGCTTGCGCCGCTTTTGAGATTTCCGTGTCACTTGGAAAGAAAGAGAGTGATTGGAGTGGAGAGAAGAAAGTAAGCGGGTATTATGGGGAAAACAGTGGCCATGAAAACATCGAGCATGAGCCAAGAGAGGAGAGCAAAGAGAACCGAGAGAAAAAGATAGCCGAGAAGGGCAAAACCAAGCTTGAAAGAAAAGAGCAAGCTAGTGAGGCCGTTAGGACGGCAAGAGTGGAGGGAAAAGTAAGCTTAATGGCCAAGGGGAGAGATATTAGGCACGCTGAAACAAGCTTGGTTCCGGTTTAGAGCCCTTTTCACGGATCTAGTCCTCTTTGGGAGGTTGGATCGTCGATTAGATGGAGTTGATGGAGAGGATAACGTCGCAAGGAGATTGCGGAATACGTGCAGTCGATAAATGGATGAAGATGAAGGTGTTTTGATGTATAAATAATAAACGAACTTGCATACACGGTAAACCCTTCTAGGGATGATTCCTAGACAACCTTACCACAAGCATACAAGGATCTCTCAATCAAGGCCGACCCTTCCATCAACAAGGATGGACAACCCGGCTGTTTTGATGAAGAAGATGAAGTGCTGGTTTTAAGAACCCTAAATTACCTAAGCTACACTAAGCTACACTAGGGTTTGGTCTTAGAGAAATAACATTCAAATCAAAGACAAGTATAAAAGAGGCTATCTCCTTCTATTTATACTTGTGAGTTATTACAAGGGCTAAGTACCCTAATACCCTTGGACAAAGGGTCTTGGACATTCGAGCTTGGCAGCCTAGAAGATGGGCTAAAAGGCTTGGCCTAGACGAAGGACGGCAGTCTTGGCCTAGACAGAAAGGACGCCAGTCTTGGCCTAGACAGAAAGGCTTGGCCTAGACGAAGGACGCCAGTCTTGCCTTAGACGATGGACGTCAGTCTTGCCCTAGATGATGGATGACCGTCTTGCCCTAGATAGAAGGTTCGGCCTAGACAGAAGGCTTGGCCTAGACGCACATCTTGGCCTAGACGGATAACTTGGCCTAGACGGCAGGCTCGTATCATCCCATCCGCCTTTGAAGAGATTCGTCCTCGAGAACAGCTGGAGCTCCGCTACCAAATGATACAAGCTTGGTTCTAGTTTGGAGCCCTTTTCACGGATCTAGTCCTCTTTGGGAGGTTGGATCGTCGATTAGATGAAGTTGATGGAGAGGATAACGTCGCAAGGAGATTGCGGAATAGGTGCAGCGGATAAATGGATGAAGATGAAGGTGTTTTGATGTATAAACAATAAACGAACTTAGATACACGGTAAACCCTTCTAGGGATGATTCCTAGACAACCTTACCACAAGCATACAAGGATCTCTCAATCAAGGCCGACCCTTACATCAACAAGGATGGACAACCCGGCTATTTTGATGAAGAAGATGAAGTGCTGGTTTTAAGAACCCTAAATTACCTAAGCTACACTAGGGTTTGGTCTTAGAGAAATAACATTCAAATCAAAGACAAGTATAAAAGAGGCTATCTCCTTCTATTTATACTTGTGAGTTATTATAAGGGCTAAATACCCTAATACCCTTGGACAAAGGGTCTTGGACATTCGGGCTTGGCAACCTAGAAGATGGGCCGAAAGGCTTGGCCTAGACGAAGAACGCCAGTCTTGGCCTAGACAGAAAGGATGCCAGTCTTGGCCTAGACAGAAAGGACGCCAGTCTTGGCCTAGACGATGGACGTCAGTCTTGCCCTAGATGATGGATGCCCGTCTTGCCCTAGACAGAAGGTTCGGCCTAGACAGAAGGCTTGGCCTAGACGCACATCTTGGCCTAGACGGATAACTTGGCCTAGACGGCAGGCTCGTATCATCCCATCCGCCTTTGAAGAGATTCGTCCTCGAATCTAGAGGCTCCATTCCTTGCTCGGCCAAACGGGTCATGGTAAAGTACCTACAAAAAGAAAACAAACGCAAGTGCTAATAAAAACGTTAGTCTCTCCCTCACGTGTTTCACTCGTGTTTATCACTCTAATAGGCTCACACTTTTCTCTCACACTCTTATCTCAATCACGAACCAAACAACTAGGCTAGCAAGACCCTAAGGATAAACTAGAGCTCATAGAAAGCAAGACAACCAAGGTAAGAAAGAAAGTGAAGAGGAAAGCCGAATTAATGCCCAAGACTAATGATCAAATCAGACACTAATTAGACTTAGATTAGAGTATCAATGCGTGGAATCAAAGAAGAGAAACACTAACTCAAAGCTACCCAAGAAGACGACTCAAGGAAAAGAGAAAACAAAATAAAGACACAAGGAAACCGAATGTTTGAACAATCACAAGGAAAACCGAAACTCAAGGAATGCACACCAAGATGGAAACTACCACACTTCTAATGCATTCAACACACTAGTCTCTTACTTTTGACTCACTACTCTTTTTTTTTCCTTTTTTTTTGTGTTTAGGGACTTGATCTTTTCTTTTCTACTCTTTTAGTCCCTTCTGTTTCTCCTTTTTTTTTTTGTAGTGAGTGAAGAGAAATCAATGGTTGAGTGACATGTCTTTTAGATGAACATAAGTGTATGACAAGTAGTTTAAAACACAAAAAATAATTTTCACTAAATGCCAAAAATTTGATGATGTGGCACAAGTGATGAGGTGGCAAAAATAGGTGAGGTGACAAGTTATGTGTCAAGTGAGTGTCAAGTGAGGTGGCAAGAATGTGCTCATAAAATATCTAAAAGAATATTCTATGCATATCCTATTTGATATACTAGGCTAGCAATGAAGGTGATGTGGCTTAATATGCACCTAGTATATTAGAGGACACCTACACAAACCAACAAAATGGGACCACAAGCTCCACATGGCACACATTACACTTGTTCTTACACATGGATGAACCAAATGCATACACCAATCACTCTAATTCGGTTCTAGGAATTAAGATGAAGATTTTAATTATTCAAACACATAATTTTCGGATTTTTGGGTTCACAATAGATCAAACCTGAAAAAGCATCAAGAACACAAGATGAACTTTGAAGAACACCAAACAGACTTTCGCTTTCTGACTCCAAAATATAGCAAACGTAGCCCAAAAATTACGCAAATTAACAGGCTGACTCCTAAGACATAGATCTACAACTTTGTAGAAGAAATAAAAACACTATTCCAAGTGTAAGACACACAAAACAGACTCACGACACAGAACTGTTTCTCTCGCGTAATTTCTGCACACTCTTTTTTGGAGACCAAAAAGTATGAGAAATAAACCGAGTTAACAGTTGACCCAATAACGAAAGTTTCTCTACTCAGATAGAAGTTTCAGTATACAAAATTTTAGAATTTACTGGGCGAGAAAACAGTCACAAATCGAAAAACAAAACTGACTCAAAACTGACTCTTGGACAGGGACAATCTGCCCAACACAAACGAAAATAAAAAGACAAAGGGGAAGCGATTTTAGAGGTGGAAAGGATGAGAGAAACACAGGAAACCAACCTAGAGAACAGCTGGAGCTCCGCTACCAAATAATACAAGCTTGGTTCTGGTTTGGAGCCCTTTTCACGGATCTAGTCCTCTTTGGGAGGTTGGATCGTCGATTAGATGAAGTTGATGGAGAGGATAACGTCGCAAGGAGATTGCGGAATAGGTGCAGCGGATAAATGGATGAAGATGAAGGTGTTTTGATGTATAAACAATAAACGAACTTAGATACACGGTAAACCCTTCTAGGGATGATTCCTAGACAACCTTACCACAAGCATACAAGGATCTCTCAATCAAGGCCGACCCTTACATCAACAAGGATGGACAACCCGGCTATTTTGATGAAGAAGATGAAGTGCTGGTTTTAAGAACCCTAAATTACCTAAGCTACACTAGGGTTTGGTCTTAGAGAAATAACATTCAAATCAAAGACAAGTATAAAAGAGGCTATCTCCTTCTATTTATACTTGTGAGTTATTACAAGGGCTAAGTACCCTAATACCCTTGGACAAAGGGTCTTGGACATTCGAGCTTGGCAGCCTAGAAGATGGGCCAAAAGGCTTGGCCTAGACGAAGGACGGCAGTCTTGGCCTAGACAGAAAGGACGGCAGTCTTGGCCTAGACAGAAAGGCTTGGCCTAGACGAAGGACGCCAGTCTTGCCTTAGACGATGGACATCAGTCTTGCCCTAGATGATGGATGACCGTCTTGCCCTAGATAGAAGGTTCGGCCTAGACAGAAGGCTTGGCCTAGACGCACATCTTGGCCTAGACGGATAACTTGGCCTAGACGGCAAGCTCGTATCATCCCATCCGCCTTTGAAGAGATTCGTCCTCGAATCTAGAGGCTCCATTCCTTGCTCGGCCAAACGGGTCATGGTAAAGTACCTACAAAAAGAAAACAAACGCAAGTGCTAATAAAAACGTTAGTCTCTCCCTCACGTGTTTCACTCGTGTTTATCACTCTAATAGGCTCACACTTTTCTCTCACACTCTTATCTCAATCACGAACCAAACAACTAGGCTAGCAAGACCCTAAGGATAAACTAGAGCTCATAGAAAGCAAGACAACCAAGGTAAGAAAGAAAGTGAAGAGGAAAGCCGAATTAATGCCCAAGACTAATGATCAAATCAGACACTAATTAGACTTAGATTAGAGTATCAATGCGTGGAATCAAAGAAGAGAAACACTAACTCAAAGCTACCCAAGAAGACGACTCAAGGAAAAGAGAAAACAAAATAAAGACACAAGGAAACCGAATGTTTGAACAATCACAAGGAAAACCGAAACTCAAGGAATGCACACCAAGATGGAAACTACCACACTTCTAATGCATTCAACACACTAGTCTCTTACTTTTGACTCACTACTCTTTTTTTTTCCTTTTTTTTTGTGTTTAGGGACTTGATCTTTTCTTTTCTACTCTTTTAGTCCCTTCTGTTTCTCCTTTTTTTTTTTGTAGTGAGTGAAGAGAAATCAATGGTTGAGTGACATGTCTTTTAGATGAACATAAGTGTATGACAAGTAGTTTAAAACACAAAAAATAATTTTCACTAAATGCCAAAAATTTGATGATGTGGCACAAGTGATGAGGTGGCAAAAATAGGTGAGGTGACAAGTTATGTGTCAAGTGAGTGTCAAGTGAGGTGGCAAGAATGTGCTCATAAAATATCTAAAAGAATATTCTATGCATATCCTATTTGATATACTAGGCTAGCAATGAAGGTGATGTGGCTTAATATGCACCTAGTATATTAGAGGACACCTACACAAACCAACAAAATGGGACCACAAGCTCCACATGGCACACATTACACTTGTTCTTACACATGGATGAACCAAATGCATACACCAATCACTCTAATTCGGTTCTAGGAATTAAGATGAAGATTTTAATTATTCAAACACATAATTTTCGGATTTTTGGGTTCACAATAGATCAAACCTGAAAAAGCATCAAGAACACAAGATGAACTTTGAAGAACACCAAACAGACTTTCGCTTTCTGACTCCAAAATATAGCAAACGTAGCCCAAAAATTACGTAAATTAACAGGCTGACTCCTAAGACATAGATCTACAACTTTGTAGAAGAAATAAAAACACTATTCCAAGTGTAAGACACACAAAACAGACTCACGACACAGAACTGTTTCTCTCGCGTAATTTCTGCACACTCTTTTTTGGAGACCAAAAAGTATGAGAAATAAACCGAGTTAACAGTTGACCCAATAACGAAAGTTTCTCTACTCAGATAGAAGTTTCAGTATACAAAATTTTAGAATTTACTGGGCGAGAAAACAGTCACAAATCGAAAAACAAAACTGACTCAAAACTGACTCTTGGACAGGAACAATCTGCCCAACACAAACGAAAATAAAAAGACAAAGGGGAAGCGATTTTAGAGGTGGAAAGGATGAGAGAAACACAGGAAACCAACCTAGAGAACAGCTGGAGCTCCGCTACCAAATAATACAAGCTTGGTTCTGGTTTGGAGCCCTTTTCACGGATCTAGTCCTCTTTGGGAGGTTGGATCGTCGATTAGATGAAGTTGATGGAGAGGATAACGTCGCAAGGAGATTGCGGAATAGGTGCAGCGGATAAATGGATGAAGATGAAGGTGTTTTGATGTATAAACAATAAACGAACTTAGATACACGGTAAACCCTTCTAGGGATGATTCCTAGACAACCTTACCACAAGCATACAAGGATCTCTCAATCAAGGCCGACCCTTACATCAACAAGGATGGACAACCCGGCTATTTTGATGAAGAAGATGAAGTGCTGGTTTTAAGAACCCTAAATTACCTAAGCTACACTAGGGTTTGGTCTTAGAGAAATAACATTCAAATCAAAGACAAGTATAAAAGAGGCTATCTCCTTCTATTTATACTTGTGAGTTATTACAAGGGCTAAGTACCCTAATACCCTTGGACAAAGGGTCTTGGACATTCGAGCTTGGCAGCCTAGAAGATGGGCCAAAAGGCTTGGCCTAGACGAAGGACGGCAGTCTTGGCCTAGACAGAAAGGACGGCAGTCTTGGCCTAGACAGAAAGGCTTGGCCTAGACGAAGGACGCCAGTCTTGCCTTAGACGATGGACGTCAGTCTTGCCCTAGATGATGGATGACCGTCTTGCCCTAGACAGAAGGTTCGGCCTAGACAGAAGGCTTGGCCTAGACGCACATCTTGGCCTAGACGGATAACTTGGCCTAGACGGCAGGCTCGTATCATCCCATCCGCCTTTGAAGAGATTCGTCCTCGAATCTAGAGGCTCCATTCCTTGCTCGGCCAAACGGGTCATGGTAAAGTACCTACAAAAAGAAAACAAACGCAAGTGCTAATAAAAACGTTAGTCTCTCCCTCACGTGTTTCACTCGTGTTTATCACTCTAATAGGCTCACACTTTTCTCTCACACTCTTATCTCAATCACGAACCAAACAACTAGGCTAGCAAGACCCTAAGGATAAACTAGAGCTCATAGAAAGCAAGACAACCAAGGTAAGAAAGAAAGTGAAGAGGAAAGCCGAATTAATGCCCAAGACTAATGATCAAATCAGACACTAATTAGACTTAGATTAGAGTATCAATGCGTGGAATCAAAGAAGAGAAACACTAACTCAAAGCTACCCAAGAAGACGACTCAAGGAAAAGAGAAAACAAAATAAAGACACAAGGAAACCGAATGTTTGAACAATCACAAGGAAAACCGAAACTCAAGGAATGCACACCAAGATGGAAACTACCACACTTCTAATGCATTCAACACACTAGTCTCTTACTTTTGACTCACTACTCTTTTTTTTTCCTTTTTTTTTGTGTTTAGGGACTTGATCTTTTCTTTTCTACTCTTTTAGTCCCTTCTGTTTCTCCTTTTTTTTTTTGTAGTGAGTGAAGAGAAATCAATGGTTGAGTGACATGTCTTTTAGATGAACATAAGTGTATGACAAGTAGTTTAAAACACAAAAAATAATTTTCACTAAATGCCAAAAATTTGATGATGTGGCACAAGTGATGAGGTGGCAAAAATAGGTGAGGTGACAAGTTATGTGTCAAGTGAGTGTCAAGTGAGGTGGCAAGAATGTGCTCATAAAATATCTAAAAGAATATTCTATGCATATCCTATTTGATATACTAGGCTAGCAATGAAGGTGATGTGGCTTAATATGCACCTAGTATATTAGAGGACACCTACACAAACCAACAAAATGGGACCACAAGCTCCACATGGCACACATTACACTTGTTCTTACACATGGATGAACCAAATGCATACACCAATCACTCTAATTCGGTTCTAGGAATTAAGATGAAGATTTTAATTATTCAAACACATAATTTTCGGATTTTTGGGTTCACAATAGATCAAACCTGAAAAAGCATCAAGAACACAAGATGAACTTTGAAGAACACCAAACAGACTTTCGCTTTCTGACTCCAAAATATAGCAAACGTAGCCCAAAAATTACGCAAATTAACAGGCTGACTCCTAAGACATAGATCTACAACTTTGTAGAAGAAATAAAAACACTATTCCAAGTGTAAGACACACAAAACAGACTCACGACACAGAACTGTTTCTCTCGCGTAATTTCTGCACACTCTTTTTTGGAGACCAAAAAGTATGAGAAATAAACCGAGTTAACAGTTGACCCAATAACGAAAGTTTCTCTACTCAGATAGAAGTTTCAGTATACAAAATTTTAGAATTTACTGGGCGAGAAAACAGTCACAAATCGAAAAACAAAACTGACTCAAAACTGACTCTTGGACAGGAACAATCTGCCCAACACAAACGAAAATAAAAAGACAAAGGGGAAGCGATTTTAGAGGTGGAAAGGATGAGAGAAACACAGGAAACCAACCTAGAGAACAGCTGGAGCTCCGCTACCAAATAATACAAGCTTGGTTCTGGTTTGGAGCCCTTTTCACGGATCTAGTCCTCTTTGGGAGGTTGGATCGTCGATTAGATGAAGTTGATGGAGAGGATAACGTCGCAAGGAGATTGCGGAATAGGTGCAGTGGATAAATGGATGAAGATGAAGGTGTTTTGATGTATAAACAATAAACGAACTTAGATACACGGTAAACCCTTCTAGGGATGATTCCTAGACAACCTTACCACAAGCATACAAGGATCTCTCAATCAAGGCCGACCCTTACATCAACAAGGATGGACAACCCGGCTATTTTGATGAAGAAGATGAAGTGCTGGTTTTAAGAACCCTAAATTACCTAAGCTACACTAGGGTTTGGTCTTAGAGAAATAACATTCAAATCAAAGACAAGTATAAAAGAGGCTATCTCCTTCTATTTATACTTGTGAGTTATTACAAGGGCTAAGTACCCTAATACCCTTGGACAAAGGGTCTTGGACATTCGAGCTTGGCAGCCTAGAAGATGGGCCAAAAGGCTTGGCCTAGACGAAGGACGGCAGTCTTGGCCTAGACAGAAAGGACGGCAGTCTTGGCCTAGACAGAAAGGCTTGGCCTAGACGAAGGACGCCAGTCTTGCCTTAGACGATGGACGTCAGTCTTGCCCTAGATGATGGATGACCGTCTTGCCCTAGACAGAAGGTTCGGCCTAGACAGAAGGCTTGGCCTAGACGCACATCTTGGCCTAGACGGATAACTTGGCCTAGACGGCAGGCTCGTATCATCCCATCCGCCTTTGAAGAGATTCGTCCTCGAATCTAGAGGCTCCATTCCTTGCTCGGCCAAACGGGTCATGGTAAAGTACCTACAAAAAGAAAACAAACGCAAGTGCTAATAAAAACGTTAGTCTCTCCCTCACGTGTTTCACTCGTGTTTATCACTCTAATAGGCTCACACTTTTCTCTCACACTCTTATCTCAATCACGAACCAAACAACTAGGCTAGCAAGACCCTAAGGATAAACTAGAGCTCATAGAAAGCAAGACAACCAAGGTAAGAAAGAAAGTGAAGAGGAAAGCCGAATTAATGCCCAAGACTAATGATCAAATCAGACACTAATTAGACTTAGATTAGAGTATCAATGCGTGGAATCAAAGAAGAGAAACACTAACTCAAAGCTACCCAAGAAGACGACTCAAGGAAAAGAGAAAACAAAATAAAGACACAAGGAAACCGAATGTTTGAACAATCACAAGGAAAACCGAAACTCAAGGAATGCACACCAAGATGGAAACTACCACACTTCTAATGCATTCAACACACTAGTCTCTTACTTTTGACTCACTACTCTTTTTTTTTCCTTTTTTTTTGTGTTTAGGGACTTGATCTTTTCTTTTCTACTCTTTTAGTCCCTTCTGTTTCTCCTTTTTTTTTTTGTAGTGAGTGAAGAGAAATCAATGGTTGAGTGACATGTCTTTTAGATGAACATAAGTGTATGACAAGTAGTTTAAAACACAAAAAATAATTTTCACTAAATGCCAAAAATTTGATGATGTGGCACAAGTGATGAGGTGGCAAAAATAGGTGAGGTGACAAGTTATGTGTCAAGTGAGTGTCAAGTGAGGTGGCAAGAATGTGCTCATAAAATATCTAAAAGAATATTCTATGCATATCCTATTTGATATACTAGGCTAGCAATGAAGGTGATGTGGCTTAATATGCACCTAGTATATTAGAGGACACCTACACAAACCAACAAAATGGGACCACAAGCTCCACATGGCACACATTACACTTGTTCTTACACATGGATGAACCAAATGCATACACCAATCACTCTAATTCGGTTCTAGGAATTAAGATGAAGATTTTAATTATTCAAACACATAATTTTCGGATTTTTGGGTTCACAATAGATCAAACCTGAAAAAGCATCAAGAACACAAGATGAACTTTGAAGAACACCAAACAGACTTTCGCTTTCTGACTCCAAAATATAGCAAACGTAGCCCAAAAATTACGCAAATTAACAGGCTGACTCCTAAGACATAGATCTACAACTTTGTAGAAGAAATAAAAACACTATTCCAAGTGTAAGACACAGAAAACAGACTCACGACACAGAACTGTTTCTCTCGCGTAATTTCTGCACACTCTTTTTTGGAGACCAAAAAGTATGAGAAATAAACCGAGTTAACAGTTGACCCAATAACGAAAGTTTCTCTACTCAGATAGAAGTTTCAGTATACAAAATTTTAGAATTTACTGGGCGAGAAAACAGTCACAAATCGAAAAACAAAACTGACTCAAAACTGACTCTTGGACAGGAACAATCTGCCCAACACAAACGAAAATAAAAAGACAAAGGGGAAGCGATTTTAGAGGTGGAAAGGATGAGAGAAACACAGGAAACCAACCTAGAGAACAGCTGGAGCTCCGCTACCAAATAATACAAGCTTGGTTCTGGTTTGGAGCCCTTTTCACGGATCTAGTCCTCTTTGGGAGGTTGGATCGTCGATTAGATGAAGTTGATGGAGAGGATAACGTCGCAAGGAGATTGCGGAATAGGTGCAGCGGATAAATGGATGAAGATGAAGGTGTTTTGATGTATAAACAATAAACGAACTTAGATACACGGTAAACCCTTCTAGGGATGATTCCTAGACAACCTTACCACAAGCATACAAGGATCTCTCAATCAAGGCCGACCCTTACATCAACAAGGATGGACAACCCGGCTATTTTGATGAAGAAGATGAAGTGCTGGTTTTAAGAACCCTAAATTACCTAAGCTACACTAGGGTTTGGTCTTAGAGAAATAACATTCAAATCAAAGACAAGTATAAAAGAGGCTATCTCCTTCTATTTATACTTGTGAGTTATTACAAGGGCTAAGTACCCTAATACCCTTGGACAAAGGGTCTTGGACATTCGAGCTTGGCAGCCTAGAAGATGGGCCAAAAGGCTTGGCCTAGACGAAGGACGGCAGTCTTGGCCTAGACAGAAAGGACGGCAGTCTTGGCCTAGACAGAAAGGCTTGGCCTAGACGAAGGACGCCAGTCTTGCCTTAGACGATGGACGTCAGTCTTGCCCTAGATGATGGATGACCGTCTTGCCCTAGACAGAAGGTTCGGCCTAGACAGAAGGCTTGGCCTAGACGCACATCTTGGCCTAGACGGATAACTTGGCCTAGACGGCAGGCTCGTATCATCCCATCCGCCTTTGAAGAGATTCGTCCTCGAATCTAGAGGCTCCATTCCTTGCTCGGCCAAACGGGTCATGGTAAAGTACCTACAAAAAGAAAACAAACGCAAGTGCTAATAAAAACGTTAGTCTCTCCCTCACGTGTTTCACTCGTGTTTATCACTCTAATAGGCTCACACTTTTCTCTCACACTCTTATCTCAATCACGAACCAAACAACTAGGCTAGCAAGACCCTAAGGATAAACTAGAGCTCATAGAAAGCAAGACAACCAAGGTAAGAAAGAAAGTGAAGAGGAAAGCCGAATTAATGCCCAAGACTAATGATCAAATCAGACACTAATTAGACTTAGATTAGAGTATCAATGCGTGGAATCAAAGAAGAGAAACACTAACTCAAAGCTACCCAAGAAGACGACTCAAGGAAAAGAGAAAACAAAATAAAGACACAAGGAAACCGAATGTTTGAACAATCACAAGGAAAACCGAAACTCAAGGAATGCACACCAAGATGGAAACTACCACACTTCTAATGCATTCAACACACTAGTCTCTTACTTTTGACTCACTACTCTTTTTTTTTCCTTTTTTTTTGTGTTTAGGGACTTGATCTTTTCTTTTCTACTCTTTTAGTCCCTTCTGTTTCTCCTTTTTTTTTTTGTAGTGAGTGAAGAGAAATCAATGGTTGAGTGACATGTCTTTTAGATGAACATAAGTGTATGACAAGTAGTTTAAAACACAAAAAATAATTTTCACTAAATGCCAAAAATTTGATGATGTGGCACAAGTGATGAGGTGGCAAAAATAGGTGAGGTGACAAGTTATGTGTCAAGTGAGTGTCAAGTGAGGTGGCAAGAATGTGCTCATAAAATATCTAAAAGAATATTCTATGCATATCCTATTTGATATACTAGGCTAGCAATGAAGGTGATGTGGCTTAATATGCACCTAGTATATTAGAGGACACCTACACAAACCAACAAAATGGGACCACAAGCTCCACATGGCACACATTACACTTGTTCTTACACATGGATGAACCAAATGCATACACCAATCACTCTAATTCGGTTCTAGGAATTAAGATGAAGATTTTAATTATTCAAACACATAATTTTCGGATTTTTGGGTTCACAATAGATCAAACCTGAAAAAGCATCAAGAACACAAGATGAACTTTGAAGAACACCAAACAGACTTTCGCTTTCTGACTCCAAAATATAGCAAACGTAGCCCAAAAATTACGCAAATTAACAGGCTGACTCCTAAGACATAGATCTACAACTTTGTAGAAGAAATAAAAACACTATTCCAAGTGTAAGACACACAAAACAGACTCACGACACAGAACTGTTTCTCTCGCGTAATTTCTGCACACTCTTTTTTGGAGACCAAAAAGTATGAGAAATAAACCGAGTTAACAGTTGACCCAATAACGAAAGTTTCTCTACTCAGATAGAAGTTTCAGTATACAAAATTTTAGAATTTACTGGGCGAGAAAACAGTCACAAATCGAAAAACAAAACTGACTCAAAACTGACTCTTGGACAGGAACAATCTGCCCAACACAAACGAAAATAAAAAGACAAAGGGGAAGCGATTTTAGAGGTGGAAAGGATGAGAGAAACACAGGAAACCAACCTAGAGAACAGCTGGAGCTCCGCTACCAAATAATACAAGCTTGGTTCTGGTTTGGAGCCCTTTTCACGGATCTAGTCCTCTTTGGGAGGTTGGATCGTCGATTAGATGAAGTTGATGGAGAGGATAACGTCGCAAGGAGATTGCGGAATAGGTGCAGCGGATAAATGGATGAAGATGAAGGTGTTTTGATGTATAAACAATAAACGAACTTAGATACACGGTAAACCCTTCTAGGGATGATTCCTAGACAACCTTACCACAAGCATACAAGGATCTCTCAATCAAGGCCGACCCTTACATCAACAAGGATGGACAACCCGGCTATTTTGATGAAGAAGATGAAGTGCTGGTTTTAAGAACCCTAAATTACCTAAGCTACACTAGGGTTTGGTCTTAGAGAAATAACATTCAAATCAAAGACAAGTATAAAAGAGGCTATCTCCTTCTATTTATACTTGTGAGTTATTACAAGGGCTAAGTACCCTAATACCCTTGGACAAAGGGTCTTGGACATTCGAGCTTGGCAGCCTAGAAGATGGGCCAAAAGGCTTGGCCTAGACGAAGGACGGCAGTCTTGGCCTAGACAGAAAGGACGGCAGTCTTGGCCTAGACAGAAAGGCTTGGCCTAGACGAAGGACGCCAGTCTTGCCTTAGACGATGGACGTCAGTCTTGCCCTAGATGATGGATGACCGTCTTGCCCTAGATAGAAGGTTCGGCCTAGACAGAAGGCTTGGCCTAGACGCACATCTTGGCCTAGACGGATAACTTGGCCTAGACGGCAAGCTCGTATCATCCCATCCGCCTTTGAAGAGATTCGTCCTCGAATCTAGAGGCTCCATTCCTTGCTCGGCCAAACGGGTCATGGTAAAGTACCTACAAAAAGAAAACAAACGCAAGTGCTAATAAAAATGTTAGTCTCTCCCTCACGTGTTTCACTCGTGTTTATCACTCTAATAGGCTCACACTTTTCTCTCACACTCTTATCTCAATCACGAACCAAACAACTAGGCTAGCAAGACCCTAAGGATAAACTAGAGCTCATAGAAAGCAAGACAACCAAGGTAAGAAAGAAAGTGAAGAGGAAAGCCGAATTAATGCCCAAGACTAATGATCAAATCAGACACTAATTAGACTTAGATTAGAGTATCAATGCGTGGAATCAAAGAAGAGAAACACTAACTCAAAGCTACCCAAGAAGACGACTCAAGGAAAAGAGAAAACAAAATAAAGACACAAGGAAACCGAATGTTTGAACAATCACAAGGAAAACCGAAACTCAAGGAATGCACACCAAGATGGAAACTACCACACTTCTAATGCATTCAACACACTAGTCTCTTACTTTTGACTCACTACTCTTTTTTTTTCCTTTTTTTTTGTGTTTAGGGACTTGATCTTTTCTTTTCTACTCTTTTAGTCCCTTCTGTTTCTCCTTTTTTTTTTGTAGTGAGTGAAGAGAAATCAATGGTTGAGTGACATGTCTTTTAGATGAACATAAGTGTATGACAAGTAGTTTAAAACACAAAAAATAATTTTCACTAAATGCCAAAAATTTGATGATGTGGCACAAGTGATGAGGTGGCAAAAATAGGTGAGGTGACAAGTTATGTGTCAAGTGAGTGTCAAGTGAGGTGGCAAGAATGTGCTCATAAAATATCTAAAAGAATATTCTATGCATATCCTATTTGATATACTAGGCTAGCAATGAAGGTGATGTGGCTTAATATGCACCTAGTATATTAGAGGACACCTACACAAACCAACAAAATGGGACCACAAGCTCCACATGGCACACATTACACTTGTTCTTACACATGGATGAACCAAATGCATACACCAATCACTCTAATTCGGTTCTAGGAATTAAGATGAAGATTTTAATTATTCAAACACATAATTTTCGGATTTTTGGGTTCACAATAGATCAAACCTGAAAAAGCATCAAGAACACAAGATGAACTTTGAAGAACACCAAACAGACTTTCGCTTTCTGACTCCAAAATATAGCAAACGTAGCCCAAAAATTACGCAAATTAACAGGCTGACTCCTAAGACATAGATCTACAACTTTGTAGAAGAAATAAAAACACGATTCCAAGTGGAAGACACACAAAACAGACTCACGACACAGAACTGTTTCTCTCGCGTAATTTCTGCACACTCTTTTTTGGAGACCAAAAAGTATGAGAAATAAACCGAGTTAACATTTGACCCAATAACGAAAGTTTCTCTACTCAGATAGAAGTTTCAGTATACAAAATTTTAGAATTTACTGGGCGAGAAAACAGTCACAAATCGAAAAACAAAACTGACTCAAAACTGACTCTTGGACAGGAACAATCTGCCCAACACAAACGAAAATAAAAAGACAAAGGGGAAGCGATTTTAGAGGTGGAAAGGATGAGAGAAACATAGGAAACCAACCTAGAGAACAGCTGGAGCTCCGCTACCAAATGATACAAGCTTGGTTCTGGTTTGGAGCCCCTTTCACGGATCTAGTCCTCTTTGGGAGGTTGGATCGTCGATTAGATGAAGTTGATGGAGAGGATAACGTCGCAAGGAGATTGCGGAATAGGTGCAGCGGATAAATGGATGAAGATGAAGGTGTTTTGATGTATAAACAATAAACGAACTTAGAGACACGGTAAACCCTTCTAGGGATGATTCCTAGACAACCTTACCACAAGCATACAAGGATCTCTCAATCAAGGCCGACCCTTACATCAACAAGGATGGACAACCCGGCTATTTTGATGAAGAAGATGAAGTGCTGGTTTTAAGAACCCTAAATTACCTAAGCTACACTAGGGTTTGGTCTTAGAGAAATAACATTCAAATCAAAGACAAGTATAAAAGAGGCTATCTCCTTCTATTTATACTTGTGAGTTATTACAAGGGCTAAGTACCCTAATACCCTTGGACAAAGGGTCTTGGACATTCGAGCTTGGCAGCCTAGAAGATGGGCCAAAAGGCTTGGCCTAGACGAAGGACGGCAGTCTTGGCCTAGACAGAAAGGACGGCAGTCTTGGCCTAGACAGAAAGGCTTGGCCTAGACGAAGGACGCCAGTCTTGCCTTAGACGATGGACGTCAGTCTTGCCCTAGATGATGGATGACCGTCTTGCCCTAGATAGAAGGTTCGGCCTAGACAGAAGGCTTGGCCTAGACGCACATCTTGGCCTAGACGGATAACTTGGCCTAGACGGCAGGCTCGTATCACACGCGCTCATCATGCGCAAACCTTGCATTTTGATTCGATTTAAGTTTTTGACCTTGAGCGCTACTAATGCTAACCCTTCCGTTCCAAGCTTGATTTCCCCTCTTTTACAGGAATTTGGGGACGTATTCCCGGAGGAGATTCCTGAAGGGCTGCCGCCAACGAGAGGCATTGAGCATAAGATCGAGTTTACCCCCGGTTCTACGTTGCCAAACTAGCCCGCCTATCAGTGCAACCCCGAAGAGACTCGGGAGCTCCAAACGCAAGTCGATGGGTTGCTAGCCAAGGGTTTCATCCGAGAAAGCCTATCTCAATGCGTCGTACCCATCATCTTGGTCCCGAAGAAGGACAGTTCATGGCGGATGTGCATGGACTGTCACCCCATCAACAAGGTAACCATCAAGTACTCTCACCCCATACCTAGGCTCGATGACATGCTAGACGAATTGTGCAATGCCAAAATATTTTCCAAAATTGATTTAGTAAGCGGGTACCACCAAATTAAAATGAATGAGGGAGATCAATGGAAAACCACTTTTAAAACAAAATTTGGCTTCTATGAATGGCTTGTCATGCCTTTTGGTTTAACCAATGCACCTAGCACTTTCATGCGCCTTATGAATCATGTTTTAAGGTCGTTTATTGGCCACTTTGTGGTGGTTTACTTTGACGATATCTTGGTATATAACACCTCTTCACAAGCCCACTTGGGCCACTTGCACCAAGTATTCCTAACCCTTCGTGCTCACAAATTGTATGCTAAGCTCTCCAAATGCGAGTTTTGCTTGGAGATGGTCCATTTCCTGGGTTTTATTGTAGGTGCCGAGGGACTTAAGGTGGACCAAGAAAAGGTGAAGGCCATTGCCGAGTGGCCCACGCTCACTACGGTTTGCGAGGTGAGGTCCTTCCATGGGTTGGCCGGGTTTTACCGCCGGTTTGTGAAGGACTTTTCAACTATTGCGGCGCCCTTGAATGAGTTGACCAAGAAGGACGTTCCTTTTGTTTGGGGGGAGGAGCAAGCGCGAGCCTTCGCCACGCTTAAAGAAAAACTCACCACCAGCCCGGTGCTCATCCTTCCCAACTTCGAGCGCACCTTTGAGGTGGAGTGCGATGCTAGCGGGATTGGGATAGGTGCGGTCTTGATTCAAGACAAGCGACCGGTAGCATTTTTCAGCGAGAAGTTGAAAGTTGCGCAGCTTAACTATTGCACCTACGATAGAGAGCTATACGCATTGGTAAGAGCTTTGGAAGTATGGGAACATTACTTGACTCCGAGGGAGTTTGTGGTACATTCGGATCGATAATTGCAACCTTCCCTTAATTATTCATACAATGAACAAGCCGAAAGGAATTAATTAACTAAGTGAAAACCGGGTTTAAGACCCCTAAGGCAAAGCCAACTAATTGGTCTTGAGAGGAGATAAACTCAACAAAATCAAAGACAAGTCTAAAGTGAGCCTATTGCTTATTATTTATACTACAAAACCTAATACAAGGGATAATACCCTAATACCCTTAGCAAAGGGGTCTTGAGAAGGCCTTGGCAGCAATAGAGATGGGCTTGGCCATGGGCTCGGCCAAGGGCTTGGAGATGAGCTCGGGCGCACGCTGACTAGGAAGGGCACGGGCGCGCGAAGGCAAGGAGGGGCTGAGGCCCAAGGCTCGGGCCTAAGGCAAGGCACGGACGTGCGAAGGCAAGGCCAGGCTCGGGCTAAGGAGCAAGGCTGGGCACGGGCGTGCCATGGCTGGGCTCGGGACCGCGAGGGCATGCGATGGCCATGGGTGGCACGGTCGCGCGAGAGAAGGGCTCGGGCTCTCGAGGGCGAGGACATGGACTCGAGGGCTCGGACATGTGCTCGTATCATCCAAAGATAGGCCCAAAATTCCCAAACGCGGACAAATACGAGCTATGGTCCTCGTGCTCGTATCATTCTTCTTCTTCCCCGAGATCAGATTCCCCTTGATCATCATCGGATTCCTGATCACCATTCGATCTCAAGATAAAAACTCTTTTATTCGGACATTCGGATTTCTTATGTCCCCTACCATTGCACTTGAAGCAAACAATGTCCTTGGTGGCTGGACAGTCTATTGGAGGGGTATACGACTTGGTACTGCCCGAATTAGGAGACGTTGTAGAGCTTGATCCTCCTTTAGGTCCATAAGGTAACGCTTTTGGAATGGAACTAGTACCCTTATCATCCTTAGCCCACGCTGGTATCTTCCAAGATGAAGATTTGACGGTTGAGGATGAGTAAGAACTCTTCGCTTTCTTATACTTCTCAATTTTTAAAGCCATGTGCAGCATCTCTTCAAGAGTATTGTATTGAGTTAGCTCCAATGCATTGGCGATCTCACGATTCAGCCCACTTATGAACTGTGCCATTGTTACCTCTGAATCCTCATTGACCCGTGCTTGAGCTAGAGCCATCTCCATCTCGTTAAAATAAGCCCCAACTCCTTTGCTGCCTTGCGTTAAAGTCTGGAGCCTTTGATGAAGCTCACGGCCAAAGTGAGTAGGAACAAACCGCTACCTCATCACCTATTTCATCTCACTCCAATCCTCAATCGGATCTACATAGATAGTCATTCTCTTCAGATTAAGTTGCTCCCACCAATGACTTGCATACCCACTGAACTCTACGGCTGCTAACTTGACTTTCTTACTTTTAGAATAATTATGGCATAAGAAAATGGACTCGACCTTCCGCTCCCATACCAAATAAGCGTCGGGATCATCACTACCTTCGAAAGGACGTATTTTCATTTTGATGCTGCCAATATTAGCATCCACTCGATCCTCCTCTCGATCTCTTCTACCTCCCCGTGCATCTCGCCTTTCCCTTCACTGACCATCCCTAGCATTTATCCAACCCTCTCCCCTATCAGGCTCCTCATTCCCATCAGCACGTGGCATTTGTGGTCCACACCTAGCAAGTCGTCTTAGAGGATTTTGGACAAGATCACGTTGAGGATTCACATTGACGGCTGGTGGAACATGTGGCTGCCTCCTAGCGTTAGCATCCTCATCAGAAGTATCCGAGACATGACCATCACTAGGTTCTGCCCTCGCCCTAGGATTCGTGATTGGTGGTGCAAGAGCTGCCAGCCTTGCGGCTACATCAGCATTCGTAGCCTCTTGCCTCTCTTCCCTAGCCGCTTGCCTTTCATCCCGCACCCTCATTTGTTCGGTGAGAGCCGTGATCATGTTCATTAAATCTTGCTGTCCTCCTTCTTGAGCCATCTAACTTTCCTGAAAGTCACAACACGAAATAAAAGCGTAAAATTGCACTAATCCTAGCACTCCCTCACGTGTTTACTCTCGTGTTTAAACTCTCTAATATTCTCACAAAATTCTCTCAAAATACCTGCAATTGTTCAAGTGTTAGTGAGACTCAAGAGTTCAAAGAAAAGCTTCCAAGAAGACTCTCAAAGAAAACTAGCTCCGAAACAAAAGTGATACTTGATACTTGATTAATTGCAAGAACAAATAATTAAACAAATAGCAAGCAAAATAGAAGGTAAGTTTAAGGAATCAAGGAAAAGCTCAATGCGACTCGAATGGACTCAAGCAAATCTAATTCATAAATCTGAATTTTGCTACTAACTGAAATTTT
This sequence comes from Viola odorata, assembly GCA_963691705.1. NCBI lineage: Eukaryota > Viridiplantae > Streptophyta > Magnoliopsida > Malpighiales > Violaceae > Viola > Viola odorata. Next base: position 28,118,237 of record OY829540.1, on the reverse strand, counting down.
GTAGCAATTGTTCTTCCAACCTCAATTCACTTGCCTTCCTTTTGCTATTCTTCAAATACTTCAATCCCTTTTTTTTTTTTTTTTTTGTATTTTATCTAATGCAACCTTCTCTTGATTCTTTTCATGTTGCTATTTTCTCCCATTATTTTTTTTTTGACTGAATTCACAAACCAAAAACGAAACTCTCTTTTTGTTTTTTTGTTTTTTTGATAGAAAAACACAATTTAGTAAATCGGGTGCAGCTTTTGACTCAGGCGTCCGAATCACTTGATTCTTTTTGATTCGGAAACCTAACAGGTGCAGCTTTCCAACGAGACCTTTTTAACCAAAATCAGACTTCAATAGCTATATATTAAAAATCAATTTCGACTTGACAGAAAATTGCACATATACGAACCAAGCACAGCAAAGAAATTGGTTTTGAATGGAGTAGAAGAAAGTACCAATTTCAGCAATGAAAAACTTGAAATAAATTAGATCACTTACCAATCTTTGAATGCCTTAAGCTCCGCTACCAACTGATACGATCCTAGTTGCTTAGGATGCGTAGCACCAAATCAGATCGTTGTTCAAAGAAGGATTTCAATGCGGAATAGAGAACTTAACTCGTGCGAATATAGACTACCTCGCCAACTGAATGCTAGAGTTCTAGTCGATTTCACGTCAAGGATCTTGTATCAGATTATTAGGACTAAACCCAACGATTGTGAGAATCGCACTAAGACAAACGACACAATAATGCAATTCCAGAATTTACTTGTATACGACTCAATTATTGCAGACTCATGAAGAACAAGTGTTCAACACGTTGAACAATGGGCAAATATTGAAGAAACAAAGTTCTGAATTGTCAAATAAAAGCCAACTGAAATAAGGAGGCCAACCGCTCCTTATATAATGTCTTTACAAGCCAAAAACCTAATATGAACCAAAATAGAAGTTCTAAATAAGGTAAATAACTTAATTAACTAATTAATTAAATAGTCTAATTAATTAATTAATTAAAATAAATAAAGACAAGCTGCTGTCTTAAAAATAGCAATGGAAACGTAAATCGGATAAGAAGTCCTAGCGCGTGTAGGACAAGGAGTCCTCGTGCTGCAAGGACTAGCGCGCCGCACACCCGGATTAGGGTTAGCGCGCGTCCGCACCCTAGATTAGGGTTTGGGCTAACTTCCAAACGCCTCGGGCTTTCTTCATGAAACTTGGGCCCGTGCTCCATGACATGTTGTAGTACATGTCTAACTTGCTGAAAGGAGGAAGACGGTCCATCTATGTGTTGATCTGCTGCCCAGCAGAATCATCGTTGTACATCGTGATGGTGAGTAGATTGACTATGCGTGGGGTCTTCTCTCTAAGCGTAGCATCCTCAAGTGTCATCTCGCATTCTAGCTCCTTGTGAATGAGGGATGACAACTTGTCTTGAAGCTTTCTAGCCCTCGCGCGTGTCATTGGACCAGCAGGTGGTAAAGGCATGTCGATGCGTGGATTCGCATCATGTGGTTGTGCATGACAAGCACACTAAGTGTAAGGAAGCAAATTAGGGCCGGCCTAGAGTGGCGAGAAAGCTGAAATGCTTGGCTCACAATTGAAGGAAATACTAGGCTCACAATTGAGGTGATGTGGCCGGCTAGGGTTGGAGCATGCAATTCGACACTTAGCAAGAATACAAGTAAGTCCACATGGCTCTCATGGCCACCATAGGAGGCTCCAATAACTTCAGCAGCAAATACACTTAATCAAGATGAAATAAACACCACTTTGATGCACACAAACACAAAATATTTCAGCAATTGTGTTCTTCCAAAATTCAGCACACTAAAAGACAAGAATTTCTCAAGAACACCAAAATTTTCAAATGAAGTGTGAATGATTCCTATGGTAGAAAACAATGTTTAAACCATAGAAAATGAGAATCAAGGTGTTTCAACCGAAGAAACTCAAGGAAATGAAGTTTGAACCAAAGAGAGAAACGGATGTGAAAATCAGAAAAAATTTCGGGCAAAATTGAAAAACCTACGGTGGAAAAGATGATTCCAGCCGTGAGAAGGGAGTTTACCAACCTAGAAGACGATTTGGAGCTCCGCTACCACTTGATAACATTCAGCCCTCCTTTGTATGGATTGAGGCCGAATCTTCTTGGAGCTTGCGGATCTAGTCTCCTTTGGGAGATTGATGAACTCTTGGACGGATGAAGATGGTATATTTTGGATGTTTAGGGAGTATTTAGGCAGTGGATTTAAATGAAGGAATGATAGATAGGAATTTATGGAAAACAGTAGATTAACTTGCACACAAATATTTACAAGGATCAATAATTGCAACCTTCCTTAATTGATCATACAATGATCAAGCCGAAAGGAATTAATTAACTAAATGAAAACTGGATTTAAGATCCCTAGGGTAAAGCCAACTAATTGGTCTTGAAATGGAGATAACTCACAATTAAATCAAAGACAAGCTATAAAAGAGGTTATCTCCTTCTATTTATAGCTTGGGCATTATTACATGGAAAACCCTACTCTACCCTTCACTTAAGATCCTAGCTGCGAGCTTGAAGAGATGGGCTTGGCTTGGTCTTGAAGGCTAACGCTAGGCCTCGGATGGCTAGCGCATGGGCCAAGGCGAGCACTAGGGCTTGGGCACAGACTTGCGTGGAATTCCTCATGGGATACGAGGGTTTGGCGCGGCCTCGTACGTGCTTCTTCATGGTTGGCTCGGCCATCCCGTGAAGCCTTGGTGCGAATACGAGTTAGAGCCCTCGAGCTCGTATCAGAATCCCACACTCCTCACGCTTGGCCTCAACCAATGCGCTTGGACCAAGTGGCTCGCTCTCTTGCTCTATCAGAGACACTTCTCGTCGACGTGCGGTGTCTTCTATAATGGCCTTAAGTGACGCCATAGCCGAGTCCAAAGGGGAAGGACTAGGAGCATAGGAAGGCTCACTCACATGGGAAGTGACACGGCTATGTGAGCCCGGAGGGGTCCTATGGTCATGGTGTGAAGGTGGGGCACGACGATGAAGTACACGAGAGGTTGGTGGCTCAAAGGGGCGCGGAGGGGGTCTCCGAACTGAGACATAAGAAGAGGTACCACTGCTTCAGTAGGAAGAGGGGTTTCGGCAAAGGCGTGGGGAAGATGGAGTCTTGGTATAGAGGTCATGTCCGTGACTCTCTTGCCGAGATGACCCATCAACGTAGTCTTCTCGCTCATAATACTCATCCCCACTATCCGTACAAGAGCTATATACATGGGATTGCCGTGAGGGCCCAAGATGATCATAATCCACCCAAGGAGGGGGTGCGGCACAAGGGGCATACACATAAGATGGCCGAGAGGGCCTATGAAGACCAAAACCCAACAGAGAAGAAGATGCGGCACAATGGTGATCTTGGGTGTCCACCTCAGAAGGATAAGAACCCTACCGTGCCTCATGCTCTACTAAGTAACTCTCCTCATAACATGATCCGTGACCATCACTAGCAACCGAGGGGTAGGTGACACCCTCACAATAAGAACTAGCCCCATACGGTGTCTCTAGCTCATCCAAGTAGCTCACGTCATAACAAGAAGAGAAACGGTCACTAGCCACCATGGTGTCGTTGGTACTAGAACAACAAGATTCCTCCTCCTAAGAGGACCCAACATCCTCACAATAAGACGACATAGAAAAACACCTACAAAAAGGAAACAAACACAATTGATAGATAAAAAGGATTAGTCTCTCCCTCACGTGTTTCACTCGTGTTTATCACTCTAATAGGCTCACACTTTTCTCTCACACTCTTATCTCAATCACAAACCAATCAACTAGGCTAGCAAGACCCTACTGATCAACTAGAGTTCATGGAAAGCAAGACAACCAAAGTAAGAAAGAAAGTGAAGAGGAAAGCCGAATTAATGCCCAAGACTAATGATCAAATCGGACACTAATTAGGCTTAGATTAGAGTAACAATGCGTGGAAACAAAGAAGAGAAACACTAACTCAAAGCTACTCAAGAAGACGACTCAAAGGAAAAGAGAAACGACAAAGAAAGACACAAGTTACACAAGAACTGAAAATTCTAGCGCAAACTGCACACTTTTCTTGTAAGGCAAAAACGTATGGCAAGTGCACCGAATTAACAGTTGACTCACAAATAAGTTTTGTTCCACACAGAAAGAAGTTGATGCACGTAAAATTTTAGATTTTTATGGGCGGGCAAACTCATACAAAATGGGAAAGAAAACACTGCCGAAAATAGGGAAAAAAAATTTAGAGGGAAAAATTCGCCTCAAATGTTCTTGATCTAAATGCACACCTTAACATGAATCAATACACTTCAAATGAATGCATACAAAAAGTAGTCCCTTGCTTGTGACTCAATGGGTTTTTTTTTTATTTTTAAAATAGGAACTTGATCTTTCTTTTTTTTTCTATGTTTTGAATTGAGTGAAGATAGCTCACTTGTATGACATGTATTTTGAACAAAGAAGTGACAGATAAGTAGTTTTCAAATGTCAAGTTTTATCACTAAATGCCAAAAATAGATGATGACAATGCAAGTGATGTGGCTGTGTATGACAAGCAAACTAAGTGTAAGGATGTACACCTAGGGGCGGCCTTGTGTGGTGAGCAAGCTGAAATGCTTGGCTCACAAAGAAGGTAAATACTTGGCTCACAAAAGAGGTGATGTGGCCGGCTAGGAGTGGAGCTTAAAATTTCGGCACTTAGCAAAGAAACAAGCAAGTCTACATGGCTCTCATGGCCACCGTAGGAAGCTCCAAAAATCACAGCAGCAATTACACTTAAACAAGATGAAGATTTGAACAATTCCAACACCAAATTTTCAGATTTTTGGGTTACACAAGATCAAACCTCAAAAAGGAAAACGGATACAAGATGAACACAAAGAACACCAAGCAAACTTTCACCTTTTGACTTCAAAAGATAGCAAACGTGGTCCAAAAATTCCGAAAATTAACAGGCAGACTCCCAAGACACAAATCTACAACTTTGTCGAAAGAAGAAAAAGATGATTCCTAGTGAAAGACACAAAACAGACTCAAGACACAAAACTATTTTTCTCGCGTAATTTCTGCACACTTTTCTTTGGAGACCAAAAAGTATGAAACAATCACAAAATTATCAATTGAGTCAAAATAAAAGTTCCTCTACTCAGATAGAAGTTTCAGCACAAAACAATTCAGAATTTACTAGGCGAGACAACTGACAAAAAACGCAAAACAAAACAAACTCAAAAATGACTCTTGGACAGAAAAAATCTGCCCAAAACCAACGAGATAAAGATGATAAAGGGGATGCGATTTTAATGGAGGAATTGGTGAGAGGACCACGAAAAACCAACCTATGATGCGTTCCTTGTAGGCTGGAACACTCTTTTTTGATCGTTGTCCGACGACGTGGGTTTCATTGCGGAAAATAACTGAAAGAAGACGTGTGAATCTCCAAGGTAAGGTGTCCTTGGCACTCCACACAAAATCCCTTGAGGTTCTTGCGTCAAATCCTTAGCCGACCATGTCTTAAGGAAACAAGGCATTTTCCTTATTCCCTCGAGCGTTCCCAATCAAACTTGGAGGGAAACTTCCTAACACATAGACAAAGTACTGGGCTGAGTCTTGTGTGAGGAAAAATGCTCTGATCTTGAAAAGGCTTGGCGGTGGCTTTCGCAGTCACATGTGATCTTGTGATTTGGGCGTTCTCCCAAATCCTTCGGGCGTTTCTCCTGATTTTTGGCCTGGACTCGTCTCTTGCATTATAAACGATGTTGGCCTGGTCAAAAATGGGAGAAGGGCGCTGATGGACCTAAAGGTCCGAGGTGGCCACACATGGACCATCCCCGGGCGTAGACGCTGCGCGGATGAGGGTCACTAGGCGCGGCTGGTGGGCGCGCAAGCTGGCTTACTCCAAGGCTGCCTCTGCCTTCAGCTCCTTATGGATGAGGCTGCTTAGTGATGCGAACACACGCATCGATGTGCCCTTACCACCGGCTGGTCCTATGACGCGTGCGCGAGCTAGAAAGCTTCAAGACAAATTGCATCTCTCATTCACAAGGAGCTGGAGTGTGAGATGACAAGTGAGGACGCTGCACTTCGAGAGAAAACACCACGCATTGTGAATCTCCTCACCTTCACCGTGTGTGACGGTGATTCTGCCCAGCATCAGAACGATGCGTAGATAGAGCGATTGTGCCCATCTTTTGAGTTCGACATGTACTACATCATGTCAGGGAGTGTGTGTCCAAAAATCAGCAAGAACGCCCGAGGCATTTAGGAGATAGGTCAAACCCTAGTTTGGGGTGCGGGAGGCACGAGTCCTAGCGGCGCAAGGATTCGTTGTCCGCGCGCGCTAGGGTTTTGTGTCCGAGAAGCGGCGACTGGTCCTAAAGTGACCTGGCGTTCCCTTGTCTGATTTTGGAGACAATAAACTTGCCTTTTATTTGCTTTCCTTAATTAATTAATTAGACAATTTAGCTGATTGCTTAATTAAGTTAGTTACCTTATTTTAGAACTTCTATTTTGGTTCCAATTAGGTTTTGCTTGTAAACATTATTTAAGGAGTGGTTGGCCTCCTTATTTCAGTGGTTGTTATTTGATAAAATTGAGACTTCTCTCTTCAATCTCTACCCCTTGTTCAAGTGCTGAACACTTGTTCTTCTTGAGTCCGCAATACTTAAGTCGTATACAAGTAAATTCTGAAATTGTATTATTGTTTCGTTTGTCTTAGTGCGATTCTCACAATTGTTGGGAGTAGTCCTAAGAATCTGATACAAGATCCTTGACGTGAAATCGACTAGAACTCTTAGCATTCAGTTGGCGAGGTAGTCTACGTCCGCACGAGTCAAGTTATTCATTCCGCATTGAAATCCTTCTTTGAACAACGATCAGATTTGGTGCTACGCATCCTAAGCAACTAGGATCGTATCACTTAGCCTCACCTGCAAGGCTCGGGCCCTGGAGTGGGTGATCGGGCCCGTGGGCGGCAATGGGAGGCTCGAGGCTGCGGCACTAGGGTTAGGGATCGCGGCTGCGACACTAGGGTTAGGGTTGGCTCCACTAGGGATCGTATCATCCCCTCAGTCTTGAGACGGATTTGTCCTCGAATCCAGATCAGCAACATCCTCATCACCTGTATCAAATAACCTTAAGTCAGAAATATTAAAGGTTCCATTAACTGAACTATACTCGCTCAGAAGGTCTAGGTGGTAAGCGTTGTTGTTGATTTTCTCAACAATCTGAAATGGTCCATCTCCTCGTGGAGCTAATTTTCCACGTCTCTTCGCTGGGAATCTCTTACGTCTGAGGTGCGGCCACACCCAATCGCCAACTTGGAATGGCACGGTCTTGCGGCCTTCGTTGCGCTTGCGCACTAGGCGCTCATTCATGAGCTCAATGTTCTGCTTAGCCTTCTCATGTATCTTCTGTATGTTTTCTGCCTGCTGCTGCCCATCTAAGTTAGAAACATCACTCAAAGGCAAAGGTGGCAAATCCATAGGAGTAATTGGATTGAAGCCATAAACTACTTCAAAAGGCGAACAATTGGTAGTAGAATGGATTAAACGATTGTAAGCAAACTCCATGAAAGGTAAATGATCAGTCTATTTAGAAACATGTTTAGTAACTAAAGAGCGTAAAAGAGACCCTACAGTATGGTTAACAACTTCAGTTTGACCGTCGGTTTGAGGGTGACATGAAGTCGAATACAGCAATTTAGTTCCTAGGCGACTCCACAAAACTCGCCAAAAGTGGCTCAAGAATCTTCCATCACGGTCACTAACAATACTAATAGGCATGCCATGGAGGCGGACTACCTCTCTAAAGAATATATCAGCAACCTTAGACGTATCATTAGTATTTTTAGAAGGCAAAAAGTGCGCCATTTTGGAAAACTGATCCACCACAACAAATATATCCTTACCATCCCAAGATTTAGGTAATCCTACAATGAAGTCCATGGATAGATCGGTCCACGGTTGGGAAGGTACGGGTAGTGGCATAAATTCACCATGAGTAGCTAACCGAGATTTTGCCCTTTGGCAAATTAAGCATCTAGCAATCACACGCACAACATCACGTTTCATCTTAGGCCAATAAAAGTGTGATTTAAGCATTTCATAGGTTTTATTAATGCCAAAGTGGCCCATAAGTCCACCACTATGTGATTCATGCACAATTAATTCACGCAAGGAGCATCTAGGAATACAAAGGCGCTTGCACCGAAAAAGATAGTTATCATGCGTATAGAATTTCACTTCAGCCATGGAATCACAAGTCTTATAAATCTCACCAAAATCCAGATCAGTAGGGTAGAGTGGAATAATTTGAGAAAACCCTAAAAATTTGACACTTAAAGAAGAGATCAAGGCATACCTCCTAGACAATGCGTCGGCCACAACATTGTCTTTTCCTTCCTTGTACTTCATGTGGTTAGGGAAAGCTTCCAAGAACTCCAACCATACGACATGTCTCCTATTCAGCTTCCCTTGTCCCTTAAGGTATTTGAGGCTCAAGTGGTCGGTATGCACCACAAACTCCCTCGGCATCAAGTAGTGTTGCCAAACTTCGAATGCCCTAACTAGCTCATAAAGCTCCTTGTCATACGTTGGATAACGTAGCTAGGCATCCTTGAGCTTTTCACTAAAGAAGGCTATTGGCTTCTTCTCTTGCATCAAAACAACACCTATACCGATTCCACTCGCATCGCACTCCAACTCAAACGACTTGTCAAAATCGGGAAGGGTTAGACGGGTGCGTTGGACAGCTTGTCCTTCAACGCTTGGAATGCGGCCTCTTGAGGTTCCTCCCACCTGAAATCAACATGTTTCTTAGTTAGGTCATTAAGTGGGAAAGCAAGAGTACTAAAATCACGAATGAAACGATGATAAAAGGAAGCTAGGCCTTGAAAGGAGCGGATGTCGCTTGCTGTTTTTGGCGTAGGCCACTTGATATGAGCTTAAAGGCTCCAGCTCGTCCTTATGCCTTTCTCGGACCAGCCTTGGATCTCACGGCGAAAACTAGCACATTAGGGACTGTTTTGGTGATCAAGTCAGCCGGCCTTCCTAGGTTTAAATGAAGGGTTATTTTAGGGTTTTCTCATGTAATAATTCTCAAGTTATAAATAGAAGGAGATAGCCTCTTTTATAGCTTGTCTTTGTTTTTGTGTTATCTTCTTCAAGGACCAAACTTTTAGCTTAAGCATTAGGGTTCTTAAAACCAGCACCAACTATCTAAACAAATCAGGTTGCTCATCCAAGAGGTGAGAGGGTTGTATTTGTTTAAGAGATCCTTTGTTCTTTTTGGCAAGGTTACTCATCCAAGAGGTGAGGGGGTTTGTCAAGAACAATAGTTCCTTTTTGTTATCATCAATACACTATCCTTTTCCTCCATTTATGTCCACTGCTATCAACTCCATCACCATCTCAAATAATCCGTTCATCCATCCGATTATCCAAACGCCAACCTCCTAAAGAGACTAGATCCGACTCCTTCAAGGATTCCTTCGGCCAAACTCCTCCAAATCAGAGCTTGGGCCTTATCAAATGGTAGCGGAGCTCCAAGCTGTTCTCTAGGTTGGTATTGTTCTTATTCATGGTCAGAATCATATTGTTCATCATTTCCATGGTTCATTTTCAAGGACCGTTCCCTTAAATTGCTAAAACACTTTTCGAGCTGTTCCCACGGATCAAATTTCTTCTCTTTCCTTTTCTATGGTTTAAACATTGTTTTCTACGATAGGAAACAATTTAAATTAAATATGAAATTTTTTCCGTTCTTGAGAAATTATTTTTATCTTGAGTTTTGATCTTGTTTTCACACAAAGATTGAACAAATTTGTGTTTGTGGCTGCCGCACCTATCAATCAAAATTAGGGCAGCACACTTCTTTTTGCTTTGCTTGTCATACACTTGGGAACTCATTGTCATACACATTGCAAACACTACTGGTCATACACATTAGACTTGGTTGTCATACATTCACACTTGTGATCATTGTCATATACCCTTCACTTGTTGTCATACACTTTACCTTGGGTACTCCTTGTCGTACACTTTTCGTTAAACTATTTTGTACTCATTGTCATCCAATCTTTCGTGTCTGTCATTGTTATATAAGTTCCCCCACTCAGAAAATTCTAAAAATTTATGGAAACAAACTTCATCCTGTGCTTAACATTTTTCATTCTTGAGTCTCCCATAGATTCTAAGCACATCATCTTAATTTTGTCCAAAACAAATCGGCGCGCAGTTTCCATCTGAGAGGAGTCATTCTTGCGTTGTTGGTCTGTTTACAGTGTTTTCCAAACCGAATTTTCTCTTCTTCCCTTCATGGAACTTGTAGAGATTTATCTTAGGAGTGTTTACGTTTAATTTGGTGAATTAATTCCACCGTTTGCTATTTTTAAAGGGCTATAGCCGAATTCTAAGAAAACTGCCAGAAAATTTCTAGCAAACTGTCTTGTTGTTTCTAGCGTTCTTGTTTGGGTCTTCGTGATTGAACTCGAGTTTGCTGGTTGATTGTTACACAAGAATCGGTTCAGTTTGAAGACGAGTTGAGAGATTTTAGTGAGACCAAATTTTTTCGAGAGTTTAAACACGACTGAAACACGCGAGGGAGTGACTAATCCTTTGGTATATAGCAATTCTGTTTTCTTTTGTTTCTTTTTGTAGGTACCTTTGCTTATGTCTTATTATTATGAGGATGTTAGGTCCTATTGGGGTGAGGACTTGTACACCGTGGCTGCCTCTTCTCCAAGCCATGGCCTAGGTTCCGCATCCTACCATAGCCGTGGCCATGGCTCCACTTCTAGCGTGTCTGTCCGGCAGCCTCCTCAACGTTCTTATGTGCCACCTCATCTTCGGCATCGTGATAATGAGAGAGAGAGCTCGGCTGCCGCCTCTCCAAGCCATGGGTCCACTTCTAGCGTGTCTGTCCGACAGTCTCCTCAACATTCTTATGTGCCACCTCATCTTCGGCATCGTGATAATGAGAGAGAGAGCTACTCCGACGGGACTAATTCCCTTGTTGCCTATGTTCGCGAGCCTTTCTATGCCCGTGTTCCTTCATATGCACATGAGATTTCCTATCCGCAAGAGCATCCTTCCACCTTGGTTTCCTATCAAGCATTAGATACCATCGTTGCCATACTTAAGGTGCAATTGGAAGACTCGGCTGAATTGCAACGCCGATGGGCGCAACAATAGCAACCCAATACTGGCATTCCAGAGGCATATAGCTCCTTGCAACCGAGGGTTGACACACCTCCACTTCCTCCCATCGTTGAGTCTAGTGTGGCCTATTGCGATCCACATTCGAGTGAGGAGAGTTCGGCCCCACTTGTGGAAGAGATAGGTCTGGTGCCATCACTTGACGAGGTTGATGTCCCATGTGTAACTTCATGTGATGATGATCTTATTGTGGGTGACACCAAGGGGAATGACTTAGGGCTTAGTGGGTTGTATACGGGCTGCCATGAGAGAGCCCTTCATTGTCTTGAATTGCAGCGCCACTTTGCACATCTAGGCAGCGAGTTCTCTATCTTGCCGGCAGTTCCCTCCATTAGCTATTCGGATCCTTTTCTCCTTGGAGTCGAGCTTGTTGGCCACACCTCTTCCATCACTCATTTTGAGTTCTCACCTTTATTTCCAAGTGTGATTAAGTTTGTAGGTATGAGAGTCGAGGAGCTTGAAGAAATGGCTTCGAGGACGAAGCCTCGCAAACGGGGAGGGGATGATACGAGCCTAAGAGCAGCTCCATGGCCTTCCAGGAAGCCTCCTGATATGAGCACATCTTTTGTTTTAGCATACAAGTTCACTTTCTTTTCTTTTTCTTGCCTTTTCTTTTCTTTTTCAGGCTCTTTCTTTTCTGTTTTTAACCCGTGCTCACTTTTTTCATGGGGGCTGTGTTCATTCTTTTCTTTTATTTCAAACCCGTGCTCACTTTTTTCACGGGGGCTGTTTTCATCTTTTTTTTTGTTTACAAGCCGTGAGGCCTCAAATTTAGCAAAGGACTTCTCCAACCAGAGTTGATCCTCAAGCACTTGCGTAGGTGTAAGGGGTGCAAGTGTGAACTTCACTCCTTCCTTCTCAAGCTTGTACCGATTGCTCCTCCCTTGGTGAGTGGCGTTGCGGTCGAATTGCCATGGCCGGCCAAGTAGCACATGTGACGCTTGCATTGGGACTACATCACACCATATCTCATCTCTGTATTTCCCAATAGACAAACTCACCAACACTTGCTTAGTCACCCTAAGGTCGACTCCATCATTCATCCATTGCAAAGTGTACAGCTTTGGATGTTTGACCATAGGTAACCCTAATTTGTGCACAAGAAGTGTACTAGTACAATTAGTACATGAGCCATTATCAATAATAAGAGAGCATACCTTTGTACCAATATGGCACCTAGCATGGAATAAGTTCTCCCTTTGTTCCTCCTCACAAGTCTCGGCTCTTGGCTGCACACTCAAGTTTTGTCTAACTACTAGGGTCACCGAATCACAAACCCTAGTTTCGTGATCCGCCATTTCCTCTTCCTCACTCTCCTCCTCCGAATCCTCCACTAACACACGGTCCTCCTCCGAATCCATCTCACCATCATCCCTAATGATCAGAATCCTTTTGTTGGGACATTCAGCTTGCTTATGGCCTCGGCCACTACACTTAAAGCACACAATGTCTTTCGTAGGCACACGGTTAGTACTAGCAATAGGAACTTTAGGAAAAGTAGAGTTGGCCGAATTACCTTTGGTACCATAAGAAGATTTCGATACCTTATGTGTTTCCTTGCTGTCCTTATTCCCCTGGGACCATGAGGACTTGTTCCAAGTGGAATTTCGAGAAATAAAGGTGGACGGGTTAGAATAGGCAGTCTTAGCCTTGCGTTGCCTTTCAATCTTCGCGACCATGTGGAGCATCTCCTCCAAAGTCCTATATTGGGTCAACTCCAAGGCATTGGCTATCTCTGGGTTCAGTTGACTCATAAATCTAGACATCTTCGATTCCTCATCTTCTTTCACGTTAACCCTAGCCTAAAGAACTTCCAACTCGTTGTGGTAGTCATTCACGGTTTTGGACCCTTGGGTGAGCTTTTGTAGGCGCTGAAGTTGGTCCTTATGGTAGTACGGTGGGACAAACCTCCTCTTCATCACAAACTTCATGTTCTCCTAGGTAGTCACTACACCTCTCAAATCCTCATTAACTTGCTCGCACCAATAGGTAGCATATCCAAAGAACTCCACGAAAGCCAATCTTATTTTTTTCTCATCCGTGTAGTTGTGACACCTAAAAATAGCTTCCATCTTTTGTTCGCAAGTCAAGTATGCCTCGGGATCATCCTTCCCTTCGAAAGGTAGAATCTTGAGCTTGACGCTCCCAAGGTGATTGTCAACTCGCTCGCGCTCCTTGCAACGCGGCTGCTCAAAGTGATGCTCCCGCCTACCAAAGGCGTGTCTGTCGCGTCTATGCACACCTCCTCCTCGGCGCATCATGAAACCCCTCGGTCCTGCCATGTGAGGCTCCTCCTCATACTAATCTTTAGAACCCTCGGCCTCATGCTCACTGAGCTGGTCATCGCTTGATGGAGGCGCATATGCCTCTCGGTTCACTCTAGTGTTTAGGCATTGTGCAAAGCGTAGCCCGGGTCCTTCTGGAACAATATTCTCGTGTTCCCTAGCCTCAACCTGCTGCCTCCAAGCTCTCATGTCCTGGAGCTAGGCTGCTATGTCTTGCAATACCTTGGCTACATCGTTCGCAGTCGTTGGTTCCTTCTCTGAATTTCCTGACATCCTGAAATCCACAAAGAAAAATTTGCAAGCGTAAAATTTCCTAAAACTATCACTCCTTCACGTGTTTACTCTCGTATTTGTCTCTCTATTAATCTCACCAACAAATTGTCCAGATCCTCCTCCAATTCGCTCAAGATGAACCGCCTCGAAGAATTTTAAAGAAAAAGGTTTCCAAAGAGAAAGAAAACTAGTGTAGAAACAAATTGTGAGGTAATATACTCAAATCAATTGCAAAGATCAATCAATCAATCAAGTATACCACAGAGTAGAAAGGCACAGTAGTAATGGAATCAAAGGAAAGCTTAAAATACACAGATTGAGTCAATTGATAACTCAAAAACACTAATGGCATGCGATTAGGGTTTTAAAACTTGTTTTCTCCACAACTTTTGGGTCTCAAGTCCAAATCCGATGATTCTTATTGCTATAAACCACAAATTCACTCTAGTATTTGATTTTGAAGTTTCTATTTTTTTTTTGAATTATACTGGTTTCGCCTCTGTTTTGTTTTTTTTTTGACGAAATTGCTTCACACTTTTCTTCCTTTTTTTTTTTTTGACAAAAGTAAAGACCTACAAATCGTTGAAGTCGATTTGCATACTAATTGCACACACAAGACAACTAACACACAAGCACGCAAGAGAATTAGTGTAGATAGGAATCAATGAATACTAATTTTAACAAAGAAAACGCAATTATTTAAAGGGATAGATTTACCAAGTCAGGATGGCAAAGCTTCGCTACCAGCTGATGCATTCCTTGTAGGCTAGAACGCTCTCTTTTGATCGTTGTCCGACGACGTGGGTTTCAATGCGGAAAATAACTCGAAGACGTGTGAATCTCCAAGGTAAGGTGTCCTTGGCACTCCACACAGAATCCCTTGAGGTTCTTGCGTCAAACCTTGGCACTCCAAAGAACGGATGACTCAATGAATGGTGTTTTCAAGTTTTACTTGACAAGCTAATCGAATGCACGAAACTCAATTAGATGCAAGGTTCATCAAGAATGAGTGGATGAAGATCCAAAACAATCTATTTTAATTATCAATAATAGTCTAACCGAAATACAAAGTGGGTGGCTCCTTTTTAAGGATGCGGTAAACCCTAATTCCAATATGGAAACTAGTTTAGTTCCTAATAATGGAATTAGAACAAAAAGGCAACAAGCCAAACTTCCATAAAGGTTTTGAAACCCTAAAATAACTTAAATAAAATCAGAGATAAAGGATAGATGTGCAGGCACCGCCGTTTTGGTCAATATGGCCAAGTGGCTTTGCTTGCGGGGTCCGCCGATCACGTCTTAAGGAAACAAGGCATTTTCCTTATTCCCTCAAGCGTTCCCAATGAAACTTGGAGGGAAGCTTCCTAACACATAGACAAAGTACTGGGCTGAGTCTTGTGCGAGGAAAAATGCTCCGATCTTCAAAAGGCTCGGCGGTGGCTTTCGCAGTCACATGTGATCTTGGGATTTGGGCGTTCTCCCAAACCCTTCGGGCGTTTCTCCTGATTTTTGTCCTGGACTCCTCTCTTATATTATAAACGATGTTGGCCTGGTCAAAAATGATAGAAGGGCACTGATGGACCTAAAGGTCCGAGGTGGCCACACATGGCCCATCCGCGGGCGTAGACTGTTAAGGTCTAAGGCTTGGAGTTCAAGCTTAGCCTTAACATGGATCCTAAGACACACATGGATTTGACGGATAGTCCCTTTATAGGGTATGTGAAGGGAAGTCTTCGGGTGTGATAGCTCTCCACCAATCCCTGGGCAAGATATGAGAATATGCTTGCATAAGTGAGCTTCTCCTATGCGGTTCCGGCATAGGTATGCGAGTGAGCCTTCCTGATACGATCCCAAGATGTATCACACGACTACATGGACAAAAGCGTCAAGACATGATGGGGCAGATGGAGTCCGATCGGGGATCACAAAGGCTTGTTGGAAACCTCTATGTCTTGTTCTTACTGTGTCCAAATTTCAGGACGTTTGGCTGGGTGGAGCGTCCAAAAGATCAAGCCAATATTCTCGTTGACAGTAGTCCTACGCAGACAAGGGTTCCAAGACGCATCAGGCAACTTCGTCGGAACTTAGCCGGAGCTGTACATGTTGGAATCGTACGATCGACCTCTCGTTGGAAACTTCAGGATGTTATCTTTCATTTGGGACAAGATTCGGCTCATTTAGTCTAGTGGTTTACAAGTTATGGAAGTCTACATTATAGTGCGCAGTCTGTCCGCGAGACAACATATGACTTGAAGTTTCGGCCCAAACCTTGGCCCGATGATGGAGAACTCGACATGAGCAGCTGGAATGTATTTCATTATATTTATATTTACTTTAAATTAGTTTCCTTAGTTAATTAGTTAAAGAATGGCAACAACTTCTGTTTCCATTTATTTAACTAATTAGTTAATTAGTTGCCTTAATTAATTGGTTAAATAAATGGCAGCAACCTTTGTTTCCATTTATTTAATTAATTAGTTAATCAGTTTATTTAAATTAGTTAATTAAGTTAATTTCCTTAATTAGAACTCCTACTTCTATTCCTATTAGGGTTTGCTTGTAACCTTATATAAGGAGCCGCTTGGCCTCCTTAGAAACTTGGCTGTTATTTGATAAAATTGAGACTTCTCTCTTCAATCTCTGCCCCTTGTTCAAGTGCTGAACACTTGTTCTTCTTGAGTCCGCAATACTTAAGTCGTATACAAGTAAATTCTGAAATTGTATTATTGTTTTGTTTGTCTTAGTGCGATTCTCACAATCGTTGGGAGTAGTCCTAAGAATCTGATACAAGATCCTTGACGTGAAATCGACTAGAACTCTTAGCATTCAGTTAGCGAGGTAGTCTACGTTCGCACCAGTCAAGTTATTCATTCCGCATTGAAATCCTTCTTTGAACAACGATCAGATTTGGTGCTACGCATCCTAAGCAACTAGGATCGTATCAGTTGGTAGCGGAGCTTAAGGCGTTCAAAGATTGGTAAGTATCTTTAATTGTTTTCAAGTTTTCATTGCTGAAATCGGTATTTTCTTCTACTCCATTCAAAACCGATTTCTTTGTTGTGCTTGGTTCGTTATATGTGCAAATTTCTGGCAGTGTCGAAATTGAATTTTAATACATAGCTATTGAAGTTTAATTTTGGTGAGAAAGGTCTCGTTGGAAAGCTGCACCTGTTAGGTTTCCGAATCAAAAAGAATCAAGTGATTCGGATACCGGAGTCAAAAGCTATAGCCGATTTACTAAATTGTGTTTTCTGCCAAACCCTGCACAATTTTCAGTGTCGAAATTGAATTTATATATATAGCTACTGAAGTCTGTTTTGAGTGAAAAAGGATCCGTTGGAAAGGTGTGTATGTTGGGCTTCCGAATCAAAAAGAATCAGTCGATTCGGAGTTCAGAGTAAAAAGTTCTGATCAAAACACTAAATTGTGTTTTGCTGTCAAAAAAAAAAAGGAAAAGAAAAGAAAATTCCAAAAGAAAAGAGAGGAATTCAATTCTGCAAATATAAAAATATATAGAAGTATTTTCGCCACAAAAGTACGATTTTTCAGTTTGAAGCGAATTAAGTTGAAGGACAATTGTGTTTTGAAATCAGAATTGGAAATTGCTTTTATTTGAGTCCTTTCGAGTCAAATTGAGCTATTTGATTCCTTGATATTGCCTTCTATTCCACTTGTTATTTGTTTAATTGGTTGTTTTTGCAATTAATCAAATACCAAGTATCACCATTTGTTTTGAAGCTGGTTTTCTTTGAGAGTTTTCTTGGCAGCCTTTCTTGACCTCTTGAGTCTCATTAACACTTGAACAATTGCAGGCAATTGAGTGATTTATTGGTGAGATTATTAGAGTGTTTAAACACGAGAGTAAACATGTGAGGGAGTGCTAGGATTAGTGCAATTTTACATTTTCAATTCGTGTTGTGAATTTCAGGAAAAAGATCAGATGTCTCAAGAAGGGGTACAACAACCAGATGTGCAGGTCATGTTAGCGACCATCACTGAACAGCTCAGGGCGGTGAGTGAGAGTCAATTGGCTACCGATGTTAGGATGGCTAGGATGGAAACATTGGCCACTATAAACCCTAATCCTAGGGGGAGAGCAGCACATACTAGGCTTGGGGCACTTGTGGCCAAAGTCAGATTACGGGGCAAGGCCGAGGAGCCACCTGATGACGCGTCCTTTGTGCGCTACACCAACCCTAAGCCCGAGCCCTATGAGCGCGCAACAGCAACCGAGCGCCAAACACCTTGCACACCATCTTTCGAAGAGCATACACATGCTAAAATGCGTTGTATCGAGCACCCTTTGAGTGTAAAAAGAAAGACAGAAGTGAATGAGCAGGAGCGACGAGATAATTTATTTCACACTCGTGGTGTGATTGATAAGAAAGGGTGCTCAATCATAATTGACAATGGGAGCAGCACCAATTGTGCGAGTTGGTTAATGGTTGACAAGCTAGGTTTGCAAACCGTGAAGCATCCGAAGCCATATCAGTTGCATGGGATGACGGATGGTGATGGGATCAAGGTGGATCAGCAAGTACTTGTTAAATTCGGCATTGGTAAGTATAAAGAAGAGGTACTTTATGATGTTGTACCTATGCAGGCAAGTCATATCCTCCTTAGAAACTTGGCTGTTATTTGATAAATTTGAGACTTCTCTCTTCAATCTATGCCCCTTGTTCAAGTGCTGAACACTTGTTCTTCTTGAGTCCGCAATACTTAAGTCGTATACAAGTAAATTCTGAAATTGTATTATTGTTTCGTTTGTCTTAGTGTGATTTTCACAATCGTTGGGAGTAGTCCTAAGAATCTGATACAAGATCCTTGACGTGAAATCGACTAGAACTCTTAGCATTCAGTTGGCGAGGTAGTCTACGTTCGCACGAGTCAAGTTATTCATTCCGCATTGAAATCCTTCTTTGAACAACGATCAGATTTGGTGCTATGCATCCTAAGCAACTAGGATCGTATCACTTCCGTGTTAGGGAATGAGCACTGCCATCATGGTTGTGCTATGATGGCCACTTCTAGTTAAGTCCGTGTTAGAACTAGTAATACGCATATAAGAAAGGGACGAGGTTTGAGAAGGATTGCGAGGGTTGCTACGGAAGATATATATAAGTCGAGGATCGGATAAAGGCCTTGCCTTAGGCGTAGGGAAAGCATAGGCGGATGATACGATCACACTACCCTTAAGGCTTGAAGATAAGGATATTGTTCCAAAAGGACCAATCACAAGGAGCATGGCCAAGAAGCTTACCATGTGGATCGAAAGAGAATTAATCAAAACAATACCTAAGCATGAAGATCGAGCATTGATACTACTCCTGCATTGTTCCAAAAGTGAGCTGAAGCAAAAACTCCAGTAGCAAAACCCCAAAACGCTATAGCGTTTTGCCCCTGCTTCGAAAGGACCTTGCGAGCTGTTTTTCCCCCACTTGTGATATTTTATTGTTTTTATTTTCTATAAATAGAACATCAAGTTAGCTTTCTTTTTCAGATTATTGCCAAGTGAAAGCTAGAGAGAGTTCCTCCTCTAGCCTTTCACCAAGGCTTGATCCAAGCTTATTATTTGAGTGATTTGTTGTGTGATTTTTTGGCCACTTCTTGGCTGAAACTTTGTATTGTTTCTTGGCTGTAATTCCAGTGTGTTCTCAAGCATTAATCAAGTGTTCTTTTGTGCTTTCAAACTGTGTTCAATCAAGCGTACCATCATCAATCCATCCAACTCCAATTCCTCCCCAATCCTTTCCTTTCATCCTTTGTCTTATCATCCATTTCCGCTGCACTTATACTCCATCTTCCATCCTATTTCCTTCCATCTTCCAATCTGCCTTGTGTCACAACTCCAAGCTAGATCCTCCTTCAAACATAGATTCAAACTCCCCTTACAAAGGAGGTTGGATCTTATCAAGTGGTAGCGGAGCTCTAGCCGCTTTGAGTTGTTCTTGAATCTGAGTTTGTGTTTGTGTTCGTCCATGTTCTTCATTGTGTCTGCCTATTTTGTCAAGAAGAAGGTAACTAAAAATCTGGTTACAATCCTTCCCATCCGTCCACTTTCAGCCAAAGCTTGTTTCCCCATTAAGTATTATTTACCAACTCATTCCCTTTTTGTCTTTTGTTCACAAATAGAACATTCTCTTACACCCACTTAATCTTGTCTGAATATTCTCTTACAACTCATCCACTTTGCTAAAAGGCTTCCATTTGCAAGATTTACCATCTTTCCATTACCTTTTCAAAATCAGAACTTTCCCTACAAATTCGTCCAAAATCAACCTTGTTTGCTTCAATCAACAATTGATCATTTCCAAGTTCAGAATATAATTGTTCTCTAAATCAAAAAAAAAAAAAATTAAAAAAAAATATATATACAAAGAAGAGAACAAAACGCTATAGCGTTTTGGCATAAACGCCATAGCGTTTTGCCACTGCACCAAAAATGAAAACTTGCGAAAAATTCCAAGTGTTGTTTCAATTATTCGTTCTTTTAAATTCTATACCCCCTACATGGGCGGTTGCAATCTTTAAATTCAAGTCATTTCAATTCCGTTATTTCCATTCAAGTCATTTACTTTCAAGCTCAAAGGGAGGCCTTGTCGCCCTTTTTACTTTTCTGTCCTAGGATTGGTTCTACCATCCTCTCTTTACAATTCAAGTCATTTCCTTTCAGCTATTTAAATTCTGCCATTTAAATTTCAGCAGTTTACTTCAAGTAATTTACTTTCTTGTACTTTACTTTCTTGCTCAAAGGGAGGCTTTGCCGACCTCTTTACTTTTCTGCCCAAGGATTGGTTCTACCATCCTTTTCTTATATTCCGTTCAGCTATTTTCAATTCTTGAAATTCTAAATTTGAATGAACTCAAAACGATAATTGAACAAACAGAAAGGACACTGCTTGAGGACATTGCTTGGACAAATGGAGAAAGCAAGTGCTGAATTTCATTTGGTGAGAAAAATAAAAGAGCGAAAGAGTGGAGAGAAGAAAGTAAGTGGAGGGAACAATACACGCCATGAAAAAAGTAAGCATGGCAGCAAAAGTGAGTTAGAGAAGAATGAGAGTGAGGTAAAACCTTTGAGTGTATTTACAAAAGGGAGAGTGATACAACATGCCTACGAAACCAGCAAAATTTGCCTTATACTTCGGTTTAAGGAACATTGTTTACATGTGAATATTAACCCTTCTTCCCTACCACCTCCTCTAGTTTCACTTTTACAGG
Source organism: Viola odorata (assembly GCA_963691705.1). NCBI lineage: Eukaryota > Viridiplantae > Streptophyta > Magnoliopsida > Malpighiales > Violaceae > Viola > Viola odorata. The sequence goes on along the minus strand of OY829540.1, from coordinate 28,097,232 downwards.
AATTTGAAGATGTGTTTCCTAAGGATATGCCGGATGGCCTTCCTCCTATCTGAGGCATTGAGCATAGAATCAACTTAATTCCGGGTTCTACACTACCAAATCGACCAGCATATAGATGCAATCCGGAGGAGACTAAGGAACTAGAAAAACAGGTGGATGAACTCTTGAAAAAAAGGTTTATCCGTGAGAGTATGTCACCCTGTGTTGTCCCCGTGTTACTTGTACCAAAGAAATATGGGACTTGGCGAATGTGTGTGGATTGCCGAGCGATAAACAAAATCACCATACGATATCGGCATCCTATTCCCCGCCTTGATGACATGTTAGATGAGTTAAGTGGAAGCCAAGTCTACTCCAAAATAGATTTGATGAGTGGATACCACCAAATCCGCATGCAAGAGGGAGATGAGTGGAAGACTGCATTCAAAACCAAATATGGCCTCTACGAATGGATGGTAATGCCTTTTGGACTTTCTAATGCCCCTAGTACTTTCATGCGGTTGATGAACCATGTCTTGTGTGAATTTATTGGGAAATATGTGGTCGTTTATTTTGATGACATACTTGTTTATAGTCGATCAATGAGTGATCACATTTCACATCTTCGCACCATACTTTTTACACTTCGAACTAACAAGTTATATGCCAAGATGTCTAAATGTGAATTTTGTTTAGATAGTGTGCACTTTCTTGGTTTTGTTGTCAGTATAGATGGCATCCAAGTTGATGACGACAAGGTGAAAGCCATTCAAGAGTGGCCAACACCTAAGAACGCAAGTGATGTGAGATCTTTCCATGGCCTAGCAAGTTTCTACCGACGCTTTGTTCCAAATTTTTCAACACTTGTCGCCCCACTCAATGAATTAACCAAGAAGAACGTGACGTTTGAGTGGAAAGAAAGACGAGAAAAGGCTTTCCAAGAGATTAAAAGACACCTTTCCCACACACCTATCCTAGCCCTTCATGATTTCAACAAAGCATTTGAACTTGAGTGTGATGCTAGTGGAATTGGCCTTGGGGCTGTTTTGACTCAAGAAGGTCGTCCTATCGCTTACTTTAGCGAAAAACTTAATGGTGCCCAACTGAATTACTCCACTTATGATCGTGAGTTGTACGCACTTGTAAGAGCATTGATGGTATGGGAACACTGTCTTCTTCCAAATCAGTTTGTTATCCACACCGACCATCTTAGTCTCAAATTCCTACAAGGTCAAGCCAAGCTCAACAAAAGACATGCCAAGTGGATGGAGTTCATTGAGGTCTTTCCATACACCATCAAATACAAGCAAGGTAAGGAAAATGTGGTAGCTGATGCACTTTCTCGAAGGTATGTACTCTTAACCACTCTTGATGCTAAGATCTTTGGGTTTTCGCATTTAGCAACTTTATATGAGCATGATGAAGACTTCTGTGATACATACATAGCATGCTCTAAGGGACCATATTTGCATTATGTGAAGCATGACAATTTCTTGTTTAAATATAATCGGCTTTGCATACCACAATCTAATATTCGAGATTTGCTTGTGATAGAAGCACACAGTGGAGGACTACAAGGACACTTTGGTATCACAAAAACTCTTCACATGTTAAAGGTACATTTCTTCTGGCCAAAAATGAAACGTGATGTCACCAAGGTAATTACTCGTTGTCTCGTATGTAAAAGAGCGAAATCTAAATCAATGACTCATGCTTCATATATACCTCTACCCGTGGCTAACCATCCTTGGGTAGACCTCTCCATGGACTTTATTTTAGGGCTGCCACGCTCTAGGAATGGGCATGATTCCATCTTTGTGGTTGTTGACCGTTTTTCAAAAATGGCCCATTTCATTCCTTGTTCGAAAACACATGATGCTACTCATATTGCTCATCTGTTTTTCTTACATGTAGTGCGTTTACATGGGATTCCTAGAAGCATTGTAAGTGATCGAGATACAAAGTTTTTAAGTCACTTTTGGCGCACCCTTTGGGCAAAACTGGGCACCAAACTTCTCTTCTCAACTACTTGTCACCCTCAAACCGATGGACAAACGGAAGTGGTCAATCGAACTCTAGGTTCTCTCTTGCGAGTAATGGTTGATAAACATGGAACAAAATGGGAAGAAAGTATACCTTTCATTGAATTTGCTTATAATCATGCTAATCATTCTACTATTGGTTTCTCTCCTTTTGAAGTGGTATATGGATTTCAACCACTAACTCCTCTTGATCTCCTACCTCTGCCCTTAAGTGTGATAAAATGTGTCGATGGAGAAACTAAGGCAGCCACAGTCAAAAGCATTCATGACAAGGTGAAACGCAACATCGACGATATGAACGAACGAGTGACCCGTAAGCGCAACAAAGGACAGCCCCATACATCATGGGAACCAGGACAATGGGTGTGGCTGCATTGGCGGAAAGATCGCTTTCCTAGCCACCGAAAAGGAAAATTGAGCCCAAGAGGCGATGGTCCTTTTGAAATCCTCCATCGTATCAATGACAATGCCTATGTTCTTGATCTACCAAGTAAGTATGGTTCAATAAGCAACACATTTCATATTAGTGATCTCTCTCTCTATCATGCAGATAATGAAGGGTTTAAAGAAATGGATTCGAGGACGAATCCTTTCAAAGAAGGAGGAGATGATACGATCACACTACCCTTAAGGCTTGAAGACAAGGATATTGTTCCAAAAGGACCAATCACAAGGAGCATGGCCAAGAAGCTTACCATGTGGATCGAAAGAGAATTAATCAAAACAATACCTAAGCATGAAGATCGAGCATTGATACTACTCCTGCATTGTTCCAAAAGTGAGCTGAAGCAAAAACTCCAGTAGCAAAACGCTATAGCGTTTTGCCCCTGCTTCGAAAGGACCTAGCGAGCTATTTTTCCCCCACTTGTGATATGTTATTGTTTTTATTTTCTATAAATAGAACATCAAGTTAGCTTTCTTTTTCAGATTATTGCCAAGTGAAAGCTAGAGAGAGTTCCTCCTCTAGCCTTTCACCAAGGCTTGATCCAAGCTTATTATTTGAGTGATTTGTTGTGTGATTTTTTGGCCACTTCTTGGCTGAAACTTTGTATTGTTTCTTGGCTGTAATTCCAGTGTGTTCTCAAGCATTAATCAAGTGTTCTTTTGTGCTTTCAAACTGTGTTCAATCAAGCGTACCATCATCAATCCATCCAACTCCAATTCCTCCCCAATCCTTTCCTTTCATCCTTTGTCTTATCATCCATTTCCGCTGCACTTATACTCCATCTTCCATCCTATTTCCTTCCATCTTCCAATCTGCCTTGTGTCACAACTCCAAGCTAGATCCTCCTTCAAACATAGATTCAAACTCCCCTTACAAAGGAGGTTGGATCTTATCAAGTGGTAGCGGAGCTCTAGCCGCTTTGAGTTGTTCTTGAATCTGAGTTTGTGTTTGTGTTCGTCCATGTTCTTCATTGTGTCTGCCTATTTTGTCAAGAAGAAGGTAACTAAAAATCTGGTTACAATCCTTCCCATCCGTCCACTTTCAGCCAAAGCTTGTTTCCCCATTAAGTATTATTTACCAACTCATTCCCTTTTTGTCTTTTGTTCACAAATAGAACATTCTCTTACACCCACTTAATCTTGTCTGAATATTCTCTTACAACTCATCCACTTTGCTAAAAGGCTTCCATTTGCAAGATTTACCATCTTTCCATTACCTTTTCAAAATCAGAACTTTCCCTACAAATTCGTCCAAAATCAACCTTGTTTGCTTCAATCAACAATTGATCATTTCCAAGTTCAGAATATAATTGTTCTCTAAATCAAAAAAAAAAAAAATTAAAAAAAAATATATATACAAAGAAGAGAACAAAACGCTATAGCGTTTTGGCATAAACGCCATAGCGTTTTGCCACTGCACCAAAAATGAAAACTTGCGAAAAATTCCAAGTGTTGTTTCAATTATTCGTTCTTTTAAATTCTATACCCCCTACATGGGCGGTTGCAATCTTTAAATTCAAGTCATTTCAATTCCGTTATTTCCATTCAAGTCATTTACTTTCAAGCTCAAAGGGAGGCCTTGTCGCCCTTTTTACTTTTCTGTCCTAGGATTGGTTCTACCATCCTCTCTTTACAATTCAAGTCATTTCCTTTCAGCTATTTAAATTCTGCCATTTAAATTTCAGCAGTTTACTTCAAGTAATTTACTTTCTTGTACTTTACTTTCTTGCTCAAAGGGAGGCTTTGCCGACCTCTTTACTTTTCTGCCCAAGGATTGGTTCTACCATCCTTTTCTTATATTCCGTTCAGCTATTTTCAATTCTTGAAATTCTAAATTTGAATGAACTCAAAACGATAATTGAACAAACAGAAAGGACACTGCTTGAGGACATTGCTTGGACAAATGGAGAAAGCAAGTGCTGAATTTCATTTGGTGAGAAAAATAAAAGAGCGAAAGAGTGGAGAGAAGAAAGTAAGTGGAGGGAACAATACACGCCATGAAAAAAGTAAGCATGGCAGCAAAAGTGAGTTAGAGAAGAATGAGAGTGAGGTAAAACCTTTGAGTGTATTTACAAAAGGGAGAGTGATACAACATGCCTACGAAACCAGCAAAATTTGCCTTATACTTCGGTTTAAGGAACATTGTTTACATGTGAATATTAACCCTTCTTCCCTACCACCTCCTCTAGTTTCACTTTTACAGGAATTTGAAGATGTGTTTCCTAAGGATATGCCGGATGGCCTTCCTCCTATCTGAGGCATTGAGCATAGAATCAACTTAATTCCGGGTTCTACACTACCAAACCGACCAGCATATAGATGCAATCCGGAGGAGACTAAGGAACTAGAAAAACAGGTGGATGAACTCTTGAAAAAAAGGTTTATCCCTGAGAGTATGTCACCCTGTGCTGTCCCCGTGTTACTTGTACCAAAGAAATATGGGACTTGGCGAATGTGTGTGGATTGCCGAGCGATAAACAAAATCACCATACGATATCGGCATCCTATTCCCCGCCTTGATGACATGTTAGATGAGTTAAGTGGAAGCCAAGTCTACTCCAAAATAGATTTGATGAGTGGATACCACCAAATCCGCATGCAAGAGGGAGATGAGTGGAAGACTGCATTCAAAACCAAATATGGCCTCTACGAATGGATGGTAATGCCTTTTGGACTTTCTAATGCCCCTAGTACTTTCATGCGGTTGATGAACCATGTCTTGTGTGAATTTATTGGGAAATATGTGGTCGTTTATTTTGATGACATACTTGTTTATAGTCGATCAATGAGTGATCACATTTCACATCTTCGCACCATACTTTTTACACTTCGAACTAACAAGTTATATGCCAAGATGTCTAAATGTGAATTTTGTTTAGATAGTGTGCACTTTCTTGGTTTTGTTGTCAGTATAGATGGCATCCAAGTTGATGACGACAAGGTGAAAGCCATTCAAGAGTGGCCAACACCTAAGAACGCAAGTGATGTGAGATCTTTCCATGGCCTAGCAAGTTTCTACCGACGCTTTGTTCCAAATTTTTCAACACTTGTCGCCCCACTCAATGAATTAACCAAGAAGAACGTGACGTTTGAGTGGAAAGAAAGACAAGAAAAGGCTTTCCAAGAGCTTAAAAGACACCTTTCCCACACACCTATCCTAGCCCTTCATGATTTCAACAAAGCATTTGAACTTGAGTGTGATGCTAGTGGAATTGGCCTTGGGGCTGTTTTGACTCAAGAAGGTCGTCCTATCGCTTACTTTAGCGAAAAACTTAATGGTGCCCAACTGAATTACTCCACTTATGATCGTGAGTTGTACGCACTTGTAAGAGCATTGATGGTATGGGAACACTATCTTCTTCCAAATCAGTTTGTTATCCACACCGACCATCTTAGTCTCAAATTCCTACAAGGTCAAGCCAAGCTCAACAAAAGACATGCCAAGTGGATGGAGTTCATCGAGGTCTTTCCATACACCATCAAATACAAGCAAGGTAAGGAAAATGTGGTAGCTGATGCACTTTCTCGAAGGAATGTACTCTTAACCACTCTTGATGCTAAGATCTTTGGGTTTTCGCATTTAGCAACTTTATATGAGCATGATGAAGACTTCCGTGATACATACATAGCATGCTCTAAGGGACCTTATTTGCATTATGTGAAGCATGACAATTTCTTGTTTAAATATAATCGGCTTTGCATACCACAATCTAATATTCGAGATTTGCTTGTGATAGAAGCACACAGTGGAGGACTACAAGGACACTTTGGTATCACAAAAACTCTTCACATGTTAAAGGTACATTTCTTCTGGCCAAAAATGAAACGTGATGTCACCAAGGTAATTACTCGTTGTCTCGTATGTAAAAGAGCGAAATCTAAATCAATGACTCATGCTTCATATATACCTCTACCCGTGGCTAACCATCCTTGGGTAGACCTCTCCATGGACTTTATTTTAGGGCTGCCACGCTCTAGGAATGGGCATGATTCCATCTTTGTGGTTGTTGACCGTTTTTCAAAAATGGCCCATTTCATTCCTTGTGCGAAAACACATGATGCTACTCATATTGCTCATCTGTTTTTCTTACATGTAGTGCGTTTACATGGGATTCCTAGAGGCATTGTAAGTGATCGAGATACAAAGTTTTTAAGTCACTTTTGGCGCACCCTTTGGGCAAAACTGGGCACCAAACTTCTCTTCTCAACTACTTGTCACCCTCAAACCGATGGACAAACGGAAGTGGTCAATCGAACTCTAGGTTCTCTCTTGCGAGTAATGGTTGATAAACATGGAACAAAATGGGAAGAAAGTATACCTTTCATTGAATTTGCTTATAATCATGCTAATCATTCTACTATTGGTTTCTCTCCTTTTGAAGTGGTATATGGATTTCAACCACTAACTCCTCTTGATCTCCTACCTCTGCCCTTAAGTGTGATAAAATGTGTCGATGGAGAAACTAAGGCAGCCACAGTCAAAAGCATTCATGACAAGGTGAAATGCAACATCGACGATATGAACGAACGAGTGACCCGTAAGCGCAACAAAGGACAGCCCCATACATCATGGGAACCAGGACAATGGGTGTGGCTGCATTGGCGGAAAGATCGCTTTCCTAGCCACCGAAAAGGAAAATTGAGCCCAAGAGGCGATGGTCCTTTTGAAATCCTCCATCGTATCAATGACAATGCCTATGTTCTTGATCTACCAAGTAAGTATGGTTCAATAAGCAACACATTTCATATTAGTGATCTCTCTCTCTATCATGCAGATAATGAAGGGTTTAAAGAAATGGATTCGAGGACGAATCCTTTCAAAGAAGGAGGAGATGATACGATCACACTACCCTTAAGGCTTGAAGACAAGGATATTGTTCCAAAAGGACCAATCACAAGGAGCATGGCCAAGAAGCTTACCATGTGGATCGAAAGAGAATTAATCAAAACAATACCTAAGCATGAAGATCGAGCATTGATACTACTCCTGCATTGTTCCAAAAGTGAGCTGAAGCAAAAACTCCAGTAGCAAAACGCTATAGCGTTTTGCCCCTGCTTCGAAAGGACCTGGCGAACTGTTTTTCCCCCACTTGTGATATGTTATTGTTTTTATTTTCTATAAATAGAACATCAAGTTAGCTTTCTTTTTCAGATTATTGCCAAGTGAAAGCTAGAGAGAGTTCCTCCTCTAGCCTTTCACCAAGGCTTGATCCAAGCTTATTATTTGAGTGATTTGTTGTGTGATTTTTTGGCCACTTCTTGGCTGAAACTTTGTATTGTTTCTTGGCTGTAATTCCAGTGTGTTCTCAAGCATTAATCAAGTGTTCTTTTGTGCTTTCAAACTGTGTTCAATCAAGCGTACCATCATCAATCCATCCAACTCCAATTCCTCCCCAATCCTTTCCTTTCATCCTTTGTCTTATCATCCATTTCCGCTGCACTTATACTCCATCTTCCATCCTATTTCCTTCCATCTTCCAATCTGTCTTGTGTCACAACTCCAAGCTAGATCCTCCTTCAAACATAGATTCAAACTCCCCTTACAAAGGAGGTTGGATCTTATCAGCTGAGGTGAGAGAACTCGGCCTATGACATGGTCGTGCGTTGCTGAGAGGCGCGGGCGAACATAGGCAAGAGGCACGAGAGGGCGTGGCCTCGAGAGATGGCCGGTGGCTGAGAACTACATGCGAGCTTGGGCGAGAGGTCGAGCGAGCATGTCTCTGAGGATTGCGAAAGTCTGGCTTGTCTTGCGTGTGAGTGATAGCCGAGGACGAGAGAAGCCTTCCTACGAGACGCATACGAGCGACTCAGGCGATGGCCTTGAGTATCATGGACTCGCTTTAGTCGGGCGTGTGCGCGAGAAGTAGAGAATGGCTTGGGCGTTAGTCTTGGGTTAGAGTAAGCCATAAGAGATCGGATGAGTCGGTGCTAAGTCTTGTCAAGAGTTCTGCACAAGACGAAGATATATGAGGGTTGTCGAAGACTACTGTCAAGGACAGGGGAAAGGCTGGCCTAGATTGCGGAATCTAGGCACCGCGTGGGCCAAGAAAAAGTAGGTCCGTGACAGTTGGTAGCGGAGCTAAATGAGTAAGACTTATGCACGTGAAGTGCATAAGTACAATGTGGCGGAGCAAAGGTTCGAGAAGTTAAAACTTTGTGGAACTAACGCCTGCGAAACCAAAGCTTGTGAAGCTAAAGCTTGAGGAGCTAAAGTTCGGGGAGCCTAAGCTCGATAGCATCTTGTGATGTCAAGATGCGAGAATGTGAGTGACGGGAATGATGAACCCGTGGATGCTAATACGAAATTGGCCAATATTACGAGTGAGAACCTAGAGGCTAAGTGCTCTAGATGAGAATGCGATGGCTGGTGTTCGGAAGAAACACGCATGAGTGTGAGAAACGCGGAGAAAACTAGTTGTTGGCTTCTGTATTGTACACATCACATAGTGATCATGCAATAAGTTCCAACACGAGTTCTATCGAGATAAAGTGGCGACGAAAGTATCGGCGATTATATAGATTGAGGAGTGAGTCTAGTAAGGCATTAGATGGGTAGCTAGAGTTCCTAGTCTGTACTCTGGGTGGTTAAAGTCCCTAGTCCATAGTTATGGGTAGCTAGAGTTCTAGTCCATACCTTCGGGTAGCTAGAGTCTTTAGAGCATTGTATGGGTAGCGTTTCTAGTCCACGAAATGGTTAATATAATGCACAAGTCAAGTCGGACATAATTCAAGAATGAGTCTGAATATGATATGGAAGATTGATTCAGGCAGTGGGAATTGAGTGAGTAATGACGGACAATAAATCTAAGAAGGAAGTGTTCCTTCAGAGATTGTCCTAATCCCTGCATTGTGTACTTGACACATGTAAGGATGTGCGAATCAACCCATGGAGATAGATCGATGAGGACATCAATGATTGAAGTGGGGGAGGAAGCGAGACATGAGATCTCATCCGTGAGATCTCAAGCACATGTAACATGTGGCTTACGGAATGAGTATATATGCGCGGGAAGCGCATGAACGTAGCTTGAGATGAATGAGATGAGTAAGGCTTATGCACATGAAATGCATAAGCGCAAAGAGGCGAAGAGAATATGCATGAGGCGTTACGAGACATGGTAATATGTATGTGGCAAACTAGCTATACATATGAGACTCACTGGCTCAGAGGAACTGAGCCAGGTGAGAGAATGAGAATGCGCAGAGGCGCTTGGCTTAGAGGGATACTATATAATGCACCGAGGCGCTTGACCCAGACGGATAGGATATAATGCGCAGAGGCACTTGACTTAGTGAGGTACCGTGCGAAAGAGCGTCTGCCCGAAGGAACGACACACTTAGGACAAAGGATATCGTTTCGGTGGAACGACACACCTACGTGCTAAGTGGGTTGGTTCGGAAGGATGACACGTCTATGTGCTAGAGACGCTTGTGCCATGTGAAAGCTGGACAAGCAGATCTAGTACCGGATGCTAGAACGGAAACAAAGTGTTACGCGATGCTACAACCCTAGGAAGTAGGCTTTGGTGAGCGTAGTGAGAATGGAGAAAAGAAAGAGTGATCAAACAGGTGTAAGGAGAAAACAGCCCGCATGAAAAGAGTGAGCATGCAATTGAGGGATAAAAGATTGGTTGGAAGATGTGGCATTGTGGAGAAAACAGCCCGCATGAAAAGAGTGAGCATGCGATTGAGGGATAAAAGATAAGAGAGATTGGTTGGAAGATGTGGCGTTGTGGAATGTACTTCTTCAGGTGACGAGTATGAGAGATGAGACCACAATTGGAGGAGTTGTGGAAGAGTAAAAAGAATGGGAATGGGGAGATTGATGCGAGCACGAGCATGGGATACTTCACTAGAAGCAAAGGAATGGTAGTCGTGCTATTGAAGAGCCTTAGGGCCGAGGAGAGCAACTTGGAACCAAGGCACAAATGGGTGACTTGCATGCACGCCAACTCCTTCGCCATAAGCACCGCTCACGACTCATGGGCAGCCTGCGCATCCTATGAAGAACCCCACACCGATCCCGCGCCTAACCCTAGGAAGCCATGAGGCCGTGCGGATCAGCCCTTGCGCCTGCCGAAGCCTTGCATCCTTTAGGTGGTTGGCCGAAGCCCATCTTCCAAGCCCATCATCAATTGCTGCCAAGGCCAAGGCCAAGCCCCTTTGTCCAAGGGTGTAAGGGTATTTACCCCTTATATTTTTAAGCTTAGGTATTTAAAGTGCATTGAATTCATTTCAGCACTTTGTCTTTGTTTTTGTGATAAACTTCAGCCTAGACCAACTCTTAGCTAGCTAATTAGGGTTCTTCAAACTAGCACACTATCTTCTCTAATTCGGGTTGCTCATCATTGTGGTGAGAGGGCCGGATTAGCTTAGAGATCCTTAGTTCTTTTCAGCAAGGTTACTCAAGTCCATCTTGAGGGGGTTTGCTAACAACAAAGTTCTGATTTGTTAATCATAAATACACCTTTCCCTTTTCCTTCATGTTCATCCGCTGCATACTACTCATATACTCCTTCATATTATCCGTTCATCCATCCATCTATCAAGAACCAACCTCCGAAAGAGACTAGATTCAGCTGCTCCCAAGAAATCAGCAGCTAAACTCCTCCAAAAGGAGCTAGGGCCTTATCAAGTGGTAGCGGAGCTCCAATCCGTGCTCTAGGTTGGTAAACTTCATCATTTTCACCGTTTAATCGGCTGAAATTTTTTCTGTTTTTGGGCAAATTTCATAACCGTTCCCCTAAACTGAAATTTCTTGTTTTCTTCCCTTCCCCACGGTTCAAACACAAATTCCTTCCATATCCACGGTAGAAACATTGTTTCTTACCGTGGGAGTCAATCGTTTGTCAATCCGAGCATTTCTGATTTTAGGTCAAAAAAATTCGTTTCTAGTGATTTGATCTTGCATAAACACTTTGGCTGGATTGATTTGTGTTTATTGTGTCTTTTGTGACTGAAATCTTCATCTTCTTGACAATATTTGCTGCTGAATATATTGGAGCTTCCTATGGTGGCCATGAGAGCCATGTGGACTGATTTTATTTGAGCCAAGTATTTCACATTTCATCCTCTCTTCCTATTCGGCCACATCTCCCCTATTTTCAGCCTAGTATTCTCATTTCCCCTTGCACACAGCCGGCCCTAAAACACAACAAGTTTTCTCACCCTTTGTTTGTCATACACTTGGCATCAACTCCTTGTCATACAATCCAAATTGCCTAAACTCATTGTCACACATTGTGGTGCATTTTAGCGAAATGGTGGTGCATTTTAGTGACAAATGTGGGTGCATGTTAGCGAAAAATTCTGTTGCATTTTAGCAAAAATATCGGTACATTTTAAGTGAAAAATTTTGGTTTATTTTAGTGGAAAATTTCGGTGCATGTTAGCAAAAATTTCGTCATTTCGTGAATTTTTTTTTAACTTGCAAAATTATTTGCCCTCCACTTCAATTATCAAAAACTCATATCATACATTTATTGTAGCTCTCTTGCACTTACAAAAAAAAAAAAAAAACAGCAAAGAAAAGAAAGGGATCAAAAGAGTAAAAGAAATCCCTAAGTCAAAAAAAAAAAAAAAGAAAGAAAGAAAGAAAGGGATCAACAGAGTGAAATCAGTCCCTCAATCAAAAGAAAATGACTACATATGAGTCAAAGCAAGAGGCAAAATGTATGTGTGCATTTGAAGTGTTTTCTTTCAAGTTAAAGTGTGCATTTATCAAGTGTTTCATTTTGCCGCAAATTTGAATTGTGAAGCTTATTCTCATTTCCCTCAATTTCTTCTAGTGTTGGTCCTTTGAGCTTGCCTTTCTTTTGTGTCTTTGAGTTTTCGTCAATTGATTCCTACGTCAATATCCACTCTAACCTAATTAGTGTTCAAACTCAAACAATTTTCCTTGAACACTAATTCGGTTTCCTTACCTTTCATTTCTGCCCTAGTTTTCTTTGATTCTCCTTGTGCCCATTAAGTCTTAGGGTCATTACTAGCTATTTTGTTTGGTTTGGAACTGAAGTTTGAGTGGGTGAGATTGTGAGAGCATTAGAGTGTCGTGCGAAACACGAGCCATACACGTGAGGGAGGGACTAACCCTTTATCATTTTCAATTGCGTTTGCGTCTTTTTGCAGGTACATTTTCTATGTCTAATCACGGCACAAATTTGAGTGAGGGGTCGGATGAGTCCTCTCCTCTAAACCCTGCCATGGCATCTCTTACGGTCCAAATGGGAGAGACTCGCCAACATGTGGCTGCTTTGCAACAACACGCCACAAGACAAGAGCAAGCCAATATCGACATCTTGGCTACCATTGCTGCCTTAGCGGCCAAAGTTTCTACACCCTCACCACAACCTCCACATTACCCTCCAACCATAACTTACCCACCCCAGCCTTCCCCACAAGCCCTAATTTATACACCAGCCCTAAATTACACACCACAAGCCCGTTATCACCAAACTACTCGGCTACAAGATCCTACTAGTCTAGACTACTATGCCTTCCCGCAAGTAGAGGGTCATACGGATAGGGCTACAACAGCCGGCCATCTTGGCCATGATGAGGAAGCCCTAGGCCTCAATACTCACCATACCGTGCCTCCGCATCTTGAACACAACCGTAGCAACTTTTTGGTGGACAATCATGGAGTCTCCTTTCCTCATCCTCCTAGCCAGCCACTTGTGCAAACTAATCAGCCCTACACCCACACTCTTGACACGAGACAGCCACCACATCAGCCCCCCCACCCGGACCACCACCACATAACCCTAGACAACCGCATACACCAACTCCACTCCAAATAGCTAATCACCTAGCTGTTCCCCTACATCATGCGAATGCATATGTCCCACCCCATTATGAGCAGCCTAGGCAGCAACATCCACCTCACTATGAACATGCTCACAATGCTCGAAGGTTTGATCATGATGAGGTATACGAGCAGCGGGGTTATAGGCACAATGAGGAACGAGTAGATCACAACCTCTCGAGTATCAAGTTGTCAATCCCTACCTTCGAGGGTAAGGATGACCCGGATACTTTCCATGAATGGGAGAACAAAGTGGATAGGCAATTTGCTTGTTACAACTACTCCGAGACAAAGAAGCTGAAATTGGCCATTGTAGAGTTCACGGGCTTGGCAATACCATGGTGGGATCGTGATAAGAGCTCAACTTATGTTTTGGATAGAAGGAGGCCGAATTGTTGTTCTTGAGCCGGATCTAGTCCTCTTGTGAGAGGTTGGTCTTGACAATGGATATAGGTGCCTCGGATGGAGATGGAGAGGGGACACCTTGGTGAGTTTAATGGCTGAAGTTGGTGTTTAAGGAGTTATATGCAGCGGCTTGATGGTTGTTTGGTAGTGATGGAACAGATTGGACAATAAGGAACTCAACTACTTAGAAAACCCTCTTGTTCATAAGAACAAGCAACCTTTCTGCAAACTAGTTAAGGATCTCTCTTTAATAGAATTTACCCCTTAAGAACAAAGCTTAAGGAGCTTAATTACAAGAAGAGATGGATAAACAATGGTATTCAGCTCTAGCAACCCTGGTTACCAAGAACCCTAAATTACACTAGTTTACTCTACTGATTTGGCCAAAGAGAATAATATCATCAAAATCAAAGGCAAGCTATAAAAGAGGCTATCTCCTTCTATTTATAGCTTGAGAATTATTACATGAGAAAACCCTAAAATAACCCTTCATTTAAACCTAGGAAGGCCGGCTGACTTAATCATCAAAACAGTCCCTAATGTGCTAGTTTTCGCCGTGAGATCCAAGGCTGGTCATGGCAAGGCATAAGGACGAGCTGGAGCCTTTAAGCTCATATCATCCCATCCCCCTTTGAAGTGATTCGTCCTCAAATCTAAGCTTTGGTGGGTGTGGGGTTCCGAAATTGGAGTGAGAGTCTTCAAGCTCGTATCATCCCCTCCCCCTTTGAGGAGATTCGACCTCGAATCTATAGGGTCCATCCCTTGCAAGGCCAAACGGGTCAAGGCATGCTCACAGCTTGTGGATACACATGGAACCCTCCAACTACACCTTTCGGGGAATATAGGCCAAGGTGGAGGCCTTGATTGGGGAAGATAGGTAGGCGTGGACGGAAAACAGCCAAGAACAATCAAGGATTGACCATGACGAGGCAAGGAGTGAACTAGGGCCAAGTGCGGGCTCTTAGTAGTGGCTGATAAGACGAGGGCGCTATGGTGAACCAAAAGAGCAGCGGACAGAATCCGTGTAAAGTGTGAGACCATGTAACCACATGGAGGTGCCGAAAATAGAAGGAAAGGTGCGCGGCTCACATGCCCAACACCAAGTAGAAATGGGTCCTCAAAGCTATGTATAGGTACCTTCGGAATGATGGAAAAGTCACTCCCAAGGGCCCAAAAATGGTGCTGCAACGCAAGACAATGACTGGCTGTCTCATGGCACTCTGAAGTGGACTCACCATCCCTACTTGTATCCCTTTCGCTCCCAAACTCCACATTAACATCCGAAACCGGTAGCTTCTCCTCATACGGAGGCAAATCATCCTCAATAAGTGATGGCGATTCGGCTGAAACAACACTAGGAAGATCCTCAATCTCCTCAACCAACGGTGTCTCAAAACTATCCATGGATTGCAATACATTCATTCCCCTCCCAAGAGGCACTAAACTTTCCTTGACTGATGGCGAACCAAGAGCACAAACGCTAACCTCTTCACATTGCCCAAGGTGCCCGGAAACCCGTAGGTTATCACATATAAGTGTCATTACGGCCATGGTGTTTGTCATGGCTTGAGTGCTTCTTTCCAGGCGCGCTAGAATTGGAGCCATCCTCACGACGAAAGGTGAGGTGCCATGGTGTGGGGACGGGGCAGCCTCGGTGAAGTAGTCCTCATGCCCATACGAAGTCTCTCCACTAGTCGCATAAGACTCATACGCATAGGCTTGCCGAGAGGGCTCAATATGATCATACTCCAACCGGGAAGGAATGGAACCATAACTAGGAAGAGGCGGGGGCCAACGGACATGGTGGGGAGGCTGCTCAACATGATACCAAGGTGCGTGGCTACTAGGAGCAACCCTCAAATGTGGCGGTATGTAGGAAGACATAGGAAAATTCCTACAAAAGGAAAAATAAACACAATTGATAGCTAAAAGGGGTTAGTCTCTCTCTCACGTGTTTCACTCGCGTTTATCACTCTAATGTACTCACACTTTTCTCTCACACTCTTATCTCAATCACAATCCAACACCTCAGCTAGAAAGACCTAACTAGGGCTCAAGGAAAGCAAGACAACCAAGGTAAGAAAGAAAGGCAAGGAAAGCCGCAATTCTGCCCAAGGAAAATGGATTTAATTTAGACAGCAATTGGACTTAGAATAGAGTAATATAATGTGGAAACAAAGAAGAAAACACCAAAGGACAAGCTACTCAAGAAGAAAAGAAAGATTGAAAGAAAGAACACAAAATGGTGTAAAAGAAAAATGCAAAAACTAAAACCGAAATTGTGTTCTTCACACCAAATATGCTTCTAAAAATGTTGTATGTCAAAGGAAAAATTGTCAAACAAAATGCACATTGATGTACTACTACACTTCTAATGCCAACATACACACTAGTCTCTTGCTTTGACTCACTTGTAATCTCTTTCTTTTTTTGAATTGAGGGATCTTCCTTAATCTTTTTCCCTTCTTTTCTTTGCTGTTTTTTTTTTGTAAGTGCAAGAGAGCTCAAGGAGTGTATGACAAGTATTTTTTATGTTTAGAAGTGAAAGAAAAGTAGTAGAAAAACAAAATTATTTTTCACTAAATGCCGAAAAATTTGAGTGAATGACAAGTAGTGCGAAAAATGTATGACAAGTATCAATTGCAATCTGAAAGACATGTAGTTGTAAGGTGTATGACAAGCAATATGTGTGTAAGGATTAAACCCTAGGGCCGGCTGAGTAAGGGAAGTGAAGTGGTGAGCAAGCTGAAATGCTTGGCTCACAATGCTTGGAAAATACTTAGCTCACAAAGTAGTGATGTGGCGGGCTAGGAGAGGAGGGCAAAAATGTTGGACTCTAGCTGGAAAACAAGCAAGTCCACATGGCTCTCATGGCTCATCTTAGGAAGCTCCAAACACAGCAATAAATCGCACTTAAGAAGATGAGAAATTCGGATTTAGATGCATACAAACACAAAAAAAATTCAGCAAATGTGTTCTTCCAAAAATCAGCATACTAAAAGACAACAATTTTCTCAAGAACATCAAAATTTTCAAACTGAATTTAAATCATTCCTATGGTTGAAAACAAAGTTTTAACCAATGATATGAAAGGAAAAGGAGTTTGAACAGTGGGAACACAAGGAAAAAGTGTTTGAGCAATTTAGTGGAATGGGTGTGAAAATGGAGAAAAACAGAAATTTTGCCACACAAAAAGAAAGAAGTTCTACGGTAGAGAAGATGATTCTAACCGTATAAATGATGAGGAGAACAAGAAAAACCAACCTAGAGGACAGCTGAAGCTCCGCTACCACTTGATAAGAGCTTAACTTCTGTTTTGGATAGAAGGAGGCCGAATTGTTGTTCTTGAGCCGGATCTAGTCCTCTTGTGAGAGGTTGGTCTTGACAATGGATATAGGTGCCTTGGATGGAGATGGAGAGGGGACACCTTGGTGAGTTTAATGGCTGAAGTTGGTGTTTAAGGAGTTATATGCAACGGCATGATGGTTGTTTGGTAGTGATGGAACGGATTGGACAATAAGGAACTCAACTACTTAGAAAACCCTCTTGTTCATAAGAACAAGCAACCTTTCTGCAAACTTGTTAAGGATCTCTCTTTAATAGAATTTACCCCTTAAGAACAAAGCTTAAGGAGCTTAATTACAAGAAGAGATGGATAAACAATGGTATTCAGCTCTAGCAGCCCTGGTTACCAAGAACCCTAAATTACACTAGTTTACTCTACTGATTTTGCCAAAGAGAATAATATCATCAAAATCAAAGGCAAGCTATAAAAGAGGCTATCTCCTTCTATTTATAGCTTGAGAATTATTACATGAGAAAACCCTAAAATAACCCTTCATTTAAACCTAGGAAGGCCGGCTGACTTAATCATCAAAACAGTCCCTAATGTGCTAGTTTTCGCCATGAGATCCAAGGCTGGTCCTGGCAAAGCATAAGGACGAGCTGGAGCCTTTAAGCTCATATCATCCCATCCCCCTTTGAAGTGATTCGTCCTCGAATCTAAGCTTTGGAGGGTGTGGGGTTCCGAAAGTGGAGTGAGAGTCTTCAAGCTCGTATCATCCCCTCCCCCTTTGAGGAGATTCGACCTCGAATCTATAGGGTCCATCCCTTGCAAGGCCAAATCCGTCAAGCCATGCTCACAGCTTGTGGATACACATGGAACCCTCGAACTACACCTTTCGGGGAATATAGGCCAAGGTGGAGGCCTTTATTGGGGAAGATAGGTAGGTGTGGACGGAAAACAGCCAAGAACAATCAAGGAGTGAACTAGGGCCAAGTGCGGGCTCTTAGTAGTGGCTGATAAGGCGAGGGCGCTATGGTGAACCAAAAGAGCAGCGGACAGAATCCGTGTAAAGTGCGAGACCATGTAAGCACATGGAGGTGCCAAAAATAGAAGGAAAGGTGCGCGGCTCACATGCCCAAGACCAAGTAGAAATGGGTCCTCAAAGCTATGTATAGGTACCTTCGGAATGATGGAAAAGTCACTCCCAAGGGCCCAAAAATGGTGCTGCAACGCAAGACAATGACTGGCTGTCTCATGGCACTCTGAAGTGGACTCACCAACCCTACTTGTATCCCTTTCGCTCCCAAACTCCACATTAACATCCGAAACCGGTAGCTTCTCCTCATACGGAGGCAAATCATCCTCAATAAGTGATGGCGATTCGGCTGAAACAACACTAGGAAGATCCTCAATCTCCTCAACCAACGGTGTCTCAAAACTATCCATGGATTGCAATACATTCATTCCCCTCCCAAGAGGCACTAAACTTTCCTTGACTGATGGTGAACCAAGAGCACAAACGCTAACCTCTTCACATTGCCCAAGGTGCTCGGAAACCCGTAGGTTATCACATATAAGTGTCATTACGGCCATGGTGTTTGTCATGGCTTGAGTGCTTCTTTCCAGGCGCGCTAGAATTGGAGCCATCCTCACGACGAAAGGTGAGGTGCCATGGTGTGGGGACGGGGCAGCCTCGGTGAAGTAGTCCGTCCTCATGCCCATACGAAGTCTCTCCATTAGTCGCATAAGACTCATACGCATAGGCTTACCGAGAGGGCTCAATATGATCATACTCCAACCGGGAAGGAATGGAACCATAACTAGGAAGAGGCGGGGGCCAACGGACATGGTGGAGAGGCTGCTCAACATGATACCAAGGTGCGTGGCTAGTAGGAGCAACCCTCAAATGTGGCGGTATGTAGGAAGACATAGGAAAATTCCTACAAAAGGAAAAATAAACACAATTGATAGCTAAAAGGGGTTAGTCTCTCCCTCACGTGTTTCACTCGCGTTTATCACTCTAATGTACTCACACTTTTCTCTCACACTCTTATCTCAATCACAATCCAACACCTCAGCTAGAAAGACCTAACTAGGGCTCAAGGAAAGCAAGACAACCAAGGTAAGAAAGAAAGGCAAGGAAAGCCGCAATTCTGCCCAAGGAAAATGGATTTAATTTAGACAGCAATTGGACTTAGAATAGAGTAATATAATGTGGAAACAAAGAAGAAAACACCAAAGGACAAGCTACTCAAGAAGAAAAGAAAGATTGAAAGAAAGAACACAAAATGGTGTAAAAGAAAAATGCAAAAACTAAAACCGAAATTGTGTTCTTCACACCAAATATGCTTCTAAAAATGTTGTATGTCAAAGGAAAAATTGTCAAACAAAATGCACATTGATGTACTACTACACTTCAAATGCCAACATACACACTAGTCTCTTGCTTTGACTCACTTCTAATCTCTTTCTTTTTTTGAATTGAGGGATCTTCCTTAATCTTTTTCCCTTCTTTTCTTTGCTGTTTTTTTTTTGTAAGTGCAAGAGAGCTCAAGGAGTGTATGACAAGTATTTTTTATGTTTAGAAGTGAAAGAAAAGTAGTAGAAAAACAAAATTATTTTTCACTAAATGCCGAAAAATTTGAGTGAATGACAAGTAGTGCGAAAAATGTATGACAAGTATCAATTGCAATCTGAAAGACATGTAGTTGTAAGGTGTATGACAAGCAATATGTGTGTAAGGATTAAACCCTAGGGCCGGCTGAGTAAGGGAAGTGAAGTGGTGAGCAAGCTGAAATGCTTGGCTCACAATGCTTGGAAAATACTTAGCTCACAAAGTAGTGATGTGGCGGGCTAGGAGAGGAGGGCAAAAATGTTGGACTCTAGCTGGAAAACAAGCAAGTCCACATGGCTCTCATGGCTCATCTTAGGAAGCTCCAAACACAGCAATAAATCACACTTAAGAAGATGAGAAATTCGAATTTAGATGCATACAAACACAAAAAAAATTCAGCAAATGTGTTCTTCCAAAAATCAGCATACTAAAAGACAACAATTTTCTCAAGAACATCAAAATTTTCAAACTGAATTTAAATCATTCCTATGGTTGAAAACAAAGTTTTAACCAAAGATATGAAAGGAAAAGGAGTTTGAACAGTGGGAACACAAGGAAAAAGTGTTTGAGCAATTTAGTGGAATGGGTGTGAAAATGGAGAAAAACAGAAATTTTGCCACACAAAAAGAAAGAAGTTCTACGGTAGAGAAGATGATTCTAACCGTATAAATGATGAGGAGAACAAGAAAAACCAACCTAGAGGACAGCTGAAGCTCCGCTACCACTTGATAAGAGCTTAACTTCTGTTTTGGATAGAAGGAGGCCGAATTGTTGTTCTTGAGCCGGATCTAGTCCTCTTGTGAGAGGTTGGTCTTGACAATGGATATAGGTGCCTTGGATGGAGATGGAGAGGGGACACCTTGGTGAGTTTAATGGCTGAAGTTGGTGTTTAAGGAGTTATATGCAACGGCATGATGGTTGTTTGGTAGTGATGGAACGAATTGGACAATAAGGAACTCAACTACTTAGAAAACCCTCTTGTTCATAAGAACAAGCAACCTTTCTGCAAACTTGTTAAGGATCTCTCTTTAATAGAATTTACCCCTTAAGAACAAAGCTTAAGGAGCTTAATTACAAGAAGAGATGGATAAACAATGGTATTCAGCTCTAGCAGCCCTGGTTACCAAGAACCCTAAATTACACTAGTTTACTCTACTGATTTGGCCAAAGAGAATAATATCATCAAAATCAAAGGCAAGCTATAAAAGAGGCTATCTCCTTCTATTTATAGCTTGAGAATTATTACATGAGAAAACCCTAAAATAACCCTTCATTTAAACCTAGGAAGGCCGGCTGACTTAATCATCAAAACAGTCCCTAATGTGCTAGTTTTCGCCGTGAGATCCAAGGCTGGTCCTGGCAAAGCATAAGGATGAGCTGGAGCCTTTAAGCTCATATCATCCCATCCCCCTTTGAAGTGATTCGTCCTCGAATCTAAGCTTTGGAGGGTGTGGGGTTCCGAAAGTGGAGTGAGAGTCTTCAAGCTCGTATCATCCCCTCCCCCTTTGAGGAGATTCGACCTCGAATCTATAGGGTCCATCCCTTGCAAGGCCAAATCCGTCAAGCCATGCTCACAGCTTGTGGATACACATGGAACCCTCGAACTACACCTTTCGGGGAATATAGGCCAAGGTGGAGGCCTTTATTGGGGAAGATAGGTAGGCGTGGACGGAAAACAGCCAAGAACAATCAAGGAGTGAACTAGGGCCAAGTGCGGGCTCTTAGTAGTGGCTGATAAGGCGAGGGCGCTATGGTGAACCAAAAGAGCAGCGGACAGAATCCGTGTAAAGTGCGAGACCATGTAACCACATGGAGGTGCCAAAAATAGAAGGAAAGGTGCGCGGCTCACATGCCCAAGACCAAGTAGAAATGGGTCCTCAAAGCTATGTATAGGTACCTTCGGAATGATGGAAAAGTCACTCCCAAGGGCCCAAAAATGGTGCTGCAACGCAAGACAATGACTGACTGTCTCATGGCACTCTGAAGTGGACTCACCAACCCTACTTGTATCCCTTTCGCTCCCAAACTCCACATTAACATCCGAAACCGGTAGCTTCTCCTCATACGGAGGCAAATCATCCTCAATAAGTGATGGCGATTCGGCTGAAACAACACTAGGAAGATCCTCAATCTCCTCAACCAACGGTGTCTCAAAACTATCCATGGATTGCAATACATTCATTCCCCTCCCAAGAGGCACTAAACTTTCCTTGACTGATGGTGAACCAAGAGCACAAACGCTAACCTCTTCACATTGCCCAAGGTGCTCGGAAACCCGTAGGTTATCACATATAAGTGTCATTACGGCCATGGTGTTTGTCATGGCTTGAGTGCTTCTTTCCAGGCGCGCTAGAATTGGAGCCATCCTCACGACGAAAGGTGAGGTGCCATGGTGTGGGGACGGGGCAGCCTCGGTGAAGTAGTCCGTCCTCATGCCCATACGAAGTCTCTCCATTAGTCGCATAAGACTCATACGCATAGGCTTACCGAGAGGGCTCAATATGATCATACTCCAACCGGGAAGGAATGGAACCATAACTAGGAAGAGGCGGGGGCCAACGGACATGGTGGAGAGGTTGCTCAACATGATACCAAGGTGCGTGGCTAGTAGGAGCAACCCTCAAATGTGGCGGTATGTAGGAAGACATAGGAAAATTCCTACAAAAGGAAAAATAAACACAATTGATAGCTAAAAGGGGTTAGTCTCTCCCTCACGTGTTTCACTCGCGTTTATCACTCTAATGTACTCACACTTTTCTCTCACACTCTTATCTCAATCACAATCCAACACCTCAGCTAGAAAGACCTAACTAGGGCTCAAGGAAAGCAAGACAACCAAGGTAAGAAAGAAAGGCAAGGAAAGCCGCAATTCTGCCCAAGGAAAATGGATTTAATTTAGACAGCAATTGGACTTAGAATAGAGTAATATAATGTGGAAACAAAGAAGAAAACACCAAAGGACAAGCTACTCAAGAAGAAAAGAAAGATTGAAAGAAAGAACACAAAATGGTGTAAAAGAAAAATGCAAAAACTAAAACCGAAATTGTGTTCTTCACACCAAATATGCTTCTAAAAATGTTGTATGTCAAAGGAAAAATTGTCAAACAAAATGCACATTGATGTACTACTACACTTCAAATGCCAACATACACACTAGTCTCTTGCTTTGACTCACTTCTAATCTCTTTCTTTTTTTGAATTGAGGGATCTTCCTTAATCTTTTTCCCTTCTTTTCTTTGCTGTTTTTTTTTTGTAAGTGCAAGAGAGCTCAAGGAGTGTATGACAAGTATTTTTTATGTTTAGAAGTGAAAGAAAAGTAGTAGAAAAACAAAATTATTTTTCACTAAATGCCGAAAAATTTGAGTGAATGACAAGTAGTGCGAAAAATGTATGACAAGTATCAATTGCAATCTGAAAGACATGTAGTTGTAAGGTGTATGACAAGCAATATGTGTGTAAGGATTAAACCCTAGGGCCGGCTGAGTAAGGGAAGTGAAGTGGTGAGCAAGCTGAAATGCTTGGCTCACAATGCTTGGAAAATACTTAGCTCACAAAGTAGTGATGTGGCGGGCTAGGAGAGGAGGGCAAAAATGTTGGACTCTAGCTGGAAAACAAGCAAGTCCACATGGCTCTCATGGCTCATCTTAGGAAGCTCCAAACACAGCAATAAATCACACTTAAGAAGATGAGAAATTCGAATTTAGATGCATACAAACACAAAAAAAATTCAGCAAATGTGTTCTTCCAAAAATCAGCATACTAAAAGACAACAATTTTCTCAAGAACATCAAAATTTTCAAACTGAATTTAAATCATTCCTATGGTTGA
Source organism: Viola odorata (assembly GCA_963691705.1). Lineage (NCBI taxonomy): Eukaryota > Viridiplantae > Streptophyta > Magnoliopsida > Malpighiales > Violaceae > Viola > Viola odorata. The sequence continues at coordinate 28,073,830 of OY829540.1, read as the reverse complement.
AAACAAAGTTTTAACCAAAGATATGAAAGGAAAAGGAGTTTGAACAGTGGGAACACAAGGAAAAAGTGTTTGAGCAATTTAGTGGAATGGGTGTGAAAATGGAGAAAAACAGAAATTTTGCCACACAAAAAGAAAGAAGTTCTACGGTAGAGAAGATGATTCTAACCGTATAAATGATGAGGAGAACAAGAAAAACCAACCTAGAGGACAGCTGAAGCTCCGCTACCACTTGATAAGAGCTTAACTTCTGTTTTGGATAGAAGGAGGCCGAATTGTTGTTCTTGAGCCGGATCTAGTCCTCTTGTGAGAGGTTGGTCTTGACAATGGATATAGGTGCCTTGGATGGAGATGGAGAGGGGACACCTTGGTGAGTTTAATGGCTGAAGTTGGTGTTTAAGGAGTTATATGCAACGGCATGATGGTTGTTTGGTAGTGATGGAACGAATTGGACAATAAGGAACTCAACTACTTAGAAAACCCTCTTGTTCATAAGAACAAGCAACCTTTCTGCAAACTTGTTAAGGATCTCTCTTTAATAGAATTTACCCCTTAAGAACAAAGCTTAAGGAGCTTAATTACAAGAAGAGATGGATAAACAATGGTATTCAGCTCTAGCAGCCCTGGTTACCAAGAACCCTAAATTACACTAGTTTACTCTACTGATTTGGCCAAAGAGAATAATATCATCAAAATCAAAGGCAAGCTATAAAAGAGGCTATCTCCTTCTATTTATAGCTTGAGAATTATTACATGAGAAAACCCTAAAATAACCCTTCATTTAAACCTAGGAAGGCCGGCTGACTTAATCATCAAAACAGTCCCTAATGTGCTAGTTTTCGCCGTGAGATCCAAGGCTGGTCCTGGCAAAGCATAAGGATGAGCTGGAGCCTTTAAGCTCATATCATCCCATCCCCCTTTGAAGTGATTCGTCCTCGAATCTAAGCTTTGGAGGGTGTGGGGTTCCGAAAGTGGAGTGAGAGTCTTCAAGCTCGTATCATCCCCTCCCCCTTTGAGGAGATTCGACCTCGAATCTATAGGGTCCATCCCTTGCAAGGCCAAATCCGTCAAGCCATGCTCACAGCTTGTGGATACACATGGAACCCTCGAACTACACCTTTCGGGGAATATAGGCCAAGGTGGAGGCCTTTATTGGGGAAGATAGGTAGGCGTGGACGGAAAACAGCCAAGAACAATCAAGGAGTGAACTAGGGCCAAGTGCGGGCTCTTAGTAGTGGCTGATAAGGCGAGGGCGCTATGGTGAACCAAAAGAGCAGCGGACAGAATCCGTGTAAAGTGCGAGACCATGTAACCACATGGAGGTGCCAAAAATAGAAGGAAAGGTGCGCGGCTCACATGCCCAAGACCAAGTAGAAATGGGTCCTCAAAGCTATGTATAGGTACCTTCGGAATGATGGAAAAGTCACTCCCAAGGGCCCAAAAATGGTGCTGCAACGCAAGACAATGACTGACTGTCTCATGGCACTCTGAAGTGGACTCACCAACCCTACTTGTATCCCTTTCGCTCCCAAACTCCACATTAACATCCGAAACCGGTAGCTTCTCCTCATACGGAGGCAAATCATCCTCAATAAGTGATGGCGATTCGGCTGAAACAACACTAGGAAGATCCTCAATCTCCTCAACCAACGGTGTCTCAAAACTATCCATGGATTGCAATACATTCACTCCCCTCCCAAGAGGCACTAAACTTTCCTTGACTGATGGTGAACCAAGAGCACAAACGCTAACCTCTTCACATTGCCCAAGGTGCTCGGAAACCCGTAGGTTATCACATATAAGTGTCATTACGGCCATGGTGTTTGTCATGGCTTGAGTGCTTCTTTCCAGGCGCGCTAGAATTGGAGCCATCCTCACGACGAAAGGTGAGGTGCCATGGTGTGGGGACGGGGCAGCCTCGGTGAAGTAGTCCGTCCTCATGCCCATACGAAGTCTCTCCATTAGTCGCATAAGACTCATACGCATAGGCTTACCGAGAGGGCTCAATATGATCATACTCCAACCGGGAAGGAATGGAACCATAACTAGGAAGAGGCGGGGGCCAACGGACATGGTGGAGAGGCTGCTCAACATGATACCAAGGTGCGTGGCTAGTAGGAGCAACCCTCAAATGTGGCGGTATGTAGGAAGACATAGGAAAATTCCTACAAAAGGAAAAATAAACACAATTGATAGCTAAAAGGGGTTAGTCTCTCCCTCACGTGTTTCACTCGCGTTTATCACTCTAATGTACTCACACTTTTCTCTCACACTCTTATCTCAATCACAATCCAACACCTCAGCTAGAAAGACCTAACTAGGGCTCAAGGAAAGCAAGACAACCAAGGTAAGAAAGAAAGGCAAGGAAAGCCGCAATTCTGCCCAAGGAAAATGGATTTAATTTAGACAGCAATTGGACTTAGAATAGAGTAATATAATGTGGAAACAAAGAAGAAAACACCAAAGGACAAGCTACTCAAGAAGAAAAGAAAGATTGAAAGAAAGAACACAAAATGGTGTAAAAGAAAAATGCAAAAACTAAAACCGAAATTGTGTTCTTCACACCAAATATGCTTCTAAAAATGTTGTATGTCAAAGGAAAAATTGTCAAACAAAATGCACATTGATGTACTACTACACTTCAAATGCCAACATACACACTAGTCTCTTGCTTTGACTCACTTCTAATCTCTTTCTTTTTTTGAATTGAGGGATCTTCCTTAATCTTTTTCCCTTCTTTTCTTTGCTGTTTTTTTTTTGTAAGTGCAAGAGAGCTCAAGGAGTGTATGACAAGTATTTTTTATGTTTAGAAGTGAAAGAAAAGTAGTAGAAAAACAAAATTATTTTTCACTAAATGCCGAAAAATTTGAGTGAATGACAAGTAGTGCGAAAAATGTATGACAAGTATCAATTGCAATCTGAAAGACATGTAGTTGTAAGGTGTATGACAAGCAATATGTGTGTAAGGATTAAACCCTAGGGCCGGCTGAGTAAGGGAAGTGAAGTGGTGAGCAAGCTGAAATGCTTGGCTCACAATGCTTGGAAAATACTTAGCTCACAAAGTAGTGATGTGGCGGGCTAGGAGAGGAGGGCAAAAATGTTGGACTCTAGCTGGAAAACAAGCAAGTCCACATGGCTCTCATGGCTCATCTTAGGAAGCTCCAAACACAGCAATAAATCACACTTAAGAAGATGAGAAATTCGAATTTAGATGCATACAAACACAAAAAAAATTCAGCAAATGTGTTCTTCCAAAAATCAGCATACTAAAAGACAACAATTTTCTCAAGAACATCAAAATTTTCAAACTGAATTTAAATCATTCCTATGGTTGAAAACAAAGTTTTAACCAAAGATATGAAAGGAAAAGGAGTTTGAACAGTGGGAACACAAGGAAAAAGTGTTTGAGCAATTTAGTGGAATGGGTGTGAAAATGGAGAAAAACAGAAATTTTGCCACACAAAAAGAAAGAAGTTCTACGGTAGAGAAGATGATTCTAACCGTATAAATGATGAGGAGAACAAGAAAAACCAACCTAGAGGACAGCTGAAGCTCCGCTACCACTTGATAAGAGCTTAACTTCTGTTTTGGATAGAAGGAGGCCGAATTGTTGTTCTTGAGCCGGATCTAGTCCTCTTGTGAGAGGTTGGTCTTGACAATGGATATAGGTGCCTTGGATGGAGATGGAGAGGGGACACCTTGGTGAGTTTAATGGCTGAAGTTGGTGTTTAAGGAGTTATATGCAACGGCATGATGGTTGTTTGGTAGTGATGGAACGGATTGGACAATAAGGAACTCAACTACTTAGAAAACCCTCTTGTTCATAAGAACAAGCAACCTTTCTGCAAACTTGTTAAGGATCTCTCTTTAATAGAATTTACCCCTTAAGAACAAAGCTTAAGGAGCTTAATTACAAGAAGAGATGGATAAACAATGGTATTCAGCTCTAGCAGCCCTGGTTACCAAGAACCCTAAATTACACTAGTTTACTCTACTGATTTGGCCAAAGAGAATAATATCATCAAAATCAAAGGCAAGCTATAAAAGAGGCTATCTCCTTCTATTTATAGCTTGAGAATTATTACATGAGAAAACCCTAAAATAACCCTTCATTTAAACCTAGGAAGGCCGGCTGACTTAATCATCAAAACAGTCCCTAATGTGCTAGTTTTCGCCGTGAGATCCAAGGCTGGTCCTGGCAAAGCATAAGGACGAGCTGGAGCCTTTAAGCTCATATCATCCCATCCCCCTTTGAAGTGATTCGTCCTCGAATCTAAGCTTTGGAGGGTGTGGGGTTCCGAAAGTGGAGTGAGAGTCTTCAATCTCGTATCATCCCCTCCCCCTTTGAGGAGATTCGACCTCGAATCTATAGGGTCCATCCCTTGCAAGGCCAAATCCGTCAAGCCATGCTCACAGCTTGTGGATACACATGGAACCCTCGAACTACACCTTTCGGGGAATATAGGCCAAGGTGGAGGCCTTTATTGGGGAAGATAGGTAGGCGTGGACGGAAAACAGCCAAGAACAATCAAGGAGTGAACTAGGGCCAAGTGCGGGCTCTTAGTAGTGGCTGATAAGGCGAGGGCGCTATGGTGAACCAAAAGAGCAGCGGACAGAATCCGTGTAAAGTGCGAGACCATGTAACCACATGGAGGTGCCAAAAATAGAAGGAAAGGTGCGCGGCTCACATGCCCAAGACCAAGTAGAAATGGGTCCTCAAAGCTATGTATAGGTACCTTCGGAATGATGGAAAAGTCACTCCCAAGGGCCCAAAAATGGTGCTGCAACGCAAGACAATGACTGACTGTCTCATGGCACTCTGAAGTGGACTCACCAACCCTACTTGTATCCCTTTCGCTCCCAAACTCCACATTAACATCCGAAACCGGTAGCTTCTCCTCATACGGAGGCAAATCATCCTCAATAAGTGATGGCGATTCGGCTGAAACAACACTAGGAAGATCCTCAATCTCCTCAACCAACGGTGTCTCAAAACTATCCATGGATTGCAATACATTCATTCCCCTCCCAAGAGGCACTAAACTTTCCTTGACTGATGGTGAACCAAGAGCACAAACGCTAACCTCTTCACATTGCCCAAGGTGCTCGGAAACCCGTAGGTTATCACATATAAGTGTCATTACGGCCATGGTGTTTGTCATGGCTTGAGTGCTTCTTTCCAGGCGCGCTAGAATTGGAGCCATCCTCACGACGAAAGGTGAGGTGCCATGGTGTGGGGACGGGGCAGCCTCGGTGAAGTAGTCCGTCCTCATGCCCATACGAAGTCTCTCCATTAGTCGCATAAGACTCATACGCATAGGCTTACCGAGAGGGCTCAATATGATCATACTCCAACCGGGAAGGAATGGAACCATAACTAGGAAGAGGCGGGGGCCAACGGACATGGTGGAGAGGCTGCTCAACATGATACCAAGGTGCGTGGCTAGTAGGAGCAACCCTCAAATGTGGCGGTATGTAGGAAGACATAGGAAAATTCCTACAAAAGGAAAAATAAACACAATTGATAGCTAAAAGGGGTTAGTCTCTCCCTCACGTGTTTCACTCGCGTTTATCACTCTAATGTACTCACACTTTTCTCTCACACTCTTATCTCAATCACAATCCAACACCTCAGCTAGAAAGACCTAACTAGGGCTCAAGGAAAGCAAGACAACCAAGGTAAGAAAGAAAGGCAAGGAAAGCCGCAATTCTGCCCAAGGAAAATGGATTTAATTTAGACAGCAATTGGACTTAGAATAGAGTAATATAATGTGGAAACAAAGAAGAAAACACCAAAGGACAAGCTACTCAAGAAGAAAAGAAAGATTGAAAGAAAGAACACAAAATGGTGTAAAAGAAAAATGCAAAAACTAAAACCGAAATTGTGTTCTTCACACCAAATATGCTTCTAAAAATGTTGTATGTCAAAGGAAAAATTGTCAAACAAAATGCACATTGATGTACTACTACACTTCAAATGCCAACATACACACTAGTCTCTTGCTTTGACTCACTTCTAATCTCTTTCTTTTTTTGAATTGAGGGATCTTCCTTAATCTTTTTCCCTTCTTTTCTTTGCTGTTTTTTTTTTGTAAGTGCAAGAGAGCTCAAGGAGTGTATGACAAGTATTTTTTATGTTTAGAAGTGAAAGAAAAGTAGTAGAAAAACAAAATTATTTTTCACTAAATGCCGAAAAATTTGAGTGAATGACAAGTAGTGCGAAAAATGTATGACAAGTATCAATTGCAATCTGAAAGACATGTAGTTGTAAGGTGTATGACAAGCAATATGTGTGTAAGGATTAAACCCTAGGGCCGGCTGAGTAAGGGAAGTGAAGTGGTGAGCAAGCTGAAATGCTTGGCTCACAATGCTTGGAAAATACTTAGCTCACAAAGTAGTGATGTGGCGGGCTAGGAGAGGAGGGCAAAAATGTTGGACTCTAGCTGGAAAACAAGCAAGTCCACATGGCTCTCATGGCTCATCTTAGGAAGCTCCAAACACAGCAATAAATCACACTTAAGAAGATGAGAAATTCGAATTTAGATGCATACAAACACAAAAAAAATTCAGCAAATGTGTTCTTCCAAAAATCAGCATACTAAAAGACAACAATTTTCTCAAGAACATCAAAATTTTCAAACTGAATTTAAATCATTCCTATGGTTGAAAACAAAGTTTTAACCAAAGATATGAAAGGAAAAGGAGTTTGAACAGTGGGAACACAAGGAAAAAGTGTTTGAGCAATTTAGTGGAATGGGTGTGAAAATGGAGAAAAACAGAAATTTTGCCACACAAAAAGAAAGAAGTTCTACGGTAGAGAAGATGATTCTAACCGTATAAATGATGAGGAGAACAAGAAAAACCAACCTAGAGGACAGCTGAAGCTCCGCTACCACTTGATAAGAGCTTAACTTCTGTTTTGGATAGAAGGAGGCCGAATTGTTGTTCTTGAGCCGGATCTAGTCCTCTTGTGAGAGGTTGGTCTTGACAATGGATATAGGTGCCTTGGATGGAGATGGAGAGGGGACACCTTGGTGAGTTTAATGGCTGAAGTTGGTGTTTAAGGAGTTATATGCAACGGCATGATGGTTGTTTGGTAGTGATGGAACGGATTGGACAATAAGGAACTCAACTACTTAGAAAACCCTCTTGTTCATAAGAACAAGCAACCTTTCTGCAAACTTGTTAAGGATCTCTCTTTAATAGAATTTACCCCTTAAGAACAAAGCTTAAGGAGCTTAATTACAAGAAGAGATGGATAAACAATGGTATTCAGCTCTAGCAGCCCTGGTTACCAAGAACCCTAAATTACACTAGTTTACTCTACTGATTTGGCCAAAGAGAATAATATCATCAAAATCAAAGGCAAGCTATAAAAGAGGCTATCTCCTTCTATTTATAGCTTGAGAATTATTACATGAGAAAACCCTAAAATAACCCTTCATTTAAACCTAGGAAGGCCGGCTGACTTAATCATCAAAACAGTCCCTAATGTGCTAGTTTTCGCCGTGAGATCCAAGGCTGGTCCTGGCAAAGCATAAGGACGAGCTGGAGCCTTTAAGCTCATATCATCCCATCCCCCTTTGAAGTGATTCGTCCTCGAATCTAAGCTTTGGAGGGTGTGGGGTTCCGAAAGTGGAGTGAGAGTCTTCAATCTCGTATCATCCCCTCCCCCTTTGAGGAGATTCGACCTCGAATCTATAGGGTCCATCCCTTGCAAGGCCAAATCCGTCAAGCCATGCTCACAGCTTGTGGATACACATGGAACCCTCGAACTACACCTTTCGGGGAATATAGGCCAAGGTGGAGGCCTTTATTGGGGAAGATAGGTAGGCGTGGACGGAAAACAGCCAAGAACAATCAAGGAGTGAACTAGGGCCAAGTGCGGGCTCTTAGTAGTGGCTGATAAGGCGAGGGCGCTATGGTGAACCAAAAGAGCAGCGGACAGAATCCGTGTAAAGTGCGAGACCATGTAACCACATGGAGGTGCCAAAAATAGAAGGAAAGGTGCGCGGCTCACATGCCCAAGACCAAGTAGAAATGGGTCCTCAAAGCTATGTATAGGTACCTTCGGAATGATGGAAAAGTCACTCCCAAGGGCCCAAAAATGGTGCTGCAACGCAAGACAATGACTGACTGTCTCATGGCACTCTGAAGTGGACTCACCAACCCTACTTGTATCCCTTTCGCTCCCAAACTCCACATTAACATCCGAAACCGGTAGCTTCTCCTCATACGGAGGCAAATCATCCTCAATAAGTGATGGCGATTCGGCTGAAACAACACTAGGAAGATCCTCAATCTCCTCAACCAACGGTGTCTCAAAACTATCCATGGATTGCAATACATTCATTCCCCTCCCAAGAGGCACTAAACTTTCCTTGACTGATGGTGAACCAAGAGCACAAACGCTAACCTCTTCACATTGCCCAAGGTGCTCGGAAACCCGTAGGTTATCACATATAAGTGTCATTACGGCCATGGTGTTTGTCATGGCTTGAGTGCTTCTTTCCAGGCGCGCTAGAATTGGAGCCATCCTCACGACGAAAGGTGAGGTGCCATGGTGTGGGGACGGGGCAGCCTCGGTGAAGTAGTCCGTCCTCATGCCCATACGAAGTCTCTCCATTAGTCGCATAAGACTCATACGCATAGGCTTACCGAGAGGGCTCAATATGATCATACTCCAACCGGGAAGGAATGGAACCATAACTAGGAAGAGGCGGGGGCCAACGGACATGGTGGAGAGGCTGCTCAACATGATACCAAGGTGCGTGGCTAGTAGGAGCAACCCTCAAATGTGGCGGTATGTAGGAAGACATAGGAAAATTCCTACAAAAGGAAAAATAAACACAATTGATAGCTAAAAGGGGTTAGTCTCTCCCTCACGTGTTTCACTCGCGTTTATCACTCTAATGTACTCACACTTTTCTCTCACACTCTTATCTCAATCACAATCCAACACCTCAGCTAGAAAGACCTAACTAGGGCTCAAGGAAAGCAAGACAACCAAGGTAAGAAAGAAAGGCAAGGAAAGCCGCAATTCTGCCCAAGGAAAATGGATTTAATTTAGACAGCAATTGGACTTAGAATAGAGTAATATAATGTGGAAACAAAGAAGAAAACACCAAAGGACAAGCTACTCAAGAAGAAAAGAAAGATTGAAAGAAAGAACACAAAATGGTGTAAAAGAAAAATGCAAAAACTAAAACCGAAATTGTGTTCTTCACACCAAATATGCTTCTAAAAATGTTGTATGTCAAAGGAAAAATTGTCAAACAAAATGCACATTGATGTACTACTACACTTCAAATGCCAACATACACACTAGTCTCTTGCTTTGACTCACTTCTAATCTCTTTCTTTTTTTGAATTGAGGGATCTTCCTTAATCTTTTTCCCTTCTTTTCTTTGCTGTTTTTTTTTTGTAAGTGCAAGAGAGCTCAAGGAGTGTATGACAAGTATTTTTTATGTTTAGAAGTGAAAGAAAAGTAGTAGAAAAACAAAATTATTTTTCACTAAATGCCGAAAAATTTGAGTGAATGACAAGTAGTGCGAAAAATGTATGACAAGTATCAATTGCAATCTGAAAGACATGTAGTTGTAAGGTGTATGACAAGCAATATGTGTGTAAGGATTAAACCCTAGGGCCGGCTGAGTAAGGGAAGTGAAGTGGTGAGCAAGCTGAAATGCTTGGCTCACAATGCTTGGAAAATACTTAGCTCACAAAGTAGTGATGTGGCGGGCTAGGAGAGGAGGGCAAAAATGTTGGACTCTAGCTGGAAAACAAGCAAGTCCACATGGCTCTCATGGCTCATCTTAGGAAGCTCCAAACACAGCAATAAATCACACTTAAGAAGATGAGAAATTCGAATTTAGATGCATACAAACACAAAAAAAATTCAGCAAATGTGTTCTTCCAAAAATCAGCATACTAAAAGACAACAATTTTCTCAAGAACATCAAAATTTTCAAACTGAATTTAAATCATTCCTATGGTTGAAAACAAAGTTTTAACCAAAGATATGAAAGGAAAAGGAGTTTGAACAGTGGGAACACAAGGAAAAAGTGTTTGAGCAATTTAGTGGAATGGGTGTGAAAATGGAGAAAAACAGAAATTTTGCCACACAAAAAGAAAGAAGTTCTACGGTAGAGAAGATGATTCTAACCGTATAAATGATGAGGAGAACAAGAAAAACCAACCTAGAGGACAGCTGAAGCTCCGCTACCACTTGATAAGAGCTTAACTTCTGTTTTGGATAGAAGGAGGCCGAATTGTTGTTCTTGAGCCGGATCTAGTCCTCTTGTGAGAGGTTGGTCTTGACAATGGATATAGGTGCCTTGGATGGAGATGGAGAGGGGACACCTTGGTGAGTTTAATGGCTGAAGTTGGTGTTTAAGGAGTTATATGCAACGGCATGATGGTTGTTTGGTAGTGATGGAACGGATTGGACAATAAGGAACTCAACTACTTAGAAAACCCTCTTGTTCATAAGAACAAGCAACCTTTCTGCAAACTTGTTAAGGATCTCTCTTTAATAGAATTTACCCCTTAAGAACAAAGCTTAAGGAGCTTAATTACAAGAAGAGATGGATAAACAATGGTATTCAGCTCTAGCAGCCCTGGTTACCAAGAACCCTAAATTACACTAGTTTACTCTACTGATTTGGCCAAAGAGAATAATATCATCAAAATCAAAGGCAAGCTATAAAAGAGGCTATCTCCTTCTATTTATAGCTTGAGAATTATTACATGAGAAAACCCTAAAATAACCCTTCATTTAAACCTAGGAAGGCCGGCTGACTTAATCATCAAAACAGTCCCTAATGTGCTAGTTTTCGCCGTGAGATCCAAGGCTGGTCCTGGCAAAGCATAAGGACGAGCTGGAGCCTTTAAGCTCATATCATCCCATCCCCCTTTGAAGTGATTCGTCCTCGAATCTAAGCTTTGGAGGGTGTGGGGTTCCGAAAGTGGAGTGAGAGTCTTCAAGCTCGTATCATCCCCTCCCCCTTTGAGGAGATTCGACCTCGAATCTATAGGGTCCATCCCTTGCAAGGCCAAATCCGTCAAGCCATGCTCACAGCTTGTGGATACACATGGAACCCTCGAACTACACCTTTCGGGGAATATAGGCCAAGGTGGAGGCCTTTATTGGGGAAGATAGGTAGGCGTGGACGGAAAACAGCCAAGAACAATCAAGGAGTGAACTAGGGCCAAGTGCGGGCTCTTAGTAGTGGCTGATAAGGCGAGGGCGCTATGGTGAACCAAAAGAGCAGCGGACAGAATCCGTGTAAAGTGCGAGACCATGTAACCACATGGAGGTGCCAAAAATAGAAGGAAAGGTGCGCGGCTCACATGCCCAAGACCAAGTAGAAATGGGTCCTCAAAGCTATGTATAGGTACCTTCGGAATGATGGAAAAGTCACTCCCAAGGGCCCAAAAATGGTGCTGCAACGCAAGACAATGACTGGCTGTCTCATGGCACTCTGAAGTGGACTCACCAACCCTACTTGTATCCCTTTCGCTCCCAAACTCCACATTAACATCCGAAACCGGTAGCTTCTCCTCATACGGAGGCAAATCATCCTCAATAAGTGATGGCGATTCGGCTGAAACAACACTAGGAAGATCCTCAATCTCCTCAACCAACGGTGTCTCAAAACTATCCATGGATTGCAATACATTCATTCCCCTCCCAAGAGGCACTAAACTTTCCTTGACTGATGGTGAACCAAGAGCACAAACGCTAACCTCTTCACATTGCCCAAGGTGCTCGGAAACCCGTAGGTTATCACATATAAGTGTCATTACGGCCATGGTGTTTGTCATGGCTTGAGTGCTTCTTTCCAGGCGCGCTAGAATTGGAGCCATCCTCACGACGAAAGGTGAGGTGCCATGGTGTGGGGACGGGGCAGCCTCGGTGAAGTAGTCCGTCCTCATGCCCATACGAAGTCTCTCCATTAGTCGCATAAGACTCATACGCATAGGCTTACCGAGAGGGCTCAATATGATCATACTCCAACCGGGAAGGAATGGAACCATAACTAGGAAGAGGCGGGGGCCAACGGACATGGTGGAGAGGCTGCTCAACATGATACCAAGGTGCGTGGCTAGTAGGAGCAACCCTCAAATGTGGCGGTATGTAGGAAGACATAGGAAAATTCCTACAAAAGGAAAAATAAACACAATTGATAGCTAAAAGGGGTTAGTCTCTCCCTCACGTGTTTCACTCGCGTTTATCACTCTAATGTACTCACACTTTTCTCTCACACTCTTATCTCAATCACAATCCAACACCTCAGCTAGAAAGACCTAACTAGGGCTCAAGGAAAGCAAGACAACCAAGGTAAGAAAGAAAGGCAAGGAAAGCCGCAATTCTGCCCAAGGAAAATGGATTTAATTTAGACAGCAATTGGACTTAGAATAGAGTAATATAATGTGGAAACAAAGAAGAAAACACCAAAGGACAAGCTACTCAAGAAGAAAAGAAAGATTGAAAGAAAGAACACAAAATGGTGTAAAAGAAAAATGCAAAAACTAAAACCGAAATTGTGTTCTTCACACCAAATATGCTTCTAAAAATGTTGTATGTCAAAGGAAAAATTGTCAAACAAAATGCACATTGATGTACTACTACACTTCAAATGCCAACATACACACTAGTCTCTTGCTTTGACTCACTTCTAATCTCTTTCTTTTTTTGAATTGAGGGATCTTCCTTAATCTTTTTCCCTTCTTTTCTTTGCTGTTTTTTTTTTGTAAGTGCAAGAGAGCTCAAGGAGTGTATGACAAGTATTTTTTATGTTTAGAAGTGAAAGAAAAGTAGTAGAAAAACAAAATTATTTTTCACTAAATGCCGAAAAATTTGAGTGAATGACAAGTAGTGCGAAAAATGTATGACAAGTATCAATTGCAATCTGAAAGACATGTAGTTGTAAGGTGTATGACAAGCAATATGTGTGTAAGGATTAAACCCTAGGGCCGGCTGAGTAAGGGAAGTGAAGTGGTGAGCAAGCTGAAATGCTTGGCTCACAATGCTTGGAAAATACTTAGCTCACAAAGTAGTGATGTGGCGGGCTAGGAGAGGAGGGCAAAAATGTTGGACTCTAGCTGGAAAACAAGCAAGTCCACATGGCTCTCATGGCTCATCTTAGGAAGCTCCAAACACAGCAATAAATCACACTTAAGAAGATGAGAAATTCGAATTTAGATGCATACAAACACACAAAAAATTCAGCAAATGTGTTCTTCCAAAAATCAGCATACTAAAAGACAACAATTTTCTCAAGAACATCAAAATTTTCAAACTGAATTTAAATCATTCCTATGGTTGAAAACAAAGTTTTAACCAAAGATATGAAAGGAAAAGGAGTTTGAACAGTGGGAACACAAGGAAAAAGTGTTTGAGCAATTTAGTGGAATGGGTGTGAAAATGGAGAAAAACAGAAATGTTGCCACACAAAAAGAAAGAAGTTCTACGGTAGAGAAGATGATTCTAACCGTATAAATGATGAGGAGAACAAGAAAAACCAACCTAGAGGACAGCTGAAGCTCCGCTACCACTTGATAAGAGCTTAACTTCTGTTTTGGATAGAAGGAGGCCGAATTGTTGTTCTTGAGCCGGATCTAGTCCTCTTGTGAGAGGTTGGTCTTGACAATGGATATAGGTGCCTTGGATGGAGATGGAGAGGGGACACCTTGGTGAGTTTAATGGCTGAAGTTGGTGTTTAAGGAGTTATATGCAACGGCATGATGGTTGTTTGGTAGTGATGGAACAGATTGGACAATAAGGAACTCAACTACTTAGAAAACCCTCTTGTTCATAAGAACAAGCAACCTTTCTGCAAACTTGTTAAGGATCTCTCTTTAATAGAATTTACCCCTTAAGAACAAAGCTTAAGGAGCTTAATTACAAGAAGAGATGGATAAACAATGGTATTCAGCTCTAGCAGCCCTGGTTACCAAGAACCCTAAATTACACTAGTTTACTCTACTGATTTGGCCAAAGAGAATAATATCATCAAAATCAAAGGCAAGCTATAAAAGAGGCTATCTCCTTCTATTTATAGCTTGAGAATTATTACATGAGAAAACCCTAAAATAACCCTTCATTTAAACCTAGGAAGGCCGGCTGACTTAATCATCAAAACAGTCCCTAATGTGCTAGTTTTCGCCGTGAGATCCAAGGCTGGTCCTGGCAAAGCATAAGGACGAGCTGGAGCCTTTAAGCTCATATCATCCCATCCCCCTTTGAAGTGATTCGTCCTCGAATCTAAGCTTTGGAGGGTGTGGGGTTCCGAAAGTGGAGTGAGAGTCTTCAAGCTCGTATCATCCCCTCCCCCTTTGAGGAGATTCGACCTCGAATCTATAGGGTCCATCCCTTGCAAGGCCAAATCCGTCAAGCCATGCTCACAGCTTGTGGATACACATGGAACCCTCGAACTACACCTTTCGGGGAATATAGGCCAAGGTGGAGGCCTTTATTGGGGAAGATAGGTAGGCGTGGACGGAAAACAGCCAAGAACAATCAAGGAGTGAACTAGGGCCAAGTGCGGGCTCTTAGTAGTGGCTGATAAGGCGAGGGCGCTATGGTGAACCAAAAGAGCAGCGGACAGAATCCGTGTAAAGTGCGAGACCATGTAACCACATGGAGGTGCCAAAAATAGAAGGAAAGGTGCGCGGCTCACATGCCCAAGACCAAGTAGAAATGGGTCCTCAAAGCTATGTATAGGTACCTTCGGAATGATGGAAAAGTCACTCCCAAGGGCCCAAAAATGGTGCTGCAATGCAAGACAATGACTGGCTGTCTCATGGCACTCTGAAGTGGACTCACCAACCCTACTTGTATCCCTTTCGCTCCCAAACTCCACATTAACATCCGAAACCGGTAGCTTCTCCTCATACGGAGGCAAATCATCCTCAATAAGTGATGGCGATTCGGCTGAAACAACACTAGGAAGATCCTCAATCTCCTCAACCAACGGTGTCTCAAAACTATCCATGGATTGCAATACATTCATTCCCCTCCCAAGAGGCACTAAACTTTCCTTGACTGATGGTGAACCAAGAGCACAAACGCTAACCTCTTCACATTGCCCAAGGTGCTCGGAAACCCGTAGGTTATCACATATAAGTGTCATTACGGCCATGGTGTTTGTCATGGCTTGAGTGCTTCTTTCCAGGCGCGCTAGAATTGGAGCCATCCTCACGACGAAAGGTGAGGTGCCATGGTGTGGGGACGGGGCAGCCTCGGTGAAGTAGTCCGCCCTCATGCCCATATGAAGTCTCTCCACTAGTCGCATAAGACTCATACGCATAGGCTTGCCGAGAGGGCTCAATATGATCATACTCCAACCGGGAAGGAATGGAACCATAACTAGGAAGAGGCGGGGGCCAACAGACATGGTGGGGAGGCTGCTCAACATGATACCAAGGTGCGTGGCTAGTAGGAGCAACCCTCAAATGTGGCGGTATGTAGGAAGACATAGGAAAATTCCTACAAAAGGAAAAATAAACACAATTGATAGCTAAAAGGGGTTAGTCTCTCCCTCACGTGTTTCACTCGCGTTTATCACTCTAATGTACTCACACTTTTCTCTCACACTCTTATCTCAATCACAATCCAACACCTCAGCTAGAAAGACCTAACTAGGGCTCAAGGAAAGCAAGACAACCAAGGTAAGAAAGAAAGGCAAGGAAAGCCGCAATTCTGCCCAAGGAAAATGGATTTAATTTAGACAGCAATTGGACTTAGAATAGAGTAATATAATGTGGAAACAAAGAAGAAAACACCAAAGAACAAGCTACTCAAGAAGAAAAGAAAGATTGAAAGAGAACACAAAATGGTGTAAAAGAAAAATGCAAAAACTAAAACCGAAATTGTGTTCTTCACACCAAATATGCTTCTAAAAATGTTGTATGTCAAAGGAAAAATTGTCAAACAAAATGCACATTGATGTACTACTACACTTCTAATGCCAACATACACACTAGTCTCTTGCTTTGACTCACTTGTAATCTCTTTCTTTTTTTGAATTGAGGGATTTTCCTTAATCTTTTTCCCTTCTTTTCTTTGCTGTTTTTTTTTTGTAAGTGCAAGAGAGCTCAAGGAGTGTATGACAAGTATTTTTTATGTTTAGAAGTGAAAGACAAGTAGTAGAAAACAAAATTATTTTTCACTAAATGCCGAAAAATTTGAGTGAATGACAAGTAGTGCGAAAAATGTATGACAATTATCAATTGCAATCTGAAAGACATGTAGTTGTAAGGTGTATGACAAGCAATATGTGTGTAAGGATTAAACCCTAGGGCCGGCTGAGTAAGGGAAGTGAAGTGGTGAGCAAGCTGAAATGCTTGGCTCACAATGCTTGGAAAATACTTAGCTCACAAAGTAGTGATGTGGCGGGCTAGGAGAGGAGGGCAAAAATGTTGGACTCTAGCTGGAAAACAAGCAAGTCCACATGGCTCTCATGGCTCATCTTAGGAAGCTCCAAACACAGCAATAAATCGCACTTAAGAAGATGAGAAATTCGGATTTAGATGCATACAAACACAAAAAAATTCAGCAAATGTGTTCTTCCAAAAATCAGCATACTAAAAGACAACAATTTTCTCAAGAACATCAAAATTTTCAAACTGAATTTAAATCATTCCTATGGTTGAAAACAAAGTTTTAACCAAAGATATGAAAGGAAAAGGAGTTTGAACAGTGGGAACACAAGGAAAAAGTGTTTGAGCAATTTAGTGGAATGGGTGTGAAAATGGAGAAAAACAGAAATTTTGCCACACAAAAAGAAAGAAGTTCTACGGTAGAGAAGATGATTCTAACCGTATAAATGATGAGGAGAACAAGAAAAACCAACCTAGAGGACAGCTAAAGCTCCGCTACCACTTGATAAGAGCTTAACTTCTGTTTTGGATAGAAGGAGGCCGAATTGTTGTTCTTGAGCCGGATCTAGTCCTCTTGTGAGAGGTTGGTCTTGACAATGGATATAGGTGCCTTGGATGGAGATGGAGAGGGGACACCTTGGTGAGTTTAATGGCTGAAGTTGGTGTTTAAGGAGTTATATGCAACGGCATGATGGTTGTTTGGTAGTGATGGAACGGATTGGACAATAAGGAACTCAACTACTTAGAAAACCCTCTTGTTCATAAGAACAAGCAACCTTTCTGCAAACTTGTTAAGGATCTCTCTTTAATAGAATTTACCCCTTAAGAACAAAGCTTAAGGAGCTTAATTACAAGAAGAGATGGATAAACAATGGCATTCAGCTCTAGCAGCCCTGGTTACCAAGAACCCTAAATTACACTAGTTTACTCTACTGATTTGGCCAAAGAGAATAATATCATCAAAATCAAAGGCAAGCTATAAAAGAGGCTATCTCCTTCTATTTATAGCTTGAGAATTATTACATGAGAAAACCCTAAAATAACCCTTCATTTAAACCTAGGAAGGCCGGCTGACTTAATCATCAAAACAGTCCCTAATGTGCTAGTTTTCGCCGTGAGATCCAAGGCTGGTCCTGGCAAAGCATAAGGACGAGCTGGAGCCTTTAAGCTCATATCATCCCATCCCCCTTTGAAGTGATTCGTCCTCGAATCTAAGCTTTGGAGGGTGTGGGGTTCCGAAAGTGGAGTGAGAGTCTTCAAGCTCGTATCATCCCCTCCCCCTTTGAGGAGATTCGACCTCGAATCTATAGGGTCCATCCCTTGCAAGGCCAAATCCGTCAAGCCATGCTCACAGCTTGTGGATACACATGGAACCCTCGAACTACACCTTTCGGGGAATATAGGCCAAGGTGGAGGCCTTTATTGGGGAAGATAGGTAGGCGTGGACGGAAAACAGCCAAGAACAATCAAGGAGTGAACTAGGGCCAAGTGCGGGCTCTTAGTAGTGGCTGATAAGGCGAGGGCGCTATGGTGAACCAAAAGAGCAGCGGACAGAATCCGTGTAAAGTGCGAGACCATGTAACCACATGGAGGTGCCAAAAATAGAAGGAAAGGTGCGCGGCTCACATGCCCAAGACCAAGTAGAAATGGGTCCTCAAAGATATGTATAGGTACCTTCGGAATGATGGAAAAGTCACTCCCAAGGGCCCAAAAATGGTGCTGCAACGCAAGACAATGACTGGCTGTCTCATGGCACTCTGAAGTGGACTCACCAACCCTACTTGTATCCCTTTCGCTCCCAAACTCCATATTAACATCCGAAACCGGTAGCTTCTCCTCATACGGAGGCAAATCATCCTCAATAAGTGATGGCGATTCGGCTGAAACAACACTAGGAAGATCCTCAATCTCCTCAACCAACGGTGTCTCAAAACTATCCATGGATTGCAATACATTCATTCCCCTCCCAAGAGGCACTAAACTTTCCTTGACTGATGGTGAACCAAGAGCACAAACGCTAACCTCTTCACATTGCCCAAGGTGCTCGGAAACCCGTAGGTTATCACATATAAGTGTCATTACGGCCATGGTGTTTGTCATGGCTTGAGTGCTTCTTTCCAGGCGCGCTAGAATTGGAGCCATCCTCACGACGAAAGGTGAGGTGCCATGGTGTGGGGACGGGGCAGCCTCGGTGAAGTAGTCCGTCCTCATGCCCATACGAAGTCTCTCCATTAGTCGCATAAGACTCATACGCATAGGCTTACCGAGAGGGCTCAATATGATCATACTCCAACCGGGAAGGAATGGAACCATAACTAGGAAGAGGCGGGGGCCAACGGACATGGTGGAGAGGCTGCTCAACATGATACCAAGGTGCGTGGCTAGTAGGAGCAACCCTCAAATGTGGCGGTATGTAGGAAGACATAGGAAAATTCCTACAAAAGGAAAAATAAACACAATTGATAGCTAAAAGGGGTTAGTCTCTCCCTCACGTGTTTCACTCGCGTTTATCACTCTAATGTACTCACACTTTTCTCTCACACTCTTATCTCAATCACAATCCAACACCTCAGCTAGAAAGACCTAACTAGGGCTCAAGGAAAGCAAGACAACCAAGGTAAGAAAGAAAGGCAAGGAAAGCCGCAATTCTGCCCAAGGAAAATGGATTTAATTTAGACAGCAATTGGACTTAGAATAGAGTAATATAATGTGGAAACAAAGAAGAAAACACCAAAGGACAAGCTACTCAAGAAGAAAAGAAAGATTGAAAGAAAGAACACAAAATGGTGTAAAAGAAAAATGCAAAAACTAAAACCGAAATTGTGTTCTTCACACCAAATATGCTTCTAAAAATGTTGTATGTCAAAGGAAAAATTGTCAAACAAAATGCACATTGATGTACTACTACACTTCAAATGCCAACATACACACTAGTCTCTTGCTTTGACTCACTTCTAATCTCTTTCTTTTTTTGAATTGAGGGATCTTCCTTAATCTTTTTCCCTTCTTTTCTTTGCTGTTTTTTTTTTGTAAGTGCAAGAGAGCTCAAGGAGTGTATGACAAGTATTTTTTATGTTTAGAAGTGAAAGAAAAGTAGTAGAAAAACAAAATTATTTTTCACTAAATGCCGAAAAATTTGAGTGAATGACAAGTAGTGCGAAAAATGTATGACAAGTATCAATTGCAATCTGAAAGACATGTAGTTGTAAGGTGTATGACAAGCAATATGTGTGTAAGGATTAAACCCTAGGGCCGGCTGAGTAAGGGAAGTGAAGTGGTGAGCAAGCTGAAATGCTTGGCTCACAATGCTTGGAAAATACTTAGCTCACAAAGTAGTGATGTGGCGGGCTAGGAGAGGAGGGCAAAAATGTTGGACTCTAGCTGGAAAACAAGCAAGTCCACATGGCTCTCATGGCTCATCTTAGGAAGCTCCAAACACAGCAATAAATCACACTTAAGAAGATGAGAAATTCGAATTTAGATGCATACAAACACAAAAAAAATTCAGCAAATGTGTTCTTCCAAAAATCAGCATACTAAAAGACAACAATTTTCTCAAGAACATCAAAATTTTCAAACTGAATTTAAATCATTCCTATGGTTGAAAACAAAGTTTTAACCAAAGATATGAAAGGAAAAGGAGTTTGAACAGTGGGAACACAAGGAAAAAGTGTTTGAGCAATTTAGTGGAATGGGTGTGAAAATGGAGAAAAACAGAAATTTTGCCACACAAAAAGAAAGAAGTTCTACGGTAGAGAAGATGATTCTAACCGTATAAATGATGAGGAGAACAAGAAAAACCAACCTAGAGGACAGCTGAAGCTCCGCTACCACTTGATAAGAGCTTAACTTCTGTTTTGGATAGAAGGAGGCCGAATTGTTGTTCTTGAGCCGGATCTAGTCCTCTTGTGAGAGGTTGGTCTTGACAATGGATATAGGTGCCTTGGATGGAGATGGAGAGGGGACACCTTGGTGAGTTTAATGGCTGAAGTTGGTGTTTAAGGAGTTATATGCAACGGCATGATGGTTGTTTGGTAGTGATGGAACGGATTGGACAATAAGGAACTCAACTACTTAGAAAACCCTCTTGTTCATAAGAACAAGCAACCTTTCTGCAAACTTGTTAAGGATCTCTCTTTAATAGAATTTACCCCTTAAGAACAAAGCTTAAGGAGCTTAATTACAAGAAGAGATGGATAAACAATGGTATTCAGCTCTAGCAGCCCTGGTTACCAAGAACCCTAAATTACACTAGTTTACTCTACTGATTTGGCCAAAGAGAATAATATCATCAAAATCAAAGGCAAGCTATAAAAGAGGCTATCTCCTTCTATTTATAGCTTGAGAATTATTACATGAGAAAACCCTAAAATAACCCTTCATTTAAACCTAGGAAGGCCGGCTGACTTAATCATCAAAACAGTCCCTAATGTGCTAGTTTTCGCCGTGAGATCCAAGGCTGGTCCTGGCAAAGCATAAGGACGAGCTGGAGCCTTTAAGCTCATATCATCCCATCCCCCTTTGAAGTGATTCGTCCTCGAATCTAAGCTTTGGAGGGTGTGGGGTTCCGAAAGTGGAGTGAGAGTCTTCAAGCTCGTATCATCCCCTCCCCCTTTGAGGAGATTCGACCTCGAATCTATAGGGTCCATCCCTTGCAAGGCCAAATCCGTCAAGCCATGCTCACAGCTTGTGGATACACATGGAACCCTCGAACTACACCTTTCGGGGAATATAGGCCAAGGTGGAGGCCTTTATTGGGGAAGATAGGTAGGCGTGGACGGAAAACAGCCAAGAACAATCAAGGAGTGAACTAGGGCCAAGTGCGGGCTCTTAGTAGTGGCTGATAAGGCGAGGGCGCTATGGTGAACCAAAAGAGCAGCGGACAGAATCCGTGTAAAGTGCGAGACCATGTAACCACATGGAGGTGCCAAAAATAGAAGGAAAGGTGCGCGGCTCACATGCCCAAGACCAAGTAGAAATGGGTCCTCAAAGCTATGTATAGGTACCTTCGGAATGATGGAAAAGTCACTCCCAAGGGCCCAAAAATGGTGCTGCAACGCAAGACAATGACTGGCTGTCTCATGGCACTCTGAAGTGGACTCACCAACCCTACTTGTATCCCTTTCGCTCCCAAACTCCACATTAACATCCGAAACCGGTAGCTTCTCCTCATACGGAGGCAAATCATCCTCAATAAGTGATGGCGATTCGGCTGAAACAACACTAGGAAGATCCTCAATCTCCTCAACCAACGGTGTCTCAAAACTATCCATGGATTGCAATACATTCATTCCCCTCCCAAGAGGCACTAAACTTTCCTTGACTGATGGTGAACCAAGAGCACAAACGCTAACCTCTTCACATTGCCCAAGGTGCTCGGAAACCCGTAGGTTATCACATATAAGTGTCATTACGGCCATGGTGTTTGTCATGGCTTGAGTGCTTCTTTCCAGGCGCGCTAGAATTGGAGCCATCCTCACGACGAAAGGTGAGGTGCCATGGTGTGGGGACGGGGCAGCCTCGGTGAAGTAGTCCGTCCTCATGCCCATACGAAGTCTCTCCATTAGTCGCATAAGACTCATACGCATAGGCTTACCGAGAGGGCTCAATATGATCATACTCCAACCGGGAAGGAATGGAACCATAACTAGGAAGAGGCGGGGGCCAACGGACATGGTGGAGAGGCTGCTCAACATGATACCAAGGTGCGTGGCTAGTAGGAGCAACCCTCAAATGTGGCGGTATGTAGGAAGACATAGGAAAATTCCTACAAAAGGAAAAATAAACACAATTGATAGCTAAAAGGGGTTAGTCTCTCCCTCACGTGTTTCACTCGCGTTTATCACTCTAATGTACTCACACTTTTCTCTCACACTCTTGTCTCAATCACAATCCAACACCTCAGCTAGAAAGACCTAACTAGGGCTCAAGGAAAGCAAGACAACCAAGGTAAGAAAGAAAGGCAAGGAAAGCCGCAATTCTGCCCAAGGAAAATGGATTTAATTTAGACAGCAATTGGACTTAGAATAGAGTAATATAATGTGGAAACAAAGAAGAAAACACCAAAGGACAAGCTACTCAAGAAGAAAAGAAAGATTGAAAGAAAGAACACAAAATGGTGTAAAAGAAAAATGCAAAAACTAAAACCGAAATTGTGTTCTTCACACCAAATATGCTTCTAAAAATGTTGTATGTCAAAGGAAAAATTGTCAAACAAAATGCACATTGATGTACTACTACACTTCAAATGCCAACATACACACTAGTCTCTTGCTTTGACTCACTTCTAATCTCTTTCTTTTTTTGAATTGAGGGATCTTCCTTAATCTTTTTCCCTTCTTTTCTTTGCTGTTTTTTTTTGTAAGTGCAGGAGAGCTCAAGGAGTGTATGACAAGTATTTTTTATGTTTAGAAGTGAAAGAAAAGTAGTAGAAAAACAAAATTATTTTTCACTAAATGCCGAAAAATTTGAGTGAATGACAAGTAGTGCGAAAAATGTATGACAAGTATCAATTGCAATCTGAAAGACATGTAGTTGTAAGGTGTATGACAAGCAATATGTGTGTAAGGATTAAACCCTAGGGCCGGCTGAGTAAGGGAAGTGAAGTGGTGAGCAAGCTGAAATGCTTGGCTCACAATGCTTGGAAAATACTTAGCTCACAAAGTAGTGATGTGGCGGGCTAGGAGAGGAGGGCAAAAATGTTGGACTCTAGCTGGAAAACAAGCAAGTCCACATGGCTCTCATGGCTCATCTTAGGAAGCTCCAAACACAGCAATAAATCACACTTAAGAAGATGAGAAATTCGAATTTAGATGCATACAAACACAAAAAAAATTCAGCAAATGTGTTCTTCCAAAAATCAGCATACTAAAAGACAACAATTTTCTCAAGAACATCAAAATTTTCTCAAGAACATCAAAATTTTCAAACTGAATTTAAATCATTCCTATGGTTGAAAACAAAGTTTTAACCAAAGATATGAAAGGAAAAGGAGTTTGAACAGTGGGAACACAAGGAAAAAGTGTTTGAGCAATTTAGTGGAATGGGTGTGAAAATGGAGAAAAACAGAAATTTTGCCACACAAAAAGAAAGAAGTTCTACGGTAGAGAAGATGATTCTAACCGTATAAATGATGAGGAGAACAAGAAAAACCAACCTAGAGGACAGATGAAGCTCCGCTACCACTTGATAAGAGCTTAACTTCTGTTTTGGATAGAAGGAGGCCGAATTGTTGTTCTTGAGCCGGATCTAGTCCTCTTGTGAGAGGTTGGTCTTGACAATGGATATAGGTGCCTTGGATGGAGATGGAGAGGGGACACCTTGGTGAGTTTAATGGCTGAAGTTGGTGTTTAAGGAGTTATATGCAACGGCATGATGGTTGTTTGGTAGTGATGGAACGGATTGGACAATAAGGAACTCAACTACTTAGAAAACCCTCTTGTTCATAAGAACAAGCAACCTTTCTGCAAACTTGTTAAGGATCTCTCTTTAATAGAATTTACCCCTTAAGAACAAAGCTTAAGGAGCTTAATTACAAGAAGAGATGGATAAACAATGGTATTCAGCTCTAGCAGCCCTGGTTACCAAGAACCCTAAATTACACTAGTTTACTCTACTGATTTGGCCAAAGAGAATAATATCATCAAAATCAAAGGCAAGCTATAAAAGAGGCTATCTCCTTCTATTTATAGCTTGAGAATTATTACATGAGAAAACCCTAAAATAACCCTTCATTTAAACCTAGGAAGGCCGGCTGACTTAATCATCAAAACAGTCCCTAATGTGCTAGTTTTCGCCGTGAGATCCAAGGCTGGTCCTGGCAAAGCATAAGGACGAGCTGGAGCCTTTAAGCTCATATCATCCCATCCCCCTTTGAAGTGATTCGTCCTCGAATCTAAGCTTTGGAGGGTGTGGGGTTCCGAAAGTGGAGTGAGAGTCTTCAAGCTCGTATCATCCCCTCCCCCTTTGAGGAGATTCGACCTCGAATCTATAGGGTCCATCCCTTGCAAGGCCAAATCCGTCAAGCCATGCTCACAGCTTGTGGATACACATGGAACCCTCGAACTACACCTTTCGGGGAATATAGGCCAAGGTGGAGGCCTTTATTGGGGAAGATAGGTAGGCGTGGACGGAAAACAGCCAAGAACAATCAAGGAGTGAACTAGGGCCAAGTGCGGGCTCTTAGTAGTGGCTGATAAGGCGAGGGCGCTATGGTGAACCAAAAGAGCAGCGGACAGAATCCGTGTAAAGTGCGAGACCATGTAACCACATGGAGGTGCCAAAAATAGAAGGAAAGGTGCGCGGCTCACATGCCCAAGACCAAGTAGAAATGGGTCCTCAAAGCTATGTATAGGTACCTTCGGAATGATGGAAAAGTCACTCCCAAGGGCCCAAAAATGGTGCTGCAACGCAAGACAATGACTGGCTGTCTCATGGCACTCTGAAGTGGACTCACCAACCCTACTTGTATCCCTTTCGCTCCCAAACTCCACATTAACATCTGAAACCGGTAGCTTCTCCTCATACGGAGGCAAATCATCCTCAATAAGTGATGGCGATTCGGCTGAAACAACACTAGGAAGATCCTCAATCTCCTCAACCAACGGTGTCTCAAAACTATCCATGGATTGCAATACATTCATTCCCCTCCCAAGAGGCACTAAACTTTCCTTGACTGATGGCGAACCAAGAGCACAAACGCTAACCTCTTCACATTGCCCAAGGTGCTCGGAAACCCGTAGGTTATCACATATAAGTGTCATTACGGCCATGGTGTTTGTCATGGCTTGAGTGCTTCTTTCCAGGCGCGCTAGAATTGGAGCCATCCTCACGACGAAAGGTGAGGTGCCATGGTGTGGGGACGGGGCAGCCTCGGTGAAGTAGTCCGTCCTCATGCCCATACGAAGTCTCTCCACTAGTCGCATAAGACTCATACGCATAGGCTTACCGAGAGGGCTCAATATGATCATACTCCAACCGGGAAGGAATGGAACCATAACTAGGAAGAGGCGGGGGCCAACGGACATGGTGGGGAGGCTGCTCAACATGATACCAAGGTGCGTGGCTAGTAGGAGCAACCCTCAAATGTGGCGGTATGTAGGAAGACATAGGAAAATTCCTACAAAAGGAAAAATAAACACAATTGATAGCTAAAAGGGGTTAGTCTCTCCCTCACGTGTTTCACTCGCGTTTATCACTCTAATGTACTCACACTTTTCTCTCACACTCTTATCTCAATCACAATCCAACACCTCAGCTAGAAAGACCTAACTAGGGCTCAAGGAAAGCAAGACAACCAAGGTAAGAAAGAAAGGCAAGGAAAGCCGCAATTCTGCCCAAGGAAAATGGATTTAATTTAGACAGCAATTGGATTTAGAATAGAGTAATATAATGTGGAAACAAAGACAAAGACACCAAAGGACAAGCTACTCAAGAAGAAAAGAAAGATTGAAAGAAAGAACACAAAATGGTGTAAAAGAAAAATGCAAAAACTAAAACCGAAATTGTGTTCTTCACACCAAATATGCTTCTAAAAATGTTGTATGTCAAAGGAAAAATTGTCAAACAAAATGCACATTGATGTACTACTACACTTCTAATGCCAACATACACACTAGTCTCTTGCTTTGACTCACTTCTAATCTCTTTCTTTTTTTGAATTGAGGGATCTTCCTTAATCTTTTTCCCTTCTTTTCTTTGCTGTTTTTTTTTGTAAGTGCAGGAGAGCTCAAGGAGTGTATGACAAGTATTTTTTATGTTTAGAAGTGAAAGAAAAGTAGTAGAAAAACAAAATTATTTTTCACTAAATGCCGAAAAATTTGAGTGAATGACAAGTAGTGCGAAAAATGTATGACAAGTATCAATTGCAATCTGAAAGACATGTAGTTGTAAGGTGTATGACAAGCAATATGTGTGTAAGGATTAAACCCTAGGGCCGGCTGAGTAAGGGAAGTGAAGTGGTGAGCAAGCTGAAATGCTTGGCTAACAATGCTTGGAAAATACTTAGCTCACAAAGTAGTGATGTGGCGGGCTAGGAGAGGAGGGCAAAAATGTTGGACTCTAGCTGGAAAACAAGCAAGTCCACATGGCTCTCATGGCTCATCTTAGGAAGCTCCAAACACAGCAATAAATCACACTTAAGAAGATGAGAAATTCGAATTTAGATGCATACAAACACAAAAAAAATTCAGCAAATGTGTTCTTCCAAAAATCAGCATACTAAAAGACAACAATTTTCTCAAGAACATCAAAATTTTCAAACTGAATTTAAATCATTCCTATGGTTGAAAACAATGTTTTAACCAAAGATATGAAAGCAAAAGGAGTTTGAACCGTGGGAACACAAGGAAAAAGTGTTTGAGCAATTTAGTGGAATGGGTGTGAAAATGGAGAAAAACAGAAATTTTGCAACACAAAAAGAAAGAAGTTCTACGGTAGAGAAGATGATTCTAACCGTAGAAATGATGAGGAGAACAAGAAAAACCAACCTAGAGGACAGCTGAAGCTCCGCTACCACTTGATAAGAGCTCAACTTCTGTTTTGGATAGAAGGAGGCCGAATTGTTGTTCTTGAGCCGGATCTAGTCCTCTTGTGAGAGGTTGGTCTTGACAATGGATATAGGTGCCTCGGATGGAGATGGAGAGGGGACACCTTGGTGAGTTTAATGGCTGAAGTTGGTGTTTAAGGAGTTATATGCAACGGCTTGATGGTTGTTTGGTAGTGATGGAACGGATTGGACAATAAGGAACTCAACTACTTAGAAAACCCTCTTGTTCATAAGAACAAGCAACCTTTCTGCAAACTTGTTAAGGATCTCTCTTTAATAGAATTTACCCCTTAAGAACAAAGCTTAAGGAGATTAATTACAAGAAGAGAAGGATAAACAATGGTATTCAGCTCTAGCAGCCCTGGTTACCAAGAACCCTAAATTACACTAGTTTACTCTACTGATTTGGCCAAAGAGAATAATATCATCAAAATCAAAGGCAAGCTATAAAAGAGTCTATCTCCATCTATTTATAGCTTGAGAATTATTACATGAGAAAACCCTAAAATAACCCTTCATTTAAACCTAGGAAGGCCGGCTGACTTAATCATCAAAACAGTCCCTAATGTGCTAGTTTTCGCCGTGAGATCCAAGGCTGGTCCTGGCAAGGCATAAGGACGAGCTGGAGCCTTTACGCTCATATCATCCCATCCCCCTTTGAAGTGATTCGTCCTCGAATCTAAGCTTTGGAGGGTGTGGGGTTCCGAAAGTGGAGTGAGAGTCTTCAAGCTCGTATCATCCCCTCCCCCTTTGAGGAGATTCGACCTCGAATCTATAAGGTCCATCCCTTGCAAGGCCAAACGGGTCAAGGCATGCTCACAGCTTGTGGATACACATGGAACCCTCCAACTACACCTTTCGGGGAATATAGGCCAAGGTGGAGGCCTTGATTGGGGAAGATAGGTAGGCGTGGACGGAAAACAGCCAAGAACAATCAAGGAGTGAACTAGGACCAAATGCGGGCTCTTAGTAGTGGCTGATAAGGCGAGGGCGCTATGGTGAACCAAAAGAGCAGCGGACAGAATCCGTGTAAAGTGCGAGACCATGTAACCACATGGAGGTGCCAAAAATAGAAGGAAAGGTGCGCGGCTCACATGCCCAAGACCAAGTAGAAATGGGTCCTCAAAGCTATGTATAGGTACCTTCGGAATGATGGAAAAGTCACTCCCAAGGGCCCAAAAATGGTGCTGCAACGCAAGACAATGACTGGCTGTCTCATGGCACTCTGAAGTGGACTCACCAACCCTACTTGTATCCCTTTCGCTCCCAAACTCCACATTAACATCCGAAACCGGTAGCTTCTCCTCATACGGAGGCAAATCATCCTCAATAAGTGATGGCGATTCGGCTGAAACAACACTAGGAAGATCCTCAATCTCCTCAACCAACGGTGTCTCAAAACTATCCATGGATTGCAATACATTCATTCCCCTCCCAAGAGGCACTAAACTTTCCTTGACTGATGGCGAACCAAGAGCACAAACGCTAACCTCTTCACATTGCCCAAGGTGCTCGGAAACCCGTAGGTTATCACATATAAGTGTCATTACGGCCATGGTGTTTGTCATGGCTTGAGTGCTTCTTTCCAGGCGCGCTAGAATTGGAGCCATCCTCACGACGAAAGGTGAGGTGCCATGGTGTGGGGACGGGGCAGCCTCGGTGAAGTAGTCCGTCCTCATGCCCATACGAAGTCTCTCCACTAGTCGCATAAGACTCATACGCATAGGCTTACCGAGAGGGCTCAATATGATCATACTCCAACCGGGAAGGAATGGAACCATAACTAGGAAGAGGCGGGGGCCAACGGACATGGTGGGGAGGCTGCTCAACATGATACCAAGGTGCGTGGCTAGTAGGAGCAACCCTCAAATGTGGCGGTATGTAGGAAGACATAGGAAAATTCCTACAAAAGGAAAAATAAACACAATTGATAGCTAAAAGGGGTTAGTCTCTCCCTCACGTGTTTCACTCGCGTTTATCACTCTAATGTACTCACACTTTTCTCTCACACTCTTATCTCAATCACAATCCAACACCTCAGCTAGAAAGACCTAACTAGGGCTCAAGGAAAGCAAGACAACCAAGGTAAGAAAGAAAGGCAAGGAAAGCCGCAATTCTGCCCAAGGAAAATGGATTTAATTTAGACAGCAATTGGATTTAGAATAGAGTAATATAATGTGGAAACAAAGACAAAGACACCAAAGGACAAGCTACTCAAGAAGAAAAGAAAGATTGAAAGAAAGAACACAAAATGGTGTAAAAGAAAAATGCAAAAACTAAAACCGAAATTGTGTTCTTCACACCAAATATGCTTCTAAAAATGTTGTATGTCAAAGGAAAAATTGTCAAACAAAATGCACATTGATGTACTACTACACTTCTAATGCCAACATACACACTAGTCTCTTGCTTTGACTCACTTCTAATCTCTTTCTTTTTTTGAATTGAGGGATCTTCCTTAATCTTTTTCCCTTCTTTTCTTTGCTGTTTTTTTTTTGTAAGTGCAAGAGAGCTCAAGGAGTGTATGACAAGTATTTTTTATGTTTAGAAGTGAAAGACAAGTAGTAGAAAAACAAAATTATTTTTCACTAAATGCCGAAAAATTTGAGTGAATGACAAGTAGTGCGAAAAATGTATGACAAGTATCAATTGCAATATGAAAGACATGTAGTTGTAAGGTGTATGACAAGCAATATGTGTGTAAGGATTAAACCCTAGGGCCGGCTGAGTAAGGGAAGTGAAGTGGTGAGCAAGCTGAAATGCTTGGCTCACAATGCTTGGAAAATACTTAGCTCACAAAGTAGTGATGTGGCGGGCTAGGAGAGGAGGGCAAAAATGTTAGACTCTAGCTGGAAAACAAGCAAGTCCACATGGCTCTCATGGCTCATCTTAGGAAGCTCCAAAGACAGCAATAAATCACACTTAAGAAGATGAGAAATTTGGATTTAGATGCATACAAACACAAAAAAAATTCAGCAAATGTGTTCTTCCAAAAATCAGCATACTAAAAGACAACAATTTTCTCAAGAACATCAAAATTTTCAAACTGAATTTAAATCATTCCTATGGTTGAAAACAATGTTTTAACCAAAGATATGAAAGGAAAAGGAGTTTGAACCGTGGGAACACAAGGAAAAAGTGTTTGAGCAATTTAGTGGAATGGGTGTGAAAATGGAGAAAAACAGAAATTTTGCCACACAAAAAGAAAGAAGTTCTACGGTAGAGAAGATGATTCTAACCGTAGAAATGATGAGGAGAACAAGAAAAACCAACCTAGAGGACAGCTGAAGCTCCGCTACCACTTGATAAGAGCTCAACTTCTGTTTTGGATAGAAGGAGGCCGAATTGTTGTTCTTGAGCCGAATCTAGTCCTCTTGTGAGAGGTTGGTCTTGACAATGGATATAGGTGCCTCGGATGGAGATGGAGAGGGGACACCTTGGTGAGTTTAATGGCTGAAGTTGGTGTTTAAGGAGTTATATGCAACGGCTTGATGGTTGTTTGGTAGTGATGGAACGGATTGGACAATAAGGAACTCAACTACTTAGAAAACCCTCTTGTTCATAAGAACAAGCAACCTTTCTGCAAACTTGTTAAGGATCTCTCTTTAATAGAATTTACCCCTTAAGAACAAAGCTTAAGGAGATTAATTACAAGAAGAGAAGGATAAACAATGGTATTCAGCTCTAGCAGCCCTGGTTACCAAGAACCCTAAATTACACTAGTTTACTCTACTGATTTGGCCAAAGAGAATAATATCATCAAAATCAAAGGCAAGCTATAAAAGAGTCTATCTCCTTCTATTTATAGCTTGAGAATTATTACATGAGAAAACCCTAAAATAACCCTTCATTTAAACCTAGGAAGGCCGGCTGACTTAATCATCAAAACAGTCCATAATGTGCTAGTTTTCGCCGTGAGATCCAAGGCTGGTCCTGGCAAGGCATAAGGACGAGCTGGAGCCTTTACGCTCATATCATCCCATCCCCCTTTGAAGTGATTCGTCCTCGAATCTAAGCTTTGGAGGGTGTGGGGTTCCGAAAGTGGAGTGAGAGTCTTCAAGCTCGTATCATCCCCTCCCCCTTTGAGGAGATTCGACCTCGAATCTATAAGGTCCATCCCTTGCAAGGCCAAACGGGTCAAGGCATGCTCACAGCTTGTGGATACACATGGAACCCTCCAACTACACCTTTCGGGGAATATAGGCCAAGGTGGAGGCCTTGATTGGGGAAGATAGGTAGGCGTGGACGGAAAACAGCCAAGAACAATCAAGGAGTGAACTAGGACCAAGTGCGGGCTCTTAGTAGTGGCTGATAAGGCGAGGGCGCTATGGTGAACCAAAAGAGCAGCGGACAGAATCCGTGTAAAGTGCGAGACCATGTAACCACATGGAGGTGCCAAAAATAGAAGGAAAGGTGCGCGGCTCACATGCCCAAGACCAAGTAGAAATGGGTCCTCATAGCTATGTATAGGTACCTTCGGAATGATGGAAAAGTCACTCCCAAGGGCCCAAAAATGGTGCTGCAACGCAAGACAATGACTGGCTGTCTCATAGCACTCTGAAGTGGACTCACCAACCCTACTTGTATCCCTTTCGCTCCCAAACTCCACATTAACATCCGAAACCGGTAGCTTCTCCTCATACGGAGGCAAATCATCCTCAATAAGTGATGGCGATTCGGCTGAAACAACACTAGGAAGATCCTCAATCTCCTCAACCAACGGTGTCTCAAAACTATCCATGGATTGCAATACATTCATTCCCCTCCCAAGAGGCACTAAACTTTCCTTGACTGATGGCGAACCAAGAGCACAAACGCTAACCTCTTCACATTGCCCAAGGTGCCCGGAAACCCGTAGGTTATCACATATAAGTGTCATTACGGCCATGGTGTTTGTGATGGCTTGAGTGCTTCTTTCCAGGCGCGCTAGAATTGGAGCCATCCTCACGACGAAAGGTGAGGTGCCATGGTGTGGGGACGGGGCAGCCTCGGTGAAGTAGTCCTCATGCCCATACGAAGTCTCTCCACTAGTCGCATAAGACTCATACGCATAGGCTTGCCGAGAGGGCTCAATATGATCATACTCCAACCGGGAAGGAATGGAACCATGACTAGGAAGAGGCGGGGGCCAACGGACATTGTGGGGAGGCTGCTCAACATGATACCAAGGTGCGTGGCTAGTAGGAGCAACCCTCAAATGTGGCGGTATGTATGAAGAAATAGGAAAATTCCTACAAAAGGAAAAATAAACACAATTGATAGCTAAAAGGGGTTAGTCTCTCCCTCACGTGTTTCACTCGCGTTTATCACTCTAATGTACTCACACTTTTCTCTCACACTCTTATCTCAATCACAATCCAACACCTCAGCTAGAAAGACCTAACTAGGGCTCAAGGAAAGCAAGACAACCAAGGTAAGAAAGAAAGGCAAGGAAAGCCGCAATTCTGCCCAAGGAAAATGGAGTTAATTTAGACAGCAATTGGACTTAGAATAGAGTAATATAATGTGGAAACAAAGAAGAAAACACCAAAGGACAAGCTACTCAAGAAGAAAAGAAAGATTGAAAGAAAGAACACAAAATTGTGTAAAAGAAAAATGCAAAAACTAAAACCGAAATTGTGTTCTTCACACCAAATATGCTTCTAAAAATGTTGTATGTCAAAGGAAAAATTGTCAAACAAAATGCACATTGATGTACTACTACACTTCTAATGCCAACATACACACTAGTCTCTTGCTTTGACTCACTTGTAATCTCTTTCGTTTTTTGAATTGAGGGATTTTCCTTAATCTTTTTCCCTTCTTTTCTTTGCTGTTTTTTTTTTGTAAGTGCAAGAGAGCTCAAGGAGTGTATGACAAGTATTTTTTATGTTTAGAAGTGAAAGACAAGTAGTAGAAAAACAAAATTATTTTTCATTAAATGCTGAAAAATTTGAGTGAATGACAAGCAGTGCGTAAAATGTATGACAAGTATCAATTGCAATCTGAAAGACATGTAGTTGTAAGGTGTATGACAAGCAATATGTGTGTAAGGATTAAACCCTAGGGCCGGCTGAGTAAGGGAAGTGAAGTGGTGAGCAAGCTGAAATGCTTGGCTCACAATGCTTGGAAAATACTTAGCTCACAAAGTAGTGATGTGGCGGGCTAGGAGAGGAGGGCAAAAATGTTGGACTCTAGCTGGAAAACAAGCAAGTCCACATGGCTCTCATGGCTCATCTTAGGAAGCTCCAAACACAGCAATAAATCACACTTAAGAAGATGAGAAATTTGGATTTAGATGCATACAAACACAAAAAAAATTCAGCAAATGTGTTCTTCCAAAAATCAGCATACTAAAAGACAACAATTTTCTCAAGAACATCAAAATTTTCAAACTGAATTTAAATCATTCCTATGGTTGAAAACAATGTTTTAACCAAAGATATGAAAGGAAAAGGAGTTTGAACCGTGGGAACACAAGGAAAAAGTGTTTGAGCAATTTAGTGGAATGGGTGTGAAAATGGAGAAAAACAGAAATTTTGCCACACAAAAAGAAAGAAGTTCTACGGTAGAGAAGATGATTCTAACCGTAGAAATGATGAGGAGAACAAGAAAAACCAACCTAGAGGACAGCTGAAGCTCCGCTACCACTTGATAAGAGCTCAACTTCTGTTTTGGATAGAAGGAGGCCGAATTGTTGTTCTTGAGCCGGATCTAGTCCTCTTGTGAGAGGTTGGTCTTGACAATGGATATAGGTGCCTTGGATGGAGATGGAGAGGGGACACCTTGGTGAGTTTAATGGCTGAAGTTGGTGTTTAAGGAGTTATATGCAACGACTTGATGGTTGTTTGGTAGTGATGGAACGGATTGGACAATAAGGAACTCAACTACTTAGAAAACCCTCTTGTTCATAAGAACAAGCAACCTTTCTGCAAACTTGTTAAGGATCTCTCTTTAATAGAATTTACCCCTTAAGAACAAAGCTTAAGGAGATTAATTACAAGAAGAGATGGATAAACAATGGTATTCAGCTCTAGCAGCCCTGGTTACCAAGAACCCTAAATTACACTAGTTTACTCTACTGATTTGGCCAAAGAGAATAATATCATCAAAATCAAAGGCAAGCTATAAAAGAGTCTATCTCCTTCTATTTATAGCTTGAGAATTATTACATGAGAAAACCCTAAAATAACCCTTCATTTAAACCTAGGAAGGCCGGCTGACTTAATCTTCAAAACAGTCCCTAATGTGCTAGTTTTCGCCGTGAGATCCAAGGCTGGTCCTGGCAAGGCATAAGGACGAGCTGGAGCCTTTACGCTCATCATATCATCCCATCCCCCTTTGAAGTGATTCGTCCTCGAATCTAAGCTTTGGAGGGTGTGGGGTTCCGAAAGTGGAGTGAGAGTCTTCAAGCTCGTATCATCCCCTCCCCCTTTGAGGAGATTCGACCTCGAATCTATAAGGTCCATCCCTTGCAAGGCCAAACGGGTCAAGGCATGCTCACAGCTTGTGGATACACATGGAACCCTCCAACTACACCTTTCGGGGAATATAGGCCAAGGTGGAGGCCTTGATTGGGGAAGATAGGTAGGCGTGGACGGAAAACAGCCAAGAACAATCAAGGAGTGAACTAGGGCCAAGTGCGGGCTCTTAGTAGTGGCTGATAAGGCGAGGGCGCTATGGTGAACAAAAGAGCAGCGGACAGAATCCGTGTAAAGTGCGAGACCATGTAACCACATGGAGGTGCCAAAAATAGAAGGAAAGGTGCGCGGCTCACATGCCCAAGACCAAGTAGAAATGGGTCCTCAAAGCTATGTATAGGTACTTTCGGAATGATGGAAAAGTCACTCCCAAGGGCCCAAAAATGGTGCTGCAACGCAAGACAATGACTGGCTGTCTCATGGCACTCTGAAGTGGACTCACCAACCCTACTTGTATCCCTTTCGCTCCCAAACTCCACATTAACATCCGAAACCGGTAGCTTCTCCTCATACGGAGGCAAATCATCCTCAATAAGTGATGGCGATTCGGCTGAAACAACACTAGGAAGATCCTCAATCTCCTCAACCAACGGTGTCTCAAAACTATCCATGGATTGCAATACATTCATTCCCCTCCCAAGAGGCACTAAACTTTCCTTGACTGATGGCGAACCAAGAGCACAAACGCTAACCTCTTCACATTGCCCAAGGTGCCCAGAAACCCGTAGGTTATCACATATAAGTGTCATTACGGCCATGGTGTTTGTCATGGCTTGAGTGCTTCTTTCCAGGCGCGCTAGAATTGGAGCCATCCTCACGACGAAAGGTGAGGTGCCATGGTGTGGGGACGGGGCAGCCTCGGTGAAGTAGTCCTCATGCCCATACGAAGTCTCTCCACTAGTCGCATAAGACTCATACGCATAGGCTTGCCGAGAGGGCTCAATATGATCATACTCCAACCGGGAAGGAATGGAACCATAACTAGGAAGAGGCGGGGGCCAACGGACATTGTGGGGAGGCTGCTCAACATGATACCAAGGTGCGTGGCTAGTAGGAGCAACCCTCAAATGTGGCGGTATGTAGGAAGACATAGGAAAATTCCTACAAAAGGAAAAATAAACACAATTGATAGCTAAAAGGGGTTAGTCTCTCCCTCACGTGTTTCACTCGCGTTTATCACTCTAATGTACTCACACTTTTCTCTCACACTCTTATCTCAATCACAATCCAACACCTCAGCTAGAAAGACCTAACTAGGGCTCAAGGAAAGCAAGACAACCAAGGTAAGAAAGAAAGGCAAGGAAAGCCGCAATTCTGCCCAAGGAAAATGGAGTTAATTTAGACAGCAATTGGACTTAGAATAGAGTAATATAATGTGGAAACAAAGAAGAAAACACCAAAGGACAATCTACTCAAGAAGAAAAGAAAGATTGAAAGAAAGAACACAAAATTGTGTAAAAGAAAAATGCAAAAACTAAAACCGAAATTGTGTTCTTCACACCAAATATGCTTCTCAAAATGTTGTATGTCAAAGGAAAAATTGTCAAACAAAATGCACATTGATGTACTACTACACTTCTAATGCCAACATACACACTAGTCTCTTGCTTTGACTCACTTGTAATCTCTTTCGTTTTTTGAATTGAGGGATTTTCCTTAATCTTTTTCCCTTCTTTTCTTTGCTGTTTTTTTTTTTTGTAAGTGCAAGAGAGCTCAAGGAGTGTATGACAAGTATTTTTTATGTTTAGAAGTGAAAGAAAAGTAGTAGAAAAACAAAATTATTTTTCATTAAATGCTGAAAAATTTGAGTGAATGACAAGCAGTGCGTAAAATGTATGACAAGTATCAATTGCAATCTGAAAGACATGTAGTTGTAAGGTGTATGACAAGCAATATGTGTGTAAGGATTAAACCCTAGGGCCGGCTGAGTAAGGGAAGTGAAGTGGTGAGCAAGCTGAAATGCTTGGCTCACAATGCTTGGAAAATACTTAGCTCACAAAGTAGTGATGTGGCGGGCTAGGAGAGGAGGGCAAAAATGTTGGACTCTAGCTGGAAAACAAGCAAGTCCACATGGCTCTCATGGCTCATCTTACGAAGCTCCAAACACAGCAATAAATCACACTTAAGAAGATGAGAAATTTGGATTTAGATGCATACAAACACAAAAAAAATTCAGCAAATGTGTTCTTCCAAAAATCAGCATACTAAAAGACAACAATTTTCTCAAGAACATCAAAATTTTCAAACTGAATTTAAATCATTCCTATGGTTGAAAACAATGTTTTAACCAAAGATATGAAAGGAAAAGGAGTTTGAACCGTGGGAACACAAGGAAAAAGTGTTTGAGCAATTTAGTGGAATGGGTGTGAAAATGGAGAAGAACAAAAATTTTGCCACACAAAAAGAAAGAAGTTCTACGGTAGAGAAGATGATTCTAACCGTAGAAATGATGAGGAGAACAAGAAAAACCAACCTAGAGGACAGCTGAAGCTCCGCTACCACTTGATAAGAGCTCAACTTCTGTTTTGGATAGAAGGAGGCCGAATTGCTGTTCTTGAGCCGGATCTAGTCCTCTTGTGAGAGGTTGGTCTTGACAATGGATATAGGTGCCTCGGATGGAGATGGAGAGGGGACACCTTGGTGAGTTTAATGGCTGAAGTTGGTGTTTAAGGAGTTATATGCAGCGGCTTGATGGTTGTTTGGTAGTGATGGAACAGATTGGACAATAAGCAACTCAACTACTTAGAAAAACCTCTTGTTCATAAGAACAAGCAACCTTTCTGCAAACTAGTTAAGGATCTCTCTTTAATAGAATTTACTCCTTAAGAACAAAGCTTAAGGAGCTTAATTACAAGAAGAGATGGATAAACAATGGTATTCAGCTCTAGCAGCCCTGGTTACCAAGAACCCTAAATTACACTAGTTTACTCTACTGATTTGGCCAAAGAGAATATCATCAAAATCAAAGGCAAGCTATAAAAGAGGCTATCTCCTTCTATTTATAGCTTGAGAATTATTACATGAGAAAACCCTAAAATAATCCTTCATTTAAACCTAGGAAGGCCGGCTGACTTAATCATCAAAATAGTCCCTAATGTGCTAGATTTCGCCGCGAGATCCAAGGCTGGTCATGGCAAGGCATAAGGACGAGCTGGAGCCTTTAAGCTCATATCAGATCGCCTTTGTTTGATAAAGAGAAATGAGGGCAGCCCGCCTATTGAGACTTGGGAGGAGTTGAGGACTGAAATGAGGCGTCGGTTTGTGCCCCCACACTACATCCGTGACTTGCACCAGCGTCTCCAACGGTTGTATCAAGGTCCCCGTACCGTGAGTGATTACTACCACGAGATGTTGACTTGTTTGATGAGGGCAAGCACAAATGAGACCACGGAGGCCACAATGGCTCGTTTTATGAGTGGTCTACACAAGGATATTTCCTATCAGCTAGACTTCCACAAGTACGACACATTGGAGGAGATGTTCCATTTGGCCTTAAAAATCGAGAAACAAGTGACTGCCAAGCCGAAACACCCTGCACCTCTCCTTCACCTTTCCAAAAATCATGGCAGACTCCTTCTTTCCCTTCTAAGTCTACCAATGACAGCCCCAAACCACCCTTCACAACCAAGCCAAACACCACCCCAAACACCACAAATCAGCCGCCTTACCCTCCAAAACCACCCTTAAACACCCAAAGAACGCCTTCTAGAAGCATTAAGTGATTCAAATATGGGGGCAGCGGCCATATGAAGGCCGAGTGTCCCAATAGGCGAGTCATCTTGATTCGCGAGGGAGGAGAATTAGAAAGTGAGGATGATGAGGAGACAACCCCACCTCACGGTCACTTATGGGATATTGATGATGATCCGAATGAAGAGGAGGCTGGATATGCGTATGTAGACGTGTCAACATGCCTAGTTGTGAGGCGCACATTAAGTGTGGCAGCAAAGGAAGATGATAAAGTCCTTGAGCAGCGAGAGAACTTGTTCCATACGCTTGGGGTTTCGAATGGAATGGTAATTTCCATCATTGTAGGAGTTGTGCGGATGTGGCCAGCACTCTCCTTGTGCACTCCTTGGGTCTCCCTACCTCCAAACACCCTAGGCCATACTCCTTGAATTGGTTCAACGATGGGAGTTCAGTTAAGGTCAAGCGGCAAGTCCTCATTCCACTTCAGATTGGAAAATACACGGATGAGCGCTTATGTGATGTGGCACCGATGCATTCTAGCCATCTCCTCCTTGACAGACCTTGGCAATTCGATCGGAAGGCCATTCACGATGGTTTTCGCAACACTTACAAGCTAGAGCACCTTGGCAGCAAGTTCATTATCCCACCCCTTCCTCCTAGCCAAGTGTACGAAGACCAGCTGAAGTTAGAAAAGGCTTCAGCCATTTTTGAGATAACATCTTCCCTTGGATCAGAAAAGGTGTGGAGTGGAGAGAAGAATGTAAGTTGTGAGAGTGTTAAAAATAGCGGGCATGAAAATAGCGAGCATGCGCCGAGTGGAGAGAAAAATGTGAGCTTTGCGAGTGAGTTGAGTGGTAACACACGACTTGACAAAAGTAAGCAAGTTAGTGAGCCTTTGAGTGGAGTGAAAATGGGCAGCAAAGTGAGTTTAATCGCGAAAGGTAGGGATGTAAGGCATGCTCTTATCATGCGCAAGCCTTGCATCCTAATCAGATTTAAGCAACACTCTCTTATTGCTTCTAACACTAATCCGTCATTGCCCCTTCTTTTGCTAGATTTCAAGGATGTGTTTCCGGAAGAAATCCCCAATGGTTGTTTATTTTGACGACATATTGGTTTATAGCACTTGTTTAGAAGTCCATTTAGACCATTTGCACCTGATTTTTCTTACCCTTCACAAGAATCAACTCTTCGCGAAGTTATCCAAGTGTGAATTCTGTTTGGAGGAAGTGCACTTTCTTTGCTTCATTGTAGGTACCTTCGGCCTCAAGGTAGACAATGAGAAGATTAAGGCCATTGCTGAATGTCCTACACCAGCCAACTTGGGAGACGTGCGTTCCTTCCACGGGCTGGCCGGATTCTACCGCCGTTTCGTCAAAGACTTCTCCACCATCGTCGCCCCCCTCAATGCTCTCACCAAAAAGAATGTGACCTTTGGGGCAAAGAGCAAGAGGTGGCCTTCAACACACTCAAGGACAAGCTAACTTCCAGCCCGGTCCTCACCCTCCCCAACTTCAATAAGACATTTGAGGTGGAGTGTGACGCAAGTGGGATAGGAATTGGGGCTGTTTTGGTCCAAGAAAAGAAACCAGTGGCTTATTTTAGCGAGAAGTTGAAAGGAGCTCAACTAAACTACTGCACGTATGACCGAGAGTTATACGCACTTGTGAGAGCCCTCAACGTGTGGGAGCATTACTTGCTTCCCAAGGAGTTCGTGGTTCACACGGACCACCTTAGCCTCAAATACCTCAAGGGACAAGGGAAGCTCAACAAACGCCATGCAGCATGGATGGAATTTATCGAGCGTTACCCTTATCACATCAAGTTTTTGAAAGGGAAGGACAATGTAGTGGCGGATGCTCTATCCCGTAGGTATGCCCTTCTCACTTCCCTCCATTCACGCCTCTTAGGCTTCGCACACATCACTTCTTTGTATGCTGCTGATTTAGACTTTAAGGATGCTTATCTTGAATGCTCTAATGGTGCACATGGAATACTTGTGATACATGCTGATTTTCTGTTTCGTAAAGGTAGATTGTGCATACCTCGTTGTAGTACACGTGAGTTACTTATGAGAGAATCGCATGGGGGAGGTCTAATGGGGCACTTTGGGGTAGATAAGACGCTTAGCACACTTAGAGAGCATTTCTTTTGGCCTCACATGAAGAAACATGTTGCTGATATTGTGGCTGCTTGTATTACTTGTAAACGTGCCAAGTCTAAATGAATTAATCATGGTCTTTACATGCCTTTGCCGGTTGCATCTCATCCATGGTGTGATCTCTCTATGGATTTTGTGGTTGGACTGCCCCGAACCAAAAGGGGAAAGGATTCCTTGTTTGTAGTTGTTGATCGCTTCTCTAAGATGGCACACTTTATTCCTTGTCACACTACAAATGATGCATCTCACATTGCCTCTCTTTTCTTTCATGAAATTGTTCGTTTACATGGCATGCCACGCACGATTGTTAGTGATAGGGATAGCAACTTCCTTAGTCA
Source organism: Viola odorata (assembly GCA_963691705.1). Lineage (NCBI taxonomy): Eukaryota > Viridiplantae > Streptophyta > Magnoliopsida > Malpighiales > Violaceae > Viola > Viola odorata. The sequence continues at coordinate 28,033,252 of OY829540.1, read as the reverse complement.
TTTTTGGCGTGTGTTGTGGGCAAAGTTAGGAACTAAGTTGCTATTTTCCACTTCGTGTCATCCTCAAACGGATGGCCAAACTGAAGTAGTTAATAGGACTTTAGGCACTATGTTGCATGTTATGATTCAGCAATATTCCAAGTCTTGGGACGATTGCATCCCTTTCATTGAATTTGCATACAATCGCGCAATGCATTCTTCAACTGGTTTTTCTCCTTTTGAGCTAGTCTACGGGTTTAACCCTCTCACCCCCATAGACTTGCTGCCCCTTTCTCTCACTGATTGTGCAAGCTTAGATGGCGAGGAGAAAGCAGCCATGGTACGAAAATTGCATGAGAAAGCCAAGGAGTGAATGGAAGCCTTGAACAACAGGCTAATGGAAAAACGCAACTCGGGACGCCACATCAAATCCTTTGAAGTGGGCGAATGGGTCTGGTTGCATTTAAGGAAGGATTGTTTCCCCACTCAACGCAAGGGAAAGCTTAGCCAACGGGGAGATGACCCTTTTCTCATTGTGGAAAAATTCAGCGACAATGCTTATCGCCTTGATATCCCTATTTCTTTTGGTTCCGTAAGCTCAACTTTCAATATTAATGACTAGTCACCTTATTTCGTAGGTGATAGCGAAGGATTTGAGGAGGGGCAGCCAATGGATTCGAGGTCGAATCCACTCAAAGGCGGAGGGGATGATACGAGCACGAGCATGGGATACTTCACTAGAAGCAAAGGAATGGTAGCCGTGCTATTGAAGAGCCTTAGGGCCGAGGAGAGCAGCTTAGAACCAAGGCACAAATGGGTGACTTGCATGCACTCCAACTCCTTCGCCATAAGCACCGCTCGCGACTCATGGGCAGCCCGCGCATCCTATGAAGAACCCCGCACTGATCCCGCGCTTAACCCTAGGAAGCCATGAGGCCGTGCGGATCAGCCCTTGCGTATGCCCAAGCCTTGCGTCCTTTAGCTGGTTGGCCGAAGCCCATCTTCCAAGCCCATCATCAATTGCTGCCAAGGCCAAGGCCAAGCCCCTTTGTCCAAGGGTGTAAGGGTATTTACCCCTTCTATTTTTAAGCTTAGGTATTTAAAGTGCATTGAATTCATTTCAACACTTTGTCTTTGTTTTTGTGATAAACTTCAGCCTAGACCAACTCTTAGCTAGCTAATTAGGGTTCTTCAAACCAGCACACTATCTTCTCTAATTCGGGTTGCTCATCATTGTGGTGAGAGGGTCGGATTAGCTTAGAGATCCTTAGTTCTTTTCAGCAAGGCTACTCAAGTCCATCTTGAGGGGGTTTGCTAAGAATAAAGTTCTGATTTGTTAATCATAAATACACCTTTCCCTTTTCCTTCATGTTCATCCGCTGCATACTACTCATATACTCCTTCATATTATCCGTTCATCCATCCATCTATCAAGAACCAACCTACGAAAGAGACTAGATCCGGCTGCTCCCAAGAAATCAGCGGCTAAACTCCTCCAAAAGGAGCTAGGGCCTTATCAGAGATAAAGAAATGAGTGAAAAGAATAATGAGTATTGAAGTGTGGGAGAGCCTATGATAAACTATTATGGCCTTAACGTGTTCTAACCTCATGTTCCTTGGTAATGCAGGTCTAAGGAGATTGCAGATCTAGTCGATGAGGGCATCAACATTACTAAGTGGGGAGAGTGTTAAGGTCTAAGCCTTAGAGTTCAAGCTTAGCCTTAACATGGATCCTAAGACGCGCATGGATTTGACGGATAGTTCCTTTATAGGGTATGTGAAGGAAAGTCTTCGGGTGTGATAGCTCTCCACCACTCCCTAGGCAAGATATGAGAATATGCTTACCTAAGTGAGCTTCTCCTATACGGGTCCGGCACAGGTGTGCGAGTGAGCCTTCCGTGTTAGGGAATGAGCGCTGCCATCATGGTTGTGCTATGATGGCCACTTCTAGTTAAGTCTGTGTTAGAACTAGTAGTGCGCATATAAGAAAGGGACGAGGTTTGAGAAGGATTGCGAGGGTTGCTATGGAAGATATATATAAGGGTTCGAGGATCGGATAAAGGCCTTGCCTTAGGCGTAGGGCAAGCATAGGCCGAGGTGAGAGAACTCGGCCTATGACATGGTCGTGCGTTGCTGAGAGGCGCGGGCGAACATGGGCAAGAGGCATGAGAGGGCGTGGCCTCGAGAGATGGCCGGTGGCTGAGAACTACATGCGAGCTTGGGCGAGAGGCCGAGCGAGCATGTCTCTGAGAATTGCGGAAGTCTGGCTTGTCTTGCGTGCGAGTGATAGCCGAGGACGAGAGAAGCCTTCCTACGAGACGCATACGAGCGACTCAGGCGATGGCCTTGAGTATCATGGACTCGCCTTAGTCGGGCGTGTGCGCGAGAAGTAGAGAATGGCTTGGGCGTTAGTCTTGGGTTAGACTAAGCCATAAGAGATCGGATGAGTCGGTGCTAAGTCTTGTCAATAGTTCTACACAAGACGAAGCTATATAAGGGTTGTCGAAGACTACTGTCAAGGATAGGGGAAAGGCTGGCCTAGATTTCAGAATCTAGGCACCGCGCGGGCCAAGAAAAAGTAGGTCCGTGACATAGACGCTGCGCGGATGAGGGTCACGAGGCGCGGTTGGTGCGGGCGCAGGCTGGCTTCCTCCGAGGCTGCCTCTGCCTTTAGCTCCTTGTGGATGAGGCTGCTTAGCCTCGCCTACAAGGCTCAGGCCATGGAGCGGGTGATCGGGCCCGTGGGCGGCAATGGGAGGCTCAAGGTTGCGGTACTAGGGTTGGGGCTCGCGGCTGCGGCACTAGGGTTAGGGTTGGCTCCGCTAGGGATCGTATCAACCTAGAGGATAGCTGATGCTCCGCTACCACATGATAGCCTTTGAGCTTCTCTTGAAGGATTGAAGCCGAAGGAGAAGGAGCCACGGATCTAGTCCTCGCACACGGTTGGGTTTGGTTACGGAATGTGGTGTTTGATGGACGATTTAAGGTGTTTAGCGAAGAGGATAACGTCACTAGGAGATAGCGGAAAGGTGCAGCGGATTTAAATGGAAGAAGATGAAGATCTATTGATGAAATAACAATACATAGAACTCATAAACTTGAAACAAGCATACAAGGATCTCTACCCAAAAGAGTGATCCTTTCTAATCCTATTGATTAGAAACTTACTTAATACAAGAAGGAAGATGAATGATTCTCGGCTCTAGGAACCCCGACTCATAACACCCTAATGCTAACCTAGAATAGTTGGTCATTGAAAGGAGATAAACTCAATCAAAATCAAAGACAAGTGCTGAAATGAAGGGAAAGCACTTTAAATACTAAAGCCTAACAATGAGTAAATACCCTTACACCCTTAGACAAAGGGGCTTGGCCTTGGCAGCAATAAAGATGGGCTTCGGCCAAACAGAAGGTGGGTGCAAGGCTTTGGCAAGGAGGACGCAAGGCCTTGGCAAAGGGGGACACAAGGCCTTAGCCGCGCGGCCTCATGGCTTAGTAGGTGATACGATCCTAGTTGCTTAGGATGCGTAGCACCAAATCTGATCGTTGTTCAAAGAAGGATTTCAATGCGGAATAGAGAACTTGACTCGTTCGAACGTAGACTACTGATGCGAGCCCATCAACCGAAGCCTAAAGTCCATGAGGCCTCGCCACAAGGGCCACAACCAAAGCTCGAGACGTAGCCGCATTGCTCATCAAGGCCTTTCGAGCCGAGGAGCACAACACGAAGGTAGCAGCGCAATGGAGCGTTTGCCTCTACGCCAATGACTCGACTCGCAGCCACAGGCCCGAGTCCGAGCCCGAGCCCCATGCTAAGTCCGCACCCGCGCACATCAGCAAGGCCGCACCCGAGCTCTGCGCAAAGGCCACACGCGCACGTAACTTCAAGGGCGTGGCCGAGCCCAACGCCAAGGCCTCAATCGCGCCTAGCACCAAGGCCACGATCGAGCCCGGCATCAAGGCTTCACCAAAGACACGTCCCGAAGCCACGACCCAGCCCATCATCAAGGCCACGGCCGAGTGCAAGGCCAAGGCCACAAACGAGCCATGTCATAACCCCTCGGGCACGCTCAAAGCTAAGGCCACGAAAGGTCCACGCCATTGCCCTTCGCCCACGCCTAGTCACACAGCCAAGCGGGCCCGAGTCACATGGGAAGAATGAACCCTTTGTCCAAGGGCGCTTAGGGAATTTCCCTTGTAAATATCTTAGCTATAAAATGAAGGACTTGTCTTCATTTTAGCCTTGCTATTGTTTTTGAGATTTTCATCTTGAGCCTTAAGCCATCCTTAGACTAGCTCTAGGAGGATCTTAGATCCACAACCGTCCACCTCCTTCAAGGTGGCCGGACGTTCTAGCTTACCTTAGGAAAGCTTAGGTCTTGGTTGAGATGCGATCAAGGTGTGTCCTTGTAAACCTTGATCCGTTGCAAATATATAATCAACTTGTTCCTTTCCGTTAAACACCAACCCTCTTTCCACCAAATCTTCCGCTGCTCATCTCATACAAAGTTACTCCACCCTTCATCCGAACGTTCCTTCAAGGCCAAAGCCAAAGCCAACCAATCTCGAAGACTAGATCCGTGTGCGCAAGCGAAGGCCAAGCCGCTCAAGGTGCTTGGGCCTTATCATGTGGTAGCGGAGCCCAGCCGTCTTCAAGGTTGCGTTTCTTCATCTTCAAGGTATTTCCACGGTTCAAAACCACCCACTCGTTGATCTTGTCAATTTCGACCATTTGGGTCTTTTTGAAATTTTTGGTCATTTTGCCTTGTTTGATCCATCTAAAACGCTTGGCTTAGTTTGTTTACTGTTTTTGCTGGATTAAATCTGTCTTTCTTCATCTCTTTCACGCATAAACAATATGGTGTTCATGGTATTTTTCTACAACCCACAAATTGCTAGACAAGTGTCCTAGGGTACGATTTGTCCTTTTGTGTGAGTCACGTGGTGAGTCATCCTTCACATGTGTAGCCGGCGGCCTTCAACCCTAAAATACTAAAGCACACCCTAGGTCATATTTATAACCGTACCCACCTACCAATCATTGATAACCACTCTTTCACTTATCATGACACAAGCACCTATCAAGCATTTGATACACGAAACCTCTCATCACTAGTACATATCACCCCACTTATCAATTGTTCACTACAAGTCTTACATCATTCATCAATACTTGTCATACACCTTGGAAGCTCTTGCATTCAAAAAAACAAAAAAACAAAACGAATTCAAAAAAAAAAAAAACAAATCAAAAGAAAAGAATTAAAAAATTTTTTTTTAGATGAGTCAATGCAAGGGACTTGAGTTAGTAGGCAAGACCTAGTGCTCGTTGAGGTTTACATTAGAGCTTGAATCATTGAGACGCTTGATCATGCATAATGTCTTGGTTGTTTACTTCTTTATTTCCTTTCGTGTTGTTAATTCTTGAGTAGTTAGTGCTTGCTTTCGTTTGTGTTTTGGTATTTCCTCTTTGTTTCTCATATCACTTCCACTCTAGGTCTAAGGTGTGCATCATTGCAACTTCGTGAGCTACCCTAGACTAATCCGTACCTTTCTTTCACGCCCTTGTTGTCTTTGCGGGTCCACTAAAATTGCCTTAGAGTCGAGTTTGTCTAAGTTGGTTTTGGGCTTGAGAGAAAATAGAGAGGTGTGAGGAGGGGAGCTTATTAGAGAGAAGAGTGAAATACGAGGGTAAAACACGCGAGGGAGGGAGCTAACCCTTATCTTTTATACGAATTGCGTTTGTTATTTTTGTAGGTACATCACTATGTCTCGAAATGAGTATCATTCGGGAGGGGAGTCGAATGCATCGGTACATGGGGGTGTTTATGGGGAAGAGCCCGCACCTAATGAGGCTCTAGCCAATCTCCCGGCAAGGATGGAGGAATTAGAAGTAGCCGAGAGCGTGGCGAGTGAGGACATTGCGCCACCCCGCGGGATGACACTAGGGCTGCTAAAAACCCGCAATCACCTATCCGAACCCCCACCTAAACCAAAGAACTTCCTAGACACCATCACCCAAGCCACTCGAAACACCGACCCCAACCTACACTTGTCAAGGGCTAATGCCTACGTCCCTCTAAGAAAATCACCTAGGGGACCGCCCCAAAACCCACCCATTGAACTCCCGGGGCACCAAGAGTATGAGAGGGACGATGGCTACGAGGAAAGAAAGCCTCGGTATCAAAGGGATAGGGACGATGGCTACGAGGAAAGGGGGTCACGGAACCAAAGGGATAGAGGTGATGATTTCCACAACCCAAAGTTGCCTTTACCTACTTTTGAGGGGAAGGATGACCCCGAGGCTTACTTCGAATGGGAAAACAAGATGGAGCACATCTTTGCCAATTATGACTACTCGGAGAGCAAAAAGGTTAAGCTCGCCGTAGTGGAGTTCACGGGCCTAGCCATTCAATGGTGGGACCGCATCCTAGTGAGTAGACGACTGGAGGGAGGAGTGGTAGTGACCGAATGGGAGGAATTGCTAAGGGAGATGAGGCGCCGGTTTGTGCCTCCCCATTATATGAGAGACCTCCATCAACGGCTCCAATCCATCCGCCAAGGCCCGAGGAGCGTAAGTGAGTTCTACCACGACATGCTCACCTTGATTTTTTAGGCGGAGGTCCGCGAAGGGACCGAAGCCACTATGGCTCGTTTCATGGGAGGGTTGCACAAGGAAATCGCGGATATGATTGACTTCTACACCTACTCTACCTTGGACGAAATGTATCTCCTCGCCCTCAAGATTGAGAGGCAAGTGAGCCGAAATCCTAAAACCTCCCCTCAAACGCCTATCTCTACCCCTAACCTCTCTTCCACTTACAAAAGGCCATGGCCAAATACCACCAAACCACCCGTGACTCCAACTCCAAACGCCTACCCAAACACCTACCTCGCCCTAACTCCTAAACCAAACCCCCAACCGAGCACATTTCCACCTAAACCCCCACCGCATGCCTTCGCACCAAGACCTGCACCAAGCAACAACCCGCCCGAAAGGACGCGCACTAGGGACATCACTTGTTTCAAGTGCGGCGGCAAAGGGCACATGAGGGCCGAGTGCGCAAACCGCACGGTTATGGTACTAAGGGAAGGAGGCGAGATTGTGAGTGAAGGGGAGGAAGAGGAAGAAAGTGGCCCGAGGGAAGAATGGGGCGAAGGAGAGGATTCAAGTGAGGAGAGTGATGAGTACGATCACATAGAGGTACCTCAATGCCTCGTCGTGAGAAGGAGTTTGAGTATGAAGGGCCGAGAGGATGATGCCTCTATTGCGCAAAGGGAAAACCTATTCCATACAAGGGGCACCTCCAACGGAATGGTTATGCCCATCATCATCGACAACGGGAGCTGCACGGATGTGGCAAGCGCCCTCCTAGTCCACGCTTTGGGCCTCAACACCATGAAACACCCCCATCCGTATGTGTTGAATTGGTTCAACGACGGGAACACCGTCAAGGTTCAAAGGCAAGTCTTGGTGCCTTTTAACATCGGGGGCTACTAGGATAAATGTTTGTGTGATGTGGCCCCAATGCAAGCCAGTCACTTACTTCTCGCCCGCCTTGGCAATATGACCGCAAGGCAATCCATGACGGGTTCAAGAACAACTACAAGCTTCAGCATGAAGGCCGCAAGTTCTTGATTCCGCCCTTGTCCCCGAGCCAAGTTTACGAGGACCAAATTAAATTGGAAAAAGCTTGCGCCGCTTTTGAGATTTTCGTGTCACTTGGAAAGAAAGAGAGTGATTGGAGTGGAGAGAAGAAAGTAAGCGGGTATTATGGGGAAAACAGCGGCCATGAAAACATCGAGCATGAGCCAAGAGAGGAGAGCAAAGAGAACCGAGAGAAAAAGATAGCCGAGAAGGGCAAAGCCAAGCTTGAAAGAAAAGAGCAAGCTAGTGAGGCCGTTAGGGCGGCAAGAGTGGAGGGAAAAGTAAGCTTAATGGCTAAGGGGAGAGATATTAGGCACGCGCTCATCATGCGCAAACCTTGCATTTTGATTCGATTTAAGTTTTTGACCTTGAGCGCTACTAATGCTAACCCTTCCGTTCCAAGCTTGATTTCCCCTCTTTTACAGGAATTTGGGGATGTATTCCCGGAGGAGATTCCCGAAGGGCTGCCGCCAACGAGAGGCATTGAGCATAAGATCGAGTTTGCCCACGGTTCTACCTTGCCAAACCGGCCAGCCTATCGGTGCAACCCCGAAGAGACTCGAGAGCTCCAAACGCAAGTCGATGGGTTGCTAGCCAAGGGTTTCATCCGAGAAAGCCTATCTCCATGCACCGTACCCGTCATCTTGGTCCCGAAGAAGGACGGTTCATGGCGGATGTGCATGGACTGCCGCGCCATCAACAAGGTAACCATCAAGTACTCTCACCCCATACCTAGGCTCGATGACATGCTAGACGAATTGTGCAATGCCAAAATATTTTCCAAAATTGATTTAGTAAGCGGGTACCACCAAATAAAAATGAATGAGGGAGATCAATGGAAAACCGTTTTTAAATCAAAATTTGGCTTGTATGAATGGCTTGTCATGCCTTTTGGTTTAACCAATGCATCTAGGACTTTCATGCGCCTTATGAATCATGTTTTGAGGCTGTTTATTGGCCACTTTGTGGTGGTTTACTTTGACGATATCTTGGTATATAGCACCTCTTCACAAGCCCACTTAGGTAGGGGTGTAAACGGGCCGGTTCGGGCTGGTTCTAGGACTAGAACCGGAAAATTCCGGTTCTGGGATGCCAGAATCGGACCGAACTGGAATTTCCGGTTCGGTTCGGTTCGGTTTCCAGTTTTTTAAAATTTTTTTAAAACAATTAAGAAAAAGTGCATTTTAAAAAAAATTAAATTAAATAAAGAAATGGCCGGCCCAGCCCGCAACCCGCAACCACCAAAATCAAACCCAATTCAAACACCATCAACAATCAACCACATCCGGCCACCAGCCGCATCACCGCCTACATCATCATCAACAATCAACCACATCCGGCCAGCACCAACAACCACCAAACCAAAATCAACCACCACCACACCTCCGATCCAGCAAAGAAAAAAGAAAAAGAAATAAGAAGAAGGAGAGGCTGTGGCCAAAGAAAAAGAAATAAAAGAGAGGAGGGCTGCAAATTGAAAAGGGAATTAAACAATGAAATAGAAGAGAGGAGAGCTCTGGTGGGGCTGCTACCAAAAATGAAAATAGAGAAAACAGATGGTTTGATCTCGTTGATGAGGAGTAAAAGAAAAAAGAAAGGGAAAAGAGAATAAAAAAATAGAAAAGAGAGATGAAAGAATAAAAAAAAGAAAGTAAAAGAAAAAGAAGACAAGTGTTGTCGGGAAAGGAGTAGAGAAAGAATGAAAGGAAGGAAAAGAATGAATAAAATAAGGAAATTTGAGGGGAAGGGGATTGTAAAAGAGTGAAATGTTTAACCACTGAAGCAAAGTTGAATCTTTGATAATTAATGCATATATATATATATAAATATAGATAAAATGTTCCGGTTCAAACGGTTCTACGGTTCGGTTTTACGGGATTTATATTCCTAGACCCGGACCGAACCGGAAAATTTCCAATTCTAGATTGGTAGAACCGGACCGAACCGAAATGTTACGGTTCGAATCGATTCGGGTCAAAACTCTCCTGTTCCGGTTCAGTTTCCGGTCCGGTCCGGTCCGGTTTCTTACACCCCTACACTTGGGCCACTTGCACCAAGTATTCCTAACCCTTCGTGCTCACAAATTGTATGCTAAGCTCTCCAAATGCGAGTTTTGCTTGGAGGAGGTCCATTTCTTGGGTTTTATTGTAGGTGCCGAGGGACTTAAGGTGGACCAAGAAAAGGTGAAGGCCATTGCCGAGTGGCCCACGCCCACTACGGTCGGTGAGGTGAGGTCCTTCCATGGGTTGGCCGGGTTTTACCGCCGGTTTGTGAAGGACTTTTCAACTATTGCGGCGCCCTTGAATGAGTTGACCAAGAAGGACGTTCCTTTTGTTTGGGGGGAGGAGCAAGCGTGAGCCTTCGCCACGCTTAAAGAAAAACTCACCACCAGCCCGGTGCTCATCCTTCCCAACTTCGAGCGCACCTTTGAGGTGGAGTGCGATGCTAGCGGCATTGGGATAGGTGCGATCTTGATTCAAGACAAGCGACCCGTAGCATTTTTCAGCGAGAAGTTGAAAGCTGCGCAGCTTAACTATTGCACCTACAATAGAGAGCTATACGCATTGGTAAGAGCTTTGGAAGTATGGGAACATTACTTGACTCCGAGGGAGTTTGTGGTACATACGGATCACTTGAGCCTCAAATACCTCAAGGGGCAAGGCAAGCTCAATAAGAGGTATGCCGCATGGCTCGAATTCATTGAAAGGTTCCCGTATCACATCAAGTACCTCAAGGGTAAGGACAATGTGGTGGCCGATGCTTTGTCCCGAAGGTATGCGCTTCTCACTTCTCTACATTCACGTATGCTAGGGTTTACGCACCTCACTTCGTTGTATGCAAATGATATGGATTTCAAAGATGCATTCCTTGCTTGCGCCCATGGGGCTTTTGAACACTATGCCATACATGATGATTTCTTATTCCGTAAAGGGAAGTTGTGCATATCCGTATATAGTTCACGTGATTTGTTGGTTAGGGAGGCACACGGGGGGGGGTGTGGGTTTAAAGGGACATTTTGGGATAGAGAAAACCCTAAGCACCCTTAAGGAACACTTTTATTGGCCAAAAATGAAAAAGCTAGTGTCGCGCATTGTTGGAACTTGTCTTGCATGCAAACGAGCTAAAACCTGAAGCATAAACCATGGGCGTTACATGCCACTTCCCGTAGCTTCTCACCCTTGGCATGATATTTCGATGGATTTTGTGCTAGGACTCCCGCGCACTAAGCACGACAAGGATGCCTTATTTGTTGTGGTTGATAGATTCTCGAAAATGGCTCACTTTATTCCATGTCAATCTACAAATGATGCCTCGCATGTTGCTACTATGTTCTTTAGGGAGATTGTAAGACTTCATGGTATGCCTAGGACAATAGTAAGCGATAGGGACACTAAATTCCTTGCACACTTTTGGCGTGTTTTGTGGGCCAAATTATGGACCAAGCTTCTCTTCTCTACCTCATACCACCCTTAAACGGATGGTCAAACCGAGGTAGTCAATAGGACGCTCGGCACACTTTTGCGCATCATGATTAATCAAAACCCCAAGTCATGGGAAGAGTGCATTCCTTTCGAGACATAGCCGCATTGCTCATCAAGGCCTTTCGAGCCGAGGAGCACAACACGAAGGTCGCAGCACAATGGAGCGTTTGCCTCTACGCCAATGACTCGACTCGCAGCCACAGGCTCGAGTCCGAGCCCGAGCCCCATGCTAAGTCCGCACCCGCGCACATCGGCAAGGCCGCACCCGAGCTCTGCGCCAAGGCCGCACGCGCACATAACTTCAAGGCCGTGGCCGAGCCCAACGCCAAGGCCTCAATCGCGCCTAGCACCAAGGCCACGATCGAGCCCGGCATCAAGGCTTCACCAAAGACACGTCCCGAAGCCACGACCCAGCCCATCATCAAGGCCGCGGCCGAGTGCAAGGCCAAGGGCACAAACGAGCCACGTCATAACCCCTCGGCCACGCTCAAAGCCAAGGCCACGAACGGGCCACGTCATTGCCCTTCGCCCACGCCTAGTCACACAGCCAAGCGGGCCCAAGTCATATGGGAAGAATGACCCATTTGTCCAAGGGCGCTTAGGGAATTTCCCTTGTAAATATCTTAGCTATAAAATGAAGGACTTGTCTTCATTTTAGCCTTGCTTTTGATTTTGAGATTTTCATCTTGAGCCTTAAGCCATCCTTAGACTAGCTCTAGGAGGATCTTAGATCCACAACCGTCCACCTCCTTCAAGGTGGCCGGACATTCTAGCTTACCTTAGGAAAGCTCCGGTCTTGGTTGAGATCCGATCAAGGTGTGTCCTTGTAAACCTTGATCCGTTGCAAATATATAATCAACTTGTTCCTTTTCGTTAAAAACCAACCCTCTTTCCACCAAATCTTCCGCTGCTCATCTCATACAAAGTTACTCCACCCTTCATCCGAACGTTCCTTCAAGGCCAAAGCCAAAGCCATCCAATCCCGAAGACTAGATCCGTGTGCGCAAGCGAAGGCTAAGCCGCTCAAGGTGCTTGGGCCTTATCACTACCTCGCCAATTGAATGCTAAGAGTTCTAGTCGATTTCACATCAAGGATCTTGTATCAGATTCTTAGGACTAAACCCAACAATTGTGAGAATAGCACTAAGACAAACGACATAATAATGCGATTCTAGAATTTACTTGTATACGACTCAAGTATTGCGGACTCAAGAAGAACAAAGTTCAACACGTTGAACAATGGGCAGATATTGAAGAAATAAAGTTCTGAATTTATCAAATAAAAGCCAACTAAATAAGGAGGCCAAGCGGCTCCTTATGTAGAAGTTTACAAGCAAACCCTAATAGGAATAGAAGTAGGAGTTCTAATTAAGGAAAATAACTTAATTAACTAATTAACTAATTAAAGTAAATATAAATATATTTAAATATATTACCCACCTCTAAATTACCCACCAGCCACACACTACCACCAAACCACACGTCCAAATGATCCTACGAGCATTAATTATTATGCCATGCCTCAAGCACATGATCGCACGGATAGAGATAGAGCCGCCAGTCACCATAGCCAAGAAGATGAGGTCCTCGACCCTCTTTCTCACCATAGTGCACCTTCAGTGCTTGAACACAACCGTGCACAATTTTTGGTGGACAGCCATGGCGTGGCCTTTCACTGATAGCATAGCCAGCCACACTTACAAGCTGCCCAGCCCTTCGCACACCAATATGACACAATACAGCCACCACCACAAAACCCTCAACCCTTCGCACACCAATATGACACAAGACAGCCACCACCACACAACCCCCAACCCATAGCATAACTATTGGCACTTAGACAGCCACAAATTCCTACCCAACACCAAATCGCCAATCACCTAGCCGTTCCCCTACACCAAGCCAATGCTCACATTGCACCACTTTATGATAGGCCTAGACCTCGTCCTCCACCTCACTATGAGCATGCTAACAATGCTCGACTGTTTGATCATGAGGAGGTATATGAGCAGCGGGGTAATCGGAACAATGAAGAGAGAGTGGATAGCAACCTCTCGAGTATCAAGCTGTCCATCCCTACCTTCGAAGGTAAGGATGATCCGAATGCATTCCATGAGTGGGAGAAGAAGGTGGATCGGCTGTTTGCTTGTTACAATTACTCCGAGACAAAGAAAGTCAAGTTAGCCATTGTCGAGTTCACGGATTTTGGCCATACAATGGTGGGATCGCCTTTGTTTGATCAAAAGAAATGAGGGTAGACAGCCTATTGGGACTTGGGAGGAATTGAGGTGTGAGATGAGGCGTCGGTTTATGCCTCCACACTACATCCGTGAATTGCACCAGCGCCTCCAACGTTTGTATCAAGTCCCCCGTACCGTGAGTGATTATTATCACGAGATGTTGACTTGTTTGATGAGGGTGAGTACGAATGAGACTGAAGAGGCAACAATGGCACGATTTATGGCGGGTCTACACAAGGAAATCTCTTATCAGCTTGACTTCCATCGTTACGACACTTTGGAAGACATGTTTCACTTAGCCTTGAAGATTGAGAAACTAGTAAGTACTAAGCCTAAAACACCTTACCACTCTCCTTCTACCAATCAAAAAACTTGGCAGCCCTCTACTCCTACCACACAAAAACCATGGCAGACTTCTCCTTTCCCTTCTAAGCCTTCCACGGACAGCCCCAAAACACACTTCCCATCCAAGCCAAACACTAATCCAAACACCTCCAATCAGTCGCCCTACCCTCCAAAACAAGCACCAAACACTACCTACACCCAAAGAACACCTTCACGGAACATTGAGTGCTTCAAATATGGGGGAAAAGTGATAACATTTGGGCTTGATTGGAAGGATTGAAGCCGTGTTGTTCTTGGAGCTTTCGGGTCTAGTCTCCTTTAGGAGATTGATGAACTCTTGAGGGCGGATTAAGTGCGGAATATTTGGATGTTTAGGGAGTATTAAGGCAGCGGAATATATGAAGGAATTGTAGAAGGGAATTTATGGAAAACAATATATAAACTTGTAATCAAATGTTTACAAGGATCTCTTAATCATGCTCACGCTTACTTGATCATGCAATGATCAACCCGATGAGATTGACAAGAGGAAAGAAAATCAGTTTTAAGAACCCTAAGGCTTAAGCCAACTAAATGGTCTTGAATGGAGATAAACTCACTTAAAATCAAAGACAAGGTATAAAAGAGGCTAAGGCCTTCTATTTATACCTTGGGAATTATTACATGGAAAACCCTACACTACCCTTCACTTCAGACCCTAGCTGCGGGCTTGGAGAGACGGGCTTGGCTTGGTCTTAGAGAGCTAACGCAAGGCCTCGGATGGCTAGTGCATGGGCCAAGGCGGGCGTTAGGGCTGGCGCACGGCCTCGCGCGGAGTTCATCATGGGATACGAGGGTTTGGAGCGGCCTCGCGCGTACTTCTTCATGGTGGGCTCGACCATCCCATGAAGCCTTGTCGCGGATATGAGTTAGAGCCCTCGAGCTCGTATCATCCCCTCCCCCTTCCAAGAGATTCGTCTTCGAATTTGCACGCTCCATTCCTTTGCGAACTTGTCCCAAAGTACCTAAAAGGGATAGACACGGCTTAGCAACATGGCAAAGATGTGGGAAACAACGAAAAGGTAAAGCCAAACGAGGGGGAGAATAGGAGTCCGTAGGCTTCAAAATGTAGGTGTTATTCTCCCATGGGCGAATTGAGTCCTCTTGGATGGTATGAAATGCTCGCTTTTTCCTTGGCAGCCACTTGGAACCTAGCAAAATGGAGGAAACTAGCCTAGAGTAAAACGTGTTAGTGTAAGTGAAATCAAGGAAAGGATCCTTAACTCCGTCCAAGTGACGCGGGTTAGGGATCGCGCTAGCCATTCTCACCGCGCCCCTCATAGCAATAGGATAGCTTTTCTCTTTGCCCCCGGCTCACCTTTTTCACTCTTGAGTTTATCACTCACCATGTTCTCTCCTCTCGGCACATGCTAAATTTTTTCATGCCTGTTCTTTTCTTCACTCACATAGCTTACGTTTTTCACTCCCCTTGGAACATGCTCAATATTTTCATGGCTGGTCTTTTCCTCACTCACACACCGCACGCTTTTCTCTCCACACGACTCAATCTAATTTTGCAAAATAGTAGGGAGTGCAAGGGCAGCGCAAGCCTTAGACAACTTGGCTTGGTCCTCGTGGACTTGTGATGGAGGCAAGGGTGGGATAAGGAACTTGCTGCCCAAGTGATATGAGCACCAATGCTCATGGATACTTCACTCGGACAACATTGTCGCAGATACGTTCTCCCGTAGGTATGCCCTCCTTACATCGCTTCATTCACGCCTTTTAGGCTTTATGCATATTACCTCTTTGTATGCTGATGATGCGAATTTTAATGATGCATTTCTAGCTTGTGTTAATGGTGCGCATGACATTTTTGTGTTGCATGACTCTTTTCTGTTTCACAAAGGTAGATTGTGTATTCCTAATTGTAGCACACGTGAATTGCTTGTTAAAGAAGCACATGGAGGTGGTCTAATGGGCCACTTTGGCGTAGAAAAGACTATTAGCACACTTAAAGAGCATTTCTTTTGGCCACACATGAAGAAACAAGTTACTAATTTTGTGGCAGCTTGCATTACTTGTAAACGTGCTAAATCTAAATGCCTTAATCATGGTCTTTATATGCCTCTACCTATTCCATCGCACCCTTGGTGTGATTTATCTATGGATTTCGTGGTTGGGTTGCCTTGCTCCAAACGGGGCAAGGATTCACTCTTTGTAGTTGATCGCTTTTCAAAAATGGCTCATTTTACACCATGTCACACTACAAATGATGCATCGCACATTGCCACACTTTTCTTTCATGAGATTGTCCGCTTACATGGTATGCCACGCATAATTGTTAGTGATAGGGATAGCAAATTCCTTAGTCACTTTTGACGTGTGTTGTGGGGAAAATTGGGTACTAAGTTGTTGTTTTCTACATCTTGTCATCCCCAAACGGATGGCCAAACTGAAGTAGTTAATAGGACTTTAGGCACAATGCTACGTGTGATGATTCAGCAATACTCTAAGTCATGGGACGATTGCATCCCTTTTATTGAATTTGCATACAATCGTGCCATGCATTCTTCCACTCGCTTTTCACCTTTTGAGCTAGTCTATGGGTTTAACCCACTCACCCCCATAGACTTGCTGCCTCTTCCTTTGACTGATTTGATAAGCATAGATGGAGAGGAAAAAGCGGCCATGGTGCAGCAATTGCATGGAAAAGCAAAGGAGCGAATGGAGGCATTGAACTCCAAGCTTATGGCCAAACGCAACTCGGGACGCCACATCAAGCCATTTGAAGTTGGTGAATGGGTGTGTGGCTGCATTTGAGGAAAGACCATTTCCCAACTCAACGGAAAGGGAAACTTAGCCAACGGGGAGACGGCCCCTTTCTAATTGTGGAGAAATTCAGCGATAATGCTTATCGTTTAGATATACCTCCTTCTTTTGGGTCCGTTAGCTCAACTTTTAATATTAATGACTTGTCTCCTTACTTTGAAGGTGATACCGAGGGCGTTGAAGAGGAGCAGCCCATGGATTCGAGGTCGAATCCCGTCAAACGGGGAGGGGATGATATGAGCACCAATGCTCATGGATACTTCACTCAAAGCAAAGCCTTAGCAGCCACCCTCTTGAAGAGCCTTAGAGCTGAAGAATGCGACTTGGAGGCAAGGGAGTGATGGACTACATGCGTTCATGCCCTGCTCGGCCATACCATGAGGAACCGCGCGCCTAACCCTCCGAAGCCATGAGCGCGCGCGCCCAGCCCTAGCAAACCATGAATGCGTCCGGCTAAGTCTTAGCCATGGTGAACGTCAAGGCAAGGCCCACCAGGCCCATCTTCAAGGTTTCCTAAGGCCGGCAGCAAGCCCCTTTGTCCAAGGGTGATGGGGTATTTTCCCCTTGTAAATAACCTAAGTATTTAAAGTGTAGAATGGTTCATTTCTACACTTGTCTTTGTTTTTGTGTTATCTTCTTCAAGGACCAAACTTTTAGCTTAAGCATTAGGGTTCTTAAAACCAGCACCAACTATCTAAACAAATCAGGTTGCTCATCCAAGAGGTGAGAGGGTTGTATTTGTTTAAGAGATCCTTTGTTCTTTTCGGCAAGGTTACTCATCCAAGAGGTGAGGGGGTTTGTCAAGAACAATAGTTCCTTTTTGTTATCATCAATACACTATCCTTTTCCTCCATTTATGTCCGCTGCTATCAACTCCATCACCATCTCAAATAATCCGTTCATCCATCCGACTATCCAAACGCCAACCTCCTAAAGAGACTAGATCTGACTCCTTCAAGGATTCCTTCGGCCAAACTCCTCCAAATCAGAGCTTGGGCCATATCACTATGCAAGCGAGCCATATACTCCTCGGTCGGCCTTGGCAGTTTGATAGAGCAGCGATCCATGACAGAAAGCAAAATCACTATAAATTAGTGAAAGATGGTCGAAAGTTTACTTTGGCACCTTTGACACCAGCCGAAGTTGCTAAGGACCAAGAGTGGTTAGCTAAGTCCTATGCGGAGTATGAAATTTCAAAACAAATTGAGAGAGAAAGAAGGTTTAAGAGTGGAAAAGAAAGAGGGACTTTGTGAGCAGAACATCCCCCATGAAAAGATGGAGCATGGGAAGAGAGATAGTGAGAAAAACATCCTCCATGAAAAGAGTGAGACTGAGTGTACATTCGCATGAAAAAAGTAAGCATGATGAGAGTGGCATTAAGGGGATAAAAGGAGAGGCAAATAAAAAGAAATTGAGTGTATATGCCAAAGGGAGTGACGTGAGGAAAATTCTACTTTTACAAAAATGAAACAGTTTTGACGCAAGTCGTCCCCTCCTTTTAATCCGTTTTCGTTCTTTCTGTTTGAACACCTCTAACGTTAACACTTTGGATTTTGCCCCTATTGGAATTTCATCTCTTCTATAGGAGTTCAAGGACGTGCTGCCCACCGAGATGCCTCCCGGACTACCACCGATTCGAGGCATTGAACATCAAATAGACTTTGTGCCCGGTTCAGCTATTCCTCACCGTCTAGCCTACCGAACGAACCCCAAAGAGACCAAGGAACTTCAGCGGCAAGTGGACGAGCTGCTTGAGCATGGTTATGTGAGGGAGAGTCTTTCCCCTTGCGCCGTTCCAGTAATTCTAGTTCCGAAGAAAGATGGGAGCTGGCGTATGTGTGTTGATTGTCGCGCAATCAATAAAATCACTGTAAAGTATCGACACCCTATCCCTCATTTAGATGATATGTTAGATGAATTGAGTGGTAGTAAGATATTTTCTAAGATTGATTTGATGAGTGCCTATCACTAAATTCGCATGAAAGAGGGTGATGAATGGAAAACTGCTTTTAAAACTAAGTATGGCTTATATGAATGGATGGTTATGCCTTTTGGATTAACTAATGCTCCAAGCACATTCATGAGATTAATGAACCATGTACTTAGGCACTTCATTGGCAGATTTGTTGTAGTGTATTTTGACGATATTCTGATCTATAGCAAATCACTTGATGAGCATGTTTTACATCTTAGGGAAGTATTTCTAATACTTCGTGAGCAGAAGTTGTATGCTAAACCTAGTAAGTGCTCATTTGCAATAGAACAGGTTGGTTTTCTTGGTTTTATTGTGAGTGTAGATGGCGTGAAGGTTGACGAGGAGAAGATCCGAGCTATTCAGGAGTGGCCGACCCCAAAGAACGCAAGTGACGTGAGATCTTTCCACGGATTGGCGAGCTTCTATCGACGTTTTGTCAAGAATTTTAGCACTATCGTTGTCCCTTTGAATGATCTAACCAAAAAGAATGTTACTTTCAGGTGGGAGCAACCACAAGAGGAGGCGTTTACCAACCTCAAGGAGCGCTTGTGTTCGGCCCCGGTGTTAGCTCTTCCCGACTTCAGCAAGGCCTTCGAGATCGAATGTGATGTAAGCGGTTTAGGTATTGGGGTTGTCCTTATGCAAGAGAAGCGGCCAATAGCCTATTTCAGCGAGAAGCTAAAGGACGCACAATTAAGGTACCCAACTTACGACAAGGAATTCTATGCCCTTGTTCGTGCGTTGGAAACATGGTAGCACTACTTGATGCCGAGGGAATTCATCATCCATACCGACCATCTGAGCTTGAAATACCTCAAGGGACAAGGCAAGCTCAATCGACGTCATGCCACATGGATGGAGTTCATTGAAGCCTTTCCTTATCACATCCATTACAAGCAAGGTAAGGAGAATGTTGTTGCTGGTGCGCTTTCGCGAAGGTATGTGCTGATCACTTCACTTAATGCTAAAGTACTTGGATTTTCGCACATAATTGAGTTATACCCTCTCGATGCTGATTTTGGTGATATATACAAACATGGTGTGTCAATTGCTGGTTCTAAATTTTACAAGCATGATGGTTATCTCTTTAAGCATAAACGATTGTGTATCCCTCATTGCTCTTTACGTGACTTACTTGTGCATGAATCGCATAGTGGCGGTCTGATGGGCCACTTTGGAGTGACTAAGACTTTAGAAGTGTTGCATGATCACTTTTATTGCCCTCACATGAAGCGTGATGTAGTGCGCATTGTTGCTCATTGTTTAGTTTGTCGTAGGGCCCAAATCTAAGTCTGCTAGTCATGGCGAATTTATCCCTTTACCTGCGCCTTCCCATCCTTGGACCGATCTGTCCATGGATTTCGTTGTTGGGCTACCTAAGACCAAAAGTGGGAAGGATAGTGTCTTTGTTGTGGTTGACAGATTTTCCAAAATGTCACATTTTATTCCATGTTCGACTACTTATGATGCTACTCAAGTTGCTGATTTGTTCTTTCGTGAAGTAGTTCGCTTGCATGGAATTCCTTTGACTATTGTGAGTGATCGAGATACCAAGTTCCTCAGCCATTTTTGGCATGTCTTATGGAAGAAACTTGGTACTAAATTGTTATATTCCACTTCTTATCACCCACAAACTGATGGACAAACCGAAGTGGTGAATCGTAGACTTGGTTCACTTTTGCGCACCTTAGTTCGTAAGCATGTGTCTACTTGGATTGATCATTTACCTTTTATTGAATTTGCTTACAACCATGTTGTTCATTCAACCACCCATTACTCACCTTTTGAACTTGTTTATGGATTTAATCCTCGTACTGTTTTGGATTTAACTCCGTTACCTTTGAATGATGTTGTAAGTCTAGATGGTGCACAGAAGGCTGATTTTGTGAAACAATTACATGCCAAAGCGAAGCAGAACATTGAGCGCATGAATGAGAAGGTTGCGCAAAAGCGAAACGAAGGGAGAAAGCTAGTGGCATTCAATGTAGGAGACTGGGTTTGGCTGCACATACGCAAGGAACATTTTCTAGCCCAACGCCGTGGCAAGCTCTCTCCGAGAGGAGATGGACCATTTCAGATTGTTGAGAAGATCAACAATAACGCCTACAAGCTTGCGTTACCTAGTGAGTATGGTTCCATTAGCTCTACTTTCAATGTTTCTGACTTAGTGTTGTTTGATGTAGGGGAGGATTATGGACTTGATGGTGATGCTGATTCGGATTCGAGGGCGAATCCTTTCGAAGGGGGAGGGAATGATGCGAATCCACGCATCGACATGCCTTTACCACCTGCTGGTCCAATGACACGCGCGAGGGCTAGAAAGCTTCAAGACAAGTTGTCATCCCTCATTCACAAGGAGCTGGAATGCGAGATGACACTTGAGGATGCTACGCTTAGAGAGAAGACCTCACGCATAGTCAATCTACTCACCATCACGATGTACAATGATGATTCTGCTGGGCAGCAGATCAACACATAGATGGACCGTCTTCCTCCTTTCAGCAAGTTAGACATGTACATGTCATGGAGCACGGGCCCAAGTTTCATGAAGAAAGCCCGAGGCGTTTGGAAGTTAGCCCAAACCCTAATCTAGGGTGCGGACGTGCGCGCTAACCCTAATCTGGGTGCACGGCGTGCTAGTCCTTGTGGCGAGAGGACTCCTTGTCCTACGCGCGCTAGGACTTCTTATCCTATTTGCGTTTCCATTCCTGTTTTTAAGACAACAGCTTGTCTTTATTTATTTTAATTAATTAATTAATTAGACTATTTAATTAATTAGTTAATTAAGTTATTTACCTTATTTAGAACTTCTATTTTGGTTCAGATTAGGTTTTGGCTTGTAAAGACATTATATAAGGAGCAGCTGGCCTCCTTATTTCAGTTGGCTTTTATTTGACAATTCAGAACTTTGTTTCTTCAATATTTGCCCATTGTTCAACGTGTTGAACACTTGTTCTTCTTGAGTCCGCAATACTTGAGTCGTATACAAGTAAATTCTGGAATTGCATTATTGTGTCGTTTGTCTTAGTGCGATTCTCACAATCGTTGGGTTTAGTCCTAAGAATCTGATACAAGATCCTTGACGTGAAATCGACTAGAACTCTTAGCATTCAGTTGGCGAGGTAGTCTACGTTCGCACGAGTCAAGTTCTCTATTCCGCATTGAAATCCTTCTTTGAACAACGATCCGATTTGGTACTACGCATCCTAAGCAACTAGGATCGTATCACTAGGTGAGGGCGAAGGTGGCTGTTGGGCCGCCGGTGCGAGTAGTGTGGCAAGGGCCTCCAAAATGGCCAAGTTGGATTTTGCGAGGCTCACTCCTTGATGGATTAGGTCCTCCAAGTGGTGTGATATGTGATCTAAGTCTGAAGTGGAGGTGGCTGATTCCATTTCAAGGACTATCCCCGGGCCAATATCAAAAGACATACTAGAAAGTACCTACCAAAAGAAACAAACGCAATTCAATAAATAAATAAAGGGTTAGTCGCTGCCTCCCGTGTTTGGGCACTCGTGTGTCACACAAACTCTCTAATGCTCTCACTAACTCACCAACTACTTGCTCGGCCGTTGCATGGTCTACATGATGTTTTCCACCATTACGGGCACCATCATTACCGAAAGTGGTAAATGGTGTAGTAGTTCGGTGCAACTTGAGTATTTTGATCAATTTGGACGATAAGGACACCATAACTTGGGTATTGGGAGGTCTGCACAAGGAGATCTCTTACCAACTGGCTTGTCACTCCTATGACTCCTATGTCCCTCAAGATAGAACACCAAGTAAACGCTAAACCTAAAACTCCTTTCCTTTCTTCATCTCCTTATAAGCCTACTTGGAATGCTCCTCCTTTACCTCCTAAAGTCAGCCAAGAGACCACGCAACCCAGACCCCCGCCCAAGCCAAACACATATTCAAATAGCAACCTCCTTATGCATTCCTTGAGCCTCACAACATCACGGCAACGACACACATATGTACTCAATTCGTTTAAGGAGGACAACTCCGTCAAGGTCACTAAAGAAGTGATAATTCCATTCGCGATTGGTGAGTATATGAATGAGACAACTTGTGATGTGGCAGCAATGGATTTTGCCCATTTGCTGTTTGGTAGGCTGTGGCAATTTGATAAGAGAGCTGCCCATGAGGGGGGATCCTCAACACGTCCAAATTCCAGCACGTGGGCCACAATTTCCTCTTCCCTCCCTTGCCACCTTCCCAAGTATATGAGGACCAAGCCAAGCTCTCCACGGCGTGTGCTCTATTTATGCGTCTTCCCATACCTGATTTCAATAATGAGAGGAGTAGAGTGAAGAAAGTAAGTGGAGAGAGTGAGGAAAATATCATACTAGAGAGTGGTGAGCTTGTCACGAGGGGAAAAACATGGCTTGAAAACAGCAAGCAAGCTAGTGAGTTCACGAGTGAAAATAGTGAGGAAATGGCACCCAAAAGAGTGAGCTTAGGTGCCGAGAGTAGTGTTGATATGAATCCTAATACTAACCCTAGCGCATCGACCTTGAAGTGCAAGAGATGGCGATTAAGGAAGCACAAGAGATGGCGAGTATGCTTTGAGCATATAAATGTGAAGCTTTCGTGGGCAGATTATGCTGAGCAAGATTCGAGCACGAATCTTTCCGAAGAGGGAGGGAATGATACGATCCCAAGATGTATCACGTGACTACATGGACAAAAGCGTCACGACATGATGGAGTAGATGGAGTCCGATCAGGGATCAAAAAGGCTTGATGGAAACCTCTATGTGTTGTGCTTACTGTGTCCAAATTTCAGGACGTTTGGACGAGTGGGCATCCAAAAGATCAAACCAATATTCTCGTTGACAGTAGTCCTACGCAGACAAGGATTCCAAGACGCATCAGGCAACTTCGTCCGAACCTAGCTGGCGCTGTACAAGTCACCAAGTGTTCCAACTTGTATGTGTTGAGGAATCCATTGTGGACAACCCTCTTGTCAAACTGTCACGGTCGCCCAAGAAGGAGGTGGCTGGAATTCATTGGCGCCACATCACACATGTGTTCATCCTTATATGCACCAATGGAGAAAGGAATCATCACTTGTTTAGTCGCGTTGATGGCGTTTCCATCATTGAACTAATTCAGCACATAAGGGTGAGGGTGCTGAATGGTGGACAGCCCCAACGAGTGGACAAGAAGCTCGCTTGCCACATCAGCACAACTCCTATTGTTCACAAGAATGGAGATCACTAATTCATGCGCTAGGCCCCGGGTGAGAAAAAGATTGTCCCGTTGTTCAAGAGTAGCCGCTTGGACCTTGGCATGGATAGTCAAATTGCGCCTAACCACTTAACACTTGGGTACCTCTACCCGAGCGTACCCCTCATCCTCATCCTCCCCCGAATCAACTTTACCCGCGGTAACCATCCCTTGGCTAGCCTCGGATTCCTCATCATCGCTCACTATTTCCCCGCTCTCACGGATGATGATCACCCTCCTGTTAGGGCATTCTGACCTCATGTGCCCTTTTCCCCCACATTTGAAGCATGTGATGTTCCTCGAAGGGGTTCTAGTGTTAGGGTCGGTGTTTGGTGTTTGTTTGGGAGCCAAAGCCGCGGACAGGTTGCTATTTTGGTATGTGTTTGGCTTGGGTTGTTGTGTGGGTTGTGTGGGCTCTTGGCTGACTTTAGGAGGTACTAAAGTAGTGTTCAAAGTAGACTTATAATAGGTAGAAGGAGTGAAAGGAGTTTTGGGTTTAGTGCTTACTTGGCGTTCGATCTTAAGGGCAAGATGGAGCATGTCCTCCAAGGAGTCATAGGAATGAAAATCTAGCTGATACAAGATCTCCTTGTGTAGCCCTCCCAAAAACCAAGCCATGGTGGCCTCATCACTCTCGTGCACATCTGCACGTATCAAACAAGTGAGCATTTCGTGGTAGAAATCACTCACCCCGCGGGAACCTTGTGTCAATCTTTGAAGGCGTTGGTGGAGGTCACGGAGATAATACGAAGGCACAAACCAGAGCCTCATCTCATATTTCAGCTCCTCCCAATTCTCCACCGAGGGCAGCCAATCACTTTGCCGATTCACTACGAGCCTATCCCACCAATGGATGGCCATCCTTGTGAATTCCACAATGGCAAGTCGCACTTTTTTGCGCTCCGAATAATTGTAGCAGCCGAAAACTCTCTCCACCTTACTCTCCCAATCATAGTATGCGTCGAGGTCATCTTTGCCCTAAAAAATAGGCATGGATAATTTAATGCTTGAGAGGTTGCTATACACTCTCTCCTCCTGTGGCCTACGGCCGCCTTGTTCCTTGAGCATGCTCATAATGTGGTGCGTGTGGAGGGGGTTGTCTTGGTCTATTGATATGGCTCAACTTCTGTTTTGGGAGAAGGAGACCAAATTTGATGAAGGAGCCGGATCTAGTTCCCTTATGAGAGGTTGGCAGCTTGCTTGGATGTTCGGATGGAGGTATATGCAGGTGTTTTAATGGAGATTTCAAAGCAGCGGAATAACGGAGTGATGAGTAGAGATTTCAATGCAGTGGTTGGTATCCACTCTCTCCTCATTGTTCCGATTACCACGCTGCTCATATAACTCATCATGATCAAACCGACAGGCATTGTTGGCGTGCTCATAGTGAGGAGGATGCGGAGGTCTAGGTATGTCGTAACGTGGTGGGACGTAAGCATTGGCTCGGTGTAGAGGGACGGCTAGGTGATTTGCTATTTGATTTTGGGTGGGGGGTTGTGGCTGTCTAGGTGTGTATTGTGGTGCTACGGGTTGGGGGTTATGTGGAGGAGGCTGTCTTGTGTCATATGGGGGAAAAGTGGGTTGTACAGCTTGTAAGTGAGGTTGGCTAGGGTCTCGGTGAAAGACCACGCCATGGCTGTCCACCAAAAATTGGCTACGGTTGTGCTCAAGTGTGGGTGGTTCGCTATGGTGCGAAAGGGTGCCTAGAACCTCGTCTTCTTGACTATGGTGGCTGGGGGCTCTAGTGCTATCCATGTGATCGTGTGCTTGAGGCATTGCATAATAATCAATGCTCGAGGGGTCATTTGGGCGTGTAGTTTGTTGGAAATGAGTAGCTGGTTGGATATTTGTGGCTGGTGGATAATTTGGACGTGGGTAATATGCGGCTGGTTGGAAAAATGGAGGTGTGTAGTGTGGGATGATTTGTGGGGGGGTGGGGGGTGGGGGTGGTGGTGCGGGCACTTTCGTTGCCAAGTTGGCCACGGTAGCCATGAGGTCCTTGAATTGAGATTTTAGTTCGGCCATGCCGACCGTTAACGAGGCCATTGCTGGATTGAGAGTGGAGGAATCCTCCGAACCAGTACCCGAAGGTATGTCACTCAAGGGTGGGTCTTGGTGAGACATAGAACAAGTACCTGCAAAAGGAAACAAACACAATTGATATATAATAAAAATTGGTTAGTCCCTCCCTTACGTGTTTCCCTCGTGTATCACACTACACTCTAATATTCTCACAATCCTCACACGCACTCTTATCTTAACTAAGGCCAACGCTTAAGCTAACAATGACTCTAAATCAAAAGAAAGCACGCGGACAGCAAAGACAACAAGGGTTGGAAGGAAATATGAGGAAAACCTAGCTAATGTTCAAGACGAAACAGCTTGGTTTGAACACTAGGAAGGCTTGGAGTAGAAATTTGATGTAGAATCAAGAAATACCAAGGACACAAATAAAAGCTAGCTCAAAAAAAAGATGAAAATGGAAGGGAAGAGATGGAGTTTAAAATCAGTAGCTTGCTCCCATGTTTAAGTCAATGCAAAAATTGTCAAAAATGCACATTGATGTACTACCACACTTCTAATGCCAACATACTAGTCTCTTGCTTTGACTCACTTGTAATCTCTTTTCTTTTCTTTTTGATTTGAGGGATTCAATTTACTCTTTTTCCCTTCTTTTACTTTCTATTTTTGCTTCTTCCTTCTTCTTTTTTGTGCAAGTGCAAGAGAGCTCAAGGAGTGTATGACAAGGATTTTAATGTTTAGAAGTGAATGACAAGTAGTAGAAAAACAAAAATTATTTTTCACTAAATGCCGAAAATATTTTTGCTAACGTGCACCTGAATTTTTTCGCTAAAATCAGCCACTAATTTGCACTAAAAATGCACCAACATTTTGCTAAAATGCACCAATATTTTATCTAATGTGCACCGAAACTTGTCACTAAAATGCACCACCATTTTCACTAAAGTGCACCAAAATGTGTGACAATGAGTTTAGGCAAATCAGATTGTATGACAAGCAAAATGGAGAGCTAAGTTAGCTGCCCTAGGGCCGGCTGTGAACAAGTGGAGTGCGGAGTAATTTTCAAATACTTGGCTGAAAATAGAGTGATGTGGCCGGCTGTGAAGAGAGTAGCAATTTTGGACCACTTAGCTACCAAACAAATTAAGTCCACATGGCTCTCAAGGCCACCTTAGGATGCTC
This sequence comes from Viola odorata, assembly GCA_963691705.1. NCBI lineage: Eukaryota > Viridiplantae > Streptophyta > Magnoliopsida > Malpighiales > Violaceae > Viola > Viola odorata. The sequence continues at coordinate 28,006,337 of OY829540.1, read as the reverse complement.
CAATAAATTCAGCAGCAAATAATATCAAGAAGATGAAGATTTAGGTCATAAATAGCACTAAAAACACTAAAGAATCCAGCCAAAGTGTTTTTGCAAGATCAAATCACTAGAAACAAAATTTCTGACCTAAAACCCGAAATTGCTTGGATTGAAAAAGTATGGCAGCCGATGGTAGGAAACAATGTTTCCACCGTAGATATTGAAGGAGAGTGTGTTTGAACCGTGGAAATGGCAAGAAAATGGTGTTTTTCAATATAGAGGAACGGCAATGAAAAATCAGCAAGGGAGAAATTTTTTCGACCAACGTAGAGAACATTGGCGCTCCGCTACCACTTGATATGGTTCAGCTTCTGTTTGGGAGAAGGAGACCAAATTTGATGAAGGAGCCGGATCTAGTTCCCTTAACCGGCAGCTTGCTTGGATGTTCGGATGGAGGTATTTGCAGGTGTTTTAATGGAGATTTCAGTGCAGCGGAATAACGGAGTGATGAGTAGAGATGTATTGAAGGAGTACATGTAGATAACTTGCAAATAGAGAAGACCCTCTTTGCAACAAGGCAAAGCAATCCTTCTATGAAACTTACAAGGATCTCTTGACAAAATCCGACCCTCTCACTAACTAGAGTGAGCAACCCAGCTTGATGAACAAGAAGAGAGTAGCTGCTGGTTTTAGGAACCCTAGACTAGACCTAAAATAAACCCTAAATTAACTTAAACTAATTGGCCTTAGAAAGATTCACTCAAAACAAAGACCAGCCATAAAAGAGGCTATACCCTACTATTTATAGCTGAAACTTATTACATTAAAATACCTAAATTACCCTTGGTCAAGGGGGGAAGTGGGCGGGCTTGGAAGATGGGCCTTGTGGCCGGCCACTTAGTGAGCCAAGGCCTTGCGTGTGCTGCTCAAGGGTCGCACGCTCTTTGCTTGGCCTTGAGCGTGCCTTGGTGTTTGGCCAAGGCCGAGGCCTTTCTTCAAGGAGGGCGCGGGCTAGACGGGTGGCGCGGGCTAGCCGGAGGCTGTCATGGTTTGCTAGGGTTGGCGCGAAGATGTTCATGGTATGCGCGGCCAACTCATAAACCCGTGTTCCTAGAGCATTCGTGCTCATATCATCTCCTCCCCCTTCGAGGAGATTCGTCCTTGAATCTGGAGGTGAGAACATCACGAACGATGCAAGACGAATATTGGGTAGCCATTTGAAAATCCAAAACAGCAATTGGACCAATGGTGCGTGATGGAGTTTAACCACCAAAGATGTGATGTACCTGTTACCTACACAAACACATAGAAACAAGGAACAAGTGTACGAGTCTATGGGGGTAATCATTAGAAATCCATACTCATGCGCAATAATAAGGAATCCAGCAAAAAGACATTTGATGCGAGAGGAATTTAGAGCATGAATTGAGCCAAATGATGAAGGTGTGTGCGAATGTGATGGTTCCTTATGGGAAAAGGGGTCATGATAGGATGTAGCACAAACAAAACGAGCATGTAATATTTGATCCAAGGCATGAGTGATACGATCCTAGTTGCTTAGGATGCGTAGCACCAAATCTGATCGTTGTTCAAAGAAGGATTTCAATGCGAAATGAATAACTTGACTCGTGCGAACGTAGACTACCTCGCCAACTGAATGCTAAGAGTTCTAGTCGATTTCACGTCAAGGATCTTGTATCAGCTTCTTAGGACTAAACCCAACGATTGTGAGAATCGCACTAAGACAAACGACACAATAATACAATTTCAGAATTTACTTGTATACGACTTAAGTATTGCGGACTCAAGAAGAACAAGTGTTCAGCACTTGAACAAGGGGCAAATATTGAAGAAATAAAGGTTCTGTATTGTCAAATAAAAGCCAAGTTTCTAAGGAGGCCAAGCGGCTCCTTATATAAGGTTACAAGCAAACCCTAATAGGAATAGAAGTAGGAGTTCTAATTAAAGAAATTAACTTATTTAACTAATTAATCAATTAACCAATTAACTAATTAACTAATTAACTAATTAAAGTAAATATAAATATGTTTAAATACATTCCAGCAGCCCATGTCGAGTTCTCCATCATCAGGCCAAGGTTTGGGCCGAAACCTCAAGTTGTATGTTGTCTCGCGTACAGACTGCGCGCCATAATGTCGACTTCCATAACTTTTAAACCACTGGGCCACTGTTCCGACGAAGTTGCCTGATGCGTCCTGGAACCCTTGTCTACGTAGGACTACTGTCAATGAGAATGTTGGCTTGATCTTTTGGACGCTCCACCCGTCCAAACGCCCTGAAATTTGGACACAGTAATATCAACACATAGAGGTTTCCAACAAGCCTTTGTGATCCCCGATCGGACTCCATCTGCCCCATCATGTCTTCACACTTTTGTCCATGTAGTCGTGTGATACATCTTGGGATCGTATCATTCCCTCCCTCTTCGGAAAGATTCATCCTCGAATCTTACTCTGCATAATCTGTCCAGGAAAGCTTCACAATTATATGCTCAAGGCATACTCGCCATCTCTCATGCTTCCTTAGTCGCCATCTCTTGCGCTTCAAGGGTAAGACACTCAATGCGCTAAGGTGTGTGTAAGGATTCGCATCATTCCCTTCCCTTTGGAAAGGATTCGTCCTCGAATCTGGACCTAAGCCTGCAGCATAATACCTTAAGTTAGTAACATCAAAATAATCACAAATCAAACCATACCAACCTCTTAAATTCAGCTCGGCAGCGATGCTATTGAACATGTCAACACGTTGGGAAGGCTCGTCGCCCTAGGGGGTCATGTCTGCTTGGACTAAGGCTGTCCTCATCGTCTTGATTTCCTTGCTACCACTTATGATAAACAATACTCTCAAAGGCAGCGACATGAAACTATATCGTATCATATGATCCAATTCAGACACAAGTTTAATCAACAATTTAGAATCAACATGCGCACAACGATTATAAGTAGGATAGATAAACGGAAGACACTCTTCCCATGTAAAAGCATACTTACAAACTAAAACATGCCATAAGGAACCTAACTTCCTTTTATCCACATTGTTAAAAACATTAAAAGTACCAATATAGTGTGATAAATCAGCACAATGAGCTCTGGGTACAACTATCTCATCACTTGGTCTAGTACAAATGCCAAACCTTTTGCGTTTTCGCAAGTACTCCTCAAAGGCGTATGACTTAGCCTTTGACCTTTACATACGACCATCATCAATTAATTTATTTTCAGAATGATTTAAATCAATGATGTCTACATACTTACAAGAACCAGACCTAAGGAAAGAAAAACGGATTCTACCTTCTCGGTTAGGGTTAATCGAGCTAGTCTCCATGGATGCGCAAGGCCCCTTTCCTCCTTTCGGCTCCCATGATTTGTACTCCATTACTGCCAATAATTCATTCCTTCCCTGCACATTAGAACACATAACACTAGAAGAGATAACGAAAGTGTTAGTATTAGTAAAGTCTAGGCGCAATGAATCATGCAGCTCACATAAGCGCTTGTACTTGAAATAAGCTCCCTCAAATCCTGTAAACTGATACACATAATCATCATGAATATCACCAATGGCAGAATGAATATAAGGTGCAAATGTAGGTGACAATTCAAGTGACTTAGTGTTTGGAAAGGACAAACGCACATTACCTTGGCGGCTAGGATTAGCCAAACCGATCACACAATGTGTTGTGCGCTGCCCTCCTAATTGGCGATCGGTTAGGGGTCATCTTCTCTGGAAATATATCTTTAATTACCTGCACAAGAGAAGAAATTCCAATAGGAAAAGGTTCAAACGACTTAGGGTTAGAGAGGTGAAAGCGCAAAGGCCAAAAATTTGTTTTTGAAGGGCTGGCGCCAAAACGAATTTGGCACAAATATAATGCATTCCTCACTTCTCTCCCTTTGGCATATACACTCAATTTCTTTTTATTATCCTCTCCTTTTGATCTCTCAATGCCACTCTCAGCATACTTACTCTTTTCATGCGAATGTTTACACTCACCCTCTGCATGCTTGCTATTTTCATGCGAATGTTTTTCTCGCTCACTCTCACCCTCTGCATGCTTACTCTTTTAATGCGAATTTTTATCGCTCACACACTCGCTCTCACTCTCTTTCTTTTTAACACTCAATCTCTCTTTTTCTCTCTTGATTCCTTTGGTAATCTTGTATTCAGCATGTGACTTAGCTAGCCATTGCTGATCCTCAAAAACTTTAGCTGGCGTCAAAGGTACCAAGGTGAATTTTCTGCCATCCTTCACTAACTTGTAGTGGTTGCTTCTTCTCTCATGCTTGGCCTCTCTATCAAACTACCACGGTCTTCCAAGGAGGATATGACTTGCCTGCATAGGTACAACATCACAAAGTACCTCTTCTTTATACTTGCCAATGCCGAATTTAACAAGTACTTGCTGATCCACCTTGATCCCATCACCATCCGTCATCCCATGCAACTGATATGGCTTCGGATGCTTCACGGTTCGCAAACCTAGCTTGTCAAGCATTAACCAACTCGCACAATTGGTGCTGCTCCCATCGTCAATTATGATTGAGCACCCTTTCTTATCAATCACACCACGAATGTGAAATAAATTACCTCGTCGCTCCTGCTCATTCACTTTTGTCTTTCTTTTTACACTCAAAGGGTGCTCGATACAACGCATTTTAGCATGTGCATGCTCTTCGAAAGATGGTGTGCAAGGTGTTTGGTGCTCAGTTGCTGCTGCGCGCACATAGGGCTCGGGCTTAGGGTTGGTGTAGCGCACAAAGGACGCGTCATCAGGTGGCTCCTCGGCCTTGCCCCGTAATCTGACTTTGGCCGCAAGTGCCCCAAGCCTAGTATGTGATGCTCTCGCCCTAGGATTAGGGTTTATAGTGGCCAATGTTTCCATCCTAGCCACCCTCGCTACGGTAGTCAGTTGCATTTCATTCATCGTCCTGAGTTGTTCCGTGATGGTCGCTAACATGACCTGCACATCTGGTTGTTGTACCCCTTCTTGAGCCATCTGATCCTTTTCCTGAAATTCACATCACGAATTGAAAGCGTAAAATTGCACTAATCCTAGCACTCCCTCACATGTTTACTCTCGTGTTTAAACACTCTAATAATCTCACCAATAAATCACTCAATTGCCTGCAATTGTTCAAGTGCTAATGAGACTCAAGAGGTCAAGAAAGGCTGCCAAGAAAACTCTCAAAGAAAACCAGCTTCAAAACAAATGGTGATACTTGGTATTTGATTAATTGCAAAAACAACCAATTAAACAAATAACAAGTGGAATAGAAGGCAATATCAAGGAATCAAAGAAGAGCTCAATTTGACTCGAAAGGACTCAAATAAAAGCAATTTCCAATTCTGATTTCAAAACACAATTGTCCTTCAACTTAATTATCTTCAAACTGAAAAATCGTACTTTTGTGGCGCAAATACTTCTATATATTTTTATATTTGCAGAATTGAATTCCTCTCTTTTCTTTTGGAATTTTCTTTTCTTTTCCTTTTTTTTTTTACAGCAAAACACAATTTAGTGTTTTGATCAGAACTTTTTACTCTGAACTCCGAATCGACTGATTCTTTTTGATTCGGAAGCTCAACAAACACACCTTTCCAACGGGTCCTTTTTCACTCAAAACGGACTTCAGTAGCTATATATATAAATTCAATTTCGACACTGAAAATTGTGCAGGATTTGGCAGAAAATACAATTTAGTAAATCGACTATAGCTTTTGACTCCAGTGTCCGAATCACTTGATTCTTTTTGATTCAGAAACCTAACAGGTGAAGCTTTCCATCAAGACCTTTCTCACCAAAATCAGACTGCAATAGCTATGTATTAAAATTCAATTTCGACACTGCTAGAAATTTGCGCATATAACGAACCAAGCACAGCAAAGAAATCGGTTTTGAATGGAGTAGAAAGAAATACTGATTTCAGCAATGAAAACTTGAAACAATTTAGATTACTTACCAATCTTTGAACGCCTTAAGCTCCGCTACCAACTGATACGATCCTAGTTGCTTAGGATGCGTAGCACCAAATCTGATCGTTGTTCAAAGAAGGATTTCAATGCGGAATGAATAACTTGACTGGTGTGAACGTAGACTACCTCGCCAACTGAATGCTAAGAGTTCTAGTCAATTTCACGTCAAGGATCTTGTATCAGCTTCTTAGGACTAAACCCAACGATTGTGAGAATCGCACTAAGACAAACGACACAATAATACAATTTCAGAATTTACTTGTATACGACTTAAGTATTGCGGACTCAAGAAGAACAAGTGTTCAGCACTTGAACAAGGGGCAAATATTGAAGAAACAAAGGTTCTGTATTGTCAAATAAAAGCCAAGTTTCTAAGGAGGCCAAGCGGCTCCTTATATAAGGTTACAAGCAAACCCTAAGAGGAATAGAAGTAGGAGTTCTAATTAAGGAAATTAACTTATTTAACTAATTAATCAATTAACCAATTAACTAATTAACTAATTAAAGTAAATATAAATATGTTTAAATACATTCCAGCAGCCCATGTCGAGTTCTCCATCATCGGGCCAAGGTTTGGGCCGAAACCTCAAGTTGTATGTTGTCTCGCGTACAGACTGCGCGCCATAATGTCGACTTACATAACTTTTAAACCACTGGGCGAAATGAGCTGAATCTTGTCCCAATTGAGAGCTAACATCCTGAAGTTTCCGACGAGAGGTCGATCGCATGTGTCTTGATGCTTTTGTCCATGTAGTCATGTGATACATCTTGGGATCGTATCATTCCCTCCCTCTTCGGAAAGATTCGTCCTCGAATCTTGCTCAGCATAATCTGTCCAGGAAAGCTTCACAATTATATGCTCAAGGCATACTCGCCATCTCTCATGCTTCCTTAGTCGCCATCTCTTGCGCTTCAAGGGTAAGACACTCAATGCGCTAAGGTGTGTGTAAGGATTCGCATCAATGAGTGAGGTAAAAAGGTTTACAAGAGAAAGGGATAGAAGGTGTAAACCTTAGTGAAGGTACGTATGGCAAGGCCTTGATCAACACTTCCGTAGGGTCACCCGCCGAGGCTAATACAAAGTCAGATGTAACACTAGAAGGATAGGGGTTAGTGTTAGTGAAATCTAAGTAAGGATCCGCTAAGCTTTCCACACTTCTCACGGCACATAAGCTCACTTTTTTGGGTGCCATTCGCTCACTATTTTCACTCTCAAGTTCACTAACGTGCGTGCTGTTTTCAAAACATGCATTTTCACTCGGTACAAGCTCACTGTTTTCATGTACGCTGTTTTCCTCAATCTCTCCACTTACTTTCTTCACTCCACTCCTCTCATTCTGAAATTTAAGTGTGGAAGGCAGCGCCAAGGTGGCACACGCCTTGGAGAGTTTGACTTGATCTTTGGAAACTTCAGAAGGTGGCAAGGGCTGAATAAGAAACTTTCGGCCCAAGTGTTGGAATTTGTATGTGTTGTAGAAACCATTGTGGACAGCCCTCTTGTCATATTGCCAAGGTCGACCTAGAAGGAAATGGGCAAAATGCATTGCTGCCACATCACAAGTTCGTTGATCCACATACTCGCCGATTGCAAAGTGAATGATCACTTGCTTAGTCACCTTAACGGAGTTGCCGTCATTAAACCAATTGAGCACGTAGGGTTTAGGATGTTTCGTGGTTTGTAAACCCAAGGAATGGACCAGAAGCGCACTAGCTACATTAGTGCAACTCCCATTGTCAAACAGAATTGAGATCACCATATCATTAGCCATACCGCGGGTGAGAAATAGATTGACTCTTTGATCAATTGCCTTGTCATCTATTTTCGCCCTCATGGTCAAGCTGCGCCTAACTACTAAGCATTGAGGGACTTCCACACAAGTGTAATTCCCCACATCTTCATCCGAATCAGTAGCAAAACCGGTGGCTGTTTTTGGTGTAACTTCGGCCTCATCATCATCACTAACTACCTCTCCACTGTCTCGTAAGAGCATGATCCTACTATTAGGGAATTCAGCCCTCATATGGCCTTTTCCGCCACATTTAAAGCACTCAATATTCCTATGTGGAGTCCTAGGATTAGGGTTGGTGTTTTGGGTAGTGTTTGGTTTAGATGCAAAGGTGGGTTGTTTAGTGCCTAGGGTATTTTTGGGTGAAGGAGTTGTTTTATTCCAAGAAGCTTTAGGAGTAGAAGAGGCATTGAAAGGAGGTCTCGGTTTAGAACTTACTTGTTTCTCAATCTTCAATGCTAACTGAAACATGTCTTCCAAGTTATCATAACGGTGGAAATCAAGCTGGTATGAGATGCCCTTGTGTAGGCCTGCCATAAATCTTGCTGATAACAATTAGAGCGCTCCTGACGGCTACACGGCAACTATGGTATCTATCTTGGACGAAGTTCTATAAGCTTCTCGGAGACATCTGTCTATCGCCCTTGCCAGCGGAAGTCTACTAGGATGGTCGACTTCAGCGGGGGGGATCTCATGCACCTTTATGCGCACGGCGTCATCCCATCCTAGGAGACCAAGGAGGATATCGCTCCCGATAGACCCTACATGATTATCGCCCCAATGACGGAACTGATATCGCCCGAAGCGATGGTTACAAACGTTGCCTACCCCTATCGCTGTAAGGTATCGCCATCTTAAGCCTATAAATACCCCCACGAATTCCAAACAGAAGGTAAGATCGAGATCATCTTGGAGAACCTCTACCATTCTGAAAACTCGAACTGACTTAAGCATCGGAGTGTCTACGCCGGAGTCCCCCTCCTGCGCTTTGCAGGTACCTCCGACGCCGATCGCTTCCCATCCGACTAGCTGCTGCAGCCGTTTCCGACCAGAAGAGATCTCGGATCTTATCAAATGGTGCTTTCGTTGAGAGCTTTGGTGTATTAAGTGAGCGTCCTTAATAGCCAAACTCCGTTTAGTTGGGAGATCAGAACGGTTATGACAGCCAGATCGGAGCCAAACCGGTCTACATTTTCTAATATTCCTTTCTCAACTCGCAGGCGGTTATTTCCTTTTGCTACTGCTGATCTCTCTATGACGACGTAATCGACTATCTCGGGACCTCTGGACCTCTCGGTCGGGATCGCCGGAGGATCTATCTCCTCACAGACGGTCATTTCTTCATCACAGACGGTGGGATCTGATCTTTACACTCCTCTTTTAGAAGGATCTGTGCTTAACAATGAAAATCCCTTTGCTATGGAAATAGCGGCCCTTCGTTCCCGCTTGGAATATTTGACTGAAATGGCCACTAGAGTCACGCCTGGTGCTTCTGGATCTAGCGTTCCTCCTCGTATCATGTTCACACCATCTATTGTTGCTGATCGACCTCTGCCCCCGTTGTTTCCAGAGAACCCCCAAGTGCCTTTATCCGCAGGAAATCCCCCGGTTGGTCATGAACAGCTCACTCAAGGAGGAGTAGAGGCTTATGTACCACAAATGTCGCAAAGACTTCTTCTGCAGGAAGACAGGCAGCTTGAGGCGTTGAGGAACCGTTGGGCCGGACGGAGGGAAGGAACAAACAGGAGTTTATCTCCCGTGTACAGTGAAAGATCCAGTAGCAGAAGATATCGAAGTCGTTCTCCCAGGAGTCACAGTCGGTTGATACGGCTCAAATACCTTGAGAGCCTTGGTGATGCCTTAAATGGAGCCGGATGTAGTCTCAAGCGCGGTTGGGGTGGGTTCAAGCGGATGGATGCGGATTAGGAACCGATTAAGCGAACAAGGAGTTGGAGCGGAAGACTTGTAAATGAAAATGGATGAAATGGAAGTTCGGATTGAAGGAAAAGGAAAGGAGTCTTATATATGTATATGGGTTTCGGACATAGAAGTTTGGAGGAAACCCTCTTGGCAACAAAGGCCAAGCAACCTTCCTATTACAAACAACTAACGATTTCCTCTCAAGGTTGGTTCGGTCATCAATGGAAGGATGATGAACAAACGGCTACCTTGAAGAAGGAGAGAAGCTACGGTTTTAAGAACCTAGAGTAGCTAATGGCTTAAGGCTTTTGGGAAATTAATTCACAAAACAAAAAGCCAACCTAAATGAAGGCTAAGTCCTTCTATTTATAGGGAAAGTCTCTACATGGGATAAGACCCAATTACCCTTGGACAAAGGGGCCACGTCCTTCATGGGACACGCGGGCTCTCTTGAGTGTGTGACGCGTCTCTTGTACGGTCGAGTGACCAGGAGTCCGCATGCGTGCGCTGCTGGGCCCGTGTGCAATGTGTGCGGGCGCTGCTGTGCGAGCTGGTGCGTGCTGGCTCGAGCGATGCGGCGATGCTACGACCTCGGGCTGAGGTGCGGGAGTGGCTTGGGTGCGCTGACTTGCCGAAGCCTCGGTGATGGGCTTTGGCAAGGTCTTTGCGATGGGCGCGGGCTCGTACTCGGGCGTGAGGCTGCGAGTCGAGTTGCTGGTGCGGCTGTTGGGCTCGGACTCAAGCTCGGGCGTGAGGCTGCGAGTTGAGTCGTTGGCGTGGATGCACGCGTTCCATTGGTCCTCGCTCCTCATGCTGTTTTCTTCGGCCCTAAGTGCCCGGATGAGAAGGCTGAACATGTCTCGGCTCCTCAAGCCTTGACTGCGCGTGGCTTTGGATGGGCCGAGGGCTTGGGCTGTATCATCCCCTCCCCCTTCGCAAGGATTCGTCCTCGAATCCTCATTGATGCTCTCTTCTAGTTCGTCCTCATCCCCTACAAAGAAAGGAGAAAGATCGTTAATATTAAAAGAGGGATTGGTATTGCCGTAGGAAGAGGGAAGATCAAGGATGTAAGCGTTGTCATTAATTTTCTCAAGGATGAGAAATGGGTCGTCGCCCCTTGGGCTTAGCTTGTCTGCCCGACGCTCTTTTGACCAATGGACCCAAACCAAATCGCCCACTTCAAAAGAGCAAAGCTTGCGGCCGGAGTCCCTTTTCTTAATTAGGTTGGCATTGATGGCTTCGATGCGCTCCTTTGCCTTCTTATGCATCTCGCTCACCTTGGCTGCTTTGGCTTCTCCATCTAAGCTAGCACATGTAGACAAAGGGAGAGGCAGCAAGTCTATGGGGGTGAGTGAGTTAAACCCATAGACAAGCTCAAACGGAGAATAATGAGTGGAAGAGTGCATAGTACGGTTATATGCGAATTCAATGAAAGGGATGCATTCTTCCCATGACTTGGAGTTCCGTTTGATCAAGATGCGAAGCATGGTTCCAAGAGTCCTATTGACCACCTCGGTTTGCCCATCTGTTTGGGGGTGGTACGAGGTAGAGAAAAGCAATTTAGTTCCTAACTTAGCCCATAGCACCCTCCAAAAGTGAGCTAGGAATTTACTATCCCTATCGCTCACTATTGTCCGAGGCATACCATGTAGCCTAACCACTTCACGAAAGAACAAAGCAGCAATGTGAGAAGCATCATTAGTGGAATGACAAGGAACAAAATGCGCCATTTTAGAGAATCGGTCAACGATGACAAAAAGTGAGTCTTTCCCATGTTTGGTGCGCGGCAAACCTAAGACAAAGTCCATTGAAATATCATGCCACGGGTGTGATGCAACGGGAAGGGGCATGTAGCGCCCATGGTTAATGCTCCTAGTCTTAGCTTTTTTACACGCAATGCAAGCCCCCACTATCCGTGCTACCATTCTTTTCATCCTAGGCCAATAAAAATGTTCCTTTAGTGTGCTTAGGGTTTTGTCAATGCCGAAATGTCCCATTAGTCCCCCTCCATGTGCCTCTCTCACTAGAAGTTCTCGGGTGCTACACACCGGTACACATAACTTGCCTTTGCGGTACAAGAATCCATCATGCAATGCAAACTCATAACAGCCCCCATTGGAGCAAGCAAGAAACACATCCTTAAATTCTACATCTTCGGCATATAGAGAGGTGATGTGTAAAAAGCCTAGCATGCGGGCTTGCAAGGAGGTAAGTAAGGCATACCTTCGGGATAACGCATCCGCAACTATGTTATCCTTTCCCTTAAGGTACTTGATGTGGTACGGGAACCTCTCAATGAACTCAAGCCAAGCTGCATGCCTTTTGTTAAGCTTTCCTTGCCCTTTGAGGTACTTAAGGCTAAGGTGGTCCGTGTGGACCACAAACTCCCTCGGGGTCAAGTAGTGCTCCCAAACCTCCAAGGCCCTCACAAGCGCGTACAGCTCCTTGTCGTAGGTGCAATAGTTTAATTGAGCCGCTTTCAGCTTCTCGCTAAAGAAAGCCACGGGCCTTTTGTCTTGTTTGAGCACCGCTCCAATCCCTATGCCGCTAGCGTCACATTCGACCTCAAAGGTCTTCTCAAAGTTCGGGAGAATGAGGATCGGGCTCGAGGTGAGCCTTTCCTTGAGAGTCACGAAGGCTTGCTCTTGCTCTTTGCCCCAAATGAAGGGCATCTCCTTCTTTGTGAGTTCATTCAGTGGCGCGGCGATGGAGGAGAAGTCCTTAACGAAGCGGCGGTAGAAACCCGCAAGGCCATGGAAGGACCGAACCTCTCCAACGGTGGTTGGCGTGGGCCATTCGGCGATGGCTTGGACCTTGGCCGGATCCACCTTGAGCCCCTTGGACCCTACAATAAAACCAAGAAAGTGGACCTCCCCCAAGCAAAACTCACACTTGGAGAGTTTGGCATACAACTTATGTGTGCGAAGGGTTAGAAACACTTGGTGCAAGTGGCCCAAGTGGGCTTGTGAAGACGTGCTATAGACAAGGATATCATCAAAATATACTACCACAAAATGACCTATGAAAGGCCTCAAGACATGGTTCATGAGACGCATGAATGTGCTAGGTGCATTGGTGAGACCAAACGGCATAACAAGCCACTCATAAAGCCCAAATTTAGTTTTAAAGGCCGTTTTCCATTGGTCCCCCTCATTCATTAATATTTGATGGTAGCCGCTTACTAGATCAATTTTAGAAAATATTTTAGCTTTGCATAATTCATCTAGCATGTCATCAAGGCGGGGAATTGGGTGGGAGTATTTTACCGTTACCTTGTTGATAGCACGGCAATCCATGCACATCCTCCATGTGCCGTCCTTCTTGGGCACAAGAATGACCGGTACCGCGCAAGGGGAAAGGCTTTCCCTTATGAATCCTTTCGCCAACAGGCCCTCCACTTGCGTTTGTAGCTCTTGGGTCTCCCTCGGGTTACACCTATAGTCCGGCCTATTAGGTAGGGCGGACCCCGGCAAGAAGTCGATCCTATGCTCTATGCCTCTCTTGGGCGGGAGGCCTTCGGGTATTTCCTCCGGGAAGACATCCTCAAATTCCTGCAAAAGAGGGGAGAGTATACTAGGGACAGTAGGGTTAGCATTAGTCGTATTCAAAGACAAGAATTTAAAGCGTACTAAAATGCAAGGTTGGCGCATGAGGAGTGCATGTCTAATGTCTCGTCCCTTGGCCATGTAACTCCCTTTTCTCTCCTCTCTTGTCTCCTTTGAGACCTCACTAGCTTGCTTGCTCTTTTCAAGCTTGGTTTTCCCACTCGGTCCTCCCTTTTTCCCTCCACTCATCTTACTTTCTTCTCTCGGTGCATGCTCTTTACTTTCATGCCCGCTGTTTTCCCATTGAATCCCGCTCCCTTTCCTCTCTCCACTCCACTCACTTCCTTTCTTTTTGTGAAAGGCAGCCGAGACCTCAAATGTGGCGCATGCTTTTTCCAGCTTAAGTTGGTCCTCATATACTTGGCTCGGTGGTAATGGTGGAATGAAAAACTTGCGGCCCTCATGCTCCAACTTGTAGGTATTCCGATAGCCATCATGGACAGCTTTACGGTCATATTGCCAAGGCCGCCCTAGGAGCAAATGACTTGCGTGCATGGGAGCCACATCGCAAAGCCTTTGGTCCTTATATCCGCCCATGTTGAAAGGCACAAGGACTTGCTTTTGCACCTTTACCGTGTTCCCATCGTTGAACCAGTTTAGCACATACGGATGAGGGTGCTTGGTGGTGGTGAGGCCAAACGAGTGTACTAAGAGGGCGCTAGCCACGTCGGCGCAGCTACCATTGTCCACTATTATGGACACCGCCATCCCATTGGCCGTGCCCCTTGTATGAAACAGATTCTCGCGTTGGGCAATGGCTGCATCATCTTCCCTCCCTTTCAAACTCAAACTCCTTCGTACCACCAAACATTTGGGCACCTCTACTTCTTCGTACTCATCACTTTCGGTGCTAGAGTACCCCTCCCCTCCCCAATGTGTCTTCGGCCGCGCCTCTTCTTCTTCCTCATCTTCACTCACTATTTCTCCGTTCTCCCTCATTATCATTATGGTTCGGTTTGGGCACTCAGCCCTCATGTGACCCTTTCCCCCACATTTGAAGCATGTGATGTCCCTCGTGGGCGTCCTTGTGGGTGGGTTCGGGATAGGTGTGATGGGGTTGGGTTTTGGGGCTACGGTGCTTGGTTGAGTGTACGGTTTGGGAGTATAGGCTCGGTTGGCATTTGGGGTGGTCACGGGTGCTTTGGTGGCATTATGCCACGGCTTTTTAAAGGCGTTAGAAGGGGTAGGAGCTGTGGTGGAAGAGTGAGGGGTTTTCGGTTTGTGGCTTACTTGTCTTTCCATCTTGAGAGCTAGATGGAACATCTCATCAAGGGTCGAATAGGAGTAGAAGTCTAGGGGGTCGGCAAGCTCCTTGTGAAGCCCCGCCAAGAATCGAGCCATGGTGGCCTCTACCTCTTCTCGAATATCAGCCCTCATAAGCAAAGTCAGCAACTCATGGTAGAACTCACTCACGGTTTTGGACCCTTGACTCAATCGTTGGAGGCGTCGGTGCAAGTCTCGCACATAGTAAGGAGGGACGAATCGGCGCCTCATTTAAAACAGTAGTTCATCCCAAGTAGCCACGGGTGCTCTTCCTTCGAACCTCCTATTGATCTCAATACGGTCCCACCAATGTATGGCCATACCTACAAATTCCACAATGGCCAATCTCACTTTCTTTTCCTCGGAATAGTTGTAGTTAGCAAACACCCTTTCCATCTTGTTCTCCCACTCAAAATAGGCCTCGGGGTCATCCTTACCCTCGAATTGAGGCAAGGTCATCTTAGGGTTTCGTTTGTCATCCACATAGTCCTCTTGGTGCCTATACGGACGCTCGTCATAGCCCTCTTCATACTCATTATGACCGGGTGGCTCGTAAGGAGGGTTCTCGGGGGCTGGTGGCCTACGCCCCCCCTAGCGCCCCTTGGCTCATATCGAGGTGGCTGACGCGGTGGAGGCCTCTCATGTATCCCCCTTGGGGCCCGACCGGGTGGGTTGTAGTGCTCGGCTCGGTTGTGGGTGTTGCGGGTTAGGTTTTGGGTAGTGTCTAGGAAGGGTCTTGGCCCATGGTTTGGTAAAGGCTCGTGGTAGCTTCGGAGGGCTCGCTGTTGTGGGTCATAAGGTGCGGTGTATGGGTTGAATCTAGGTGGAGCCGAGTGGTGTAGTTGGGGCCTTGGTGCGAGAGGGCCTCCTCGTGCCCCTTCCTCCTCACTAGGGCAACTCCCTCCGGCTTCTACCTCTTCCGCATGGAACCCGTAGTAGTCCATGTCCGCGGGGTTCCTAGGTCGGGTTCTTTGGTGGTAATGGGTGAGTGGTTGTGGTGGGGGTACTCGGTTGGACGGTTGTGGTGATGGTTCTTTGTGGGGGTTTTTGGTCGGTATGGTTTTGGCCGTGAGGTCAGCTAGGGCCTTTAGGATTGCCGCGTTGGTCTCCTCTTGATAAGCCCATCTCTCGGCCATTTGGGCAGCGAGGTCCACCTTAGCCGGGTGGCCTCGGGTGCCTCCTCCGGATGCCTTCCCCTCAAGTCTCCCCATGTTGGTGGACTCGGTCGAGCCCTCATCTGAGTGCTGGGTGTGAGCCATGCTCACGGTACCTACAAAAATCAACAAACGCAAGTATATACAACAGGGGTTAGTTCACTCCCTCCCGTGTTTTCCCTCGTGTTTCCCCCCTCTAATGCTCTCCCCTTCCTCACGCCTCTCAATTTCCCTCAAGCCCTGCCCTTAGACTACTTGACTCTAAGACAGCAAAGGATGGCACGGGAATACAAAGAAAACAAAGCACGCAAAGAAAGGCGTAGAAAACCTAGGTGGTGTGCGAATGCGGATGCACAACAGCTCGGTCTTGGACTAGATGCAGCGTGGGAAACAAGAAAGATCAACCAAGGACACCAAGAAAGCAAGCACTAACTACTCAAGAAACAAACAGAAAGAAATAAACAAGTCACGAACACAAGGTTCTAATCCATGATCACAATCAAGCAATGACTCAAACTTCTAACGCAAATGCTTCGCACGTTTTCGGTTTCTTTTATCACCTCAAGCCTCTTGCTTTGACTCAATTGAATTCTTCATTTCATTTTCTTTTTTTTTTGTTGAATTCTCTTCTTCTGTTTTGAATTCCTTGTATATATATATATTTTTTTGAATTCAAATCTTTTTTTTTGTTGATTGAGTGCAAGAGTTCCTAAGATGTATGATATACGGTTTAACGTTTGAAAAGCAAGTGAGTTTAAATGATAAGGGATGTGTGCGTATCAAGAGTGATAAGAGCTTTGGATGATCTGAGCAAGTGTGGGTATCAATGATTGATAGGTGGGTGCGGTTATAAATGATTAGGTGAGTGTACTATTGTGGGTTTTAGGGTTGAGCCGCCGGCCTCACATGCACAAATGACTCACCTAATGACTCACACATAGGACAAAACGTGCTAAGGACACTTGGCTCATTTTTGTTGGACGATCAACACCCATAAGAACACCAAACGTTTTTGTGATTATAGAGATGAAGAAATGCGATTTTAATGCAGCACAAACACGATACCAACGGATCAAGGTGTTTCAAATGGATCAAACACTCACAAATCACAAGAACATAGACATGACCCAAATGGCCCAAAGTAACCGAAATGACGAAGGGATGGTTTCCCACCGTGGAAATACCTCACAAATGAAATGGAAGCAACCTAGAGACGAGCTGGGCTCCGCTACCACATGATACGGCTCAAATACCTTGAGAGCCTTGGTGATGCCTTAAATGGAGCCGGATCTAGTCTCAAGCGCGGTTGGGGTGGGTTCAAGCGGATGGATGCGGATTAGGAACCGATTAAGCGAACAAGGAGTTGGAGCGGAAGACTTGTAAATGAAAATGGATGAAATGGAAGTTCGGATTGAAGGAAAAGGAAAGGAGTCTTATATATGTATATGGGTTTCGGACATAGAAGTTTGGAGGAAACCCTCTTGGCAACAAAGGCCAAGCAACCTTCCTATTACAAACAACTAACGATTTCCTCTCAAGGTTGGTTCGGTCATCAATGGAAGGATGATGAACAAACGGCTACCTTGAAGAAGGAGAGAAGCTACGGTTTTAAGAACCTAGAGTAGCTAATGGCTTAAGGCTTTTGGGAAATTAATTCACAAAACAAAAAGCCAACCTAAATGAAGGCTAAGTCCTTCTATTTATAGGGAAAGTCTCTACATGGGATAAGACCCAATTACCCTTGGACAAAGGGGCCACGTCCTTCATGGGACACGCGGGCTCTCTTGAGTGTGTGACGCGTCTCTTGTACGGTCGAGTGACCAGGAGTCCGCATGCGTGCGCTGCTGGGCCCGTGTGCAATGTGTGCGGGCGCTGCTGTGCGAGCTGGTGCGTGCTGGCTCGAGCGATGCGGCGATGCTACGACCTCGGGCTGAGGTGCGGGAGTGGCTTGGGTGCGCTGACTTGCCGAAGCCTCGGTGATGGGCTTTAGCAAGGTCTTTGCGATGGGCGCGGGCTCGTACTCGGGCGTGAGGCTGCGAGTCGAGTTGCTGGTGCGGCTGTTGGGCTCTGACTCAAGCTCGGGCGTGAGGCTGCGAGTCGAGTTGCTGGTGCGGCTGTTGGGCTCGGACTCAAGCTCGGGCGTGAGGCTGCGAGTTGAGTCGTTGGCGTGGATGCACGCGTTCCATTGGTCCTCGCTCCTCATGCTGTTTTCTTCGGCCCTAAGTGCCCGGATGAGAAGGCTGAACATGTCTCGGCTCCTCAAGCCTTGACTGCGCGTGGCTTTGGATGGGCCGAGGGCTTGGGCTGTATCACGGTCTCCCAGGCGACATCATATACCTGAACCAAGGGAAGGAGGGCGACAAGGAGACATATCTCCCCCACGTCATGCGCGTGAGATTCTTGATGATACCTCAGGTCACCCTTTCAGTCGTCATGTAAGACGTCACAGGGTCAGCAGGCGAGTGAAGCTTCCCGCTGATACTTATGATGGTACTAAAGATCCTATTTCGCACATCAACAAAGTGAAGGATTTCGTCCAGTTTCAAACCCACAGTGATGCGGCTTTATGTCAGATATTTGTTATGACCTTATCGGGAGTTGCTCGTCTTTGGTTTGAAGGTCTTCCTGGCGGATCCATTAGTAATGTCGCACAGTTGGAATCCAAATTTCGGAGCAGATTTAGTACAGCAATTCCAATTCGGAAATCTGCCGCAGCGTTATTTGACATACAGCGGAAGCCCCAAGAGACATTGAAAGAATTTCTCAGCCGATTCGATCTGGAAATGTCATTAACGCCGGGCGTTACTATTGATTTTGCCATAGAAGCTCTGAAAAGAAACTGCCACTATGGAAAACTGAAAGATGCATTGATGGTGGATCCTCCAATATCCTTGGACGCACTAAGACTTAAAGCCCATAATTATGCGAAAATGGAAGAAGAAGAAAATAGAAATAGAACATTTAATATGCCGCCTGGGGCACCTCACATCCCTGCCGCTCCCGCAAATCCTCTGGTTGACGATCATTACACTAATGATTACGCTCGACGGAAAGATTACATCCCAAAGACCTACGATAAGCAAAAAGGAAATTCCTCGAAAGGAAAACAAGGTAGTTCCCCTCATCAGCGTCAAGGGAACGCTAACAAAAATCGGGCGTATGATCCGGATTTTCCCTCCTTGAATGTACCAAGAGCGGAGATCTTGGCGATAGCGGAACAGCGAAATCTTCCTATCCGTTATCTTGCACCCCCGAAACCTGGAGTGCTTTTAGGCAAAAGAGAAAACGCTTACTGTAAATTCCATAAAGCCAGAGGACATTCCACAGAGGCTTGCAGAGAATTAAAGTGGGCGATAGAACGCTTGGTGGAGGAAGGATATCTGGGAGAATTTGCGACTCAAGTAAGGGAAGATGCCCGAAACAATCCGATAAGAAGAGCGGCAGACGAACGACCAAGGCCCCCTCCAGTCCCACAGCCGGATAACGCTCCCAAAGGAAAGGGTGGGGAAACCTTCGCGATAGATGGCGACGACATCCCCATAATCAATATCATAGCGGGAGGGATCCCCTACGCAGATGAATCAGAACAGTCGATGGTGGCGAAAGGGGAAAAGCGTACGCGAGACGGCATGACAAAGAAAGGTGGAGCGATAGACATACTTGATCGCATGATGTTATCCTTTTCAGAAGATGATGAAAAAGGCGTTATCTATCCCCATAATGACGCCTTGGTAGTCACACCTGTCATCGCCAGTCATGGTATAAGAAGGACTCTTGTGGACAACGGGAGTGCCGTGAACCTTTTTTCGCTGGAAGCTTACAATCTCATGAAACGCCCCCACGATGAGTTAACGCCTAGTAAGAGACCCATAGTCGGAGTGGATGGGACCCCTATCCCTGTTACGGGTGTAATCACCTTACCCGTATACTTCCGAGAAGACACTTACAAACGGTCAAAGAATTTGTTGTTCCTTGTTGTGGATCTAAATCTGCCCTATAACGTCATACTCGGACGACCTTTCCTCAATCGCTTCGGAGCGGCGATATCACAAAAACATCTAAAGATGAAATACCCCTCCTGGGACGGGGTGGTATCGATAAAAGGTGATCAGAAACTGGCGGCAGAATGCTATTCGCTCATGACTCAGACGAGCTGCGATAGATACGTGTGTATAGCGGCAGACCCCTACGAGCAGGGTGATGAAAAGCGCGCTCAACCCCTTGACAAGATGGTACCCGTATCAGTGATAGGCAAAGAGGGAGCCAGCTTCCTGGTCAGCGATAAGCTCAGCCCAGCGGAAAATCTTCAACTGGCACGGCTGCTGAACAAATGCCAAGGAAATTTCGCATGGAAGCCCGCCGATATGCCAGGTATATCACGAGAAATAGCCGAGCACAGGCTTAACGTTGACCCTGACGCCAAGCCAGTTCAGCAAAAATGACGGGCGTTCTCCACCGAAAAAGCGTCGGCTGTGGAAAAGGAGGTTGTAAAGCTCCTTGACGCGGGTTTCATTCGCGAAGTACAGTATCCCACTTGGTTAGCCAACCCGGTTCTTGTTCCTAAACCCCATGGAGACTGGCGTATGTGCATTGACTTCACCGATTTGAACGATGCTTGTCCTAAGGATTGCTACCCGCTTCCTCGCATAGATCAGTTGGTTGATCAAACCGCTGGGTACGCATATCTAAGCTCATTGGACGCCAATTCCGGATATCATCAAATCCCTATGGCCCTAGAGGATGAGGAGAAGACCGCCTTCCTTACTCCTAAAGCCACGTATTGTTACACAGCGATGCCATTTGGACTAAAGAACGCGGGGGCCACGTTTCAGTGAATGGCAAATAAGATTTTTGAGGAACAAATAGGGAGAAATGTGGAAGCATATGTTGACGACATACTGGTGAAGAGTGCGAATTTTCATGATCACCTGCAGGATCTAAAGGAAGTTTTTGATGTGATGAAAAGGTATCGCATGAAGCTAAACCCCCGGAAGTGCATGTTTGCATTTCAGACGGGTAAGTTCTTGGGCTACGTAGTTAGCCAGAAAGGTATCCAGCCTAATCCTTCCAAGGTTAAAGCTATACATGATATGATATCGCCGAGAACCGTTAAGGAAGTACAAAGGCTAACGGGGCGCGTTATCGCTCTGGGACGATTCGTCTCCAAGCAAGGAGAAAAGTGCCTCCCTTTTTTCAAAGTCATACGATGGAAAGCCACGTTCGGGTGGACCCCAGAATGTGAGCAAGCATTTGTGGACTTAAAGGACTATTTATCATCTGATTTATTATTGACAAGGCCCGAGTCCGGCGATACCCTGTACTTGTACTTGGGCGCGGCGGACGAAGTGGTCAGCGCCGTCCTTGTTTGTGACGATAACCACACTCATCGCCCAGTTTACTTCGTGAGTCATGTCTTAAAGGACGCGGAACTGCGATATGCTCGTATTGAGAAAATAGCGTTCACCCTTATACAAGCCGCCCGCAAGATGGACCGATACTTCCAGTCTTATCCTATCGTTGTACTTACAGACCAACCCTTGAAGAGGATATTTCGAAAGCCTGAATCTTCAGGAAGAATGCTGATCTGGGCCCTAGAACTCGAACAATATGGTTTGAGGTACCAGTCCCGGCCATCCGTAAAGGCTCAGGTCCTTGCTGATTTTATAGCGGAGTGTACTTTCACAGAGGACCCTTTGAGTGGTGTACCTGAAGCGGAATGGAACGATATGGATCTCCCGTTCCCAGAAACATATACGGATCTTTGGATCGTTCATGTGGACGGAGCCAAAAACCAAGAACTGGCGGGGGCCGGAGTCTTCATAAATGGGCCGCACGATATGCATATACGGTATGCTATTCGAATCTTGCAGCCTTTGTCCAATAACGCAGCCGAATATGAGGCGTTGCTAGCTGGACTCAGAATAGGAAGAGAGTTTTCTTCCAAGGGAAGGCGCGATACCGGCCAAACAGGAGATCTGCGTCTAAAAATTTGTAGAGACTCCAAACTGATAATTGACCAGGTCTCAGGACACTCTCAGGCTCGAGAACCTATTATGGTGCAGTACCTCTCTAAGGTAACGCGAGAACTAGTGGAAATAAAGAAAGAGGGCATGCAAGTCAGCTTCGAGCACGTTCCCCGAGAGGAAAATGCTTAAGCCGATTACCTTGCCAAGCTGGCCGCGAATCCTGAAGCATCTATACCTAAAGATGTGTATTATCGTGAGCTATCGGTGCCGTCCTTCATGGAGGAACAAGCCTCTTTGTGTGTGAATGAGCTCGAGAATGATTGGCGGATTCCGGTAATAAAATACCTGATGCACGAAGAGCTGCCTGACGGTAACGCTGAAAAGATGAAAGTGCTAAGACAGGCTGCTCGTTGCACGTACTATAACGGGGATCTAATTCGAAGATGTTTTTCTCACCCCGCTGCCAAATGTATAACCAAACAAGAGGGCCTTCACACCTTACGCGAAATCCATGAAGGGATATGCGGAATGCACGCGTCAGGCGGCACCATGGCGGCACAAGTTTTCAGATCAGGATTCTACTGGCCCACCATACGAAGGGATTGCCACGATTATGTACAAGCTTGCCCCAAATGTCAGGAATTTGCTAGAATTCCTCGACGTCCAGCCACGGAAATATCGGAAATCATCGCCCCTTGTCCTTTTGCCAAATGGGGGATTGACATCCTGGGTCCATTTCCAAAGGCAAGGTCCCAATTGAAATTTGTGATAGTGGCTGTGGACTATTTTACGAAGTGGGCGGAAGCTGAAGCGGTTGCCACAATCACGGCAGAAAAAACATGGCGTTTTTTCAAACATCAAGTTATCATGAGATTCGGGGTGCCTCGTATCCTTGTCAGCGATAACGGGACCCAGTTCACCAGCCAATTCTTCAAAGACCAATGCTCAGAATTCGGGATTGAGCAGAGATTCTCTTCCGTGGCTCACCCACAAACCAACGGACAGGCAGAGGTAACTAATAGGAGCATCCTCAGCGGTATTAAGAAAAACCTAGAGGGGTCTAAGAAGAAGTGGGCTGATGAATTGCCATACGTGATGTGGGCATACCGCATGACCGTAGAAGTTAGCACTGGATAAACGCCTTTCGCTTTGGCTTTTGGAACTGAAGTCGTTACGCCAGTGGAAATTGGGGCCATGAGCCTACGGGTGGCTCACTTTCGTGAGGAACTGAATGAGGAACGGTTACGTGCTAACCTGGACGCGTTACCAGAGGTTCGAGAAGAAGTCCTACTGAAAATGCAACACTACAAAAGAAAAATGGCCCGTTATCATAACAGGCAGGTCAAAGAGCGATTGTTGAAAAACGGTGACCTGGTGCTCCGAGACAGGCGAGCAACCGGACAACGTATGGGAAAGCTTAGTCCTAACTGGGAAGGACCGTATCGCGTAACCCACGTTGTCGGAAGAGGGGCCTATCGCCTGGAGACACTTGACGGTACGCCCTTATCCAACTCCTGGAATATCGCTCGTTTGAAGTTATATTATCCTAGAGTTTAATTTTATCTGTACTATTTGGATTATAACGACCCTAACCGTGGCTAACGCTCAATAGGAGAGTTTTCGTGGGTTTGTGGTTGCTTTTGTGCAGGTAAAAAGGGGGGTACCCTGGGAGTGAAAAGTCCTATCCTTGTGATGGTCGGTCTTGATCAGATGGCCCACTAAGTGAGGGCACGACCCCAGTGTATCCTTGATTAGCGTCGGATTGAAAGATCCTTGACGCCCCCGGGGGTGAAAAGTCCTATCCTTGTGATGACCGATCTTGGTCAGATGGCTCACTAAGTGAGGGCACTGCCCGGTATCTTTGGGAGTGAAAAGTTCTTTAATGATAACCGATCTCGTGGAGACGGTACATCAAGACAAGACACGCCCCAAAGAGTTAGAAACTCTGTTTAGAAACAAGAATCCTATCTTAACGGTCGGGCTGGTGCAGCTAAACCATTAAGTAAGGACACGGTTCTAAACGAGAGGACAACGCCTATAAAAGTGAAAATTCCCTAGCCTTGTGATAGCCGTCCCGATCCGACAGCTCACGAGATGAGGCACTTAGAAAGGCCGAACGAGAGATAAGGGAAACGTGAAGGATCGCGTAATTCCAGCTAGTAACCGGATGAGTAATCCCTGGCGAAGTATAGAGCTGAGGGAAAACACGATTCGAAACGGGTTCCGTGATAAAGCCTAATGATGGCAGCGAACAGGCTCCTACGGGTAATCACTATCTCTCAAATCTCGTTTTGTTACTGATGATCTACAATTAGAAATGTGCAGAATACTTCTGAGCAGCGGAAGGAGCGGTGGTCATGATACCGATAGGCTTATCGAAAGGCCAACCCGACATAGATCTTGGTCATCTTGGTATAAATACCAAGGATCTGCTCAAGAAAGTAAACGCACCGTGAGGATAAGGCAACCCCAGTGACGAGAGAAGTCTCGCGATGAGAAAAATAAAAGAGGAATATCGATAAAGGGATTGTCTAGAAATATTAAAGGCATCTCAAGGATTTACAAAGATTCAATGTTCAAAATAATTATGCCGCAAAGACAAAAGACAAAAGCCAAGCGATATTTGATCGCTGGAGGGAACGGCAAAATATCGCGACATATCAGCTCTCGGGGTCTTTTCGTTTCCAGCCCGCTGCCTTGGCCTGGCGATAGCCTGCCTCGTTGATATGGGCAGAACTCTGTAGAAAGGCTTTCGCGACATCTTCGCCCTTGTACGCATCCACCCCATGAATTTCTTCGAAACACTTAACTAGAACACGGGCGGTCTGTTCAGCATGCCACCAGCCCATATCGACTGACTCTTCCGCCAAAGCTGCCTTCTCCTTTTCTAAAGAGGACTTCTCATTCTCCAAAGCAGTCACTTTGGCCTGTTCCTCTGACAAAGCTGTTTCCAGAGCGGAATGTTGTTTCTGTAAATCGTGGTGAGCCAGCAGTATCTTGGAACGATCTGCCAACACCTTTTTCCTTTCATCTTGCTCCTTGGACAGCTCCGCCGAAACAGAACGGAGGGAAACAGTCTGATGCTTCACCTCCTCCGCCCAGTAGTGAAATTTCATCATATTGGAGAAAAGGCTAGCACGGAAGGAGTTCACTTTGTCATCTTCCGCCTGGGAAAGGAAAGTTTCCCGTTCTGCAGATGAGGCCAGAATTTGAGAAGCCAGCAGGGCAGAAACCTCATCTGAACCATCGCCCCCGATGGCTGCCAAACCACGGGCACGGAAGTCGAACAACTCAACCTGATGGGTCACTTCGCCGAGCCCGTTTAATGGACAAAGATCCGCCACAAAATTGAAAGAGGTTCCGACTTCATTATAGCGTTGCCGCCAAGGAACGCTGGAGGGAACGAAAGCCAGAGGACCAGGGGCGCGAACCTGTGAAGAAGAACTGCCCGGGGGCAGGAAGGTACCATGAGGCTGATAGCCCGAAAGGTCCTGCAAGACGTCTTGATAGCCTAAAGAAGAGGAATAATGATGCACAGGCCCACCAAAGGAACTGGGCGAAGCACCAAAGGGGTCCGCACCTCCTAGGTTCCCCAAAACTTCCGCGGAATGTCCACCTGGAGGAACCACTGCGGAATTAGGAACGTTAACGGAACCACCTTCCCCCGCGATGTTAGAGGAGGGTATGTTCTCATCCTCGCCTTCTATCCGGGCCCTCTTCGCGGAACCCCTCAGCACATAAGTGAGATTCATATCGCCTGAAGGAGCGGAAGCAGTAACTACAACGGTCTCCTGCAAGGAGTACAAATTGAGAAAAAAGAAAAATAGATCAAATGACGACAGATATTGAGGCACAATATATCGCGGAAAAAAAAAAACACGCTTACGGTAGCGGTGTTGAGGGAAGGTGGTGCCTCAGAAGAACCCGCAGCGTCGGGAGAAGGAGTAAGAGTGGCGATACTCCGTGTTCTTTTCTTCTTTTTTCCTCTGGCAATGGCCTTAGGGGCCTGAGAAGACGAGGGAGCAGCAACGGTCACGATGGGAACACCTTCATGGATGTCAGTATCCCCTTCGCCAACTGAGGAGGAGGATACTTGAGCGAGATTCGCGGAAGTAGCCGAAAGCTCAGAAGGATTATCAGTGGCCTCTGAATCGAGCTTTTCCCTTTCTTCTCTATTCTGAGCTCTCCTTAAGCGTCTTCTTACGCTTTCGGGTTTATAATCAGGATCCGTCGCTGCAAAATCACAAAATAACGTCAGCGTTAGTATCAGTGATGAAAGGGAAAGGTAGCGCGATACTCACGTCTAACGCACTCCTGAATGGCCATTCTACAGGCCGTGAGTCGAATATGAACGCTGATCTCCAGTTGGAGTAAGGTGTTTAACCATCCTTGTTCACGAGCGGGAAGTGTCCCCGGTCGACTCCAAACGCCATCTTGGACGTCCTGGTTGAACCCAGAATGCCACTCGGGACCAGGAGCGTCAGGAAGATTTATCAGAAAGAACTCCTTTTTCCAAGCCTCAACAGAAGACTCAATATGGAGCAACTTCCAAGTAAAAGACTTGAGAGAATCATCGTCAAAGCGAGGCGATATGGTTATCACACCCCGGCACTTCATCAATTTAAAAAGGGATCTAAGCAACAAAAGAGAAGGGGAAGTGATCCCCTTATATCTACAAAGTTCCAAAAAAGCATAAACACAGCAATATGCATTTGGGGCTAACTGGGCAGGATTGAAATTGCCAGCAATAAGCAAACCCTTGACGAAAGAATCGATAGGGAGCCAGAAACCG
The DNA here is from genome assembly GCA_963691705.1 of Viola odorata. Taxonomy (NCBI): domain Eukaryota; kingdom Viridiplantae; phylum Streptophyta; class Magnoliopsida; order Malpighiales; family Violaceae; genus Viola; species Viola odorata. Next base: position 27,979,877 of record OY829540.1, on the reverse strand, counting down.
TAGCGAAACATCTGGGCATATAAGACCCTTTGATTGCCGGTCAGAACGCTGTTTAAACGAACTGACCCAGGGGCAACAACAGCTTGGTAACCGTCAGGAATAATGGCACCGTGAGTAGCCAAATGCTCCTGGAGAATGGCCTCCGTGGTAATAACACTGACCGTGGTATCCATTTTCTTCTCATCGATGGATTTTGACTCAGAACGGCGAGTCTTTGCCATGGCAGGACTAAGGAAATAGAAATGAAGAAGACGAGGGAAAAGAAGGGAAATACCTTTGAAAGGAAAGAACTTTGAAAGCCTTGAATGGAGGTGAGAAGGACAAGACGGCCGAGAGATAATATGAAAAAGTGGAGTGAAAAAGAAAAGGGAAGAAATAAAGAGGGTTTATAACCCTAGTAATTAAAAGGAAACGACGGATGCTGCAGTCGTTGTGTCGAAGCGGCATGAGGGATAAGACTCAAGCAATGAGTACGATTCTAGAAGAAGCGCGACAAACGCTTCGATCTTGTTAAAATTTCTAAACACGCTAAGGTGAAGCGGCAGAAGAAACGAACACGTGTGTCTGCACCATCATGACTTTTCCCGCGCACCGACGGAAGGGTCGCGAGCATTAAATGCTCTGAAAAGTAGATGTGACTTTTTGATAAAAAGCAAAAGCGATATCACAAGAAAGGAAATGATGCAAATCGACGTTGAATAAAAGAACAGTTCTCAAGACAGTACAAGAGAGCGAAATAAAATAAGATATCGCCCGAAGAGCAAGGTACCGATATCGCCGCGAGATAGGACGTTATTACAAGACATGGAAAACAAATAGCAATGTTCTTCAATGGATCAATTAAGAGTCATCGCATGCCTCGCCGTCATCATTCCCTTGCTTTTCCCCAGAAGAAGGAAAACCCCTTTCGCCTTCACTAAGATCTTTAATTTTTTGGGAAGCGTAATCGGCCAGCATGGATGAATCGACGGCGCCTCGGATATGGAGATCCATAAATCCTGCGATACAAACCTCGATGGTCTTATTCTTCCACCAGGCTATCCTCGAAGGAACTTTGGCCAAATCGGCATCACGAGATGACAACTCTTCACGGAGGAAGACGTTCTTTTTATCAGCCACCACCAGTTCCGCCTCTATTAGCTCTGCTCTCGCTTTCCCCTTCGACTTCTCCCGAGAAAGTTCAGCGCGACAATCCTCCAACTCCGCCCGAGTTCGTTCTTGCAACTGCGATAGCTCCTTCGCCTTCGCCAAGGCCGCGTCTAATTGTTCCTGCAAATCCGAAGAGGGTCGAGTTTTGTTACGCTGATCTCCAAGAAAATAATGAAATTTTCGAAAGCTAGCCAGCATGTCGTTCATGATGTGTGACTGTCGTGTCTCGGGAGCATGCTGTAAAAACTCTTCCCTGTCCTTGGAAGAAGTAAACATCTGTCCCACTATGGGACCCACGGGCTCTTCTCGCGATAACGGATCCGATATTCCTAAGGCACGAAGCCCGTCAGTACCGAAAGAGGACAAATCCAGCTGATATCCAGTGGGGCCCTGGGACCTCTGAGGAGAAAGGTTGGCGATATAAGGAGGGGAACAACTTTTTGCGCAATCACCAACGCCCGAAATTGAAGACAGAAACAAAAGATGAGGCTTCCGTGGGAGAAATTCAGGAGGAACGCTTAAATTCGAAACCGGTAGGGTTGCCTCTGGGATAAAAGAACCTATCGGGGAAGCAGGATGGCCCAACGACAAAGGAGAGGTCGCGGCTGCCGAGGTCTCATTGTTTTCGATAGAAACGGCGGAAGGCACCCTGATAGCTTTGATATCTTTCACCACTTGCGAAGTACTCGCGGCATGAGAAGCGTTAATATTCTCGAGGGGGACCGCGTTAACTCCCTTCAAAGGGGGAACTGGGGGGTTAGTTTTCTCTGTGCGAACCTTCTTTACGAGACGCTCCGTCTCTTCTGCAATTTCTTCGCTATCGTCCTCAGCCGATTCCGCCGTGTCATCATTCCTCCTCGACCTAAGTTTCATCCTTTGGGCAATAGTAGCATGACGTAATTCAGGACCAGTGTCCATGCTCTCGCTATCGCTGTCGATTTTCTCAAACACAGGATCGCCTTGAGCTACCCTCTTGCCACGGGACGGAAGCCAATTTTCAAGGAAACAAGAAGGTCGAGTGGAGGCTCTGCGAGTTGTGACGGTTTTAGTCCCTTCCCTTCCAGGCGGAATGGGTGGGCGGCGGGAATTTTCAGGCGAAGGAGAAGGAGGCAGCGACTGGAGAGGTGTTACGTTCAAAGGGGCGTCACTTTCCCCAGAAGAACTACTCTCAGCGTTACCTGCCAACAAAACATATTAGCAAATTAAGAAGATTGAAGCGATAAAGAAGAAAAAGGGAACTCACCCACAATGCACTCTGACAAGGGCCTGAACCGAGCAAACTCCAGGATACGGAAAGACCCTTCTATTTCTAACAAGGCGCTAACGTTGGAAATATCCTAGCTTGACAGCGCGTCCGGTCTTTTCCAAACGCCACTATTGATTTTTCGATTGAAACCCCCGCGCCAGAGTCGTGACGGCAAACGGAGGGTGAAAAAGCCAGACTTCCAGTCATCTACGTGTTCCTCAAAACCTTGAAAGTTCCGCCAGAACAGTTGCACAATGACATCATCCCATCTGGGGGTAATATCTACCAGGCAGTTGCGACAACTCAAGACAAAGAACGTGCGGAATAGATCAAGCGATGGAGCAAATATACGCTTCATCTCGCACGAACGAAGGAAAGCGTAAATACCACACCAAGAGGGTGGAGTAATCTGGACGGGATTAAGGTCATAACGATCTAGCAATTTCAACAGAGAAGTATGGAGTGGGAAACGGAATCCGTAAGTAAACATCTAGAAATAAACTAACCGGAATGTTCCCCACATGGCGTCAGGCAGCCGAGTGTCCTTCAAAGAGACAAAAGGGCGATAGCCCGTGGGAAAAGTAATACCACTCTCCTCTAATTCAACCCTCAAAACCTCATTACAATTGAATATGCTGCGAGTTCTCCTAGCTTCGGGATCTATGGGGTTTTCAACAGTTGAAGACATAAGGGACAGGGAAAGTAAATCTACGGCGGTAGAAGGAGTAAATACCTGGAGCAAAAAGCCAGTGAGCCGGTCGCCGACACCAGTGAGCGGTCGCGGTAAAACCTCTCGAAGAAAAGAAGTGCAGAAGAGAGAGAAAATGTGCAAAAACTCAAAATATTAGCAAAAGCAGTAAAAGAGAGAGATGATTTCCTTATAAAGGAAAAGCCTAAAGAAGAGACAGCCTGTAAAAATGAAACACGTGCAGAACAGAAAAAGACACGTGGATAGTCATTTGTGCCTTCTGAAAGAAGACAGTTACCGATTAGAAGTTGAAGGCAGTTACCCGTAGCGAAAGGGACGCTTCCGCGATAACCCGGAACGCTCAGAAAGAAACAATAAGTAAGCGATGAGAAGCGAAAAGGAAGTAAAACCATCATTCATTATTATGAGGAAGGCCATACGGCATCTACAAAAAGAAGGGTTAGGCCCTACTCTTCACCGTCGGACCAAGTAATGCCGTAGCAGTAGACCACGTCGTCTCCATGATCGCCACCCCAGAATGAAAGTTCACCGACCTCCTTTCCAGCGGCAGAAGTCAACTTGGGTGACTCCTCCTTAACGCCTGGCGATACTGCCCCGGCGGCCGAACAAGCAGAGGGAGCCCACGGAGGCGATTCCTGCGGAGGGGGAGACGGTTTTTTCTCCTCTCGAGTCGAAGAAGCCAGAGAGTCAAAAAATGACTTAGAAGCCTTGGCAGCCCTTTTCCTTTGCCTAGCAGCTTCTTTTCTCCGCCTCTTGCGACTCCGCCGACGGACGACCGGTCTCTAAGGGGGTGTGGCAGGAGGATTATCCGTATCAGGAGTAGTCGGGGGAGTTGGTGGCGAGTCTCTCGAAGCCGTATCTAACAAATAAGAATCAGCCATGAGATCGTTGCGAAGAAAAACGAAGGAGAAAAAAATAGACGAAAATGAAAAAAGAATCGTCCCATTAAATAGCGGGGAAAAGAGTAGGAGGGACTCTTCGATCACCCAACCCGACTCTTGAGGATTGGCACGTGTACAGTCTGAAGTGCAAGCATAGATTTGCAGTCACGCCTGTTGAAATCTCACGCTAATCAAGAATATATCCCCCAATCAGTTGTTACAATGGGGACGGCGCTGAGTTAATATAGAACGATCAACAGAAAACCGCCCAGTAGCCAGACAGTTTTCAGTTGGGCTAAGAATATCTTCATTGGAAAACGACGAAGGGCGCAGCAAAGAGGAAGAACAGTTACAAGGCGGAATGATTGAAACGATTTATTTATTATGGCCTACCGGCCGAAAGATACATTTACAAGGCAAGAGGAAAAGAAAAAGGCCCAAAGGGAGCCACCGTTATCAGGCGTCAGAACCAGCATCCTCGGGCACCTCAGGAAGGTCCCTCAAGGAATCCATGACCAGGACAAGATCATGGGAAGTGGCCCTCATCCCCTTCAGGCAGCACCCCAACATGTCCTTGCGCTGTTGCAGCATGGCAATCACCACCTGGATCCGAGCGATGGAGGCGGTCAGCTTCGACACGCTCTCCAAGGGACTGAAATCCTCCAGGGAGATAGCTCCCAGCCTAGAATGAAGCGGGGTCAGCATCCCTTGCAGCTCCAGGATATCCTCAGAGGTCTTGACTATCATATTCTCCAGGAACCCGATGTCACCATCATTGAGATTCTTAAGAGAGTGGCCCTTAGAAAGAAGAAAATTCTTGGTCAAGTGATCCATAATACTGACTGATAAAGATGAGGAGAACGTGGGTGGAGAAAGCTCTTCGATTTATAGGCTCCAACGGAGGGAGGCCATAGAAAAAGAGAAGAAAATAAGGTCCTTAAAAGACGAGCCATCCCGATAAGCCTCAAGGACCGATAGGCCTGAAACGGAAGGAAAAGGTGACGATCGTACGCTGTCTGCGATATGTATATGGGAAGGAGTACGAAACAGAGTCTGGAAAAACACCGACAAACACGATATCACTGGTAGTCCTGACGCTAAAACCATAAGGTTCCCGGTATCCACAGTATAAGGCCGCGTTGATGTCACACAGGCGTCTGGTGGTGTGAAGCCGCGCTAATCATAAGGAAGCTGATGGCGTAAAGCCGCGTCGATATCGCTGTTTTCTCAGATGTGAAGCATAAAGGGGGCTCACGTGACTTCGAACCTCTGTAAGTATGAAGTTTGCTAACTTCTATATAGATATCTATCTCCTCTGTGTCTTTGCAGTACACTTAAAAGGATAGCAGACCTGGAATATACGCCGCTCCCTGGCATGATCTGGTTGAATACCCTTGACGGTGTCGCGAGTAACCCGTCAACGGTCCTTCTATGACTCGAACGAAGCTAAAGCTTCACAAGCCTTGTCAAAGAAGCCAAGTAGACTAATATCGCCGAGCGAAAGAAACGACCTCTGAACCATGAAAGTGATAGCGGTTTCTTAGTAAGAATTCTTAACGTCTCAGGGAGACTGATCTTAAACAAAGGATGAGGTTAATCTGAGCGATGGAAATTTACGGATCCAAGTTCGGACTCGACACTAAAATTGAGCAGCGCTGAGCAACGGGGGGGCTCAGACGCCCTGTGGAGATATCACCTCACGAAGGAATCTACTCATATCTAAGATGGCAGACATGGATAGCCCTTGGTGAACACCCGGGCTAGTTTTCAGTTGGGCTTATGATAACAATTAGAGCACTCCTGACGGCTACACGGCAACTATGGTATCTATCTTGGACGAAGTTCTATAAGCTTCTCGGAGACATCTGTCTATCGCCCTTGCCAGCGGAAGTCTCCTAGGATGGTCGACTTCAGCGGGGGGGGGATCTCATGCACCTTTATGCGCACGGCGTCATCCCATCCTAGGAGACCAAGGAGGATATCGCTCCCGATAGACCCTACATGATTATCGCCCCAATGACGGAACTGATATCGCCCGAAGCGATGGTTACAAACGTTGCCTACCCCTATCGCTGTAAGGTATAGCCATCTTAAGCCTATAAATACCCCCACGAATTCCAAACAGAAGGTAAGATCGAGATCATCTTGGAGAACCTCTACCATTCTGAAAACTCGAACTGACTTAAGCATCGGAGTGTCTACGCCGGAGTCCCCCTCCTGCGCTTTGCAGGTACCTCCGACGCCGATCGCTTCCCATCCGACTAGCTGCTGCAGCCGTTTCCGACCAGAAGAGATCTCGGATCTTATCACTTGCCATAGTTGCTTCCGCACTTTCATTCGTGATAGTAATCACTCACGCTACGGGATCGCAATTCAAGGATATAGTGTGTAGGCACAAACCGACACCTCATCGCAACTCTCAATTCTTCCCAAGTCGCAATAGGCGGTCTGCCTTCGACTCTTTGTGTCTCACAAAGGCGATCCCACCATTGTATGGCTAAACCCGCGAACTCGACAATAGCTTTGAGGTCCTTGAATTGAGATTTTAGTTCGGCCATGTCGACCGTTAACGAGGTCATTGCTGGATTGAGAGTGGAGGAATCCTCCGAACCAGCACCCAAAGGTATGTCACTCAAGGGTGGGTCTTGGTGAGACATAGAACAAGTACCTGCAAAAGGAAACAAACACAATTTATATATAATAAAAATTGGTTAGTCCCTCCCTTACGTGTTTCCCTCGTGTGTCACACTACACTCTAATATTCTCACAATCCTCACACGCACTCTTATCTTAACTAAGGCCAACGCTTAAGCTAACAGTGACTCTAAATCAAAAGAAAGCACGCGGACAGCAAAGACAACAAGGGTTGGAAGGAAAGATGAGGAAAACCTAGCTAATGTTCAAGACGAAATAGCTTGATTTGAACACTAGGAAGGCTTGGAGTAGAAATGTGATGTAGAATCAAGAAACAAAAACCAAGGACACAAATAAAAGCTAGCTCAAAAAGAAGATGAAATGGAAGGGAAGAGATGGAGTTTAAAATCAGTAGCTTGCTCCCATGTTTAAGTCAATGCAAAAATTGTCAAAAATGCACCTTGATGTACTACCACACTTCTAATGCCAACATACACTAGTCTCTTGCTTTGACTCACATGTAATCTCTTTTCTTTTCTTTTTGATTTGAGGGATTCAATTTACTCTTTTTCCCTTCTTTTACTTTCTGTTTTTGCTTCTTCCTTCTTCTTCTTTTTTGTGCAAGTGCAAGAGAGCTCAAGGAGTGTATGACAAGGATTTTAATGTTTAGAAGTGAATGACAAGTAGTAGAAAAACAAAAATTATTTTTCACTAAATGCCGAAAATATTTTTGCTAACGTGCACCTGAATTTTTTCGCTAAAATCAGCCACTAATTTGCACTAAAAATGCACCAACATTTTGCTAAAATGCACTAATATTTTATCTAATGTGCACCGAAACTTGTCACTAAAATGCACCACCATTTTCACTAAAGTGCACCAAAATGTGTGACAAGGAGTTTAGGCAAATCAGATTGCATGACAAGCAAAATGGAGAGCTAAGTTAGCTACCCTAGGGCCGGCTGTGAACAAGTGGAGTGCGGAGTAATTTTCAAATACTTGGCTGAAAATAGAGTGATGTGGCCGGCTGTGAAGAGAGTAGCAATTTTGGACCACTTAGCTACCAAACAAATTAAGTCCACATGGCTCTCAAGGCCACCTTAGCATGCTCCAATAAATTCAGCAGCAAATAATATCAAGAAGATGAAGATTTAGGTCATAAATAGCACTAAAAACACTAAAGAATCCAGCCAAAGTGTTTTTGCAAGATCAAATCACTAGAAACAAAATTTCTGACCTAAAACCCGAAATTGCTTGGATTGAAAAAGTATGGCAGCCGATGGTAGGAAACAATGTTTCCACCGTAGATATTGAAGGAGAGTGTGTTTGAACCGTGGAAATGGCAAGAAAATGGTGTTTTTCAATATAGAGGAACGACAATGAAAAATCAGCAAGGGAGAAATTTTTTCGACCAACGTAGAGAACATTGGCGCTCCGCTACCACATGATATGGTTCAGCTTCTGTTTGGGGGAAGGAGACCGAATTTGATGAAGGAGCCGGATCTAGTTCCCTTAACCGGCAGCTTGCTTGGATGTTCGGATGGAGGTATTTGCAGGTGTTTTAATGGAGATTTCAGTGCAGCGGAATAACGTAGTGATGAGTAGAGATGTATTGAAGGAGTACATGTAGATAACTTGCAAATAGAGAAGACCCACTTTGCAACAAGGGCAAGCAACCCTTCTATGAAACTTACAAGGATCTCTTGACAAAATCCGACCCTCTCACTAACTAGAGTGAGCAACCCGGCTTGATGAACAAGAAGAGAGTAGCTGCTGGTTTTAGGAACCCTAGACTAGACCTAAAATAAACCCTAAATGATATGAGCATGGATCCACCATTTCCCGCACACATTGCATGGGCAAGGCCTCCCGCGTGGCCCATCTTCCCCGAACGCGCTCGATGAGAAGGCCAAGACAGTACCTGTTCATGGTCAAGTTCATGGGCCATGAGCAAGACCATAAAGTCTGGGTAGACTTGAGTTTTTGAGTGACTTGTAGTTCACTTGAAGGGCAAATAATTATGTAGTATAAATAGGCTATGTTAGCCATTTTTAGGACTTGTCTTTGATTTGAATGTTATTTCTCTAAGACCAAACCCTAGTGTAGCTTAGTATAGCTTAGATAATTTAGGGTTCTTAAAACCAGCACTTCATCTTCTTTACTTTGTAACAAGGTTGCTCTAGCTAGCCTAGAGAGGGTTTGTTGGGTATTGAAGTTATATACTTATTATTGTTCATCAAAACACTCTCCTTTTCATCCATTAATCCGCTGCACAATCCGCAACCTTCTTGCGACGTTATCCTCTCCATTTAAACACCTTCATCCATTCATCCGAACCAGCAGCCAACCTCTCACAAGAGGACTAGAGCCGTGGCTCCATTCAATCCGTTCATCTTCTCTAAAACAGAGGCTGAATCCTTATCACTAAATTAACTTAAACTAATTGGCCTTAGAAAGATTCACTCAAAAGAAAGACTAGCCATAAAAGAGGCTATACCCTACTATTTATAGCTGAAACTTATTATATTAAAACACCTAAATTACCCTTGGTCAAGGGGGGAAGTGGTCGGGCTTGGAAGATGGGCCTTGTGGCCGGCCACTTAGTTAGCGCAAGGCTTGGAGGCAAGGCCTTGGGTGTGCTGCTCAAGGGCTGCACGCTCCTTGCTTGGCCTTGAGTGTGCCTTGGTGTTTGGCCAAGGCCGAGGCCTTTCTTCAAGGAGGACGCGGGCTAGACGAGTGGCGCGGGCTAGCCGGAAGCTGTCACGATTTGCTAGGGTTGGAGCAGAGATGTTCATGGTATGCGCGGCCAACTCATGAACTCGTGTTCCTAGAGCATCCGTGCTCATATCATCTATCCCGGAGAGTTGAAGGGATTTGAGGCCGAAGGGGGGGGGGGGGGGGACATAAGTGTTAACTTGGTGTAGGGGTATGTCAAGGTGGGCATTTGTAGTGTGACGGATATGGCGCGTGATATGAGCTTAAAGGCTCCAGCTCGTCCTTATGCCTTGCCCGGACCAGCCTTGGATCTCACGGCGAAAACTAGCACATTAGGGACTATTTTGGTGATCAAGTCAGCCGGCCTTCCTAGGTTTAAATGAAGGGTTATTTTAGAGTTTTCTCATGTAATAATTCTCAAGCTATAAATAGAAGGAGATAGCCTCTTTTATAGCTTGCCTTTGATTTTGATGATATTCTCTTTGGCCAATTCTTAGAGTAAACTAGTGTAACTTAGGGTTCTTGGTAACCGGTGCCAATAGGGCTGAATACCATTGTTTATCTTCTATCCCTTCTTGTAATTAAGCTCTTGAGCTTTGTTCTTAAATCAGAAAAGAGAGATCCTTAATTAGTTTGTAGAAAGGTTGTTTGTTCTTAAGATCAAGAGGGTTTTCTAATTAGTTAAGTTCTTATTATGTTCATCATCTAAACACCTCTAAACATCATCCATTTCCGCTGCAACACATACTCCATTTGAACACTAAAAGCACCTTCATCCGTTCATCCATCCAAGCTGCCAACCTCTCACAAGAGGACTAGATCCAGCTCAAGAACAGCAATTCGGCCTCCTTCTATCCAAATCGAAGTTGAGCCGTTATCAAGTGGTAGCGGAGCTTCAGCTGTCCTCTAGGTTGGTTTTTCTTGTTCTCCTCTTCATTTCTACGGTTAGAATCATCTTCTCTACCGTAGAACTTCCTTCTTTTGTGCTGAAATTTTTCTGTTTTTTCATAACCGTTCCTCTCTTCGGTTAAAACTTCATTTTCTTGAGTTTCTTGGGTTCAAACACCTTCATTCTTGTTCTCTATGGTTTAAATATTATTTTCTACCATAGGAATCATTCCCACTTCATTTGAAAAATTTGGTGTTCTTGAAGAAATTTTTGTCTTTTAGTGTGCTGAATTTTGGAAGAACACAAGTGCTGAAAATTTTTGTGTTTGTGTGCATCAAAATGGACGAAATTTCTTCTTCTTAATTGTGTATTTGCTGCTGAAGTTATTGGAGCCTCCTATGGTGGCCTTGAGAGCCATGTGGACTGATTTGTTCTCTTGCTAAGTGTCGAAATTGCTTGTCCAACCATAGCTGGCCACATCACCTTGATTGTGAGCCTAGTATTTTCCTCAATTGTGAGCCAAGCATTTCAGCTTGCTCTCCAACCTAGCCGGCCCTAATTTAGCATCTCTACACATTGTATTTTTGTCATACTCGTCCACCTCACATGCCACATCACTTGCTAGGTCATCCACTCAATTAGTGACACATCATCTTCACTTGCCACATCACACTTTTTGGCATTTAGTGAAAATATTTTCAAGAGCTAAACTACTGTCTTTCACTTCTTCTTTGAAAATACTTGTCATACAAGTGAGTCTTCTTCACCCTTTGCTAAAAGCAGAATTTAAAAGAAGGGGACTAAAAGAATTGATCAAAAACATAAAAAAAAAGTGATCAAGTTCCTCACTTCTCTCAAAAACAAAAAAATAAGAGAAGAGAAGCAAAAGAGTCACAAGCAAGGAGCTACTTGTGTATGTCCATTTTAAGTGAATTACTTTGATTGTGTAGTGTCTTAGTGGATGAACACAAGTTTCGGTTTTCAATTGATGTTTTCCAATTCAGATTTTTGTTTTCTGTTTTTTCCTTTTGCCTAGTTTCGGCTTTGCTATTTTTGTGAGCATCTGTTCTCCGTTTGTTCTTAAATTTGGTGTGAGGAAACTTCAGTCTGCGTAGAACAACTCTTATGTTTTACACTTCTCCTAATTCCGTTGGTTTCACATACTTCTATCCAATTCAAAATCAGTGCGCAGTTTTCACTCGAAATTTCAGCTTTGAGTCTTTCATTTCTTTGTGATTTTCTCTTCTTGTTTCTTTGAGTCTTTTCTTGAGTAGCTTGAGCTGTGTTGTTTTCTTCTTTGTTTTCGCATATTATTACTCGATTCTAAGTCCAATTTCGGCCCAAATTAAATCCTTTTTCCTTGGGCAGAATTTTGACTTTCCTTGCCTTTCTTTCGTACCTTGGTTGTCTTGCTTTCCTTGAGCTCTAGTTAGGTATTTCTAGCTTAGGTCTTCGGTTGGTGATTCAAATAAGAGTGTGAGAGAAGAGTGTGAGTACATTAGAGTGACAAACACGAGAGTGAAACACGTGAGGGAGAGACTAACCCCTTTCAGCTATCAATTGTGTTTATTTTTCCTTTTGTAGGAATTTTTCTATGTCTTCCTACATACCGCCGCATTTGAGGGTTGCTCCTACTAGCCACGCATCTTGGTATCATGTTGAGCAGCCCCCCCACCTTGACCGTAGCCATGAGTACTTCACCAAGGCTTCCCCTTCCACTCCTTCCTGGTTGGAGTATGATCATATTGCACCCTCTCGGCAAGCCTATGCGTATGAGTCTTATGCGACTAGTGGAGAGATTTCGTATGGGCATGAGGACTACTTCACCAAGGCTGCCCCATCCCCACACCTTGGCACCTCACCTTTCGCCTTGAGGATGGCTCTAATTCTAGCGCGCTTGGACAGAAGCACTCAAGCCATGACAAACACCATGGCCGCAATGACACTTATATGTGATAACCTACAGGTTTCCGGCCACCTTGGGCAATGTGAAGAGGTTAGCATTTGTACTCTTGGTTCGCCATCAGTCAAGGAAAGTTTAGTGCCGCTTGGGAGGGAAATGAATGTATTGCAATCCATGGATGGTTTTGAGACACCGTTGGTCGAGGAGATTGAGGATCTTCCTACTGTTGTTTCGGCCGATTCACCATCACTTATTGAGGATGATTTGCCTCCGTTTGAGGAGAAGCTACTGGTTTCGGATGTGCATAGGGGGTTTGGGAGCGAAACGAACACATGTAGGGCTTGTGAGTCCACTTCGGATTGCCATGAGACAGCCGCTCATTGCCTTGCATTGCAGCGCAAATTTCAGTCCTTGGGTAGTGCCTTCTCCATCATTCCGAGGGTGCCTATACATAGATTTGTGGATCCGTTTCTCCTCAGTTTTGGTCACATGGGCAGCGCACATTTCTTTCCATTTGAGGCGCCATCAAGTGGTCTCACGGTCTCGCACTTTACACGGATTCCGTCCGCTGCTCGTTTGGTTCACCATAGCGCCCTCGCCTTATCAGCCACTACTAAGAGCCCGCACTTGGCCCTAGTTCACTCCTTGCCTCGTCATGGTCAATCCTTGATTGTTCTTGGCTGTTTTCCTTCCACGCCTACCTATCTTCCCCAATCAAGGCCTCCACCTTGGCCTATATTCCCTGAAAGGTGTAGTTGGAGGGTTCCGTGTGTATCCATAAGCTGTGAGCATGCCTTGACCCGTTTGGCCCTGCAAGGGATGGACCCTATAGATTCATGGTCGAATCTCCTCAAAGGGGGAGGGGATGATACGAGCTTGAAGACTCTCACTCCACTTTCGGAACCCCACACCCTCCAAAGCTTAGATTTGAGGACGAATCTCTTCAAAGGGGGATGGGATGATATGAGCTTAAAGGCTCCAGCTCGTCCTTATGCCTTGCCCGGACCAGCCTTGGATCTCACGGCGAAAACTAGCACATTAGGGACTGTTTTGGTTATCAAGTCAGCCGGCCTTCCTAGGTTTAAATGAAGGGTTATTTTAGAGTTTTCTCATGTAATAATTCTCAAGCTATAAATAGAAGGAGATAGCCTCTTTTATAGCTTGCCTTTGTTTTTTATGATATTCTCTTTGGCCAATTCTTAGAGTAAACTAGTGTAACTTAGGGTTCTTAGTAACCGGTGCCAATAGGGCTGAATACCATTGTTTATCTTCTATATCTTCTTGTAATTAAGCTCTTGAGCTTTGTTCTTAAATCAGAAAAGAGAGATCCTTAACTAGTTTGTAGAAAGGTTGCTTGTTCTTAAGATCAAGAGGGTTTTCTAATTAGTTAAGTTCTTATTATGTTCATCATCTAAACACCTCTAAACATCATCCATTTCCGCTGCAACACATACTCCATTTGAACACTAAAAGCACCTTCATCCGTTCATCCATCCAAGCTGTCAACCTCTCACAAGAGGACTAGATCCAGCTTAGGGATGGCAATTGGGCGGGTATGGGTATGTTAAAGCGGGTATGGGCGGGTATGGGTAAATACCCAATTCATACCCGCTTTAACATACCCATTATTACCCATACCCAATATACCCAATACCCAATTGGGTATGTAATGGATATCCAATTCACTAAATTTTTTTTTTTTTTTTATAATTAAAGAAAAATTCACTATTTAGGTTCGTTTTTACTATTTTGGCTCGTTTTTTTTTTTTGCTCATTTTTTTTATTTTGGCTCGTTTTTTACCGTTTTCTCATTTTTTTTATAGTTTTGGATCGTTTTTTTACCATTTTTGCTCGTTTTTTTCATTTTGGCTCGTTTTTTTATCATTTTGGCTCGGTTTTACCATTTTGGCTCGTTTTTTTTACCATTTTGGCTCGTTTTTATCGTTTTGGCTCGTTTTTTACCATTTTTGCTCGTTTTTACCATTTTGGCTCGTTATTTTACCATTTTGGATCGTTTTTATCATTTTGGCTCGTTTTTATTGTTTTGGCTTGTCATTTTACCATTTTGGCTCATTTTTTTACCGTTTTGGCTCGTTATTTTACCATTTTGGCTCGTTTTTTGACCATTTTGGCTCGTTTTTACCATTTTGGCTCGTTATTTTACCGTTTTGGCTCGTTTTTATCATTTTGGCTCGTCTTTTGACCATTTTGTCTCGTTTTTACCATTTGGGCTTGTTATTTTACCGTTTTGGCTCATTTTTTGACCATTTTGGCTCATTTTTACCATTTTGGCTCGTTATTTTACCGTTTTGGCTCATTTTTTGACCATTTTTGCTCGTTTTTATTATTTTAGCTCGTTATTTTACCATTTTGGCTTGTTATTTTACCGTTTTGGCTCGTTTTTTGACCATTTTGGCTCAGTTTTTGGTTCTCAAACAACAAAAAGGTTAATTTCAAGTAAAGCAATATACCCTACATAAGCTATTGTTCTAACAGTGATCAGCATATAGTTACGTTAATTTTCTTTAGTGGAGCTAAAAGAAAATGGGGGAACTTGACTTCTAAATCTCACTAACATGTTTTTCTTTTCACGAGCTAAAAGATAAAAGACCCAACTCAGCACTCGTTAGAGTCTTCATAATTCATATCCTAGCCAAAACAAGACCTAATTTAAAATCCCAAATAGATAAAAACTTGAATAAACACAGTATTACCATCTTCAATCCTCCTCCTCTCCCTCGTTTTCAGCAATATTGAAGTTCAACCTCACATCTATTCATGTACTTGTATCTGGATCCCAATCCTTAAAAGCAGTAGCGTATTCTGTTGAAGACATTTTGCCACCATCTAACAAGAGAAAAATCAATTGTGTAAAGAATATAGTTACAAACTGAAATAAGTTAAATAATTAATGTGTTAAAAATACCTGCCCATAACTAGCTTTGAGAACACATCAATGCCTCCACTGTATCTTCATGTAGTCTGCTGCGATTAGGACTCAGTAGTCTACCACCAGCGCTGAAAGATGACTCAGAAGCTACGGTAGAAACAGGAATAGCAAATATATCTCTAGCAATCGCCTGAAGTGTCGGATATATTGTACCATTCACTTTCCACCAAAGCAGGATATCAAAATCTGTAGTTCTTGGCAACACATCCATATCCAAGTAGATATCTAGCTCATTCCTAACAACAGATAATCTAGGCCTCTTTGAAACTCTCAATACAAATGAATCATACTCGGACATGCTATCTGCAGGAGGATCAAGATCTACTTGAGTAGAAGACTCACCAAGAACTTCATTACAAGTAACCATCTTGTTCCTATATTCATCCACCAAACTATAACAAACATCACAAATCTCTCTAACTTTAGCTGAATATTCTTCCCCATAGATCTTAAAAAAGAAAAAGTCAAGCAATTTAAGCTTATATCTAGGATCTAAAATAGTAGCTACCCCCATCAGCTTATGAATCTCATTCCAGTACTTGTTAAACTTTGACAACATGCACGGTGCCATCTTTTGCACTACCTCCACTGGTGAACTTAACCACTCATGCAATGCTAACTTTAGCTCACAAATCTTTGGAAAATATATATTAGCAGTTGGGTATTTAACACCTGAAAATAACTCCGTGACAGTGCAAAACAATTTCAATTTCTCACAAATTATTTTTGCAATTTCCCAATCACCATCACAAGGCAAGCATGTATAAGTGTTATCCCTCTGCTTACACCGAATAAAAACATCCTTATACCTTAGAGCATTGTCAAGCATCACATAGGTGGAATTCCATCTAGTCGGACAATCAAGAGATAACTTTTTTGAATATGTAACACGCAATTGTCTACATGTTTCTTCAAACTTTTCATCTCTTTTAGGGGAAGCAGTCCAAAATGAGACACTTTGACGAATTTTTTCAATCCCCTCCTTAATAACCTCTAACCCCTCTCTCACTACTAGGTTCAAGATGTGAGCACAACACCTCATGTGAATTAAAGAACCAGATAATATCAAAGACCCTCTATCCAAATCAATCAATAGTGAAGAAATCATCGCATCATTAGTTGAACAATTATCCACTGTAATAGTAGATAATCTCCTATCTATGTTCCAGTCCATCAAGCAATTGAATAACACTGAACAAAGTACTTCTTTAGTGTGAGGAGAAGGCACATATGCAAACCTAAATTAATAATAAATTGAATTACAATCGATATAAGCCAAAATTAAAACATGCAGAGAATTATTTATAAGTTAAAAAGTTACCTCAAAATGCGGCTTTGCAACTTCCAATTGTTGTCAATGAAGTGAGCAGTAATTGCCATATAACCTTTCTTTTGGTTATCTGCTGTCCACATGTCTGTAGTAATTGCAACTCTACCACCACTCTCGTCAAAAAACTTCATGACTCGCATCTTTTCTTCCATAAAAACACTCAATATATCCTTCTTGATAGTGTTTCGGGAAGGGCATTTAAATTCAGGTTGAAGTGAACTAATAAATGTCCTAAACCCAACATGCTCAACAATAGACAGGGGGTACTCATGCATGATTATCATATTAGCTAGTTCTCTTCTTGCAATGTCATGATCAAATAAAAAGGTTGAACTTTCTACCTCTTGATTACTACTTGCTCTTTCTCTATCTGTCTCTCTCTTCTTAACACACGTTCTGAGATGTGCATGCAAATGAGAAGTCCCGGCTACACTAGTTCCAGCATAATATCTACCACAATAAGTGCACTGTGCTTTATAAATCCCCTTAATTTTTACTCTTAAAAAGTGTTTCCATACAACACTTCGTAGCCGGGATTGAAAAAGTTCAGCAGCAATATCAGTGACAGAAACTTCGTCACTTTCTTCAGTAAAAGTGACTTGATCTGCGCCACTAGTAGCATCCATTGTCACCTGGAAATTTACCCAAGTGTTAGAATAAAATCAAAAGAATACACTTATAGAATTTATAGGGTTAATAAACATTGACATAGTGCACATTGTTGTGCCTGTGGCCCTGTAACTGTCAGCCTAGTTTCCTTAAGAAAAATAGAATTATCCAATCATTTTCCAGTCTAAACATGGCCTTCACTTAAAATATATGCGGAACACACATATGTCCAATTTTTTTATTCACTATTAATGAACTCCAGTGTGTGTGCATATAAGCTAGCTTTCGTAGAAGAAAATTCATTTTCTTCACTTTCCCCCCATAATATCTTTTCTCTGATTCACGCCCACAAATACTATTGATTTATTCCCAATCACTACATGTTTATCACTCAAAATAATTTTCCGCGTCTATTACTCTCAAACATTGTGTATCCTGCTTAAACAATCATATTTCCTATTTTAATGCTAATAAGATAGATGGATTAGAAATTACTGCATTATTCACTTTATGCATTCTTTAAAATTTTAGTCACAAGTAAGTCACTCAAACCAAAATATTTCCATGCAAAAGAAACTACTAGTTGATTACACCATGACTAGAAGGTGAAAACTATTCACTAGCACACATCATTGCTCCAGTGATCCCAAAAATTAGCCAAATAAGAGTCCTAACCAAGTAAAGAAGCAAAACTAGTCTAAGCAAAATTATGTATATCAAGGTTGGTTGGAAGGTGTTTTCTGTGTTTTTGGGTGCAAAAGCAAATCTATTACCTACCTAATTGCAAATTCCTATTAGGAAATCTAGAAAGTTAATCAACAAGAAAGTTGTCGGAGTTAGCCATGTAATTAAGATCATAGTTAAGTTGCGGTCTACCTAAAACATAATTAAGGTACTTACGTGGCCCCAACTTTGCAACCTTCAAGCTTCTGTGCACAACACTCAACCTTGCAAGAGCTGTTTTCTTGAGATCAGCCCTGTAATGGCTATCTCTAACCTGCAATGCGCAAAACATGGCTTAGTTACAGAACAATGTGCCACTATTATTGAA
Organism: Viola odorata; assembly: GCA_963691705.1. NCBI lineage: Eukaryota > Viridiplantae > Streptophyta > Magnoliopsida > Malpighiales > Violaceae > Viola > Viola odorata. The sequence goes on along the minus strand of OY829540.1, from coordinate 27,961,811 downwards.
GGAACAAATATTGCAATATAATTCTGTGAGCAACATGCCATTAAATCAAAGCATTGGATGCCAACAATCTGACTAAATAGAACCATAATTCTGAAAGTCAGGTTCATAAAACTCATCTTGAAAAGTGCAGAAATAAATGGAACTCTCTATTTCACATGGTCAGACAACTTTCTTTTGTGAATTTCTGGTCAGAAAATTTAAGACCAGGGGACTAATGATGAATAATACCACACTTAAGGAGTTGAAACAGTAGTTTAATTTGAGTAGAATAAAAGGGTCAGAAGGGTCAGAATTATTAGGCACAATACCTCTTGATTACCACTCGCTTCGAGCTATTGGAATACTGTCTCTATCAGCAGCATCGACTACATATCTGTCCTTGCATCAACCAGGAAGGAAAGAAAGATGTTAGTTCATTTGATAGAAATACAACAGCAAAAGATGAAATTGGAAGAAAAGTGAAATGCGATGCCTATTTCGGGGACCATTCTGGAGGATAGTAGAAATTATCGGCCCTAGCAGCTGCGAGCGTAGACTGCAACAAGAAATCCACATGGAAAACGCATTAGAATCCGATCCATAAGGCGTTTTCTATCAATTTTATCAAACTAAAACATTCTTTAAGTCATATATATCCACAGAAACAGCTGGAATGATCAATCAACCAAACATTATATCAAATTGATCCTGTAAAATTTTGATCTAGGGTTCATAGAACACCGCAAATTAAGACCAAACCAACAGAACCCAATAAAAACCACAGAAGAGAGTAGCTTACCATTACTGTTGTTGATATTCACAATTCATAATAGAAAAAAAAAATCTAAACCATTATTGTTTAGTTAAATTGAACCAAAGTTATCATACCCGGCGGAGAGGGAGGAGAAGGGCGGAGAGCGATGACAGAGAGAGGGAGGAGAAGGGCGGCGAGTGACGAGAAGCGTGAGGAAGAGGAGGAGGGCGGCGAGCGACGAGCGAGCGAGGGAGGGAGACGCGTGAAACTGAAAGAATATGGGAATACCCGTTCGGGTATTTTCCGGGTATCATACCCGGTTATACCCGAAATTATTATTTCGGGTATATCCATACCCAAACCGTACCCAGTCAAACCGGGTATTACCCGGTCAAACGGGTATGGTTACGGGCGGGTATCCGGGTACGGGTACCCATTGCCATCCCTAATCCAGCTCAAGAACAGCAATTCGGCCTCCTTCTATCCAAATCGAAGTTGAGCTGTTATCAAGGCGCGGCTGTCTAGGGTTTAGGCGTGGGTCGTGGCCTTGGAAAGGGGGGTAGGAATGGCTACGACTCTGATTGTGGCCTATGGGAGGGCTTTGTCGTGGGGGCCGAACCAGCTGCTCATCCTCATCACTGTGGTTCGTGTGAGCTCGCACACCGTCCACATTGTCCAATTGTGGTGGGTCAACATACAAATTTGCATTGCAAGGGTCATTTGGGCAGGTTCTTTGGTGGTAATGTGTGGCTGTTTGAGTAGGGTTGTGTGGGGGTCGAGGTGGGGCTGTTTTGGGGGTCAAAGAGCCGATAGCCTCTAAGATGGCCTTGTTGGTGTGCACTTGTGATTCCCATTGGCGTTGCAAGGCAGCCATTTGCACCATGAGGGTGGCCATGGCCGGATTGAGGGTGGAGGACTCGTCGGACCCCTCCTCTCTATTCAACCGATCCACAGCCATAATTAAGGTACCTACACAAAGAAACAAAAGCAATTCAAAAATAAAGGGTTAGTCGCTCCCTCACGTGTTTGGGCTCTCGTGTGTCACACAAACACTCTAATGCTCTCGCTGACTCACCCACTCATATCTCCATACAAAACCAAGTAATGTAGCTTAGCACAAACTCTAAGACTCAAAACAGCACAAGGAAAGCAAAGAAAACAAGCTTAGAAGGAAAGGCTGAAATGAAGTTCAATGATTTGATGCTTTGAACCTCAGTGACCTAGAGTAGAAAAGATGTGGAAAACAAGGCACGACAACTCAAGACACAAATGAAAAGGCTAGCTCAAAATACAACTCAAGAAGAAAAGGAAAAGGAGCGAAAATGAAAATCAGAAATTGGAAGCATAAATAAAAGCCGAAACTTGTGTTCTTTCACAAAGACACTTTTAAGAGCAAAGCGATTCACTTCAATGCACATACACAAGTAGTCCCTTGCTTATGACTCAATTGCTTCTCTCTCTCTTTTTTGAGTTTTAGGAACTTGATCACTTTTTTATTTATTTTTATTTTTATTTATTTTTATTTTTGATCTATCTCTTAGTTCCTTTCTTTTCTTTTCTGTTTTTGCAAAGAATGAAGAGAACTCACTTGTATGATAAGTATTTTAGAAATAAGAAGTGAAAGACAAGTATTTTGCTCTTGAATTTTTTTCACTAAAAGCCAAAATTGTGAGGTGGCAAATGAAGATGATGTGTCGGTTTTTGTGTGGATGACAATGCAAGTGATGTGGCTGGTGATGTGGCTGTGTATGACAAGCAAAAATTGTATAAGGAAGCAAACCTGGGGCCGACTTTGTGAGGGAGAAGTGTGGTGAGCAAACTGAAATGCTTGGCTCACAATTAGTGCAAATACTTGGCTCACAAAAGGGGTGATGTGGCCGGCTAGGAGTGGAGCTCAAAAATTCAGCACTTAGCTAAGAAACAAGCAAGTCCACATGGCTCTCATGGCCACCATAGGAAGCTCCAATAATCACAGCAATTAATCACCAATAATAATAAGAAGAAAAGATGACTTAGATGCACAAAAACACCTAAACAATTCAGCAATTGTGTTTCTTCAAAATCAGCACACTAAAAGACAAAAATGTGTCAAGAACACCAAATTTTCAAATGAAGGGAAAATGATTCCTATGGTAGAAAATAATGTTTAAGCCATAGAAAACAAGAATGAATGTGTTTGAACCGTGGATACTCAAGGAAATGAGGTTTCGGCCGAAGAGAGGAACGGTTGTGAAATGGAAAAAAAAAATCGGCCAAAGAAGAAAAGCTATGGTGGAGAAGATGATTCCAACCGTAAGGAGAGAGTTTACCAACCTAGAAGACAGATGGAGCTCCGCTACCACTTGATAACATTCGGGCTTGATTGGAAGGATTGAAGCCGTGTTGTTCTTGGAGCTTTCAGATCTAGTCTCCTTTAGGAGATTGATGAACTCTTGAGGGTGGATTGAGTGCGGAATATTTGGATGTTTAGGGAGTATTAAGGCAGCGGAATATATGAAGGAATTGTAGAAGGGAATTTATGAAAAACAATATATAAACTTGTAATCAAACATTTACAAGGATCTCTTAATCGTGCTCACCCTTACTTGATTATGCAATGATCAACCCGATGAGATTGACAAGAGGAAAGAAAACCAGTTTTAAGAACCCTAAGGCTTAAGCCAACTAAATGGTCTTCAATGGAGATAAACTCACTTAAAATCAAAGATAAGGTATAAAAGAGGCTAAGGCCTTCTATTTATACCTTGGAAATTATTACATGGAAAACCCTACACTACCCTTTACTTAAGACCCTAGCTGATACGAGCACGAACGCTCGAGGCGAACCCACTCATGGGCAGGTTGGCCATCCCGTGAAGAAGGCCGCGCCGAACCCTACTAAGCCACGAGACCGTGCGGCTAAGGCCTTGCCAAAGCCTTGCGCCCTCCTTGTTTGGCCGAAGCCCATCTTCCAAGCCCATCTTCAGCTGCTGCCAAGGCCAAGCCCCTTTGTCCAAGGGTGTAAGGGTATTTACCCATTGTTAGGATTTAGTATTTAAAGTGCAAGCATTTCATTTCAGCACTTGTCTTTGATTTGAATGTTATTTCTCTAAGACCAAACCCTAGTGTAGCTTAGGTAATTTAGGGTTCTTCAAACCAGCACTTCATCTTCCTTACTTTGTAACAAGGTTGCTCTAGCTAGCCTAGAGAGGGTTTGTTGGGTATTGAAGTTATATACTTATTATTGTTCATCAAAACACTCTCCTTTTCATCCATTAATCCGCTGCACAATCCGCAACCTTCTTGCGACGTTATCCTCTCCATTTAAACATCTATACACCTTCATCCGTTCATCCATCCAAGCTGCCAACCTCTCACAAGAGGACTAGATCCGGCTCAAGAACAACAATTCGGCCTCTTCTTCTCCAAATCGAAGTTGAGCACTTATCAAGTGGTAGCGGAGCTCCAGCTGTTCTCTAGGTTGGTTTCTTGTGTTTCTCTCATCCTTTCTGCCATTAAAATCGCTTCCCCTTTGGTCATTTCTTTTCGTTTGTTCTGGTCAGAAATTTCTGTCCAGGGGTCAGTTTTTGAGTCTGTTTCCTTTTCTGATCTGGGTCTGTTTTCTACGTCAGAAAAATCTGAAAATTTCTGTGCTTAAACATCTTTCTGTGTAGAGAAACTTTTGTGTTTTTGTCTGCTGCTAACTCAGTGATCTTGGTACACTTTTCGGCCTTGGAAGAAAAGTGTGCAGAAATCGCGCGAGTAAAACAGTCTGGTGTTGTGAGTCTGTTTTGAGTCCTTTCCACTTGGAATTTCTGTTTCATTTCTTCTACAAAGTTGTAGATCTTCGTCTTTAGAGTCTGTCCTGTGATTTTAGTAACTTTTGGGCCACCTTTGGGCTGTTTAAGATTCATAGACCGAAAGTGGTGCTTGGTGTTCTTCATGTTCATCTTGTGTTCTTGAGAATTTTGAGTTTTGATCTTTAGTGACCCATTAATTCCGAAAATCTGTGTTTGATGAATTGTTTTCTTCATTTATTTCATTGAGACTGAATTAGTGTGATTGGTGTATGCATTTGGTTCATCCATGTGTAAGAACAAGTGTAATGTGTACCATGTGGAGCTTGTGGTCCCATTTTGTTGGTTTGTGTAGGTGTCCTCTAATATACTAGGTGCATATTAAGCCACATCACCTTCTTTGCTAGCCTAGTATCTCATATAGGATATGCATAGAATATTCTTTTAGATATTTTATGAGCACATCCTTGCCACCTCACTTGACACTCACTTGACACATCACTTGCCACCTCACCTATTTTTGCCACCTCATCACTTGTGCCACATCATCAAATTTTTGGCATTTAGTGAAAATTATTTTTGTGTTTTAAACTACTTGTCATACACTTATGTTCATTTAAAAGACATGTCTTTCATCCATTGAGCTCTCTTCACTCACTACAAAAAAAAAAAAAAAAAAAAAACAAGAAAAGAAAAGAAACAAAAGGGACTAAAAGAGAAGAAAAGAAAAGATCAAGTCCCTAAACAAAAGAAAAGAAAAGAAAGAGTAGTGAGTCAAAAGTAAGAGACTCGTGTGTTGACATTAGAAGTGTAGTAGTTTACAATTAGGTGTGCATTTGTTTGAGTTTCGGTTTTCAATTGGTGTTTTTCCAATTCAGATTTTCGTTTTCTGTTTTTTCCTTTTGACTAGCTTCGGCTTTTCCCTTTTTTTCCGAGTGTCTGTGCTCAGAAATTTCTGAAATTTTGACAGGTTAAATTTCAGTCTGAGGGGAACAACTCTTATGTTTTACACTTCTCCTAATTCTGTTGGTTTCACATACTTCTATCCAATTCAAAATCAGTGCGCAGTTTTCACTCGAAATTTCAGTTTTGAGTCTATCTTTTCAATTGTGGTTTTCTCTTCTTATTTCCTTGAGTCTGGTCTTGAGTAGCTTGTCTTGGTGTCTTCCTTTCTTTGTTTCCACACACCTATCTATCCACTCTAAGTCAATTTGGTGATCAAAATCAAGTGTCTCTTCTTGATCACTAATTTGGCTTTCTTTCACCTTTCTTTCACCTTTCTTTCTAGCCTTGTTTTCCTTGCTTCTTCCGTGTGCCTTAGTGAGTCTTTGAGTCATTATTGGCTTCGGTTTGGCTTGAGCTTGAGAGAATATTGTGAGATTATTAGAGTGATAAACACGAGTGAAACACGTGAGGGAGGGACTAACCCATTTAGCTATTCAATTGTGTTTGTTTCTTTTTGTAGGTACTTATTTGCTATGTCTTCCTACATACCGCCGCATTTGAGGGTTGCTCCTACTAGCCACGCATCTTGGTATCATGTTGAGCAGCCCCCCCACCTTGACCGTAGCCATGAGTACTTCACCAAGGCTTCCCCTTCCACTCCTTCCTGGTTGGAGTATGATCATATTGCGCCCTCTCGGCAAGCCTATGCGTATGAGTCTTATGCGACTAGTGGAGAGATTTCGTATGGGCATGAGGACTACTTTACCAAGGCTGCCCCATCCCCACACCTTGGCACCTCACCTTTCGCCTTGAGGATGGCTCCAATTCTAGCGCGCTTGGACAGAAGCACTCAAGCCATGACAAACACCATGGGCGCAATGACACTTATATGTGATAACCTACGGGTTTTCGGCTACCTTGGGCAATGTGAAGAGGTTAGCGTTTGCCCTCCCGATTGGCACTCTATTGATGATATGTTAGATCCAATTGAGGAGGAGGTGTATACATCCGAATTGCCATCACTTATTGAGGTTGAGTCGACTCTGTTGGAGGAGAAGCTACTGTTTTCGGATGAGTCTACGTCGGATTGCCTTGAGGCAGCCGTTCATTGCTTTCCCTTGCAGTGCACATTTCAGTCCTTGGGCAGTGCATTATCCATCATTCCGAGGGTGCCTCGGCATAGATTTGTCGACCCATTTCTTCTTGGTTTAGGACAGATTGGCCGTGCACTTTTCCTTCCATTTGAGGCGCCTTCAAGGGGCCTCACGGTCCAGCCCCCTACTAGGAGTTCGCACCTGATCCGAGTTACCTCCTTGCCCCGTCGTGGCACATCTTTGATTGTTCTTGGCTGTTTTCTGTCCGCACCTACACGTCTTCCTCGAGGAAGGCCTCCACCTTGGCCTATATTCACCGAGAGTTGTTGTTGGAGGGTTCCGTGTGTAGACACCAGCCGTGAGCATGCCTTGGCCCGTTCGGCCTTTCGAGGGATAGACCTTATAGATTCGGGGTCGAATCTCCTCCAAGGCGGAGGGGATGATATGAGATTAAAGGCTCTCACTCTACTTTCGGAACCCCCCCCCCCCACCCTCCAAAGCTTAGATTCGAGGACGAATCTCTTCAAAGGGGGATGGGATGATACGAGCACGAACGCTCGAGGCGAACCCACTCATGGGCAGGTTGGCCATCCCGTGAAGAAGGCCGCGCCGAACCCTACTAAGCCATGAGACCGTGCGGCTAAGGCCTTGCCAAAGCCTTGCGCCCTCCTTGTTTGGCCGAAGCCCATCTTCCAAGCCCATCTTCAGCTGCTGCCAAGGCCAAGCCCCTTTGTCCAAGGGTGTAAGGGTATTTACCCATTGTTAGGATTTAGTATTTAAAGTGCAAGCATTTCATTTCAGCACTTGTCTTTGATTTGAATGTTATTTCTCTAAGACCAAACCCTAGTGTAGCTTAGGTAATTTAGGGTTCTTCAAACCAGCACTTCATCTTCCTTACTTTGTAACAAGGTTGCTCTAGCTAGCCTAGAGAGGGTTTGTTGGGTATTGAAGTTATATACTTATTATTGTTCATCAAAACACTCTCCTTTTCATCCATTAATCCGCTGCACAATCCGCAACCTTCTTGCGACGTTATCCTCTCCATTTAAACATCTATACACCTTCATCCGTTCATCCATCCAAGCTGCCAACCTCTCACAAGAGGACTAGATCCGGCTCAAGAACAACAATTCGGCCTCTTCTTCTCCAAATCGAAGTTGAGCACTTATCACTAGCCACGGGCTTGGCTTGGTCTTGGAGAGCTAACGCAAGGCCTCGGATGGCTAGCGCATGGGCCAAGGTGGGCGTTAGGGCTGGCGCACGGCCTTGCGCGGAGTTCATCATGGGATGCGAGGGTTTGGCGTAGCCTCGCGTGTACTTCTTCATGGTTGGCTCGGCCATCTCGTGAAGCCTTGTCGCGGATACGAGTTAGATCGCTTGAGCTCGTATCAAAAAGGCCACATGAAGGCAGAATGCGCAAATCGGAGAGTTATCATGGTTCGCGAGGGAGGGGAAATAGAAAGTGAAGATGAGGAAGAATCAGCCCCTCCTCACGGCCATTTGTGGGATGTTGACGATAGTGAGAATGTGGATAAGGAAGGTATGATCTTGTGAAAGTACCAAATTTCTTGGTTGTTAGGCGTAGCCTAAGTATGGCAGCTAAGGATGATGATAAAATGATCGAACAAAGGGAGAATTTGTTCCACGCCCGCGGGATTGCGAATGGAATGGTGATTTCCATTATTGTGTACAACGAGAGTTGTGCGGACGTGGCCAGCACTCTCCTAGTGCACTCCTTGGGCCTCTCCACTTCCAAACACCCACGGCCATATGTGTTGAATTGGTTCAACGATGGTTAAAGTAAAGAGCCAAGTTCTCATTCATCTTCAAATCGGCAAGTATGTAGATGAACACCTATGTGATGTTGCACCAATGCACTCTAGCCATCTTCTCCTTGGCAGACCGTGGCAATTTGATAAGAAGGCCATTCACGATGGTTTTCACAACACATACAAGCTAGAACACCACGACAGCAAGTTCCTTATTCCACCTCTTCTTCCTAGCCAAGTGTACGAAGACCAACTGAAATTGGAAAAGGCTGCTGCCACGTTTGAAATCACATCTTCGCTTAGAAAACAAAAGGAGTGGAGTGGAGTGAAGAAAGTAAGTTGTGAGAGAGTGAAAAACAGCGGGCATGAAAAAAGAGAGCATGCGCCGAGTGGAGAGAAAAATGTAAGTTTTACAAAAGACTTGAGTGGTAAAACATGGTTGAAAATAGTAAGCAAGTTAGTGAGAGTTTGAGTGGAGTGACAATGGGCAGCAAGGTGAGTTTGATGGCTAAAGGTAGAGATAAAAGACATGTGTTAATCTTGCGCAAGCCTTGTATCTTAATCCGATTCAAGGAAAACTCCCTTCTTTCTACTAACACTAATCCCTCATTTTCTAGTCTTGTTTCCCCTCTTTTGCTAGATTTCAAGGATGTATTCTCGGAAGAAATTCCCAATGGACTCCCTCCCGTGCGTGGAATTGAGGATAGGATTGATTTCCTTCCGGGATCCACTCGTCCAAACCGCCCGACTTACCGTTGCAACCCTGATATGAGCATGGATCCACCATTTCCCACACACATTGCACGGGCAAGGCCTCCCGCGTGGCCCATCTTCCCCGAATGCGCGCGACGAGAAGGCCAAGACAGTACCTGTTCATGGTCGAGTTCATGGGCCATGAGCAAGACCATGAAGTCTGGACAGACTTGAGTTTTTGAGTGACTTGTAGTTCACTTGAAGGGCAAATAATTATGTAGTATAAATAGGCTATGTTAGCCATTTTTAGGACTTGTCTTTGATTTGAATGTTATTTCTCTAAGACCAAACCCTAGTGTAGCTTAGATAATTTTGGGTTCTTAAAACCAGTACTTCATCTTCTTTACTTTGTAACAAGGTTGCTCTAGCTAGCCTAGAGAGGGTTTGTTGGGTTTTGAAGTTATATACTTATTATTGTTCATCAAAACACTCTCCTTTTCATCCATTAATCCGCTGCACAATCCGCAACCTTCTTGCGACATTATCCTCTCCATTTAAACACCTTCGTCCGTTCATCCGAACCAGCAACCAACCTCTCACAAGAGGACTAGATCCGTGGCTCCATTCAATCCGTTCATCTTCTCCAAAACAGAGGCTGAATCCTTATCAAGTGGTAGCGGAGCTCCAGCATTCTCTAGGTTGGTTTCCCTGGTTATCCTACCATTTTCCTCCATTAAAATCGTATCCCCATATCATCCTTGTGTTGTTGTTGCTGGACAGATTGTTTCTGTCCAGGAGTCTATTTTTGAGTCTATTTTCATTTCTGTTTGTGTCTGTTTCCTCCATCAGACAAATCTGAATTTTTTTGTGCTTAAACATCGTTCTGAGTAGATAAACTTTGGTGTTTTAGTCGGCCACTAACTCTGTGTATTTTACATACTTTTGGGCTTCTAAACAAAAGTGTGTAGAATCTGCTCGAGAAAAACAGTTCTGTGTTGTGTGTCTATTTTCGCTGTGTTCCACTTGGAATTTTGATTTTCTTTCTTCTACAAAGTTAAAGATCGTTGTCTTGTGAGTCTCTGTGTAAATTTTAGAATTTTTTGGTCCATGTTTGCTAGGTGTTAAAGGCAGAAGCCGAAGGTCTGCTTGGTATTCTTGATAGTTCATCTGGTTTTCGTTTTGCTTTTGTGTTTGATTTTGTGGGAGCCCAAAAATTCCGAAAACCTTGTGTTTGTGTGGTTTAATTCAGATATTATCTGTGGTAATTGTTTTCTGAGTGTTGGAGCTCCCTAAGGTGGCCATGAGAGCCATGTGGGCATTGTTGTTTGCTAGCTAAGTGCCAAAAATTTTAGCCCACTCCTAGCCGGCCACATCACCCCCATTGTGAGCCTTGTATTTTCATGCATTGTGAGCCAAGCATTTCAGCTTGCTCACTACTCTTCTCCTCACAATAGTCGGCCCTAGGTTTAGCAACCTTACCCTTGCCACCTCACTTGCCACATTGACACCACCTCACTTGCCACCTCATACATTTTGCCACCTCATCACTAGTGCCACCTCATCAAATATTTGGCATCTAGTGAATATGTTTCAAAGGGTAAAACTACTTGTCTTTCACTTCTCTTTTCAAAACTACTTGTCATACAAGTGAGTTCTCTTCACTCATTGCAACAAAAAAAATAAATAAAAAATAAGGAACTAAAACATAGATCAAAAAAAAAAAAAGGAGATCAAGTTCCAAATTCACAAAAAAAAATATAGATTGCAATTGAGTCAAAAGCAAGAGTCTACTAGTATGTATGAATACATTAGAAGTGTAGTAGTTTGCATTTAGGTGTGCAATTGTTTGAAATTCAGTTTTCAACTTTGTTGATTAAAGTCTCCGTTTTCTCCTTTTTCTTTGTCTAGTTTTGGCCTTTTCTGTTTGTGTGAGCTTCTGTGCTCGGTTTATTCTGAAATTTTGTGTGAGAAAACTTCAGTCTGAGTAGAACAATTCTTATGTTGGACACGTCTCCTAATTCTGTTGGTTTCACATACTTCTATCCAATTCAAAATCAGTGCGCAGTTTTCACTCGAAATTTCAGCTTTGAGTCTTTCATTTCTTTGTGATTTTCTCTTCTTGTTTCCTTGAGTCTTTTCTTTAGTAGATTGTCTTAGTGTTTTCCTTTCTTTGTTTCCGCACATACACATATCTACTCTAAGTCAATTTAGTGATCAAAATCAAGTTCTCTTCTTTGATCACTATTTCGGCTTTCCTTCACCTATCCTTCTAGCCCTAGTTTTCATTGCTTTTCCTTGTGCCTTAGTTATTCTTTGAGTCATTACTGCGTTCGGTTTTGGTTTGGGGCTTAGAGAGAGAATTGTGAGCTTATTAGAGTGATAAACACGAGTGCAAACACGTGAGGGAGGGACTAACATTTTTATTAGCTATCAATTGTGTTTGTTTCTTTTTGTAGGTTATTTTTCTATGTCTTCTTGTTATTCGGAGGATTTAGGGTCTTCTTGGGAAGAGGATTCTTGTTATTCTAGTGCCGCGCCCACGGTTACTAGTGACCGCTTCACTCCTTGTTATGATGGGCATCTTTCTTTCGTTGAGCATGAGGCACCGTATGGTTCCAGCACGTATATGGTTGATAGTGTAGCCTACCCGTGTGGTTCTTATGATGGGAGTGCCTATTCCGAAGGGTATGAGCCACAGTATGATTTTCGTGAGCCCTCACGGTAATCTTATGAGTATGAGCAGCCGGACCACATTGAGGAGCACCCACACCGCCCCTCTCTACCTTCTGTGGTGCCACCTCCATATGGATCCCGTAGCTCATCACGCGTGATAGAGGCGCCGGTTGATCACCTCCTTTATCCACACGGGCGTGACTATGTTCCATATAGGCCACCATCATCACCCCGTGACCTTAGGCCTCCTAGTGCACCACCTCGCCACGCGCTGCCGTATTTTTATGAGCAGCCTACTCACCATGTCACTTGGCCCCCGCCACCTCCTAGCCGAGACTTTGACACCGTGACTGCCTCCTATACCCCTCCACATTTGAGGGTTGCTCCTCCGCACCCTTCCTATCACCTTACCCCATCACATGACCTAGGGTCGTCCCATGCACAAGTACCTTCACCCTTCGACTCAGAGATTGCTCCAATTCTAGCACGAGTGCAACGTAGCACTCAATCCATGGCAGAAACCATGGCCGCAATGACGCTGATATTGGAAAACCTACGGGACTCCGGGCACCTTGGGCAATGTGAGTTGGCTAGTGATAAGAACATAGAGAATGGTGTTGCTTCTAGTGCTTATTTACCCGTCGAAGAGGTTGGCATTGTTGCTCTTGTTTCGCCATCATTTGAGGAGGATTTAGTGCCATCTATAGACGCTGCCCTTGTTGTTCAGCCCGTTGTTAAGGTGGTACCTCCATTGGTCGTGGATAGGGCAGTTTTGAGGGTGTGTTCACATGGTGATGATCATGGGGCGGATGGAAACAATGGGAGTGAACGTGTCATTTATGGGTTTACTTTGGGCTGCCATGAGAAGGCTCGTCATTGCCTTGATTTGCAAAGTAAGTTTCAAGATTTTGGTAGCCAATTCTCTATCATTCCATCGGTGCCACCTCTTTGTTTTGTGGATCCTTTCCTACATGTGGACCTTGGCCGCGCCTCCTCCTTCACCCTTTTGGCTTCACATCTTGACCGCGCCTCATCTTTCACTACTTTGGCTCCCCTTCATGGCTACACGGATCCACTTCTCTAATGGATTGAAAGAGACTTGGTGCGAAAGAAAGGAATGGAAGTCCTTGTGGTTAAATATTCATTGCCCATTTCGGTCTATCACACCATCCACGGTCTAGATTCGAGGATGAATCTCCTCAAAGAGGGATGGGATGATATGAGCATGGATCCACCATTTCCCGCACACATTGCATGGGCAAGGCCTCCCACGTGGCCCATCTTCCCCGAACGCGCGCGACGAGAAGGCCAAGACAGTACCTGTTCATGGTCAAGTTCATGGGCCATGAGCAAGACCATGAAGTCTGGACAGACTTGAGCTTTTGAGTGACTTGTAGTTCACTTGAAGGGCAAATAATTATGTAGTATAAATAGGTTATGTTAGCCATTTTTAGGACTTGTCTTTGATTTGAATGTTATTTCTCTAAGACCAAACCGTAGTGTAGCTTAGTGTAGCTTAGATAATTTAGGGTTCTTAAAACCAGCACTTCATCTTCTTTACTTTGTAACAAGGTTGCTCTAGCTAGCCTAGAGAGGGTTTGTTGGGTTTTGAAGTTATATACTTATTATTGTTCATCAAAACACTCTCCTTTTCATCCATTAATCCACTGCACAATCCGCAACCTTCTTGCGACATTATCCTCTCCATTTAATCACCTTCATCCGTTCATCCGAACCAGCAACCAACCTCTCACAAGAGGACTAGATCCGTGGCTCCATTCAATCCGTTCATCTTCTCCAAAACAGAGGCTGAATCCTTATCAAGTGGTAGCGGAGCTCCAGCATTCTCTAGGTTGGTTTCCCTGGTTATCCTACCATTTTCCTCCATTAAAATCGTATCCCCATATCATCCTTGTGTTGTTGTTGCTGGACAGATTGTTTCTGTCCAGGAGTCTATTTTTGAGTCTATTTTCATTTCTGTTTGTGTCTGTTTCCTCCATCAGAAAAATCTGAATTTTTTTGTGCTTAAACATCTTTCTGAGTAGATAAACTTTGGTGTTTTAATCGGCTGCTAACTCTGTGTATTTTACATACTTTTGGGCTTCTAAACAAAAGTGTCATCATAGTCTTCCAAGACTAGAAGAGACTGTGGTGTTAACAAAGAAAAGAGACTCGAGATCATCATTGTTGACATCGATGCTGGTGTATGAATATATTTCTTCCATGAGTTTTACAGTGGAGGTCCATGTTTGTTGGCACTGTTTTGCAAAATGACCCTTGTTTTCACAGATGAAGCAACAATCAGACTTCTTCTTCGAAGATTTGCGTCGGAGAAACCGCCATCGTGGTTTCTTAAATGGTTTTAAGCGTTTCATCTTCTTTCCTATATGTGGCAATGGATACGCTTTCTTATAATACTTCTTCTTATCATGGCAATGACAAGACTGTTGGGATGCACATTTGATTGTCAAGTTTGATCTTTTGCAGGCTTTTGCAATAAAAGAACTTTCTTTGAGGAAGTCTTTGATCAACTTTTTAGTTGGACAAAGCTTTTCAAAAGACTTAAGCATAGACTGATATAGTTCTCACATGAAGGCATCTTTGACTTTTTTACCTTGTGCTTTGAGCGTCCGGAGAATTTCATCATCGAGTTTCTCCAGAATAGAAGCAAGAAAAGCTTGTTTGAGATTCAGATTTGTCTGGCCACTAAGGAGGTAGATGTTTTTCGTCATGCAGTGATTGAGCCTTAATTGCAGTAGTTTTTACCACTTTATCTCTCGCAATTTTGAATGGTGTGCTATTGATTCCGGTACGAATCATTCGAATATTGCAGGAGACAGCCTTAGAGAGACGGCAGACAAAAAAGGAGCAGAATTGGGCATAATTCTGGCAGAAGTAGAACAGGCTGGTTGATGGCAGCTTTCTTGGCCAAGGCAAGAGCAGAAATCTTTTTGGACCAAGACATACTCGCTTGGTTACGCCCACTTAGAGATACCTTCGGAGCAGACAACGGATCAAATCCCCGATGATTGGAGCGTTTATTACAGAATAATTGAGGATATGCCACTGATCCTGGTCTGATAATATTTCCATGTGAGGATGAGTGCAATCAAAATACAATCTGAAGATTAATTAGGATTTTAATTTCCTTTATTTCCGCCTATTTTCTAGGAAAAGAGAACTTTATATACTCTTCCTAGGGTTTTGAGAAGGAGACGACTCCCTCTCTAATTTTGAATCTTCAGTACATTCTACATACATTTTCTCTCATTTGGAAACGAAGGATATTCTAACATTTCTATTACATTGTTATTTGCTTTTCAATTATGTGTATGAATAGCTAAGCACCCTTTTCTTAGTATAGGCAATAAGGCATGTGCATGAACATGCATGAGACCGAATCATTCTTATTAATCTTTACATATATATTTAATTGATCTCGTGATTATTCTTAATGTGTTTTTTGCTTGGTTTTAGAAGTAGTTAATCTAGAATTGAACAGATCTCGCAACAGTCATTCCTCTTGGTTGTGGATTATCGACCAAGAAGATCGAAGTAGACTCCGACGCGCTACTAGGTATATCTAGGAAATGGTAGGGGGAAAGGTTAATCAGATCTTGTCCCGACTGACACCCGATGATACTAGTCTAGAGTTGTCTTCCCCTAATCAATCATCTGCCAAAGCGGTAAACTCTTTAACCAGCAAGGTGCTAATTGGTAAGGCATCATCTCTAAGCTTACCTGAGGTGGTGTTGATGCAGGAGGGAAGCAGGGGTCATAAGTGTACCTTGATCCTATTGCAACTCTGTGGATTGAAGATGAATATCTCTGCGTCGATGATTGTATATCTTGTCTCATAGCCGCCAGCCTCTACTAGGAATTCTTCTCATATCAGATCTCTATTCCCGAATCAACCTTCTTGACTAAGGATTTCAATCTTGGCCAAGACAGTTACACGCTTGATTTACTTTTCAGTTTTAGATTTATCACGAAAACCCACATATCACCTAAGTGTTATTTGGTCATCATAACTTCACACAAAGAATTGTACCATTGCTCCCTATGTATTGATCCTCTTATTGCTATCTATAAGCAATTTGTTCTTAGTAGCGAATCATAACTCTTATATTTATTTTTGACGGGTTCGACACCGGTCATGCAGTGATAATGATAGATTAGATCTCTGCGGTCAAAAGAACAACATTTTATTTTGAAAAATTCATCACGCTGAAGATCAAGATGATCTTCATTTGTCCCAAGGAATTCTTGATGGATAACATGGATAGCATGGATGGTTGTTGTAGCTGAAGGAATTTGAAAGAACTGCAACTGTTGTTACTCTTCTAATGAGAGCCACCAATTATAGAGCATGCCCATAAAATGTGAGGCAAAATTATGGAGAACAGGATATAGCGTAGTGCCTGGTTTAGAGCTTTCAATATGAATCCACGGTAGGAATTCATCAAGTCGTTCGTGCCACTTAGATGGTGGTACATCATCTAAACCAAAAGTAAGTTTAGAGCTGGAAGGAAAAGTCGGGGCTGGATGAGGATCTGAAGTACTTGGCGGGGAATCATCATCATTGAGAACAACTTCACCATCGGAATCAAGAGGAGTTTCAGTGTGATATGGTAAAGGTTGATACATGAACTATGCTGGATATGAGTGATTAGAAGTAAGGGATGATTCCGTATCATTATAAAGATTGATAGTAGATAAATCCAAATCAGAGTTAGAATCTCTAGCCGTAAGCGATATTTGGGGCAACTTAGAACATTGGCGAAAGAGATTTTGAATAGGATTTTGAGTTGTAGACTTGATCATCATCTGTTCTTCACGTTCTGGAATATGAGACAGGTCTTCTGTGATAAGAACTTTTGACTTGCTTGATTATGTACGAGAATGTTTTTTAGAGTTATGAAGCTTGTGGATATGTGTTTCATGGGTTCCATAGTATTTGGCTGTTTTAGTTGGGTCAGGTATGTAAAGTGTTTAGGTTGATGGTGGATATGGATGTGTTTTTTCCTATGATTATAGTGGCGTAGTGGAAAAGAGGGGTGTAGGTGGTGGTTGGGAAGGTTTTTCTCCTTTGAGAATCCGGATTTGAGCTTTAAGAATTGAGATCTCCTTTTTCTTCTGTTTAGCTTGAAGACTTAGAGACATCACAAAGTTGATAACATTCTAGGGTTCTTGGAGAAGGGTAGGCGAGGAAAATGGCCGATCGAGATCACTGTTCTAGTCGTCTAGTGTACCTGCAAAGCGCCAGAGGGGGTCTCCGGCATAGACACTACGATGCCTAAGTCAGTATGAGTAGGGAAAATGGCAGGGATTTTGCAGGCAATCTTAGGCATTTCTTTTGTCTTGAATGGTGGGGTATTTATAGGCGTAGCAAGGGTGTTACCTATAGGGGATAAACGCTATCTCTGGTAGATAACGCTTAGGTCCTTTCAAGTGACGTCATGCAAGGTCTGGGATGGGATAACGCCGATTGTGTAGGTAGATATCGGGTGAGACCCCCCTGCGTTGATGTCGACCATCCCAGAACTTCTCGTTAGGTGAGGGGCGACATCAGCAGTGTCGGACGCTCGAGGGGAGCTACAGTACTCCAGCCTTGACGTTGGGTGTAAGGACGGAAATGCCCCTGAAGTCATGTCAATAGTCATCATAAGCCCAACCGAAAATGTGCCCGGGTGTTTACCAAGGGCTGCCGCCTCATTTTTGGTCTTGCTTGATTAGCAGTTTCCACGATGACGGAGGCTCGAATATCAAAGGTCGCGTCTTTTTAAACCGTCATTCCCTCGAGCCTATAAATTGATTTTTTCTCCGAACTGATTCTTCACATTCTTTTTTGCATTTCTCTTAACATTTCTTTTCTACCATGGACGAAATTACCAAGAACTTCCTGCTTTCAAAAGCCCATACTCTGAAGAATTTGACCCAAGCAGACATCGATTTTCTAGGGTCTATGATGATCAAGACTTTTGAGGATGTCCTGGAGCTTCAAGGGATGCTGACTCCTCTGCTGTCTAGGCAAGATGTTGTCTCCATGGAGGATTTCAGTCCCCTGAAGAAGACGACGAAAATATTTGCGACTATCTCCCATATCCAGATGATTATCACTATGCTGCAGTATAGGAGGGACCTGTTAGGGTGCTGCTTGAAGGGTATGAGGGCTTCTTCTTCTGAACTGACTTCCCTTGCGGATGCCCTGAGCGAAATTCCCTTCGCGGAAGGGGAGGATGACGTTGGGTCCAATGCTTGACCTCCTGTGGCAACCATCTCGCCCTTTTCTCTTTTTATGTTTTCTGCTGTAGCCGCGTGCATGCATAGGTCGTCATTGCCATAAATAAAATAACTTTTCTCATTAATTTCATTGACGATATTCTCCTTCGTATGATGTTTCGCCCGAAATTAATACTAGCCCAACTGAAAATGAGTCTAGCGTCGATTGGGTTTTCGCAACGTTTCTTTTAAATGATAATAAATATCTCTCCCAACCGTTTCTTGAATTAATTTCGACCCGCTTTTCCAATGCTAACTGATTGGGCGGCTTTCCCGACGCCTCTTGATTGGTGCAAACTTCCAATAGTCGTGATCACAAAATTGGATCTTGCAATTATGATCATTCTTCTCAGGATGTATTAATTATCTTCAGAAGACGTGCGAAAAGGCAAGAGTGCCTTTTTGCCACGACTATTTAATGGGATTTTTCTTTCTTTTTCCTGTTCATCTTATTCCTTCTATTCTTCTGAGGAAATTGCTTATTTTTCTATGGCTGACTCATGCGTCGCGGAGGCGGTAGAATATGATTCTCTACCAACTCCTCCTACTTCCCCAGATTCTGATGATCCTTCTTCGTCGCGCCTGAAAGGGCGATTCCGTCATCGCAAGGGTCGTAAGAGGTTAAAGAGAGAGAGCCCCGAATCATTTAACGAGTGCCTCGACTCCTGTGCTCCTACTATTTGGAAAAGTGATGAATTGTTCCCACCTATCGGCCGTTCTATATCTGGGGAAGGAATGCCTGTTCGTGATGACGGTCCTGAGGTCCCGACTCCTGCCGCCAAGAGTAAGTCGGGCGTGACTCCTTTGAAGGAGAAAGGTCCTTTAGAGGGCCCTTCGTTAAAGCTAGGCCAAAAGAAAAGGATTAACGAGCCTTTTCCTTTTCTTGATGAGGATTTGCCATCTTCGGACGGGGATGATTTCTATTGGCCTTCTTACTGGCTTGATGAAGATTGATATGTATGCCAGGCGTTTTTGTAGACGCCGTAGGGCCCTTTTATGAATGAAATAATATTTCTCATTTTCTTTTCCTTGTCTCGATCTCGCGTTATCTCATGTAGTAATTAACGTTGTTCAGTCGGTTATCGCTTCATGTAACCGTTTTTTAACTTCTTGCAGTTAACGACCTTTCTCTAAAAAGTATGCGCCTGGCTTTAAATTTTCTTGCAGCGCCTCTCCATGTGTCGCTTTTTATTTTATGCGTGTCCCGTTGTGATAGGTCGTCTGGTCATCTTGATGTTGATTGCTCCTCTTAAAAGGAAAACTACTCCGTTCTTTCTACTCTTTTGCTCTTACTTCAAATTTTCCTGACATTCTTTACTTTTTTCGCCCGCTCGAAGAAGATTCTCTCAACAGTTCGTCAGCTTAGACGATCCATCTATTGCTTTCTTCTCCAAGGTACTCTGTTCAACCTTGCTTTGGTTTTTCTTTCGCTGTTTGTTCATCATGCCTCGTACGAGATCTCAGGCAGCCCCTCAGGTAGCCTCTCGGGAGCCCATAGATCTTGAGATCGAAAATACTGTTAGTATTTTTACTTGCGAAATTATTCTGCGGCTCGAATTAGAGAGTCATGGTGTCTCTTTTCCCACTGGTTATACAGTTACGGTTCCAACCGACCGTATGAGGCTTCACGATAGACTGTGGGGAAACCGTAGGATGTTGTATTTTAAGATGTTCCTTTACGACTTTCGTCTTCCTGTCCATGCTTCAATAGAGGATATACTGTGTGTGGCACTCGGGTTTTAACGTGGGTATCATTGATCCCGACTGGGTGAGGCCGATAGTTCTGTCTAGAAAAGAGTTGGCTCAAGCTGACGCTTTGTTAGAGATGTGGTCGCCTTTTCAGATTCAAAATTTTTCTTTGTACAGGCCTTTATTTGAGTGCACCATAGGTAAGTCTTTAAATTTTGGCGTTATTGTTCTTCTTTCTTATTTACTAATGTGACTTTCCGTAGGGGGCGTTATCGATCAACCACCGCAGGGGATGACGTCCATCCGAGGATTGTGCCATCTCTAGTGATATCTTCTTCCACTCTATTTAGGGCTCTGTCTGACTGTAGCGTCCCGTTAAAGAAGAGAAGGACTTCAGGTGCAGCCCTCCAAAGGGGGCGCGGCATTTCCACTCACGCTTCTCGCTTTGTGGAGAACTGGTTGCCTATTCGGGAGAGAGGATCTGGCTCAGGCCCGACAATAGTTGAGAAAGATTTTTTTCATATGGGACTGAGGATATGGAGGATACAGATGCAGAATCATGCCTTCGCCAAGCCTCCTAAGCTCAGCGGAAGAGGCTTAGGGAGGAAAGTGAGATTCGAGTGACAAAGGCTGTTGCGCGTCCTCCTCTAGCGATAACGACGACCTCTGCCGTTCCTGATGTCCCCATTTTGTCTGGTGTCACTGAATGTGTTCCTTTGGTAAGGGCTGGGTCTTGCCAACGTCGTCCTCAATTTCAGCTGGCGAAGTTCTTGTGTCGTCAACCGAAACTCCCCCGATATCGAGGTCTTCTCCCGTCAATGAGGTTTTCGAAGTATCAATAGTAACGTCGTCAGCAGCAGACTCCTCCCTTGTCGTAGAGGCTCCATACTTACCCATCTCTTCCTGCATTCCTGACGTGGCGGTACTGGCTCCAAGTTCGAGCGGGCTTCCCGACTTGTCAGTAAAACTCCTCAGACGTTAGCTGTTCTGTTGGCGGTTCCACCCCTTCTCTCATTGTTGATCTTTCCCCTGAAGGGCCTCAAGGGGTTCCTTCTTATCAGTTGGACCTGTCGAGCTTTAGGATTGACGAGTGTCGAGCTTTAGATGTGTCGGACCCGTTGTCGCGAGATCAACCGACAATGATCTTAGCATGTGAAATGTTTGGTGTTCCTGAAGATGAGGAAAAGTTATTACGGCTTCCTCCCAATATTCAACGCGCACGCGTTATGAACAACTATTTAGCCACCTTCCACGAGATGCATTATTTTATCAAGGCTCATGGTGACAGGTTTCGAGATTCAACCAACTCGAAAGAACAGCTCGACAATGCCTTAGCTAAAGTGAGGGAGTTAACGCGACTTCAGAATCACACTCAAGCGGAATTAAACGATTGTCGTACTGACCTTGCACGGGAGAGGTCCAAAGGAAAAGCAAAAGTTGAAGCCTTAGAGGCAGAGTTGACGGCCGCTGAGAAGAAGAATTCCCTTCTGCATGAAGAGATGTTATCTCGTGATGCGGATTAGTCGAAGGTTCCGTCGAAGATAAGCTGGTGGAAGAAGAAAACTATGTGGGCTTTTACCGCCGGGTTCGCGGACTATTACCGCAGTAGGACTTTCGATCCTGCCAAGATAGTTGATTATGCCTCTGCAAAAATGAATGAGATTGATGGGAGGAAGGAGGGCTTTCTTTCTTCAGGAGAGGAAGAGGTAGGTGACGACGACAATGGCGAGGTGCTCCCGTTATCGGGTGATTCTAGTACCGCGAAGGGTGCAGAAGACTCTGCCTCTCCTCGTTAATTGTTTTTTGTTTTTTAATTCAAACATTGACGCCATTTGCTTTGTAATGACTAATAACGCCTGTATCTCCCTTTTTTAAATAATACTTGATCTTTGTAGCATTATCTTCACTTCGTGTTTCCTTGACGTTTGTCAAATGCGTTAACGCTTCTCGTCGCGTTTTCCTCAACTATCGCGTTATCGCATTTTCTTTAACTTAGGAATTGGCTCCATTTTTTAGAGCATTTAATGCTCGAGATTCCCTCATTAATGTTGGGGAGGTAGTCATGATGGCTAATGTACACGTGTCTCTTTGTTGAAGCGCTAGAGGTTACCGTCCCCTAGGGAATGATAAAATTGATGCGTCATTTTGCTTCCCAAAATTATACTCATTGCTCACGTCTTTTCTTGCTGACGCATCCTACATAACGACCGTTACAATAGTCATTTCATTTAATCGCAAGGGTTATAAATTCTTTCGCGTGCTTCGTTTCCTTCTTTGGCTACTTCTCTTATTCCCTAATCCTCCAAAAGGCAATTCACTTTTTCTCTTTGCTCCGCCATCTGAGTATTCTGGGTTTCTCTTCAGAAATGTATTTCTGCTCCTCTGTCACTCTCTTCCTCTTTTTAATTTAATCATGGCTAGAACTCGCCGCCGTCCTCAGTCCCAATCTGTTGGGGAGGAAAAAATTGAAGAAATCATTTCCACTATTACCTCTCCCGTCGCGCTCCGACGGTGGTTGAATAGTTGTAATACCGGCCTCGAATCTATGGAGGGTTGTTCAGTCGAGGTTGCCCCTAATTCACTCCGCCTTAATAGTGAATTACCTGGCAACAGTAGGCTTTTGTATGCTAAGATATTTAATTACGGTTTCCAGCTTCCTCTCAACCTTTTAGTAGCAGAATTACTTTCTGAGTTTGATTTGAATGCTGCCCAGTTAAGCCCTAAAGCTTATTGTGGTATTTACGCCTTCATGCAACTCTATAGATATAAAGGGATTGAGTCTCCCTCTCTTTTGTTGCTTCGTTCTTTGTTTCAACTGTATAATAATAGAGGCATTATAGCGATATCGCCACGTTATGACGATGCATTGCTAAAACCCTTTACTTGGAAACTCATGCACCTTTAGTCTTCCATTGACGCTTGGAAAAATGGGGTTTTTATTGTCAATCTGCCCGGTCCTTGGTGGAGGACTGGCTTCAACCAAAATATTAGGGACGGGGCTTGGGGTAGACAGTGGCCTCTTCCTTCGCCTGAGCAAGGCTAGTTGGACAAATTGCTCGAATTGGACATCAGCGTTCATACTCACAAACTTGCGTGCAAGACCGAGATTCAAGCCTGCGTTGAGAGTGAGTATTTTACCACTTTCTTTGTTGTTCTTGGGGGTACTAACGCTGACGTTATCTCATGTTTGTGTAGAGCCTCCGTATGGTTGGAAGCCTGAGTGTGTCAGAAGATGGGAGAGAAGAGCTCAGCAGAGGAGAGAGAGAGAGGCTGCTCTTGCTGCCGCTGCCGCTGCCGCTGCTAATCTTGCTCATCCGTCTACTTCTGTCCCAGTGTCTTCTTCTCATCCTCCTGAGGAAGCTGTCTCTGTTCCCGTTAACCCAGCTCAAGCGTCATCTTCTCGGCATCGTGCTACCAAGAAAAGGAGGACAGCACGCGTTATAGCCCCTACTCGCCTTTCTAGTACAGCTGACGAGGCCGCTCCTGTAGGTTCCCCTTCAATTCCTTTGCTTATCTCATTTACTTATTGTTCAGCATTTCCCAGTGTTCTTTTCTCATTTTCTCGATTTCCTTTGCAGGATATTGCTACTGCTCCTACTGACGCTTCCCTAGGCGATAACATGGATCTATCACATGTATTTCATCGTAAGAGGACGCGTCCTAATGAAGAGGGCGCAGAGGCATCGGGTGGTCCTACTATCAATACAGAGGAGCGTGGTTTTGGCTCTATCACTAAGGCACTTTCTGGTGGTTAGGCTTCCGATCCTCTGAGAAATGCAGGTGTTTCTGGGGCTTTTGATGCATCGCCCTATTCTTTCGGCATATCGCCTCCTCTTTCTGCTTCCTATGTCATGGGCTTCAATGGTGACCTATTGGAAGGTGACTTTCCGCCCTTCCACTCTCATGATACGTTTGAGCTCAATATAGGGACATCTTCCCGTCATCCCCCATCTCTAGCTACTTTGTTCTTTGTTCCTACACATGCTCCCACCCTCTCCCCTTTTGTTGTGGAAGTTAGTGTTCCTTGCCTTATGGCTGAGTTGAGTGCGATGACCCCTACTGTGCCCGTTACGCATCAACTCGACCTGAGCGGCTTGCGCAGGAGTGGGTTTGCGGCAGTAGGGGGTGACGGTTCTCCTGCAATTTCTTCTTTCCTGTCCTCACACGTGTTATCGCTTGAAGAGGAGGAGAGGGCGTTTCTTTCCTGGACTCCAAAGGACTAGTTGCATGCAATACGTTCTCATATATTCTCTGCTCTCCATGATTTTCACTACTAGTCTAGGCATATGACAGGGAGAGTGACCTCCCTTACTTCTTCCTCTGAAGAGCTGCATGGTGCTCACCGCCAACTTTCAGAGAAACTCGATAAGAAGCAGGAAGAAGTGAGGAAGTTGTTGGAGGAACGGGAAAGTCTGGCCACCACCTTGGCGGCCGTTAAGAAAGATTTGGATGACGCTAAAGAGCGCGAAGCTGTTAAGCTGGCTACCCTTGACGCCGAGTTGTTGACAGAAAAGAATAAGAATGTCGCGCTAGAGGAGAGGAATGGTGCGCTGGAAGAGAGGAATGTCGCGCTAGAGAAAGAGGCGACAGAGAAGTGCAGGTGGTACTGAGAGCAGACTGCAAGCATTATGTCTGACTTCTTTGCTGAGCGATACGGGGAGGATGCATTTGACGGTGAGGCCCTTACTAATATTTTCAAGAAGAGGTCCGTAGTCCTTACGGATGACAATTTTTACTTGGCAAGGGCACTAAATCGTGAAGGACAAGGGGACAGCGGGTTAGTGGCGCCGTAGGCTTTTCTGCCCTCTTTTTGTATTTTGGGGGTCGGCCCGCTTTTGCTTTTTGTATTTTGAGGCCTCTGCCTTTGCAAGCCTTAAGGTCTTTGAACAGACACATATATATGTTTTGTTTGTCGCCTCCCTTTGCTGGTGATCTTCTTTACGCTATTGTTTATTCTTTAAATTATAGCAACAAGATAACGATGTCGATATTAAGATGACGATATTGGCTGTAGATTTGAGCATTCTCTGCAGGGCTGTCATAACGCAGCGAGATCATAGAAATCTGGTGGGGATATTATAACCATAAAACCATAGAACTATCACATAATCTGCAATATAATTTGCCAAATTATATAATAATGAATATTTTTCAAAGGACCGCCCCATGATCTGGCGTGTGTACTTCCCATGTCGGAATGGAATAACGCTACTCTTCAGGTGGCAGATATCGCAACATGACCAGGCATGTGCATTTTCATTTCAAGAAGGCTGACGCTATTTAGCAAATAGCAAGTGACGAGTAGGAAATGACTTCAGAAATAGAACTTATGATAGTGAGGTATCACAACAGATATTACCCGCGATATACATCATATGATCCCCTTCTGCAAGAGAAGATATTATGGTGATATCGCCTTGTGCACATTTGAACGGTGAATGTCACTTTGGAGGCGTTGCTGCCTTGCGCTCCGCCATTATTCCTTTTCGTAAGAAGATATATAAATAATTGAATATGACGCCCTGGGATACACGTTTCCCTGGCTGTATTTCTTGAGTTGGAATAACGGAGTGCCTGCCGTTAATGGCATACTCGTGATCGCGCAAAATTGCCACTTTCATGGGCGTTAATCTCTTTATCGCCTCGATGTTCCATCGATTTTCCTGCACATTTTCAATCATTGATTTGTGTTAGTGATGACATATGATGATATACCTTAGCTTCCTTTGTGGGTGTTTACCCGCAGATGTCGGGGTGTTGTTACGTTTCCTTCAGGCTCACTGGATCTGGTCCTGCCGGGGTATTACTTCTGTCACTTTCTCGTCCAGTCGACTTCACCAGGCATGTACCATTCGGTTACTTACTGGGATATCGTGACTTGTTCCACATTTTCACGATCAGCCCGGAGCGTGCCTCATCTTAGTGAGCCGTCTGATCAAGACCGACCGTCACAAGGATAGGATTTTCACTTCCAGGCGTTGATACCTCGCATCCCTGGAGTGTGCCCCGTCTTAGTGATACGCCTATGTTAGCGCGGTCATCACAAGGATAGGATTTTCACTTCCAAGGTGGAGTTTTTTACTTCCCTAGGGGCGTGCCTCGTCTCAGTGAGCCGTCTATGTGAGCACGGTTGTCACAAGGATAAGATTTTCACTCCCAAAGGAGTCGGGGCGTGCCTCATCTTGGTGAGCCATCTATGTGAGCACGGGTATCCCAAGGATAGGATTTTCACTCCCAACGGTACTGGCGCGTGCCTCATCTTGGTGAGTCGTCTGATCAGGAGCGGCTTCACAAGGATAGGATTTTCACTCCCAGCACTGAATCTTTAAGTATGCCAGGGGCATGCCTTGTCTTAGTGAGCCGTCTAATTAGGAGCGACCTCACAAGGATAGGATTTTCACTCCTAGCATCCTTCATTATCTGCACACAGACAACCACAAAAATGCACAAGGATACTTCTGATATGAACGTTAACGCATGTTATTGCTAACGTTATCCAAGTGTGCAGAGATATGTCAAAATCTAGCATGATATAACTTCAAACGAGCTATATTCCAAAAGTTGGGTAAGGGGGTATCGTCAAGCATTTCCAAGTGATATGCTCCCCTTCCAATAACGTGAGTGACGCGGTATGGGCCATCCCAGTTTGAGCTGAGTTTCCACATGCGTTGGCCGGCAGCTCGTTTGTCCTTGAGCACCAAATCTCCTACTTTGAGTAACCATTCTTTGACACGTCTATTGTGATATCGTGCCATTTTTCTCTTGTAGTGCATCATTTTTAGAAGAGCTTCCTCGCTAGATGTATCGCTTAGATGTATCTTCCCTAAAATATATATGGGCAGCAGAGTAACTCCAGTCATCTGCAGGGCGCTTCATGAGGTTGTATGCCTCCAGTGAAAATAAATTTACCGCGCTGCCATTGTTGATAAGGGTTCTTCTGACCCCATGGTTGCCAATAATGGGTGTGACTACCAGTGCGTCGTTATGGGGGGAAATGACACCTTTTTCGTCTTCCTCCGAGAAGGACAACACCATCCTTTCTTACTAACGTGTTTTCTCATTTCCGCTTCTCCCCTGTGTTGGGCGTTAACTGCACGCGTTCGTCAAGGTATGGCGTGCCGCAAGCGATAATGCTGATAATGGGGATGTCGTCGTCTTGGATTGTTAACGTTTCTTTCATTCTCCCGCTAGGGGTGTCGTCGTTTACGGGGGCGGGGTGAGAAGGAGCTTGTCTATCATCTGATACCCTATTTGCCGGGTTACCTCTGGCTTCTTCTCTTGCCTTGGTGGCGAATTCCCCGAGGTAGCCTTCTTCCACCAAACGTTCTATTGTCAACTTTAGTTCTCTGTACACGTCTGTCGAGTGTCCTTTGACTTTGTGGAACTTACAGAAAATATTTTCTTTTCCTCCCATAATCACTCTTGGCTTCATAGGAGCCGGATAACGAATAAGCAAGTTTCGTTGCTGGACAATCACTAGGATTTCTGTCCTTAGAAGTATGAGGGAAGGAAGGTCAAGGTCATAAACTCGGCCCTTGGATGGATCTGCTTGTCGCCGAGTGGGGGAGTTATCGGGTCTTCCTCTGGAAAAGTTGCCTCTCTGACGGTTTGACGCTCTAGGGATGTGATCTTTCCGCTGGGCGTACTTGTCACCGGAGCGAGCGTCGGGAGTCGTGTTGGCATGAGTGCTAGGAGCGGGGGGCGCGCTTTGTGGCACGTTTCACATTCTGTCTCCATTTACTTCCTCCTCCATTCTTGCGTAATTATGTGCTTTCAGCCTTAACGCGTCTAAAGTTGTTGGGGGGTCCACCATTAATGTATCCCATAATTTTCTGTAATAGCAGTTCTGCTTTAAAGCTTCCACAGCAAAATCAATGGTAACGCCCGACGTTAACGACATTTCCATGTCAAAGCGACTAAGAAAATCCTTCAAAGATTCTTGAGGCTTCCTGTGTATATCGAACAAAGCTGCGGCAGACTTCCTGATGGGGATAGTTGTGCTAAACCGGCTTCTAAATTTAGCCTCTAACTGCGAAAAACTATCAACTGACTGAGCTGGGAGTCCTTCAAACCAAAGGTGTGCTACTCCCGACAACGTCATAATAAATATCTGACACAAGGTTGCGTCACTGTGAGTTTGAAATTACACGAAGTCTTTCACCTTGTTAAGGTGAGAGATGGGATCCTTTGTGGCATCATAAGACTCTGTAGGGAGTTTCACGTGCCGACTAACTCTGTGGTGTCTTATATGATAGCTGAACGGGTGACCTGAGGTATCGTCAAGGATTTCACGAGGACGATGGGGAGGGGAAGTTTCTCTATGATACCTCTGGTCTCGAGGATCAGGCGCGTGGTGTCGCCTAAGGGATCGGCTGCGACTCCTAGGTGACCGGGTTGGATATCTTCTATTACTCGACCTTTCGCTGTGTCTAGGGGAAACGTCCCTAAATATCTCATCTCGCCTGCCATCCCAGCGATCTCTGTACTCGTCATGCCATCGTTCCTCTTGGGAAATAGGAATTTCTTGGGTGTGCTGCGCAGAAGGTTCCACTTGCCTATGGGTAAGTTGCATGAAGTTGACAGGGGCCACCATCATGGGCAAGGTCGGCGAGATTCTTTTATGTTGCCGGGGTGATATCGGTCGATCGGTGACAATAGATGGAGTGAACACAACGTGAGAAGAAACGCTAGGCCCTAAGATATTGGGCGTAAACCCTGCGGCTAGCTTAGTCAAGTGGTCTAGTTGAGCATGAAGAGCTGATATTGAATTCACAAGAGGGTTTCTTGCACTATCCATCGCGGATCCCCTCGGGGGGAGTGAAAAAACTAGATCCTGCCATCTGGAAAGAGGGGTGTTCATCTGGGAAAAAGGTATTCCCATTGTTTGTCCAAAGGAGAAATCTGACGACCCCAGAGGGATTTCCTGCATTGTGGTAAAGACAGCAGTAGTAGCGAAGGGAAAAATTTCTCTACGCGTAGCAAAAGGAAGACCAAAAGATTGAGGCAGTGTAGAATCTGAATCAGAAGCCATAATCCTTCAATCTCCAAGAAAAATAGAGCTTGGCTATTAAGGACGCTCACTTAATTAAACCAAAGATCTCAATGAAAGCACCAATTTGATAAGATTCTAAGGTTCTTGGAGAAGGGTAGGCGAGGAAAATGGCCGATCAAGATCACTGTTCTAGTTGTCTGGTGTACCTGCACAGTGCCGGAGGGGGTCTCCGGCGTAGACACTCTGATGCCTAAGTCAGTATGAGTAGGGAAAATGGCAGGGATTTTGCAGGCAATCTTAGGCTTTTCTTTTGTCTTGAATGGTGGGGTATTTATAGGCGTACCAAGGGTGTTACCTATAGGGGATAGGCATTATCTCTGGCAGATAACGCTTAGGTCCTTTCAAGTGACGTCATGCAAGGTCTGGGATGGGATAACGCCGATTGTGTAGGTAGATATCGCGTAAGACCCCCCTGTTGATGTCGAGCATCCCAGAACTTCTTGTTAGGTGAGGGGCGGCGTCAGCAGTGTCGGATGCTCGAGGGGAGCTACAGTACTCCAGCCTTGACGTTGGGTGTAAGGATGGAAATGCCTCTGAAGTCGTGTCAATAGTTATCAAAAGTTAATATCATTTTCAACTTTGTTTAAGTGAAGTTGAAGATACTTCAACAGCTGGGTGTTGGCTATAAAACCTGCTTCTAACTTTTGTTCTATTTTATCAACACAGGTTAATAAGTTGGCTAGAGTTGTATTTTGAGCAAGAGTGTTTTCCATCTACCAGTTGAGAAAAACATCTACAGCGAAAATATATTGTCTGCCACCTTTTGCATCTCTGGATGTTGGTGTAGAGATTTTTAGCATTCTCCTGTTTTCACGACCGTGGACAATTTCCTGTAGATGAGGGAAATTTGTGGGTGAAAACATATAAAGGTCTTATATCACCAGAAATGGGGGATCCTTCTGAATCTCCTTAAGGGTTGTCTGATAAGAAGGTAAAGGGGCAGGAGATGAAGGTGAAGGTTTGGATATTGGTGGTTGACAAGAGGACAGAGGCAGTGGTGTGATAGGATATGAAGGTGGTGCGGAATATTTGACAAGATAATCAACTTTTCCGGAAGGCTGTCTAAGGGTGTCAATAACGGGGTTGCCTTTGTCGTGGCGTACTGGGAGTTATTTACAAGGTGAGAATGATTTCTTCTTTTGTTTTGGGATGTCATGAGACGATGCAATATCATGATCATCATCAGAATCAGCTGTGATAGAATCCCAGTAGCAGTCATCACAATGACAAACATCAAAAAAGCAGTGACCACGTTCGCCCTTAAACATGTAGATTGGATTGCCGTCAAAGCTAAAAGAAAAAATGGGCGGCTCACTTGGGACGAAATAACTAGGGGGTATCTCTTTCATAGGGTCATCTGAATATATTGGCTCCATCATCATTTGAATGTGGAAAATAGCAGGTAGTGAATGTTCCTTTTCTCAAACGAACTGGATGGTAACAACACCATTGCTAGACTTCTTGAATTTGGGCTCACTAGATTGGATGGGTCGATAATTTTCATGAAGTTTCTCATAGTTGGTGACCCATGTATCTGGTAGTAGTTTGATAAGCTCTAATCGAGGTAGCTGACGAGGAACATGGATGCATGTAGGAGTGCTGTTGCGATCTACTAAAATCAGTAAAGCGTCATTGGATTCATTTTGTGCTAAGTCAAGAGCATGATTCTACACCCGGTAGACCATTTGATAATGAAGAGTACTAATGATAAAATTTGCAACTTAAAGGGCTCCAATAATTGGAAGCTAGACTTTAAGTGCGCCAAGTAGTTTATCATCTTTGAGAGACATATTAAAATTAGGAAATAGAGTGACAAACACAGTTCATGCATTAAGGGTAGTCTCGATGGTTCCGATGCAAGCATGTTGATACTCTAAAAAGTGGGTGTCAAGAAGAGCAATCTTGGTTGTAACAGGAAGACCCTTACGACCATGGTATGTGAGAGAATTGCACCAAAATGAAGATGGGTATAACCTTGAGATATCCATTGACGAGGATGCTCTAGTGGAATCTCAATAGTAATAAACTGTTTGGTGTCAGAGGAGGAATTTAGGTGTTGATCAAAACGAGAGACTTGTATGTATTCTTTAACGATTTTGGGTTGGTGTTTAATAAGGGTACGGATAGATTTTATATATGAGGGAGTGGGTCGGGTAAAGGCTAGGTAAGGATTGACAAGGGGTAATTCATTATTTGAGATTTTTTCTTCCTCAGATAAATAATTGATTGCGTATAGAAAATCAACCTTACTGGAAGAAGTAGTTCGGAATGCTGGTTGTAACTGTGGGGAAGGTAAAGATAAACTTTTAGACATTGCCGAATAAACCTCATCCATCCTCCCTTCTTCTAAACTAGACAATATCATTCCT
Source organism: Viola odorata (assembly GCA_963691705.1). Taxonomy (NCBI): domain Eukaryota; kingdom Viridiplantae; phylum Streptophyta; class Magnoliopsida; order Malpighiales; family Violaceae; genus Viola; species Viola odorata. The sequence goes on along the minus strand of OY829540.1, from coordinate 27,930,736 downwards.
AACTATGAATGAAGAATCAAGCTTTAGGCTTCGCTACCAAGAGAGAGTTTGAGATCATGAATGCCAGAGATATCATCTCTTGTGATGATCATATGATCAACATAGAGAAAGAGGATAATAGTTCCTTGGTTGGACTTTCGGATGAAGAGGGCAGAATCATGAGAACTTGAAGAGAATCCAAAGTTGTGGATGGAGGTGCTAAATTTGGAGAACCATGCACGAGGAGCTTGCTTCAAGCCATATAAAGCTTTGCGGAGTAGACACACTTTAGTGGAAAGAAGAGTCAGGCTAGCTGGAGGTTAAATATAAACTTCCTCTTGAAGATCTCCATGAAGAAAGACATTCTTAACATGCATTTGGAATAAGCTTTATTGACGAGTAGCAACAATAACAATGAGAGTACGAACTATAGTAATTCGAGCAATTGGGGAAAAAGTTTCTTCATAATCGATGTTGCATTCCTGTGTGAATCGCCTGGCGACGAGATGAGCTTTGTAGCATTCCACTATGCCATCAGAATTTGTCTTGATTTTGTAAATCTATTTGCGCCCAACTGTCATTTTTCCTGGAGGTATGTCAACAATGTCCTATGTCTTTTTTTCCGCAAGGGCTTCAAGTTTTTATTGCATAGCTTTCTGCCAAAGAGGGTTAGAGGATGCCTCGTGAAAAGTACGAGGCTTATGCAAAGTAGCTAATGCATAATAAACATGAAAATCATGAAGTCTTGTAGATTGACGGAGTTCATGAGTTAGATATCGTGAAAGATTACTATTACCTGGATCACTTACTGCGGTAGTAGAAGACGCATGTGGTATATCGGAAGCATTAGAGATGGTTGTTAAAGGGTGTGATGAGCTATTATCTTACTCAGGAAACAAGTTAGTAGATGGATTGGTGAAAAAGAAAGTAGGACATAGATCAACAAGAAATTTTGAAATACTAGAAAACATCTTATGTTCCCAAAAAATGACATGATGAGAAACACGAAGGCGACGACTAATAGGATTATAACAACAAAATCCTTTATGCTCAATGTCATAACCAAGAAAACAACATAAATAAGATCGAGGTTCTAATTTGTTATGCTCATGAGTTTGGAGAAGAACAAAACAAACACAACCAAAAGGACGTAACTCAGAATAATTAGGAGGCTTACCAAATAGTCTCTCATAAGAAGACTGATTCTTGATGACAGAAGGGAGACAATTGATGGTGTATATAGATGTAAGGGAAACTTCCCCCCAAAATTGTTCAGTAATAGAGGCGGAAGTGAGAAGAGTTCGAACAGTATCAAGAATTTGTCGATGCTTACCTTTACATGACCATTTTGTTGAGAGATGCCTGGGTATGATGAGTGAGGTAAAGTTCCATCTTGTTGCAAGAGATTGATAAATGCATGTTGCTTATACTCAAAAGCATTTTCAGAATGCAATATCTTAATGTTGTAAGAAAATTGATTTTGACCATTGTAGAAAATTCACAAAAATTACGCATCATATATTGCCAAGTAAAATGAGAAAAATCGTCCATAAAAATAAAAAATATCAAGAACCACCCATTATAGTAGTAGGAGATGGTCCCCATACATCAGAGTGAATTAGGTCAAAAGGAGCAAGAGCATGAGAAGCACTTGTCTTAAAAGATAATGCAGGTTGTTTGCCAAGTTGACATGACATGCAGTCAAAATCTTCTAAGGAGACTTTACCTAAAGAACTAGTAGAAACTAATGTTGTTATTTTATTTTTGGATGCATGACTAAGACGTGAGTGCCAAACATTGAGTGGCGTTGATGAACTAGATGATGCAACGACAGCAGTGGAAGAAGAATATGGAAGATGTAATGAGGACAACGCAAACAAACGACCAATTTTACGGCCTATCCCAACAACTTTGTTGGTCAATGGGTCCTTCACCACAACACCTTTTTCTGAGAATAAAACATCATAGCCAAGTTCACATATTTCCCCAACCAAAATTTAATTCATCGATAATTTAGGTACATGATAAGAGTTTGATAGAGAAAGTGAAGGTGTGTGAATAGAGCCGACATGATTAATTTGCATAAGTGCTCCATCAACAGTGTGAATGGGTGTCATATCAACTACATGCAATTTTTGTGAAAATAATGACAAATCAGATGACATGTGATTACAACATGCTGAGTCAATTAGCCATGGAGAATTACTTGGTGTAACTGAGAATGCAGGGAATGTACCGTTTACACGTGATAAGACTTAATTTACGATGTTCTCCACGGTAGATTGAGTATAGTGTGGAGAGGATAATCTTGTAGGATTGTGAGCTTCTTGTTCTTGTCTCTTATTATTGTAATCTCTTCGTCAACATTGTGCAATAAAATGATCCTCTTTCTTGCAATATCTACATACCTGAGGGATGTTATCTTGCACCATAGAGTCTAACATAGTAGATTTTTGAAGATAAATTGATAAAATATGACAAAAATAAATAGAATTTGAGAATTTTAACCTCAAAATCAAATAGAGAACACCTGAAAATGTAGGAAACCGGCTTGACCTGCTCAAGAACCGGACAAAAATAGGGCAAATCGGTCGGTCAAAGGGTTGAACCCGATAGTCAAAGTCAATGTTTTTCAGTCTGGTCAAAGTCAACAAAAAGAACCAACTAGAGAGAGACACGTCATTAGAAAGGAACCAATGGACAACCGACATATAGACGAATCCGATGAGGTCGCGTGTCAAGTCAACGGCGAGAGCCAAGTAGAAACTAACACATCAGCAGAAACAAAACCAATGTGGGATGGACACGTGTTAATGACAGACGAATCCCGTGGTGACACGTGCCGCCACTAGTGTAGAGAAGATTGATAGCGCATGGAGGTGCGTGACAACACGTGAAGAAACTCGGCAGTGCGTGGGATGGATTTCTGGAACCAAAATCTCTAGATCAGTTGTGCGTCGAGTCAGGATCCTAGTGGTGTGGAGTGTGTTTAGTTTTAACACTGGGAAGTGTATGAATGGAGGGTTGCAGCGGATGGGTGGAGTTTGGATCCTGTCTCACCGGAGATGGTGACTAGAAAAAGAAAAAGAAAAATTAGGAGTCTAGCTCCGCTATCATGTTAGAAGCTCTGATATCATGTAGAATAGAGCTAGAAATTGTATTATATTGACATATTAATTACATTGTATACAAGCTCCTTATATAGAGAATAAAGCCAAAGAAAAAAGGTAAGCTAATTTATAGGAATTCAAATATACACTTAATTATAAGGATTTTCTATATTAACAAATTCGACATTTTTATTGTTTCGGGTGTCTTCTCTACTCTTTCTTGATCATCATCTATACTTTATGTCATAATAGATTATGATTTTGATGGATGTTTTTTATCATTTACCATCAATGAATTATACTACTAGCATATGAGGAAAAAATTCCATTTCCAATCAAGGGAGATGGAGAAACAAAAAGGGAAGTAATGACACAAACTATAATCTATATAAGTACATAGGGATTAGGGGACTCTTGATAAAATTGTCTCCCTAGCTCCGTCACTAATAAAATGACTTCCTAGTAAAATTTATAAAAACTAAGGAAATGATTAATTGTTGCTTTCTAGAGTATTTTAATAATTGATTATATTTTGATCCTATCAATTCTCTATAATAAGCGAATAAATATTAATCACGGATTCTAAAAAAGTATTGTTAATTGATATTTTGCATTGAAAATATAAAAGCGGCATTTTATTAGTGACAATATTTTTTATTTAGGAAGTCATTTTATTAGTGACTGTGAGAGTATTAACAAGCCTATAAAAGTTTACAAACAACTTTACTTTGAACTTTTCAGCTTAAAAAAAAGAAAAAAAAAAGGTAAACTAGAAATTTATACAATGCTATAATCAACACATCAATCAACTACTCAAAACTTGAAACTGATTAGCTAGTAAAAATTATACTACGATCCTTGCTAAAAAATTAAAAAATTATACAATCTTTATCTTTTTAACTAAAAAATATTTTTGACCTCCAGGTTTGTTTATTTATTTTTTCATTCAAGCCCTAACAACAATTACATCTCAAATAAAACTTCATGTTTGTTCAAATTATCTCAATAAAGCTCTCTGCCTCTAATTTCTTTCAATTTCTAGGATCTTAATTCACCCAAAAAAATGCATCAAAAGTTATTTTCATAAGTCCTAGTTTCAAGAAAAAAAGGTTTGCAATGACAAAGGAACCCCACGTAATTTATGGAGAATTAAAATTGTGGAAATTGAAAACAAATTAGAGTAGGACCTTATTGAGACAATTTAAAAAAACACGGGGTTCATTTAGTGAAATATATACCGAAATTAATTTGAGTATATTTTTATTTTATTAATTTGTTCAATGTTTATAATATTTGTATTTGTATTTTTGTTTTATCTTCAGCTCCTATTATTAATAACTATAAGATTTTAAATAGTTTTATGGTGATATTAAAATTTTAAAAATATTAAACACATTTTTAACAATTGAGGGTGTACAAGAATCGGGCCGGTCTGGGAATCGGGCCGGAACCACCGGGTTTGGTTCGGTCCAGTACGGTCATTTTTTTAATTTATTTTTTACCCGGATCGGACTGGTATGGTCCCAATTTATTTTTTCTTTTTAAACTTAACTCCTCCTCTTTCGTTTTTCCTTCTAAATTATATTAAAATTCCTCGTGCATTTTTCCTTTTTTTTCTTTTAAACTAAATTAAAATTCCTCATTTTTTTCTTTATATTTGTTATTTTAGATACAAAATTTTATTAAGGACGTTATGAGAATTATTATGAGGGAAAAATATTTTCTCCGTAGTAAGAATTAAGAAATAAAATATTAATAGACATTTATATAGTTAACATGGCACATACTAGTAATATATTATTGTAAATTGTAATAGCCATTTATTTAGTTAATATGTATAAAGTAAGACACTTAATTATTAATAATATAACTATTAATTATTATCAATTGTCATAAAATTAAAAATTATTAATTGTTTAGAGTTTTATGATTTTAATTTAAATTGTATTAATGTTTAAATTACTAATGTATTATGCATTTTTCCTTTTTTCTTTTAAACTCAATTAAAAGTCCTCATTTTTTCTTTTTATTTGTTATTTTAAATACAAAATTGTTTTTAAAAAAATTCGGGTCAGAACCGGAACCGGCCCCGTCCGACCCTGAAAAATTAGAACCGACCCTGACTGGACCGGAAGTGTCCGGTCAGGTCCGGTTCTACCTTGGAGAAGAACCGGTAATTCCGGGCCGGTCCGGTTCTATCCCAAGAACCGGCCCGGACCGGCCCGTGTACACCCCTATGAACAATAATTCCATAAATAGATGCTTGAGAGAATATTACAACATTTGATAGCTGAGAAAATTCAACTTACAAATAAAATAAAACTACAACAATAATTATTAAATATTATGATGTATATTGACTATTTAATTTTTTTACCTGTATTAATTTTATTAAATAAAGAAAATGAATTAGAAGTAAAAAAAGAGAACACATTATTAGCATATTAATTATATTTATTTGAAGTTTTCTAACCCACATAAATCTTATTAAATAAAAGAATTGAATCAGAAGTAAAAAAAAAAGATCTGAACGAAGTAGGCTGACCTGCATGAACGTTATAAAATAAAATAAGTAAATAAGAAGGTATAAAATAAAAGACTAATAATTTTAAAATGTAGATAATGATTATACTTGAAAAAAATGACTTAAAATTGTCAATATATAAGTTTATGATGTATATCGACCATTTGAAGTTGGATGATCTGCATTAATTTTATAAATAAAGAAATTGAATTAGAAACTAAAATGAAAAGACATGGTTAGAATATTCGTTCCATTTATTTCAAGTTTGCTAATTCTCATAAATCTTATTAAATAAAAGAATTGAATTAGACTATAAAAAGAGAAGACCTGATTGAAGCAAGCTGACCCGCAAGAACATTATTAAATAAAAAAGTGAATATGAAGTAAAAAGAAAAGAATTAGTTAGAGTATTCGCTGCACTTATTTGAAGTTGGATGCCCCGCATAAACCAAATAAAATTATTTAAATTAGAAGTCCAAAAGAACATACCAATTTGAAGTTTAATGACCCGTATTTGTATTTTGGGTTTATCCAAAAAAAGTGTTTAATTGATTTTTTTGTCTTATTTTCTGAATTTTGGAATTTTTTTTATTTCCTTAATTTTGGGACTTTTATTTTATTTTCTGAATTTTGGGATATTTTCTCAGAAATTTTTATATATATTTTTATAGATTTTTTCCATCATTTTTTTTCTTCTTATTTTCTGAATTTTGGGATTTTTATTTCGAGAAATTTTTATATATACTTTTATAGAAATTTTAAAAAATGGTAAAATTCACCCCTACATTTATAGCACAAGTCAGAATAAGCTACTACATTTATAGTTGATCCAAATAAGCCATTACATTTATTCATTTGGTCAACATTGACCACTACTACCTAAAAATAAAAATGTCTTATTTAGAACCTTATAAAAGGAGGGAGATGCTCGATTTTTTTTTACTAGAAGAAAAGGTATTACTAATTTATTTGAACTTAATTTTTTTATAGTGGAAGAAATAACCTCAATAATTTTTATTTTAAAAGTATAATGACGTTCGACAGTAGATAAATTTATAAGTTGCCAAACAAGGTATTATTATTTTTGGCAATAATGGTTTATGTTAACCGAGTAGGCAAATGTAGTGGCTTATTTGACTCAATTACAAATGTCATGGCTTATTTTGATTTGTGGTATAAATTTGAGGATGAATTTTGTCCTTTTTTCTAAAATTTTAATATTTTATTATGTTCTTTAAATTTTTTTCTGAAGTATTTATATTTTTTCTTATTTTATAATTATTTTATATTTTTAAAACTCTAGGGAAAAAAAGTTGTATTTTGTTCGGTATTTATATTTATATTTTTTTCTTTATTTTTGAATTTTTTCTTATTTTTTATATTTTTAAGGTCGAAAGGATAAAAAATCGTTGTTAATGAAACATCTTTATATCAATGAGAAAACTTTTATCCAAAGGTATCCAAAGGACAAAGACACGTGACAGTTACACACGCCGTGTGTCAATGTCTCATTGGTAATATGGCACCAGAGAGAGCGTGCTAAAAGTGGAAGGGATCTAGTGTTAGACCATCCACAGCAGGGGAGCAAATTTTAGGGTGTTATTCACTTTCTCTCACTGCCACATCAGCTTAACACCCAACCAAAAAACATTTAACACCCACGCGCTCACAGCAGGGGATTATTCAGGGTGTTAAAAACTTTCTCTCCCTTCGACATCATTTATCATATACCCCACCATATTTTTCATTTCTTTTTCTTATTAAATTTATAATTACTATAATAATTACTTTTTATAATATAATAATTAATAAATAATATTTTTTTAATATAAATTAATTAAATTTCATAATTTCTTTTCAGATTTCAAAAAATCTATACTTTTTTAATAAAATAAATAATATAATATTTTTTAAGAGTAACACACGATATTATTTATCACTCAGTAAATCAAACATGGACTTAGATTATTGCAAACGAACAAGAAAATACACACAAAATAAACTCGTAAACTTGAGAAACACACAAAATAAACTGGTAAACGTGAGAAATCATTTTTTTAAATCTAATCGAGGGTTGTTCCAAATTTATTCCAGATGTGCTCGACGAGATCCTTTTTCAACTGAATATATTGTGCTCTATTATGTAGCTCGGCTCTAGTATGAATATATGATTCGGATCGGCCTTGGACATGCACTTCATATTGAGGCAGCACTTGCGTTTGGACATTGAACAAAGAGCTAGAGTCGGGACTATCCGACTGATCGAAGTCGATATTTTTTCAATTTCGTGAATATGTATCTCGTTCATCCTCCACAATCATGTTATGTAAAATAATGCACGACCTCATTATTTTACCTAAGACATCGATATCCCACATCCTGGCTGGTTGACGAATAATGGAGAAGCGTGCTTGGAGTACCCCGAATGCACGCCCTACATATCTCTTCAGAATCTAGAGTGATGTGTTTTCTCAATAATTCAATATGAAGATAAGATATAGAAAGATGAGCCATCACATGTGTATTGTTTTGTCATGATAAAATCAGAAGGTAGTGGAGGTCATTTGGATAAGAGAAAAAAATATACCATTATTTTTATTTTTTGAGATCTATAAATAGAGCTTGTGTTAGTGTCATTTGGACACCAAAAAAAATCTGAGTCTTTTACAATCTTCAAGCTTTTTCATGGATCCTTCACAAAATTATAATATTTTTCCAAATTACAACTTCTCTAACCAAGCTCAAATCCAAATATGCGACCTCCGAACCTAAACATTCAATGCTCAGAAAATCCTCAAAATATTTTTCCAAATTACAACTTCCCTAACCAAGCTCAAAATCCAAATATGCGACCTCCGAACCCAAACATTCAATGCCCAGAAAATCCTCAGAATACGGGGATGCAACCTAATTTTGGATCGCAGTATATGATGCCCCCAAATTTTGGCATGCAATACCCGTATAATCATCCTTATATGCCTATGTCTATCAACCTGTTCCTGGAAACAGCTATGTTCTCGCTCCTGTGCGCTATCCAAATAGTGAACAAACTAATGAGCCAAACACACCCCATTTCAGTAGTGGATCAAGTGATTTCCCAGAATTTTCCACACAAATATCTATGGGAAATGTTGATAGGGATACCCCTCTCAGTTTTCTTGCTCCAACCCAACAATCAGCCTAGAGATCAGGTTACGACGCTTGGAGCATGGAAGAGAACAAATCTTTATTAACTGGTTATTTCCACGTTAGTAATGATAGTGAATTGGGGATGAATCAAAAGGGTGATACTTTCTGGGGAAAAATTGCAGACTATGTGAATGAAAACTTCCAAGGTGGAAAAAAGAGGTCAGGGGTACAGTGCAAAAGTCATTTTCCTACAATCAATAAAAAAATATGTAGTTTTATTGGTTATTACAGTACATCATGTAGAGTGAGGTGTAGTGGTTGGTCCGATGATGACTACATAGCCAAGGGTCTAGAGTTGTATCAAGAGTGCGAAGGTAAAAGGTTTTCCTTGCTGGAAGAGTGGAAGTTGGTTCGCGAGCAACCCAAATATATGCCAGGAGCAAATGAATCTGCAAGTAGCGGATCGAAGAGAAAAAGTGGTGGCGATGACGTTGATTCCTCAGCTCCTTCCATTGTACGTCCAGAAGGTAGGGATGCAACAAAGAAGAAAGCTAGAGCTTCATCGAGCAAATCATCGACTTCTAGAAAATCAAAGGTTGCTATTGAGGAGGAGTTATCTAATTTAGCCCATACTCGTGAAAACCTTGAACAATCCAGGGCTAGTAGTGCATCAGCTATGTTGGAGTATGCACGTGTTAGGAAGATGGAGATGTTCTTGTCCTTGAAGAACAAAGAAGATCGTGATGTTGTAGATGAAAATATGTATAAGATGCTACTTAAGGAGTTGTTTGAGAACTAGTTTGTTATTGTATGTTTTACTTTCAAATTGTGTGTTTTATTTTCGAATTGTGTGTTTTATTTTCAAATTGTGTGTTTTATTTTCAAATATGTTTTACTTTTAAAATATTTTGAGTAATTATTATGAAAAAAATCATTTAAAAAAGAAGAAAATGAAAAAAAAGTTTAAAAAACTCAGATTTTTTTTAGCATCCAAATTTATAGATCTCAAAAAATTAAAAATAAGTGTAAAAATAATGGTATAAAATTATTTTGAGTAATTATTATGAAAAGAAGCATTTAAAAAAGAAAAAAAATGTTAAAAACTCGAATTTTTTTAGTGTCCAAATAATACAAACCTAGTCTCAATTTATAGATCTCAAAAAATTAAAAATAATGGTATATTTTTTATAAAATTATTTTCAGTATTTATTATTAAAAAATCGATTTAAAAAATGAGGGGGAAAAAAAACCAAAAAAGAGTCATCCAATGGCAGCGCGCGCGTGCTGCCATTGGATGATTCTTTTTTTTTTTTTTTTTTTTAATAAAACAACTGACAGTGGGGGTCACACTTTTAGTTTAGTCTGAGACCAAATTTTGGTCCCGGACGAGCAGAGCTGGCATTTGCTCTCCACTTGCTCCCCTGCTGCACTTGTTGCTCCTCATTTGCTCTCCAATTTGCTACCCTGCTGTGGGTAGTCTTAGAGTCAGTCATAAAATAGGATTGGACGGGCCATTCTAGTTCGATCTAAGTTAATTGACCTAAAATGTAAGAAATTTTGATTAAACCGGTAAATCGGTCGATTTTATATTAACCCGAACGACTCGGGCGGTTTCTTACAACCGGGCGGTTCCAAGCTTCTCTCTTCAAATTATTTAGATCTGGAAAAGAAAACGTGGATTGAAAAACTTCCTTCAACAACCATCACACTATCAGTGCTCTGTAAAATTTGTGGACTGAATTATGAGAGAAAAGTCGAGTATAGATGGAAAGAAAACATATATAATAATTAGTGTGCTGCTTACTTATTCTAACGTTTGTTGATAACAAAAAGAAAAGAAAAGAAAAGAAAAAACAAAAAAGAGGGAATTTGGTGCCGAGTGAGAGAGAACGGCGGCTTGAGAAAAGAAAAAACAAAAAAAATGATGTAGAATGGTAGTTTAGGGTTTTGGCTTTAAATTAGTTAGTTTACTAGTTTAGTTTAATAATTAAGATGGTGGGCTGAACTATTGGGCTTTTCTTTTTTTGTTTAATAGTGGGGGAAGATAATTAATCTGATATTTTAATTATTTTTTAAAATTAAAAGTGCATGTAGTAAAAAATTTAAACATAAAAAAACATAATATTTTACATTATAGGCCATTTATGTCCATTTGCAAATATTAAATTTCTCATGTTTTAAATCATTTAAGTTTACAATTATAATTTATTCGGTAAGAAAACATCCAAGATCACTTATAGAAGCAACTTAATTCATTATTGTCAATTTATCCTTCTCGGTTCCAACATTTTACAAAATATTTGATTGAGTACTTAAAGTATTTTGAGATTCAATAAATTTTTAATATTTATGTATAAGGTTCGATCGAGTTCTTTCGTAACAAAAAAATTTCTATATTTTTTAATATATTTTTAAAAAAAAATAGGACCCACCAGATTTTGTAATTTATTTTTTCCTACTTTTTTTTTTATTCCTTTCATTTTTTTCCTTCCCTCTTGTCCCCCTTCTGCATCCTCCATGGCCAAAATCATCGGACCCAAAATCAAAAGTGTTTATGTAGAAGCTAAATCACTTTTGATTCTAAACTCATCTAAACCCAACAAAAAATACTCTCTTTCACCTCCATCGATTCATCTCTATTTCTTCTCTATTTTTTTTTTAATCCTTTTTGTAAAAAACTCTGTGCCCGCACAAATCTAGCATGGAGCATGGGTCATACCAATATAGTGAATCAAGCTTATTCATACAAAATTGTTTGGATTTTTTTTCATGATTTGAAGCTCCTTTCTTAACTTTCATGTCATGAATGCAAAATTAAACCATTGAAGACCCTTCTACTGTTGAAAATAATGATTTTATATTTCTTATTTATTGCATGCAATGAGAGTATTAAAAGAAGTGTTTATTTCGTTGAGATTTTTGGATTTTTTTGAGATTTTAATTTTGATTTTTTTCTTTCACAAATCCAACATATAAGTTTTCAATTATTTGATTCTAATTATTGTTTTTTTTTTCAGAGAGATGGAGTGAGATATAACTTTTCTCATAATTTGGGTGTATATCCAATTGATTTTGTTGTTGTTATTGATGATGATGAAGAAAGGAAACGAAGAAGAAGATGAAAGGAATCTTCCCATTTACTTTTTTTTTATATAAAGATAATTTTATTTGTTTTTATTTTTTTAAATTTTTTAAATTTTTTAAATTTTATATTAGATCTCATTTATTAAAAAATATTAATAAAAAATATAAGATAACAACCGATGGTGCGAAGTAAGATTTTTTATCATAAAAGGACTCAATCGGATTTTTTATAAAAATGTCAAAATTTTTATTGAATCTCAAAATACATTAAAAATCTCATCGAATATTTTGTAAAACATTGGACTTAAGGTGCATTTTTCCTTTTGATGTATTTGAATGTTGTACACAAATAATTAGAAATTGTGTTAATTTCGATCTCAGCCAGCTTTCAAATTGTCCACCCTGACAGGTTAATATATTATGTTAGATTATGATAACGTGGTAACAATCCGACCCAATCCCATCGTTCACCTCCTCGACTCCTCATTTTCCTTTCCAGTATCCACTTACTCGGAAAAAATTTGGGTAGATCATGATCTACCTACATCATGATCTAGGATGATGACACGTGCCCCAAATAGTGCTAAAATACCACTATTCTTGACACTTTTGGACACGTGTCATCATCCTACATCATGATGTGGGTAGATCTCCCACCTTCATCCCCATCCGCTTAGTCTTTTTCCCTCATCTTATCCCTTTCTTCATATACTTGGTTCAATCAAATTAAGAGATCCAATTTCATGTCTTATTTGGTAATTTGATCAGGTATCTTTTTTCAGTTTTTCTAAGAACCATCTTAATTTTTTTCTTCCTTTTTTATTTTTTTCTATGCATCCTCTCATTCTTCTCCCTTCCAGCCCTAGATCCTTGGAGATCACCCAAAAGGTTGATCTAGTTGTTCCCATGTTAATTAATTATTTAGTTATTAGGAGGCAGGCCCCTAAAGTTTATATTTTTGGACACATTGACCCTAAAATTTAACAAATCCCAAAAAAAGGGAAAACGACGGGCAAACTCTTAAAATTTATCAAACATGTTTGGTTCATCCGATTCAGTGAAAATCGATCGATTAGATTGATAATATTCATTTTTTGGCATTTTCAATTCAATATATCAAATCGAACCCATTTAGTTGTGATTTTTGATCCAATGAGACTTTTATAACTGTGTTATGAACTATTTCTTCATTTTCTTGTAATTCCAAAATTATTTTCATGTTTGCTATTCTCCATATTTTCTTTGGATAGTGGGTTTTTTATACTAAAAATTTATTGGTTTGTTGACAAATAAATGTAATGACATGACACTAGATGACAAGGCCTAAATTAAACTCTACCTAAATTTTGGTTCCTATTCTATCATCTTCTTGAAGGAGTTCCATCTCCGAGCACAAAAAAAAGAGAGAGTCTTCCATTCGTGAGAACGATAAGGGATCACTAGACCTCGCAACTTAACCCAAATCACACACTTTATTTACAAAAAATCCGAACTAAGTATCATACTAAAATAAAAAACTAATGTCTTCAACATTCATCTTCTTCATATTTACTAATTCTCATCTTAACCATAAAAAGGGTTCCAAAATAGATGGTTGGAATTTACAAATCACCCAAACCCAAATGAATGGATTTCAGGATTTACGTCGACAGGGACAAAAAAAAAAATCATACTATTACGTCCAACTCGTTGTTGATAACGAAGCCCCAAAAATCCCATTCACACACTAACAGGAAAAAAGTCACCATCACCCCCCATTAATGACGGACCGCACATTAACATTTAAAAAAACTTCTGATTTCCTACTTTACAATTGCCGACCAGCAGAATGAACAGAACTGCCGCCACCGAACCTACAAACACCCTTGTTCTTAGGAATGAGAATGGGTACCCATATCTGAATACTTACTCGTAACCATACTCGTTTGACCAGGTAATACCCACTTTGATTGGATATCATTCGAGTATGGGTAATACTCGAATTTATCATTTCGGGTATGGTCGGGTATGATGCCCGGGTTATAAACGAACGGGTATAACTTAATTTTTACCCATTGCCATCTCTTTCCGCCATCTTCCCCCCTCTCTCTCTCTCCCTCGCCCCAGTCATCTCTGCATTTCCGAACTCATTCCTCCTCTTAGGATTTCTTTCCTCCTCGCGATCTCCACTCCCACTCTTTCCGCCATTTTCCCCCCTTCGTCGTCGTCCCTTTCCTCCGGTAAGATTCCGATCTGACCGCTTTTTGTCTTTTTTTTAATATATATTTTGATGCGACCCGACCTCGTTGTAATGAGTCGGATCGTGTCAATAGATCTAACTTGAGTTACCCGGAAAACTCAATCAAAATAGAACAAGAAAACACAAGGAAAAAGGAGAATCGGACTTGGAAAAGATGGAGAAAAGTGCAGCAAAATTTGGTGAATTTCTGGGCAATTTTAGGAATGATTTGTGGTTAAAATTCAATTAGAAACAATCAGTCAACAAGAGAAAAATCAATTCAACTTATATTAATCATCCTCCAAGTGGGAATCCAAGATATTTAAGCAATCAAATATTCTCAAGTATTCATTCAATCCAATACAAAAGGAAATTAAAAGGAGTTTTTTCTTGTAATGGATCAAGAAATCTCCAATGCTTGATCCTCACAAGTTGAGTTCTTGGTGTTTAGAGGGAGGAGTGCTCTCAACTCTAGCAATAAACACTTGACAAAAACTAAGGAAGAAAAATGAAGGAGAAAGCTATTTATAGGTGATGGGAAAAGCCTTAAAACAAGCTTTCTCAGAAGCTGGAGGCGCCTCTAGCGACATACCGTTAGAGGCTTAACGGTATGTCGCTAGCATCGCTTTAGAAGATAATTTTTTTGTATTCTTCTAGTGGTATGTCACCAGGTGCCACTAGTTTCTGGCGGTATGTCGCCAGGTACTTTTCCAAGGGTAATCGCGCGATTATTCTGGAATGATGGGCGAGCATCGCCATGGTCTGGCCCTCTTCTTGAAACACCTGATTGCTCATCTTCTCCTCAATCCATAGGGTGATCTTCTTGGCCATGCTCCTCATGATTGGTCCTCTTGGCGCCGCATCTTGTTCTTCAAGGTTTAATGTAGGCTTGATCGCATCATCACCTCCTCCTTTGAAAGGATTCGTCCTCGAATCCATTCCTTCAAGCTCCTCATTTCCTACATCACAAAGAGTCAAGTCATTAAAGTGAAACGAATTGCTTATGGATCTATAATCAAGAGGCAAATCAAGAATGTAAGCGTTATCATTAATCTGTTGTAGAATTTGGAAGGGTCCATCGCCATGGGGGCTTAGTTTTCCTTGTCGTTGTTGAGGTAACCTCTACTTTCGCCAATGCAACCAAACCCATTGCCCAGGTTCAAAGGACGTGGGCGCCTTGCCTTTGTTTCACTTGTTGACCACTCTTTCGTTCATGGATTCAATGTTTGCCCTCACTTGCTTGTGCAACTTCTTGACCTCTTCCGCCTTAGTTTTGCCATCTACACACTCAAGCATACTCAAAGGCAAAGGTAAGAGATCAAGAGGGGTTAGGGGTTGAAACCTATATACCACCTCAAATAGGAAGAAACAAATAGTAGAGTGATGTGCAAGATTATATGCAAATTCAATGAAAGTAAGACTATCTTCCCATTCGATGCCATGTGTGTCATCACTCTTAAGAGAGACCCTAAAGTCCTATTGACTACCTCCGTTTGTCCATCCATTTGTGGGTGACATGTGATACGATTCTTGCTACCCTTGATACGATCTTAGATAGCTAGGATGCGCATAAGTGACGATCTAGTTCTCTTATAGGTTTGGGGTGCGAAATTAGAACGAAAATCCCTAAGATACGTTTGGAAGGAATCCACCCTCCGAGTTGAGCTTAATGACGAGAATCCACCCGCCTATGTTCGCCCTAGCCGAACCTTAAAGAGAATCCACTCTTTAACACACCGAGTACTTGACTGGCACCTGAGACTTGATTTGCAAGGAATCTACTTACGAATCCTTCCCACCGAGATTGAGTCCACAATCCCCACGATGATCGAGTCCACGAATCTCCCACGCTTGCTTACGCACCTCCACGCTTGAATCCACAAATGCCACGCTTTGTTCACGCAACACTAGTTCACGCACCTCCACACTTGAGTCCATAAACGCCACTCTTCACTAGCCTTAACCGAGTCCACGGCTAAGTTAACACAAGAACGACTTGCTTCGGAGTCGAGAGAATAAGAAGATAGAAAAGGGAACGGTTGAGTGGTATATAGAATTTGTGTAATCTCTGACTGATTTGATTAATGAATAAGGCTGCCTTTAAATAGGAGCAGGTGTTACAAAACTAATGAACTTACAAGTTCGAATTTTACTAAGACTAGAACTCCTAATTCTATCTTAACTCTAAATTAATTAAATAAATAAAATACAATTATTTACTCTATCTAACTTTTGGAGTCTTCTCTCTTATTCTATAATCTTGACTAAGCTTGAAATCGGTCCTCAAGCCAAGTCGCACTTTGACTCCTAGTCTCCTTGTCCGACGCAAACTCTAATTGGGCCATCTTCCAATTCGCTCATGCGTTTCAGCCCAAATCTTGACACGAACTAGCCTCTGGAATTAGAAACATATTGCAATTAGAAGTAGTCCAAATGCTTGAGTGGTTTGCATTTTGGCTCGAAGTCAGTCTGCTTATGCCCTTGTGCACACGCCTAATGCTTGGCTGAAAGTTGACTCGGCCAACTTTTGATCCCCACGTCCGATTGACTTGAAACTTGGCCTCGTCATTCCTAACACATAGAAGGGTCTTGTATTTTATCCAGAAGTCCAATCGACGCTGATCTTCCTCACCTTGGTTTGGACTGACTCGGTCGTATCCTCTTGCACATGCGCCTCGCGCAGTGACTGTACTAGCGCGCGTCTCCCTCGTGTGCTGACCTTCAACTCTGCCCTGTGGGCTCTTGTTAACCTCACTTGGCTCTCAACATCCCTCCTAGCATGCTCCCTCGCATGCTCCAACCCCTTGGCCGCTCGCGACTCGTCAATTAACCTCACTAGGGTTTGTGAGGATCCTAGGATCGTATCATCCCCTCCCTCTTTAAAAAGTTTCGCCCTAGAATCTTCATCAAGAAAACCATCAAGGGATAAATTGTAACAAAATGCTATGTCCTCCACCATCAATCCATAACTTCTACACAATCGGCCCAACAACGTCTCATAATCACTTCTCAAGGTCGTGACGTATACAAAGTCACCAATCGCTCTTCCTTCTTGTTTGTTCAAAAACTCCCAAAATGTTAGCGATTGTTGCTCCCTCCTTGGAACTTCAATTGCATAATTATCTACTAGATTATATACTCATCCAAATACCTCTCGTACGCAATCAAGTCCATCTTAATCAAAACAAGCTGCAACCACCCTCTTTGGCTTGCGATAAGCAATTCCCGCGGTATTTCTTATCTCTTGCGCTTCCCAAGCATATTTAAACTTGCCTCTTTGGAATTAGATTCCTCACAGACTTGGTCATAAGAAGAAACACAAAAATAGGGTTAGTCTCTTATTTTTCTCGTACACACAAGGCATTTTTCCTTATTTCTCTGAATTTACGCTCTTGCTCTCCTTTGAAGTCCACGTATGACTTCGCCATCCATTGCTAGTCTTTTAACACTTCTCTAGGTGTTAATGGCACTAGAGTAAACCTACGCCCATCCTTAGTAATGGTGTAGTGATTACCCTTTCCCTTGTAGACCGCATCTCGATCATGTTTCCACGGTCGGTCTAGTAAGATATGACTCGTAGCAGTAGGCACAACGTCACAACACACCTCATCTTCATACTTCCCAATGATGACTGGGATCTTCACTTCATGAGTCACTTCTAACTCTCCGTTGTCCATCATCCATTGTAGTTGATAGGGTTTTGCTTTCTTGACCAACAGTAGCCCTAGCATGTAAACAAGAAAATCGCTTGCACAATTTGTAAAGCTGCCATTGTCTACGATTACCGAGCAAATCTTCCCCCTTATTTGACACAACGAGTGTGAAATAAATTATTTCATTGTATGGTGTCACTCGATATCTCTTTCGCTAGCAAGCTCAAGCTTCGCCGAATCATCAAAGTCAAGCCACCGTCGCAATCATCCTCTCCTTCGTCTGATTCTTCATGATCTGACTCCTTGGCTTCACCTCTCTCTCTAGCTTCCTCTTCACTCATCTCGCTGCCCTCTTTAATCATCATAACTTGCTTGTCAGGGCAAACACTCGCTACATGCCCTCTACTGGCGCACTTGAAACATACTACTTCCCTCGTAGCCAATCTATTTTGAGTAGGGGTCGAAGAACTCTCCTTGTTAATTTGTGAAGACGAATTGTTCATATCTTGTAGACTTGGTACTAGAGTCGCCTGATAGTGTGTGTCTTGAGCATATCTTTCTCCTTATTTTTGACCTTTTCTTCGGTATGATACTGCTGAATTGCCTCTTTTTCCATCTTTAGTGCAAATCAGTGCCAAAAGGAAGAAATGAACGAAAACATGCGGAATTGCCTCTTTTTCCATCTTTAGTTTTGATGGATCAAGGCCATGAAGATCGATGTGTCGTCGTGCCCTCGACGCTCACCAGACCAGTGAGTAGTCTAGTGCCCATGACACGTCTGCATCAGATCTTAATCAAAAGCCAAAGAGAAGGATCCCTAAAGATTCGCACGGGATTCCTTGCGTTTCTAGAAGGAATCAGGCGCTCCTAGGAGATCCGAGAATATTCCCCTCTAAGGAGCGTGCCCTGCCATGTGCTGTCACTCTCTTCCCTTAGTTGTTTTTATCCCCTAATGGGTTGTTAGGATATTTAAGCTAAGCTGTAGGGTTTTTTGTGAGGACGGCTGACATTACACACTTTTACCTTTACCTTAATTTAGGGATTTATTCTCTCCCATTATTAGCAGCGCCGTCAGCTTGTAAGAGGAGAAAGCATTGATTTCCCCACCGGTTTATTCTAATACATTTCCTTTTCTCATCTCTTTAATTTATGCTATTTTGTTATTTTATCTATTGTTTATGTTTGATTATGAGTAGCTAAGCTTTCATCTTCTTAGTAAAGGGCATTTCAAGGGTTGCAAGGATTAGTTAATAGGCCTAAACGTGCTTAGTACATTCCCACTGTCATATTTGATTGTTTGCCATTTTCTTGCCATTCTCATTTAGAAATGTTAGGGGCCTGATCAACTACTAGTGTTTCTTTATAATTGCTGTCATCCTAACAACGATAACGTCAACGTGAGGCTGTTAGGAGTAGTAGACGCCTAGTGGAGTCATCGCGATAGAGTCTTCCATCTAGGGCAAATAGTCAAGTAGGACGTTACCGCGAGTTTGACAAGCTGAGAGGTATCATGCCCTAGATGTGTCTTACCTCTACTTTATGGAAACGTGGCCCCTATAGCATGTCTATGGCATGAGGATGGAATATCTTTGAGCCAATGACTAATTAATCTTGCATGCAACCTGCGAACGTCCCTTGCTAAGATCCCGTCTCATTTGATTAATATCTTTTTTCACAGTCTTCCTTTATTATCTTTCCCTTAATTATTTTACTTTCATGCCCTCGATATATGCTTTTAATTAATTATTTTGTTAGCAACCGATTTTGTGATAGATTGACTAGATCAATTGACAAAACCCCCCCTTTGAGTTACCATTTTATTTGTTTGCATTTGCTACTGTCATACATTTAAAGTGAGTTTTTATCCCTCAATCTCTGTGGTTCGATCCTGTCTTGCCCTTTACATATTTTTAACTGTGTAATTAAGCATCAGAAAATATTATTACATTTGAGTGACGATCAAATTTTGGCGCCATTATCGGGGATTGAACGGAACTAATTTCTCTCTTTTATTTGTATGACCTGGAGATCTGCTCCAGACCTATTACCACTCGATCTTAAGCTTATTAAAACGGAAAGAGGACTTCGAAGGCAAGCCAAGACACCAACTATTAATCGTAGAGGAATCCCTAATCCCGCTCTCAATAGGAATCCCTCCGATCTGGATAATCTCGACCGTCTCTTTCTTGAAGGATTCCCTTTCTTTCATCTAGACCTCGACAACGCTGAGTTTGTCAACCCCGAGATACCCAATATGGAAGAACCACCTCCTCTAGGGCCCGAAGCTGTGTGCATTCATGTGGTTCCTCAAGGATGATGCCCTTGATTGGTTCTATGATCTCCCTCCTAGATCCATTTATTCTTGGGCCGAGATGTCAAAGGCCTTCACGGATAAGTATTATCCGGCGTCGATGGCCATGGTTACTTACAAGCAATTGGTTTCTATCCTTCAAAAGGATACTAAAATTTTTGATCAGTATTACGAACACTTCAAGAAGATGCAAGCATTATGCATTCCCACAACCTAACTGAGTATGCCCCCATCCAGTATTTTTGTGAAGGATTGCGGGCACACGACAAGGCTTTACTGAATGCCGCTAGTGGCGGTTCCATATATGCTCTCACTCCAGCTGCTGCCAAAGCTACCATTGAGCTCATGGAAAAAACGCTACCCGTGCAAGTAATAACAACAGTGATCAAGGCGCCCAAGTGGCAGTAATGCAAAATCAGTTGACTGTTAGCTCGGGCATGCTCTAGAATATGACAGCAGTCCAGTCTACCCAGGTCAAAGCATGCCAAATATGCAATTTTTCAGACCACCCCACGGGCGCATGTCCCTTCATTCCAAATGAAATCGCTGTCAATGCTGAGGGAGTCCAAGTTAATGCTATGGGCAACTATAACAAAGCTCTGTATGGCCAAAACTATAACCAAGGGTGGAGACAGCCGAATCCTGGTTGGATTAACAACAATCACTCTTCCAGCCCTAGTGGATAGCCACAATAACACCCGTATGGTAATCATCCACCGCCTCTCAACATGCAACATTTCAAGCCTCGACCAATATATAATCAATATCAACGTCAACATCCTCAAGACCAGACCTTCGCAACCCCACCAATTCCTGACTCCGAACAATAAAAGAATATCGATGACCTCGAAAAAAAGATGAGTATCATGATGGCAGAAATGAAAGAGTTAAAAAACCAAGGCAGGTTTCCAGGGCAGACAAAAAATAACCCAAAGCACATTGTTTGTGTTGTAACTCTTCGAAGTGGCACCACCTTGACCCCTCCATTACATCAAGGCCTCGACATTGAAAATTCGCCAGAGTCTAAACTCCGACCAAAGATAAAAAATCCAAAAAAGTAAAGAACCTCAGAGGTCATGGAAGAACGGATCCGATCCCCAAGGGGATCTCCACGGAATGATCCGAACCCACCTGAGTTTACCCAAGAGTACATTCGTAAGATTCTGGAACCTCATTTCCCTCAAAGGCTAGTCAAATCAAAGAAAGAAATTGAGGATCGTGAAATCTTTGATATGTTTAGCAAAGTGATCGTCAACATTCCACTACTGTAGGCAATCAAGTACGTGCCCAGATATGCCAAATTCCTAAAACAATTGTGCACGAACAAGTGCAAATTAGCCGGCGTCAACAAGATAAGCGTAGGGATTAATGTTTCTGCCCACATACAAGGGAAGATTCCTCCCAAGTGCAAAGATCAAGGGATGTTCATTATTCCTTGCAAAATCAGCACCGTCGACATTGGTAAAGCCATGTGTGTTCTGGGAGCAGGCATCAATGTCATGCCCTTGACAATCTATAATAGTCTTGGCCTCGAACCTCTGAAAACCACCAGGCTCGCCATCCAACTTGCTGAGACCTCAGTTGTTTACCCCGAGGGTGTTATCAAAGACGTCTTGGTCCAAGTAGGTGAATTTCTATTTCCAAGTGGACATCTACGTCATCTCCATGGAAAATACAGATTCAACTAAATCATCAGATGTCCTTTTAGGGTGCCCGATCCTACCCACTGCCTGAGCCAAGATTGACGTCCATGATACCACCATCTCCCTTGAATTCGATGGCGAGATCATCAAGTTCAACATGCTGGAATCCATGTGTTATCCTTCTAAATTTTTGAGTGTCAATTATGTTGATTTAATTGATCCTTTTGTTGATGAAATTGCTGAGTTAAACTCTATTGATCATTTGCAATATGCCATGGACAGAAGCCTCACACTACCTCTCATGGATGTCTTAACCTCGACGCTTGTCACTCCTCTAGAGTTGCATTCCGTTGTCGCAGCCTTAGAGGAATGCGCCATTGTTTTATATGACCCCCTAGTCATATCCCCCATCTGTTCTGATCATATTAAGCTATCACCGTCTGTTGAGAAAGCTCCTGCCCTCGATTTGAAGCCTCTGCCTTCTCATCTAAAGTATGTTTACTTAGGCGTCAATAACTCTCTTCCTATTATAATCTCCAACAAACTCAACAATTCTAGAGAGGATAAGCTAATTTCCTTATTAAAAGAATTCAAACAAGCCATCGGATGGACTATCGCCATTATCAATGGCTTGTCGCCATCTTTGTGCACTCATCGGATCCATCTAGAGGACACCAGTAAAACGATCTGCCAGCCTCAGCGCAGACTGAACCCGCTCATGATGGAAGTAGTAAAAAAGGAGATATTGAAGTTGTTAGATGCAGGTGTCATCTATCTCATTTTGGATAGCCCCTGGGTAAGCCTTGTTCAAGTCGTGCCCAAGAAAACTGGTATCACTATCACCATTGGGCAAGATGGTGAATCGATCGCCATAAGAATCCAGAGCGGTTGGCGAGTTTGTATTGATTATCGTTGTTTGAATGCGGCCACCAGGAAAGATCATTTCCCTCTTCCCTTCATAGATTAGATGCTAGAACGTCTCGCGGGCAAAACTCACTATTGTTGTCTAGATGGATACTCCAGATTCTATCAAATTCCTGTTGCCCCCGAAGATCAGGAAAAGACCACCTTCATATGCCCCTTTGGCACTTTTGCCTACAGGCGTATGCCCTTCGACCTCTGTAATGCCCCCGCCACGTTTCAACGTTGCATGGTAAGCATTTTTTCAGAACTTGTTGAAGACGGCATCGAAGTCTTTATGGACGACTTCACCGTCTATGGTAACTCCTTTATGGAATGCATGTCTAATTTGAGAAAATGCCTACAAAGATGCATCAAGACTAACCTAGTATTGAATTTTGAGAAATGCCATTTCATGGTCGATCGAGGGCTCATACTTGGTCACATCATCTCCAGCAAGGGTACAGAGGTGGACAAGGTGAAAGTTGAAGTAATCGAGACCTTGCCCTATCCCACCAGCGTCCGTGATGTGCGCTCTTTTCTTGGGCATGCATGCTTCTATCAGAGATTTATCAAAGATTTCTCAAAAATCGCCCAACCTATGTGCCGTTTATTGCAAAAGGATGTTGATTTTCAATTCGATGAATGCTGTCAAGCTGCTTTTGATACCCATAAGAACAAGCTCATCTCTGCACCTATAATTCGTGCCCCCGACTGGACACTCCCATTCGAGATCATGTGCGCCGCAAGCAACCAAGCGATAAGAGCTGTTCTAGGTCAGAAGAAAGATAAGGAAACTTACGTCATCTATTATGCCTCCAAATTGCTAGACCCCGCTCAGAAAAACTACACCACCACAGAAAAGGAACTTCTAACAATTGTCTACGCCATGGATAAGTTCAGACAGTATCTCTTGGGTACGAAAGCGATCATCTATTCAGACCACTCCACCCTCAGGTGTTTACTCAAGAAAGTGGATGCAAAGCCCCGTCTCATCCGCTGGATTCTATTGCTCCAGGAATTCGATATCGCGATCAAAGACAAAAAAGGCTCAGAAAACTTAGTAGCTGATCACCTGAGCAGACTCCCAACCTAAGAGGATGATTTCCTAATGCCTATCAGGGACACCATCCTAGATGAGTAGCTATGTCTTACCCAGGCTGTACAATTCCTATGGTTCTCTAACATTGCCAATTTTTGTGCTACTAGCTCCTACCCCGCTGATGCTTCTCCCTCCGATCGTAACCGGATCAGGAAGTAGTCCAAATATTACATCTGGGACAACCTATATTTATGGAAGCATTGTTCAGACCAAATCATCCGTCGTTGTGTGACTATGGATGAAGTGCCGTTAATCTTGAAGTTCTATCACTCGTCAACAGAAGGAGGTCATTTTGCTTCTAAGAAGATCACCATGAAAGTTTTGGAGGTTGGCTTCTACTGGCCATCAATTTTTAAGGATAGCTATCTTTTTTATGCATCATGCCCTCGATGTCAACTCACGGGCAATATTGGGACAAGAAACTAGATGCCCCTAACCAACATCATCTCTTGCGAAAATTTTGATATTTGGGATATTGACTTCATGGGCCCCTTCCCGAATTCCTTCGACAGTATCTACATTCTCCTTGCAGTAGATTATATCTCCACATGGATCGAGGCTAAGGCAACCCGAACAAATGACTCTAAGGTGGTGGTAGATTTTCTATGCACTCACATCTTTAACAGATTTGGTACACCTAGGGCCCTGATCAGAGATCGTGGCACCCACTTCTATAACCGTGTTTGACCTCTCTCCTAAACAAATATGGGGTCCATCATCAAGTCTCTACGGCCTACCATCCCCAAACAAATGGTCAAGCTGAGGTTTCCAACCGTGAGATCAAATCTATACTCGAGAAAATGATTAACGAAAGTCGCAAAGAATAGAGTGTGAAGCTCGATGACGCCCTTTGAGCCTATCGAACTGCAATCAAGACCCCGATCGGGATGACACCCTATAGACTTATTTATGGGAAACCATGCCACCTACCAGTAAAGATAGAACATAAGGCTTTCTGGGCTATTCGTAAGGTTAACATGGATCTTAGGCATGCTGGTCAGCACCATCGTCTATAGATTCAGGAATTAGAAGAATTGAGGGATGATGCCTACGAAAACACTTTGATCTACAAGGGCAAGACGAAGGCCCATCACGATAAGCAACTTCTTCCTAAATCCTTTGCTACTGGGCAGAAAGTATTATTGTACAACTCTCGTCTTCACCTTCTTGCAGGAAAATTGAAATCTAAGTGGACGGGACCCTTCTTAGTCAATGAAATTTTTGATCATAGAGCCTTTGAAATCCAGAACCCGGACACGGGCATTATTTTTAAAGTGAATGGCCACAGGTTGAAACCATTTTACTAAGGATTTAAGCCCTCCACAATGGAGGAAATGGCGGTGGCCAACCCACCTGTCGTGCCCTAGACAACCAGTTCCACGTCTAGGCCTCGACGTTAAAAGAGACCAAGACGGAAGACATTCCACATGCCGTCCCACTTTTCTGTCTCCTTGTTGTCTTTTGTTTCATTCGAGAATTTTTCCAGAATTTGTTTTTATTTTATTTTATTTTACATTTAGTTTATTTTATTTTGTTTAAATCTCTCTTTTATTGTCTAGGATTTTCCCTTCTTATTTTTCTCTACTGATCTCTCCTCTTTCCTTTTCCAAGTTGATTTTATTCCTTTTTATTATTATTATCTCCTTTATTCTCTCTTTTTGTCCTCATCTATCCTAACTACTTTCTATTTCAATTTGAAAAAGATTACCTTTAAGGCGGTTGGGATACACTCGGGCTCGTTGCATGCCCAATGCGCCACGTCGACACCAGTAGATAAAAAGCAAGCCCTCATTAATAAGGGTTGTGCTATCTATGTCAGACGCCAACTTTCTCTCTCACACACTCCTTCTTCGTCTTCCCTATTCCAGCTATCTCCATCTCTATCTCTCTCCCACACAAACACGTCACCCCCATCCCCATCATGCAAAAGCAACACCATTGTCACATCCATCGCTTTCCCCAATGTTGAGAATCAAGAGAGTCGCCCATAAGCTAGCCTCAAGACCCCGCCCAGTAACATCATCCTCTTTCACAACCGGCTCCGGCCAGAACTACCTCACACCATCTCCATCCGACCTAAACCAGAGCCCCGAAATAGCCAAACCTCCATCTCTACCTCCCCCTCCAGTCACAGACCCTGTCGAGGACGAACTCGAGATCACCGAATCTATCCTACCAACGTCCACCATGACAAATCTGGCCGTGTGGTGAGACTGCCACTAGGGTCCGCCACTACCAGCAGCAAACCCAAGCCGAAAAAGCCCTCACCAGTTGCCGCTAGGAAACTCACGGTGGAGGACGTCTTACAAGAGGTATTGGTGTCCTATTCGGACCACGAGGAAGATGAGCCACCGGCCGTAAATAAAGAAGTGGAGGAAGAAACCGAACAGACGACCTCCGGCGAAGAGGAAATCGGGAAGACTGGTGAAGGTGTTGATGAGGAAGAAAGTAAAGAGCGCGAGGCTAGAGAGGAAGCGGAGAAGGAAGCCGCTGAAAGAGATGAAGCAGAGAGAGAGGCCAGAGCGGAGCAACCGGCAGAACCAGAAACTATGGTGGATAAAAAGAGGAAGAGCTCATTCGTCAGCAAAGGCAAGGCCTCGACATCGAAGAAGGCTCACCGTCAGGAAGACACTTCACCTGTCGAGGGCAAGATTCAAGTCCCATCTTCTGCCCCTCAACCCAGTTCGACCCAGGTGACTTCAGACCTTTCTAATCTGCATGCGTGGTTAGTTTTTCATGATAAACCCTCTATTGATAAGCTGTATTTTCTCAACTCCACGCATCGAGGTTTACTCGCAACCTCTCTTCGTTTAGCTTTTCTTTAAAATATGCTACTCACAGGCTTAGGGTGCCGATTTCTACTGGTGTAACGACCTCAGTGCCGAAAGCCAACACGAAAGGTGTTTCTCCAGTACTGGTTTTAACGGTCATGAGGTATGCCCACATCACATACGGCATCTCGTCTGCCCATTTCTTTTTGGAGCCTTCCAGGTTTTTCTTAATACCACTGAGGATGCCTCGATTGGTTACCTCAGCTTGACCGTTGGTCTGCGGGTGAGCCACAAAAGAGAATCTTTGCTCAATTTGGAATTCCGCGCATTGGTCTCTAAAAAATTGACTGGTAAACTGTGTCCCGTTATTGCTGACTAGCACACGAGGTACACCGAACCGCATGATAACTTGGTGTTTAAAGAAACGCCAATTTTTTTTGTTGTGATGTTGGCCACCCATTTCGTGAAGTAGTCCACCGCCACGACCACGAATTTTAGCTGAGACCTTACCTTTGGAAACGGGCTTAGGATATCGATCCCCCATTTCGCAAAACGACAAGGAGCCACAATTTCAGAGATTTTCGTGTCGGGCTATCGAGGAATCTTGGAGAACTCCTGACATTTCTGACAAGTTCGTACGTAATCGTGGCAATCCCTACGAATAGTAGGCCAATAAAAGCCTGACCTAAAAACTTGCGTGGCTAGGGTACCGCCTGATGCATGCATGCCACATATTCCTTCATGGATTTCTCGTAAGGTATGAAGACCCTCTTGCTCCATTATACACTTGGCAGCTAGGTGCGAAAAACATCGCCTAACCAGTTCCCAGTCATAATACATACACCGCGCCGCTTGCTTTAGCACTTTTTTCCTCTCGGTGTTATCCGTAGGTAATCCTCATGTTTCAAGTATTTTATTACGGGGATTCGCCAGTCATTTTCAATTTCTTCAATGCAAAGCGACGCTTGCTCCTCCATGAAGGAAGGTACATATATTTCTCGATAGTACACACCCTTAGGTATGGACGCTTCCGGGTTCGCTGCAAGTTTGGCAAGGTTGTCTGCCTCAACGTTATCCTCTCGAGGGATATGCTCAAAGCTAACCTGCATGCCACTTTTCTTATTTCCAACAGCTCACGTTTCACTTTACCAAGATATTGAACCATGATAGGCTCTCTAGCCTGAGAGTGTCCCAAGACTTGGTCTATTATCAACTTGGAGTCTCCGCATTTAGTCGCAAGTCTCCCATCATTCCCGTATCGTGTATGGCTTTGGTGGAAAAGCTTCTTCCTATTCTAAGTCCAGCCAGTAACGCCTCATACTCCACCGCGTTATTGGATAACGGCTGCAGGATTCTGATGGCGTACCGTATCTATATGTCGTGTGGCCTGATTACAAAGATTCTGGCTCCGGCTAGTTCTTAATTTTTAGCTCCATCCACGTGGATGACCCACAAGTCAGTGTAGGTTTCCGGGAACGGGAGATCCAAGTCATCTTTTTCTTCTTCCGATAGGTTCATCAATGGATCTTGCGTAAAGTGGATGACCCACAAGTCAGTGTAGGTTTCCGGGAACGGGAGATCCAAGTCATCTTTTTGTTCTTCCGGTAGGTCCATCAATGGATCTTGCGTAAAGGTACACTCAGCTATGAAGTCTGCTAGGACTTGAGCTTTTATAAATGGTCGGGCTTTATACTACAACCCATATTGCTCGAGTTCGATGGCCCAAATCAACACTCTTCCTGAAGACTCAGGTTTTCAAAATATCCTTTTTAGAGGTTGGTCTGTAAGTATGATGACAGGGTGGGCCTGGAAATATCTATCCATTTTCCGCGTGGCCTGTATTAACGCAAACGCTATTTTCTCAATGCGGGCGTATCGCAGCTCGGCATCTTTCAAAATATGACTCACGAAGTAGACAGGGTGATGTGTGTGGTTGTCGTCTCGCACAAGGACAGCACTAACCACTTCATCGGCAACCCCAAGGTATAAGTACAGGGTGTCGCCTAGTTTTGGTCTTGTTAACACCAAGTCAGATGATAAATAGGCTTTTAGGCCCTTAAATGCCTCTTCACATTCTGTTGTCCACCCAAAAGGGCCTTTTTTACGTATGACCTTGAAAAAGGGCAGGCCTCTCTCGCCTTGCTTAGAAATAAACCGTCCTAGAGCGATAACGCGCCATGTTAGTTTTTGTACCTCATTGACCGTTCGAGGAGATATCATATCCTGGATAGCTTTGATTTTTGAAGGGTTGGGCTGGATAAATCAGACCACGTAGCCCAAAAATTTACCCTTTTGGAATGCGAACATGCATTTACGGGGGTTCAACTTCATTTTGTATTCTCTCATCACATCAAAAACTTCTTCCAAATCGACCAAATGGTCCTTGAAGCTTCGGCTCTTGACTAGTATATCATCAACGTAAGCTTCCACGTTCTTTCCAATTTGCCTTTCAAATACTTTATTCACCATGCGCTGGAAGGTTGCCCCAGCATTATTCAGCCCAAATGGCATTGCCATCTAGCAATAAGTGGCATTCGGAGTGATGAAGGCAGTCTTTTCTTCGTCTTCGACAGCCATAGGGATTTGATGATACCCAGAGTTGGAGTCTAATGAGCTTAGATAGGCGTACCCGGCAGTCTGATCGACTAACTGGTCTATTCGAGGGAGCGGGTAGCAATCCTTAGGATAAACATCATTCAGGTCAGTGAAATCAATGCACATACGCCAGTCTCCGGTGGGCTTTGGAATGAGAACTGGGTTAGCTAGCCAGGTTGGGTATTGGACCTCTCGGATGAAACCTACGTCTAAGAGCTTTGACACCTCCTTGTCAATGGCTAAAGTTTTCTCCATAAAAAGCGCTCATCGTTTTTGTTGGATCGGTTTGACGCAAGGATAAATATTGAATCGATGTTCTGCAACCTCTCGCGAGATACCAGGTATATCCGTAGGCTTCCACGTGAACTCTCCTTTACATTTGTTTAATAGTCAAGCTAGTTGGAGGTTTTCTTCTGGGCTTAGCTTCTCGCTAACCAGGAAATTTGCTTCGTTGACCTTGTTAACCGGTACGGGTATAATTTTGTCCACAGGCTGAGTGCGTTTCTCATCATTCGACCCATAAGGATCTACCGTGACGTACATGTATCTATCACAACTCTTCTGAGTCATGAGTAGATAACACTCAGCCACCAATTTTTGATCGCCTTTGATTGAGACTACTCTATCCCAGGAGGGATATTTCATCTTCAAATGCTTCTGAGATATCGCCACTCCAAAACGGTTGAGGAACGATCGCCCAAGTATGGCATTATAGGGCAGGGTTAGGTCTACGACCAAAAATAACAACTCCTTTGACCGCTTGGACGTGTCTTCTCTAAAGTATACTGGCAGCATCGTCACTCCAGTCATCGGGATTGGAACTCCATCTACTCCAATTATTGGCTTCTTGCAGGGTGTAAGCTCACTGTCGGGACACTTCATGAGGTTGTAAGCCTCTAATAAAAATAGGTTTACCGTGCTTTCATTGTCAACAAGAGTTCTCCTAACTCCATGATTGCCGATGACGGGTGTAACCATTAACGCATCGTTATGCGGGAACACAATGCCTTTCTCGTCTTCTTCGAATAAGGATAACACCATTCGATCTAAGGCACTTATCGCTTCGCTTTTCATTAACGCGCCCTCTCGCTTCCGCTTGTCTCCAGTTGTGGGTGTTAACTGCACAGGCTCGTCAAGATACGGCGTGCCTCCTGCGATAATATTGATGATGGGAACATCATCTTCGTCAATCGTAAGCATTTCTTTACCTCTCCCAGCAGGAGTGGCATTATTTCCTGGAGCACGAGGAGGTGCCTATCGATTATCTGACATCCTGTTTGTCGGGTTGTTCCTGACTTCTTCTCTTGCCTTAGTGGCAAATTCCCTGAGGTAACCTTCTTCTACTAAGTGCTCTATCGCCAGCTTTAATTCTCTACACAAATCCGTGAAATGTCCTTTGACTTTATGAAATTTGCAGAAAGCATTTTCCATTCCTCTCATGACTACTCCTGGCTTTACAGGGGCTGGGTAACAGATAGGTAGGTTACATTGTTCCACAATCGCTAAGATTTCCGCTCTTAGCAATATGAAGGAAGGAAGGTTTGGGTCATAAATTCGGCCCTTGGGGGGATCTGCCTGCCGCCGAGTGGGGGAGTTACCGGATCTTCCTCTTGAGAAGTTGCCTCTTCACCGATTAGAGGTCTTAGGGATGTGATCTTTTCGTTGGGCGTAATCGTCAATAAAATGATCTTCAAAGGTCGTGTTGATAGGAACGTTAGGAACCTGAGGCGCGTTTTGTAGCATGTTTCGGGTTTTGTCCCTATTTTCTTCCTCTTCCATCCTTGCGTAATTATGGGTTTTCAGTCTCAACGCTTCAAGGCTTGCACAACGAAATCAATGGTAATGCCTGGCGTTAATGACATCTCTATGTCGAAACGACTGAGGAAATCTTTCAAA
The DNA here is from genome assembly GCA_963691705.1 of Viola odorata. Classification (NCBI taxonomy): domain Eukaryota; kingdom Viridiplantae; phylum Streptophyta; class Magnoliopsida; order Malpighiales; family Violaceae; genus Viola; species Viola odorata. The sequence continues at coordinate 27,899,821 of OY829540.1, read as the reverse complement.
GATTCCTGAGGTTTCCTGCATATATCGAATAAAGTTGTGGCGGACTTCTTGATGGGGATAGCGGTACTAAACCGGTTTTGAAACTTAGACTCCAGCTGTGAAAAACTGTCAACAGATCTGACGGGTAGGCCTTCAAACCAAAGGCACGCGACTCCTGACAACGTCATAATGAATATTTGGCACCAAGTTGCGTCACTGTGAGTTTGGAATTGCACAAAGTCTTTCACCTTGTTAAGGTGGGAAATGGGATCCTTGGTGCCGTCATAAGACTCCGTAGAGAGTTTCACATGTCGGCTGACTCTGTTACGCCTTATGCGATGGCTAAATGGGTGACCTTAGGTGTCGTCGAGGATTTCGTGAGTATGGCAAGATGGGGATACTTCTAGATGACGTCTTTGGTTTCGCGGATCGGGGGTGTCATGTCGCCTTGGAGTCCGGCTACGACTTCTTGGTGAGCGGGTTTGATATTTTCTACTACTCGATCTCTCACTACGTTTAGGGGATACACCTCTATCCATTTCCTCTTGCCGACCATCCCAACGATCTCTATACTCGTCCTACCGTCATTCCTCTTGGGAGACGGGAATTTGTCACATGTGTGGTATGTAAGGCTCTAGTCGCCCCTGAGCGAGTTGCATAAGGCTGACTGGTGTAGTCATCGTGGATAAAGTCAAGGGAATGTTTCTGTGTTGTGGAGGCGATAACGGTTGTTCAATGACAATGGATGAAGTGAAAATAGTCGGAGAAGGGAATGCTAAAAGGCTGAGGTGGTGTAGACTCCGAATCAGAAGCCATGATCCTTCAACCTCTGAGAAAAACAAAGCTTGGCTATTAAGGACGCTCACTTAATAGAACCAAAACTCTCAATGAAAGCACCTGTTTGATAAGATTCGGACTTCTGGGGAACCAGGGTTGAGGACTATGGCCACTGGAAGTTGCTATACTCGTCGTCCGATGTACCTGCAAAGCGCCGGGGGGGGTTCCGGCGTCGACACTCTGATGCTTAAGTCAGTATGGTTGTTCCAAATGGTAGGGGTTCAACTAGAAATCATAGGCTTACCTCTCTTCTTGAATGGTGGGGTATTTATAGGCGCAAAGGCGGGCGTTACCTCTAGGGGTGGGCGTTACTAGGCAAGATAACACCTTGGGTGACGTCATGGTTGACCTGGGATGGGATAACACCGTGCGCGTGGGTAGATAACGCGTGAGTCCCCCCCATTGATGTCGACCATCCCAGGGTTCCTCGTTTGGTGAAGGGCGGCATCTTCGGTGAGGCGTACCCGATTGGAGCTATAGTAATCCGGCCTTATCGCTGAGTGTAAAGACGGCAATGCCCCTAGAATTGCCTCTATTGTTATCAAAGAGCATGCAGAGAGTGGCATCATTAAAAAAGGAGAGATGTGTGTTTATGCCAAGAGAGAAAAAGTGAGGGATGCAATACATGTGCAAAAAATCTGTTTTGGCGCAAGCCACCAAAAACTGAATTTTTGGCCATTGCGCTTAGAGTTTCCTAACCCTAATCCATTTTTTTTCTCTTCTATTATTATTTCTCCTAATGTGCAGAACAAGAGAAGATTTTTGGCAGACGAGAAGCCTCTTACCTTACCACCAAGAAGAGGGAAAGAGCCTTGTGCATCCATGGTGCCTATTTCGGCAAACCCTAACCGAAAGGGTATGGTATGGCTCTATTCTCTAAGGAGCAATTTGTGTGAGTATATAAACATCATTAATTTTTATACTTCTGGCTCTAAAATTAATTTAAATGATGATGATTATATGCAAGCAGCGAAGGTCAAGTCATATGTTTTTAAAACTTACTCGCGAAAGCGAAAATAGTTTGGTATGTTGGCTAGACCGAGAGACATGGATTGTGTTGTCTCTAACACCAATTTAATTGGATTCTCACATGTTTTTACATTAGATAACTATTCTGCCAAGTGTGAATTTCATGAAAATTTTATGTTTAAGTCGACAGGACTTGGAGGAGCTCTTTTCAGACGCAATCGCTTATATCGGTCGCATGATCTTTTGCGGAATTTTAATAAGCATGATGTGTTTGATGAGCTTTTGTGATTTAATTTATAGGAATGATATGTCTTCACATGATGTTCCTTTGATTCTTATTGGTAGTATTGATAAAAAGTCACTTGGTAAAAATCGCTTGAGGTTACACCTAGGGTTAATCTTTATGCTAATGATTCTGATTTTTGTGAAGTCTATAAAGATTATTTATTTGACACAAAATCTATGTTTTGTATGCATAAAGGATATCATAGCAAGCATGAGCGCTTAATTTGGCTGTGTAGCTCGTTATATGATTTGACTGTGTATTGGTTGTATGATGTTGGTTTGATACACCAATATAGTGCAACTATTACTAACATATTCTTTAAGGATGTTATGCTTTCACATGTTGTTCCTTGGAGTATTGTTAGTAATCACAGGGAGGAGTCACTTAGCGACTCATGGATGGAATTGTGGAGGAGGCCGAGCACGAAGATGCTAATTGAGACATCTTGTCGACCACAATTCGGAGTTTTAAGCAATGTGGATCAATGGGCACTTGAGTCCTCATATCATGTTTCGGTTTGTAAGTATGAATTTACATGGAAGCAATGCTTTCAATTTATTTTATTTACTTACTTCCTTTCGGTACATGCTACCATTTTGGGATTATTGCTTAAACTCATATATGGTTTCATTCATATAACATTATTCAGTTTAATATTGCTGCCTTTGAGTATATTGTTTAGTATAAGTGGTAGCAAAGAGATCGAAGTAATGCAGACAGCCAATGGACAAGCCAAGCGCTATGGTGCGCGCTTGAGTGTCAAGATGGCAACTTTGGGGAACCATGGAAGGATGAGTGGATCCTTAAAGATAAGAGCTTGGGTTTGGCAGTGCTTACGCCAGAGACGGTCCCTAAACCAAGTTCAAGCAAGAGTAGCCGCTTGGAGCAATAGTCTTACTCGACGCATTCACATGTTTATAGACGTTACTACCAAGTTGAATTTACAAGGTTGGTATGGTTCGATTGGTGCTTACTTTGATATTACTAACTTAAGGCACTATGGTGCAGGTCTAGGTACAGATTCGAGGTCAAATCTTTTTGAAGGGAGAGGGAATGATGCGAATCCTCACACATACCTTAGCACATCATGCGTCTTACCCTTGAAGCACAAGAGATGGCAACTAAGGAAGCACAAGAGATGACGAGTATGCTTTGAGCATATAATTGTGAAGCTTTCGTGGGCAGATTATGCTGAGCAAGATTCGAGGACGAATCTTTCCGAAGAGGGAGGGAATGATACGATCCCAAGATGTATCACGCGACTACGTGGACAAAATTGTCAAGACATGATGGAGCAGATGGAGTCTGATCAGGGATCAGAAAGGCTTGATGGAAACCTCTATGTGTTGTGCTTACTGTGTCCAAATTTTAGGATGTTTAGACGAGTGGAGCATCCAAAATATCAAGCCAACATTCTCGTTGACAGTAGTCCTATGCAGACAAGGATTCCAAGACGCATCAGGCAACTTCGTCTGAACCTAGCCGGCGTTGTACAAGTTTGAATCATGTGATCGACCACGTTAAGGAAACATCTGGATGTTAGCTTTCGTTTGGGACACTTTTCAGCCTATTTGGCCCAGTGTTTTGAAAGTTATAGAAGTCGACATTATGGTGCGCAGTGTGTACGCGAGACAACATACGACTTGAGGTTTCGGCCCAAACCTTGGCCCGATGATGGAGAACTCGACATGGACTGCTGGAATGTATTTAAATATATTTATATTTACTTTAATTTATTAATTAATTAATTATTTAATTGGTTAATTGATTAATTAGTTAATTAAGTTAATTTCCTTAATTAGAACTCCTACTTCTATTCCTATTAGGTTTTGCTTGTAAACTTCTACATAAGGAGCTGCTTGGCCTTCTTATTCAGTTAGCTTTTATTTGATAAATTCAAAACTTTGTTTCTTCAATATCTTCCCATTGTTCAATGTGTTGAACCTTGTTCTTCTTGAGTCCGCAATACTTGAGTCGTATACAAGTAAATTCTGGAATTGTATTATTGTGTCGTTTGTCTTAGTGCGATTCTCACAATCATTGGGTTTAGTCCTAAGAATATGATACAAGATCCTTGACGTGAAATTGACTAGAACTCTTAGCATTCAGTTTGTGAGGCAGTCTACATTCGCACGAGTCAAGTTCTCTATTTTGCATTGAAATCCTTCTTTGAACAACTATCAGATTTGGTGCTACGCATCCTAAGCAACTAGGATCGTATCACATGGGTTAGGTGTCTTACTGGACAGATTGACGTGTTAGCTGAGTCTGGGCTAAGTTTAGAGATGTTTGCACGATTGGATCGTCAAAAGACCCATGGCGACATTCTTGCATGCAGGAAGTCTACGTAGATACACAATAGGTGACTATGTCCGAGCCAACTCGGACAAGTGAGGGTCAGACACTTGCGATCGGACATGTTCCCTATAATTGAGGATATTAGCTCACATTGGACCAAGTTTCCACCCATTCAGATGAGCGAATTGAAAGCTAGCCTGAGTCAATATTCTCGCATGCAATGTGCACGTCGGGCACCATGCCACTTAGAGATGTCGACCCATATTAAAGCCCAGCCATGCCGAAGCATCTTGTATCTTCTAGAATGTATTTATTATTTAGTTTGAGTGAATAATTAGAGTTATTATTTGGATAGAATTCATAGTTCTATTTTGAGTAGGTTTCATATAGTAGTATATATTAGGGGTGTACACAGGTCGAGTCGGGTTGGTTATAGCCGAAAACTGCCACCGAACTGCCAGAAATTAAGCGGGTCGATTCGGGTCGGTTTTCACTGCTATAACGGCGAGTTGACGGGTTGAGCGGGTCGGGTCGGTTAATAGCGGCTTGGCGGGTTGAGCGGTTAAATTTCAGGACCCAAAATAATAGGCCTGAACCATGCCCTAATCATCTCAAAATCAAACAAAAACCCAACTATCTTATTTCTTTCTTCCCGCAGTACTCCATACCAAAAAATAAAAAATAAAAAAATACCATTGTCATAACAAAACAACTTCAAATTCATTACATTAATGTTACATATTACAAATTTAATTAGAAAAATCAAAACTCAGAATTTAATACAAACAACAAGATAGTAGAAAATAAAATCAAGCATTAAAAGCAAGACCGAAGAAGGAATAGATCTGAGAAGAAGGTCGGTTGGTGTAAAAGGGAGAAGAACATCGGTCGGTAGGTGGTAGAAGGAGGAGGGGTCGATCGGCTTGCGGCATTAGGAGGAGGAGAGGTGGAGGAGGACTACAGACGAGAAGAGAGAGGATGAGCGGCGGAGGGGTAGAGGCGGAAGGGGTGGAGGAAGGTGGTGGCGACAACAACGAGGAAGAAGAAAGAAGGAACAAAAGAGAGAAGAAAAGGAAAGAAAAAAGGGAGAGCGGCTAAAGAATGAGGAAAAAAATGAGAAAGATTATTTATATTTAGGGTTAGGGTAAGTTGGCGGGTCGGGTCGGTAGTAAGCGGTTTTCAAAAATGTGACCCGCGAACCAACCTTCTATCGAATATACGGGTCGGTTATGTATTTGTATACCTGCGATTTTGTTCTTTTTTGAATTTTGAAGGGTCGGTTATGCGGGTTGGGCGGGTCAAATGTACACCCCTAGTATAAATAGGGCCATTTGGCTCATTGTAAAGTAGACTTAGAATAATAGAAAATTATCTTGTTGGATTTTAGAGAGAGTATCTCTGTGTTCGTGGACTCGAACCTTGTCCACTTTTAAGTCTCGGAAGCTCAAGTTTGATGCAAGTAAAGCCCAAAGTTTCAGCCCCATCATAAGACATCGGTTAGGCCGGTTTGATACCCGTATACACTCACCCCCTTGTGAGATCCTTAGCTTGAAATCTACTAGGTTACTTCTCCCAAGTGTGAGTTGAGGTCTAGGTTTGTACTCATTAAGTTATATTTCGTAGTTCGAAATCCAATTTGAACAAGGATCAGGACATATTGACGTCTGTGGCTAGTGGTTCATAGTATCCTAATTAGAGCCTAGCCAGGATCGTATCAGGATTCCCCTCTACACTTTGTATTGTAGCAAGCATGTGGTTTCGCACATTGACACCTGGTAGCATTTCTTGCTTTTCTAATCTTGCTCGTGCCTTTGAGAAATATTTTTCCAGCAGTAGGAAACCTAAGAAGACAATGGTTCCTTTGATGGTTGTCATGCAAAAAAATGGTGAATCTTTCAAGGGTTATATTTTCCGGTTTAACAAGGAGAGTTATAGAATTGCTAACCTTGAAGTCTCTTCCCAAATAGCTTCTTTACTCAACGGTCTTCATCATAAAGGGCTAAAGAATTCCATAGCCAAGTCACCTCCCACCTCTAGAATAATATACTGTCCACTAGGACGTGCAAATACATTACAGCTGAAGAAGCTAAAATTGTATCTCGCACCACATTAGGAACTAGCGTTGACAAACAAGGGCGAAGCCCAGATAGACGCGGGTGTAGTCTATATAGGAGAGGAACACGTTTCTATAACAAACAATTATTGCCTTACAACCTAGATCGACGTTTCCATGAAGGGCGATATGACATAAATCCTTGGCAATTTCCGAACTATACCTTTATGAATGCTAAACGTTCTAACATTTTGAATGAGATTAGGGATGAAAGAATCTTACAATGGCCTAGACCCATGGTTGTTGCTGGTTACCAGCTGATCATCACTCAAATATACTTAATATTTTTCCTGATGCCTAAATGCACAAATAAATGTGTACAGGGGAAGACAGGGTCGAACCATAGAGATTGAAGGAATAATGTATCAATTTTCAATGTATGACGAGGAATAAAAGCAGTCAGAAATAAAAGTAACACTAGGGGGTTTTGGTGTTGATTAACGAGTTAATCAATGCAGAAGTGAGAGCTAACAAGACAGACAATTAAAACAACAAATCGCAAGTAACAAACATTCGAGGGCTCGATTGCAAAAGACAATCGAGGGCAAGATAACAAAAAGCAGTTCAAGGGCGAGATAATAAGAAAAGACAGCTAAAAAGATAAATTAGTATGATGAGGAGAGATCTTAGCAAAAGGTGTTCTCAGGTTGCATTCTAGGTCGGTTAATCATGGGCAAAAAAATATTCCAAGCTCAAGCACAGACTTGCTATAGGGGGCATGTTTCCACGTAGGCCCCCTACTCACCTTCATAGATAGAAGCCACCCCCCGTTTCCACATATGAGGTGGCCTTGACGTTTCGTCGTCCTCCCAAGCATGAATGCGAGGAGGCACTACTCAAAATGCCCATGAAGTGGAGGCAAGACAGATCTAGAGCGTGACATCTCAGTTTGTCAAGCTCGCATCACATAACCTAAACAATCATTTACCCCTAGATGAAAGACCTCTCGCAATGTCTCCACTAGGTGTCTACTCTAACTCAAGGATTCACGTCAGTTATAACCAAGAGAATGACATTACTCATGTAGCAATATTAACAGTTGATCAAGCCCTCAACATTTCTAAACGAGCATGGGATTAAAATGATAAACAACTGAATATGACAAGAGAATATATTAAGCATGCATTAGGCCTCCTAACCGAACCTTACAACCCTTGAAACACCCTTTACTAAGAAGATAGGATTTAGCTACTTATAATAGAATATGAACAGTAGGTAATAATAAGCATGCAATAAAAGGTAAAGAAAGGGATTAGAAGAAACCGATAGATGATTTAATTAATCAAAAGATTTTCTCCTTTACAAAACTGGCGGCTGCTCCAAACTACCAAGAGAATAAGATCCCTCGAAATTAGGGTAAAATAAGAAGTGATGTATTAATGTCTTAGGACAACCGTGCTTACAAAAACCCTAAAGCTAAGCTTATATAGCTTAAAACTAGCTAGGGGATAAAACAGCTAAGGGGAAGGATAAGCAATGGGAGCGTGACAGCACACGTCCTTCAGGGGAATATCCTGGAATCTCTAGCGCGCCTGACAGCTTCTGGAAACGCATGGAATCCCGTGTGGATCTTCGAGGATTGTTCTCTTTGGTTTCGATTGAGAATCGATGCAGAGATATAGCGGGCAAGAGACAGCTCACTGGTCTGGTTAGCGTCGAGGGCTCGACGACACTCTGATCTTCTAGGCCTTGAAGCTCAAAATCCCAAGAATTCCTCCAAAAATACTTTTGTTCGCTCTTTTTCTCCTTTTAGGTCTGATCTGCAGAAAAGATGGATATAAGGGACAAATTGCAGAATCATGCCCCCGAAAGCGCTAGAAAAGGAGGTAAAATCACGACCATGAAACGTGCTATCAAACATCCCCACATTGCCCCAATGCTTGCCCTTGAGCATTAACAAAATTGAAAAACCAACTCATGCAAAATCATACATCCTCAATCCCTAACATACAGAATAGACATGTCATTCAGTAAACTACACCCAACCAGAACACATCCAGCCCTAGAAAAGCACCTGCATCTGGCTAATAGGATAACGACCCTATCAATCAGACTTTTCCAGACCAAGCCTATTCACCAGCAGTCCTCACTAGATATGTGTTTGCACTCATACTCACAACAAAACTTGTGTTTAGGCTAATCACTCAAAATGAAAATAACACAACACGAGGCAGAGCTTGCACATCAATCCGAGTACTGTAGTTCACATGCGAGGGCAATCTAAAGATCCGAGATGACTTTGCAAAAAGAAAAAGAAAAAGAAAAGAGCAGGAGAGAGTACGAGAGGGTAGGAAGGTGAAGAGAGAAAAGAAAAAGAAAAGAAAAGAAAAGAAAAGCAGAGGGGAAGGAAGCAAATCTGGGGGCGGAGAATTCCTTGGCTTGGAAGAAGGCGAGATGGTGAGTAGCACCCACTAAAGAGGGCTGAAGGCCAGGGCTAGATGATGGCTTCGGCTTTCTTCAGTGGGGGAGATCTCTTGCTGCTTTTGGGGCTCGAATGGCCACCTTCTGCCATGCCTGCTCTGCTTTTATTTGATTTTATTTTTTATTTTTATATAAGAAAATGAAAAAGCAGGCAGGCATTTACTTTTCTTCTTTTTCAGCTCAAAACTTGCATCAGCATTTAATTTTTCTTTTTCGGAACTGGAGTTGGGGCTGGCATGTCTTTAAGTACTGCTTGGAGCGCTTGACTTTGAGGTTCTGGAAGTTGACTTTAGTTCCCCACACTTGAATTTTGGTGTGGCGAGGAAGTAATACTGCATTGTTGTCGAGGCCTACGCATGCTCTTTCATGCCCTTGATATATAAATCCCTCCCCATACTTATCTTCTTCGGGGCCTAGCCCTTGCCCTTTGTGATGAAGAGTGTTACTCACCTGCCAAGGAAGAGACAAAGAAAAGGGGGCAAATGGTTAGAAGAGAAAGCATATGAAGAATGGGAGCCGGGGGCATGAAAAGGAAAGGAAAATAGAGAAGGAGAGAAAACAGATGAAAAAGAAAAGAAAATAAAAGAAAATAAAAATTTACAAAGTTTCTCGTCGTTTCGTTGCTTTCCCCCATCTAATGGTGCCTATACCCAGGGATATCATGCAAACTTAGCCGGTGCCTAGTCAAGCATTTCACACAGGAATAAAATCCATGGAGCTCAAAATGCTCACGGGTTCAATTTGCGACTACTGGTGTCTAGGGCATGACTAGACATAAGGGCTAGCAGGACTAGATATGCATGGTCAGGCAAAGACGCAATGAATGACAGATTTCTCCTTATGCATTAGAAGTCAAAAATGCATGCCAAACATGAGGGTTTTAAAACAGGCAGTGGAAAAAATTCCTAGCAATGACTAAAAATAAAATCCGAAAAGTTTTGAAAAATCCAAAAAATATGCAATCATGCAACAAGCGGAAATTTAAACATGCAAACATACACAAAAACATAAATAAATCCCTCCCCACACTTAGGCAGTGCATTGTCCTCAATGCGGGAAGGGCACACAAAGGAGTTCAAGAAAAATTAAAATAGTACAGTACAACTAAAATAAAAGAAAGCAGTGAAAATTGTTTTGAGCCCTCCTTGACGGCTTGAAAATAGAAATTGTTCGGGGTGGTGGTCACTGGGGTGGAAGATTTCGCCGGGCAACTTCAGCCGTCAAGGCCTGAAGTTCCTTGAGAATCGCTTGAAGGAGTTGCGTCTGAGCTGGGTCATAGACAAGTGCTGGAGTTAGGGGCCTAACTACTGTGGGTGCATCGGGGGCTGGACGAGATGTCTCGATTCGGGCAGGAGGAACAAACGAGGATCGGGGCCTCGAAAGATCTGGGTAGTCGTAGTGGCCGCCGGACTTGGTCTCGAAAACCTTATCACCAGTAGGGGTTGATCTTGTAGAGAAATTTAGCAAACCATGTGAGACGCATAAATGGCCCATACCATCTAAGGTATGGGCATTTAAAACTTTGAATGCAAGGGGCTCAGAAAGGCTGCTGTTATATAGGTCTATCTTATGCAACTTCATCGCAAGCATGGAGATAAGGGAACCAAAAATGGGGCCTCGAGAGCCATTTTGAACATGCAGAATACCCGAAGCAACCTAAAAACCTAAATTGACCCTACGTTTATGCTTCATGCACCATAAAAAGAAAAGTTCCTGCAACGATAGCTGACCCGAGGATCCAAGTCGACCCGAGAAGGTAAGGGCCAGAAATCGGTACACGATACGCAAGGCAAGATTAACAATTTCATGGGCTTTACTAGACTTAGGATTGAATTCAGCATTGGGGTCATTAGTCAACTCATGAAAAGCAGCAGTACCATAAAAAACAGCAGGGATCACAGTCAAAACACTTTTGTAAAGGGGGGAACTCAGCTCATCAGGTTTCACAAAATTCAGCAAATAATTAAACTCTCCAAGGGACAGTTGGGTCCATTTGGTTATCAATCTAAAATTGACGACACCAGGGGTAGAAGAGTCGAGACCAAACTTGCCCTTAGGCTTAAAACTATCTGAGGCAACCTAAAAAGTGGTAAAGAACTCGAGTGAGAGTTCAATAAAGGTTGGGTGTTCTAAATAGAACAAATATTCCCAACCAATATTGGCCACACACTCTCAGACTGGGGATTAAATGCCCATTTTGGCTAAAAATTCTAAATCGAGGCGCGCACAGGAGCTAACGCCTTTGGAGTTTAACTGATGCAGTTTATGAATGGAAGGCTTATCATGAAACACTAACTAGTCATGCAAAACAGAGAGGTCAGAAGTCACCTGGGTGGCGTTCATTCGAGGGGCAGAAGGGGGAGCTGGCGTCTTGGCCTCGAAAGCGGAGGTATCGTCGGGACCTCAAGACTTCTTGGAGGTCGAGGGCCTAACCTTGCTGAAAGCTAGGAGCTTACGTTTTCGATCCATCAGCGTCTCAGGCTCTCCCGGTGGCTCCGCTCTGGCCAGAGTTTTTGATTTGCCCTTCTTGGCCGCCGATTTAGCTGCGGCCTCCTTCTCTCTCTTCTCTTACTCAGCGACTTCTTTCTCACCTGCTTTCTGGGCCTCAAGATCTTCAAGATCTTCCTCCTCTTCCTCACCCTCGGCGCCATCAGCCTCACTGCTCTCTCCAGTGCCATCCTCGAGGGCATCAACTTGCTCAGGTTCAGGCTCTTCTACTTCCACCTCCTACTCTGGCTCGGCCTCGACTGGCAGCTCCTCATCTTGGTTCGTATCGGGGGCCAGAAAGGCTTCTAGAGCAGCCTCTAGTGGGAGCTTCCTAGTGGCCGGTGACACCTTTTTGGGCTAGGATTTGGCCTTGGGCTTTGTGGTCGAAGATCCAGGAAGCAGCTTGGCTACACGGCCACTTTTCATTGTGGTCAAGGTAGGAGGGATGGAGCCGGTAATCTTGATTTCGGTGTCATCCTCGACGGGAGTAAACTCTGCGGCGCAGGTTTCGGAGGGCGGAGAGGGCGCTAGGGGTTATGGAATTGGGGATCCATGGGTGGAGGGAGGAGATGCCATTTTAAACGAACCAGGGGTAGAGGAATGGGACCTGGCTTTGGAGGGAGTTGGGCTCTCAGGATCGTCCATTGGGTGTGGTCCTGAGGCGAGCTTGCGGATAGGTTTCTTCATTCTAGGCATGGTTGATGGTGATGGGAGAGGACAGGGATGATGGAGATGTTTGAGAGAGAGACGTAGCGTGTTTTGGTGATTGAGAGAGTTGGGATGAAGAAGGAGCGTGGGAAAGAGAAAAAAGAGTTATCGTTGGTAATAAATGACGCAACCTTTGCATTGATTAGGGTTACTTTTCTATCCCTTGTAGACCACGTGGCATCTTGGGCTTTGAAGAGCAACTGCCCATGCGTATCCCAACCACCTAAAAAGGAGAACAACTTTTTAAATTTCAAAAAGCAGGCAGTTGGAGAGGATAAAGACAAAAAGAGAGAATAAAGGGATTAACAAAAATAAAGGAATAAAATCTCTAGGAAAGGGAAAGGTTAGAGATTAAAGGGAGATAAACAAGGAATATAAAACATGGAAATAAAATCAAAGGGAAAACAAAAATAAAATTAGATAATTCTAAAAGATACGGAGAAGATAAGGGAAAGAGGTGGAACGGCATATCAGATACCTCCAGTGTGGCCTGTTTACTCGTCCAGGCCTCGACGTGTTCTGTCAATCTAGGTCTGGACAGGTGAAGGATCCACCATCATCTTTTCAACGGTAGAGGGCGTGAATCCTTCATAAAAGGGTTTCAACCTGTGGCCGTTCACTTTGAAGATGGTCCTAGTGTCTGGATTCTGAAGTTCGATCGCCCTGTGATCAAACACTATCGTGACCACGAAAGGTCTGGACCATTTAGACTTGAGCTTTCCTACGAACAACCGTAAACGTTAGTTGTATAACAATACTTTCTGTCCAATGGAAAAAGTTTTGGGACGAAGGTGCCTGTCATGATAAGCTTTGGTCTTGCCCTTGTAGAGCAAGGCATTCTCATAGGCGTTGTCCCTCAACTCCTCTAATTCCTGGATTTGTAAGTGTCTATTTTGACCGGCTTCCCCTAGATCCGCGTTCACTTTACGAATGGCCCAAAAAGCCTTGTGCTCTATCTCAACTGGGAGATGGCACGGCTTGCTATATACAAGTCTATAGGGTGTTATACCAATTGGGGTCTTGAAGGTTGTTCGATATGCCCAGAGGGCGTCATCCAACTTCAAACTCCAATCCTTTCGGGACTGGTTGACAGTTTTCTCTAGGATGGTCTTGATCTCACGGTTGGACACTTCAGCTTGCCCGTTTGTCTGAAGGTGATAAGTTGTAGAGGTTCTGTGATGGACTCCATACTTGGTCAGAAGAGAGGCCACGACACAGTTGCAGAAATGGGTGCCTCGATCACTAACCAGGGCACGAGGTGTACCAAACCTATTGAAGATATGAGTGCCTAGGAAATTCACTACCGCTTTGGAGTCATCTGTCCTAGTTGCCTTGGCCTCAACCCACTTTGAAACATAATCAACGGCGAGCAGGATGTAGATATTGTCGAAGGAATTGGGGAACGGACCCATGAAATCCATACCCCATATATCAAAAATCTCACATACAATGATACTGGTCATAGGCATCTGGTTCCTGGCCCCAATATTACCCGTGGCTTGGCATCGAGGGCACGAAGCACAAAAGAGGTAACTATCTTTGAAGACTGATGGCCAGTAGAGACCGGCTTCTAAGACCTTAAGGGTTATATTTCTTGGGCGTGAAATGTCCTCCTTTAGAATGGCAGAATTTTAGGATCGAGGGCACCTTGTCCATGGTTACACAGCGGCGAATTATCTTATCTGAGCAGTGCATCCATAGATATGGGCTATTCTATATATAGTATTTGGCTTGCCTTCTGATTTTGTTGCATTCGGATGGGGAAGCATAGGCGGGGTAGGTACTGGTAGCACAGAAATTTGCAATGTCTGAGAACCATGGAAACTTGACAGCATGGGCAAGACACAATTGTTCGTCTGGGAAGGCATCGCGGATATGCACAAGTGAATTGTCTTTTTGGGCTGGAAGTCTGCTTAAATGATCTGCCACCAGATTTTCTCTTCCTGCCTTATCCTTGATCAAGATGTTAAATTCTTGTAGCAACAGGATCCATCGAATGAGTCGAGGCTTTGCATCAGCCTTCGTCAATAAGCATCTAAGGGCTAAATGATCTGAGTAAACGAGAACATGAGTGCCCAGGAGGTACTGCTTGAACTTGTCGAGGGCATAAATCACTGCCAAGAGTTCTTTTTCTATGGTTGTGTAGTTCTGCTAGGCTGGATCTAATAATTTGGAAGTATAGTAGATGACATAGGTTTCCTAGTCCTTCTTCTGACCCAAAATGGTGCCTAGGGCTTGATTGCTAGCATCGCACATGACCTCGAAAGGTAAGGGCCAATCGGGGACACGAATGATCAAGGCTGAGATAAGCTTGTTTTTGAGAAGTTCAAAGGCGGCTTTGCAATTCTCATCAAAATCAAAGGTGACTTCCTTCTGGAGCAGGCGACACATAGGTTGGGCAATTTTAGAAAATCTTTAATAAACCGTCTGTAGAAACCGGCGTGCCCTAGAAAAGACCGCACATCGCGAACGCGGGCTGGGTATGGCAAGGATTCAATTATCTCAATTTTGGCCTTGTCGACCTCAATTCCCTTGGCCGAGATGATATAGCCGAGAACGAGGTCTCGATCCACCATGAAGTGGCATTTTTCAAAATTCAGGACAAGATTGGTCTCTATGCAGCGCTCTAGACACTTCTTCAATTTAGATAAGCATTCGGAAAAGGAGTTGCCATAGACCGTGAAGTCATCCATAAAGACCTCGATACCATCCTCTACCAGTTTAGAGAAAATGCTCACCATGCAGCGCTGAAAAGTGGCGGGGGTGTTACACAAGCCGAAGGGCATACGCCTATAAGCAAAGGTGCCAAAAGGGCATGTAAAGGTGGTCTTCTCCTGGTCTTCAGGGGTAACTGGGATCTGATAGAAACTGGAGTAACCATCTAGACAGCAATCGTGAGACGTTCCAATATTTGGTCAAGGAAGGGCAGAGGGAAGTGATCTTTCCTTGCGGCGGTAATCAATGCACACACGCCACCCATTCTGGATTCGGGTGGGGATGGATTTGCCATCTTGCCCAATGGTATGGTGATACCAGTTTTCTTGGGCACGACCTGGATCGGACTGACCTAGGGACTATCAGAGATGGGGTAGATAACTCCCACATCTAGCAACTTCAGAACTTCTTTCCTCACTACTTCCATCATGGGTGGGTTCAATCGGCGTTGTGGCTGGCGTATAGTCTTGCTGGCGTCCTCCAAATGAATACGATGAGTACATAGCACTGGTGACAAGCCCTTGATATCCGCGATGGTCCAACCTATGGCTTGTCTGAATTCCTTCAACAAGGAAATCTGAACTGACTCCTCAGAACATTCGAGCTTGTTGGACACAATGACGGACAAAGAGTTATCGGGGCCTAGATAAGCATACTTCAGATGGGATGGCAGTTCTTTCAACTCGAGGGCTGGAGCCTGGTTAACAGAAGGAGACAACTTGACATGGTCTGGACAATTGGGAGACACCACTGGGGGCTCGTACGGGACAATAGCGCATTCTTTTAGGGCAGCGACGATAGAATGCAGCTCAGGGGGTGTAGAAAGCGTCGAGGCTATGACATCTAGAAGAGTTGGCGTCAGACTCCTATCAAGGGCAAATTGTAAAGGGTCAGTAGAATGAAGTTCAGCAAGTTCTTCAATAGAAGGATCAATCACATCAATATAGTTAACACTAAAGAATTCAGAGGGGTATCGTATGACCTCTAGCATGTTGAACTTGATAATTTCCCCGTCAAACTCGAGGGTGATGGTTGCGTCATGAACATCAATCTTTGCTCGGGCGGTGGCCAGAACCGGTCGCCCTAGAAGAACATCAGTAGACTTGGTAGAATCCTCATTCTCCATTGCAATAACATAAAAATCGGCTGGGAATAAGAATTAGCCCACTTGGACCAAAACATCTGTGATTAGTCCCTCAGGGTAGATGACAGAATGATCAGCAAGCTGAATGGCAAGGCTGGTAGGTCTAAGAGGTTCGAGCCCAAGACTGTTATAAATGATCAAGGGCATGACATTAATTCCTACCCCCAAATCGCACATGGCTTTCCCGATGTCAAGTGTACCAATTCGGCAGGGAATGATGAACATTCCTTGGTCCTTGAATTTCGGGGGATCCTCCTCTGGATATGGGCAGAAGCGTTAGCTCCTACACTGATCTTCTTAACATCGGCCAATTTACACTTGTTCATACACAACTATTTCAGGAACTTGGCATAGCGAGGCACATTCTTCACTGCTTGGAGGAGAGGGATGTTTACGACCACTTTGCTGAACATGTCGAAGATCTCACGGTCCTCCTTGTCTTTCTTGGATTTGATCAATCTTTGCGGAAATGGGGGCTCGAGGATCTTGTGAATGTATTCCTGGGTGAATTCGGGTGGATTGGGGTCATTCTTTAGTGAACCTCTGGTAGAGCAGATTCTGTCTTCCATGACCTCAACGAACCTAGGCACCTTTGGGCTCTTCGCCCTTGGTTTTGGCTTTAGTTCAGATTCTGGAGAGTTTCCAATGTCGTGGGCTGGATTCGTTGGAGGTGTCAAGGTCGTGCCACTTCGCAGAGTCACTACACAGACATTGTGTTTCAGATTGGTTTCGGTATGGGGTGGAAATCTCCCTTGCTTCTTTATCTCCTTCATCTCCGCCATCAAGGTACTCACGTGCTTTCGAAGATCGTTGATCTCCTTTTGTTGTTCGGGGTTCCGAGGTGGATCCGTATTCGGGGGCACAACAAAAGTCTGATCCTGAGGAGGTTGGCGTTGATATTGATTCTGATGATACGTGGGTCGGGGTCTGAAATGTTGCATGTTGGGAGGAGGTGGATGATTCCCATAGGGGTTCTATTGTTGCTGCTGATGGTTAGGACCGGCTGGTTGAGCATTAGGAACCCATCCTGGATTCTGTGGTTTCCAGCCCTGGTTATAGTTCTGACCATATGGGGCCTGGACATACTGGCCAGCAGCATTCACTTGGATTTCATCCGGAATATGGGGACATGCATCTGTGGGGTGGTCCATAAAATTACAGATTTGGCAGGCCTTTACAGGTGTAGATTACCCTGCCATAAAGTTCTGGAACATCCCTGTGAGAGAGGCTAGTTGGTTCTGTAATGCTGCAACTTGGGTGTCTTGGCCTTGACTGTTGCCAACCTCGGTTGTGGCATTCTTGGCCATGAGTTCGATGGTGGCTTTTGCAGTGGCTGGCGTAAGAGCAGTGAGAGAGCCATTGGTAGCAGCGTTGAGAAGGGCCTTGTCGTAAGCCTTGAGCCCTTCATAGAAATATTGAATAAGGGCGTGCTCGTTGAGATTGTGCGAGGGGCACATAGACTGCATCTTGAGATATCTTTCATAATATTGGGCCAGATCCTCTTCTTTCCTCTGGACTATGGATACAAGCTACTTGCGCGTGGTATTGGCGATAGATGCTGGATAGTACTTCTCAGTGAAGATTTTGGACATTTCCGCCCAAGAATGGATGGATCTTGGTGGAAGCTCATAATACCAGTCGAGGGCATCATCTTTGAGAGATCACATAAAAGCACGCAGCTTTGCTTGCTCAATGCTGACGTTGGGAGGTTTCATAGCCTCGCAGATTGAGTGGAGTTGTTGAAGGTGACGAAGAGCACTTTCTTTAGGGACACCTCAAAAGGTAGGCAGATGGTGCATGACCGCAGATTTGAGTGTCCAATCATGAGGGACAGCAGGCCAAACAATACAACTGCTCGACATGTCGGGGGCTGCATTGAGGTGGTCTATGGACTGCTGGTTTGGAGGAGGTGGTGGGTCTTCAGGACGCACATGATCATCTTGGTTTTCCATGGTTGGGATATCAAGGAAGGCGAGTTGAGGGATTTTGGGACCTCGATGTAGATAAGCTAGGTTTTGATAGAACTGATGGGTTGGGTCGGCTAGATTGAAAGGTTGTCTTTCGAGGGCAGGATGCGGGATTCCTCTACGCAGGGCAGACGAAACTCTAGCTTGCCTCCGAAGTCCTTTTTCGATTCTGGTCAACTCGAGATCTAAAGGGAGTAGATCTGGTGCAGATCTCCTGGTCATACAATGTAAAAAGAAATAAATTAGTACCGTTCATGCCCAGCAACGACGCCAAAATTTGATCGTCACTCAAATATACTTAATATTTTTTCTGATGCCTAAATGCATAAATAAATGTGTACAGGGCAAGACAGGGTCGAACCACAAAGATTGAAGGAATAATGTATCAATTTTCAATGTATGACGAGGAATAAAAGCAGTCAAAAATAAAAGTAACACTGGGGGAGTTTTGGTGTTGATTAACGAGTTAATCAACGCAGAAGTGAGAGCTAACAAGACAAACAATTAAAACAGCAAATCACAAGTAACAAACATTTGAGGGCTCGATTGCAAAAGACAATCGAGGGCAAGATAATAAAAGCAGTTCAAGGGCGAGATAATAAGAAAAGACAGCTAAAGAGATAAATTAGTATGATGGGGAGAGATCTTAGCAAAAGGTGTTCTTGGGTTGAATTCTAGGTCGGTTAATCATAGGCACAAAAATATTCCAAACTCAAGCACAGACCTGCTATAGGGGCCATGTTTCCACGTAGGCCCCCTACTCACCTTCGTAGATAGAAGCCACCCCCCGTTTCCACATATGAGGTGACCTTGACGTTTCACCCCCAGGCACGAATGCGGGGAGGCACTACTCAAAACGCCCATGAAGTGGAGGCAAGACAGATCTAGGGCGTGACATCTTAGTTTGTCAAGCTCGCATCACATAACCTAAACAGTCATTTACCCCTAGACGAAAGACCTCTCGCGATGTCTCCACTAGGTGTCTACTCTAACTCAAGGATTCACGTCAGTTATAACCAAGAGAATGACATTACTCTTGTAGAAATATTAACAATTGATCAAGCCCTCAACATTTCTAAATGAGCATGGGATTAAAATGATAAACAACTGAATATGACAAAAGAATATATTAAGCATGCATTAGGCCTCCTAACCGAACCTTACAACCCTTGAAACACCCTTTACTAAGAAGATAGGATTTAGCTACTCATAATAGAATATGAACAATAGATAATAATAAGCATGCAATAAAAGGTAATGGGAGCGTGACAGCACACATCCTTCAGGGGAATATCATAGAATCTTTGGCGCGCTTGACAGCTTCTGGAAACGCATGGAATCCCTTGCAGATCTTCGAAGATTCTTCTCTTTGGTTTCGATTAAGAATAGATGCAAAGATATCGCGGGCAAGAGACAGCTCACTGGTCTAGTTAGCGTCGAGGGCTCGACGACACTCACATCTTCTGGGCCTTGATGCTCGAAATCCCAAAATTTCCTCCAAAAATACTTCTTTTCGCTCTTTTTCTCCTTTTAGGTCTTATCTGCAGAAAAGATGGAAATAAGGGTCAAATAGCAGAATCATGCCCCCGAAAGGGCTAGAAAAGGAGGTAAAATCACGACCATGAAACGTGCTATCACTAGCGTGATCAGAGCAAGTGCGGTTGAATCTTTAATCTGTAGGGGATATGATACGAGCGTGGACCGACTCGTGCCTGCACGCATCGCACGTGAAAGGCCTCCCGCTTAGCCTATCTTTACCGAGAGCACCTCACGGATTGGTCAGCCAAACCATAAAGAGGGTCGTGTCAACCCTAGCTACCCATAAGCCCATGTGTCGATGGCTTCAAAGCCCATCTTAAACCCCACCAAGGCCAAGCTTCCCAAGGCCCTTTGTCAAGGGTATTTAGAGGTTTTCCTATGTAATAATTCATAGGTATAAATTGTAGGACTTAGCCTCTTTTATGTCTTGTCTTTGATTTGAATGGGATATCTTCATCTTAGACCAAATCTTAGGTTAGCTTTAGTGTTAGGGTTCTTAGAACCAATCTATACATTATCTTATCAAACAACCGGGTTGTCCATCCTTGTTGGTGGAAGGGTCGGCTTGATTAGAGATCCTTGTTAGTTGTCATAGAAAGGTTGCCTTACCATTGTTGTAAGGAGGGTTTTCTCTAACTATCAAGTTCAATACAAGGTATCATCAATACATCTCTATCCTTCCTCTATCATTTCCACTGCCTATCACTCCATATTCCATCTATTTTCATCCATCAATCCATCTCATCACCGTCGGTTACCAATCTGTCGAAGATGACTAGATCCTTCATACATCTATTTTGGTCATCTTCTCCAAATCGGAACCAAGACCATATCAGGATATCTTAAGAAATTCACTTACAAATCTGAACAATCACGATCCATGACCTAGCGTCGAGATGCTCAACCTTCTACTTGTCTTGATGAATCGCAAGCCACAAAAGGCAAGAATGTCAAATTTGGAGTTGGTCCTAGCAAACCTACGAGGATTGTCAATATTATTGTTAGAGGAAGTGCTACTAGAGGTTGGAGTATGGCAGCAAAGAAAGCTTATGCTTACCATATGCATAGGGATGATCCGTGTATTTTGATGTAGATGAAACGAGGGAAATAGTTTGGTGAAGTCACATTTGGGCCGGATGACTTGCAGTGCATCTCCACACCACATGATGATGCTGTTGTCATGACTGCTATAGTAGGAAAGTTTTCTATCAAACGAATTCTAATTGATGGTGGCAGTGTAGCAAACGTCTTGATGTACGACGCTTTCCTAAAGATGGGATTAACAAAAGACAACTTGCAACTTGCCAAATTGCCACTTTACGATTTCACAGGAGATTCGATTATGCTAGAGGGAGTAATAATATTACCCACTACCATTGGAGATGATAGCGACTGCATCGCGATAGTTTGGATAGAGTACTATGTGGTGAAGATTCCTGCAGCGTATAACGCTATCATTGGTCGTCCTACGTTGAATTCAATTCAAGATATCGTCTCCACTTACCATCTATGTATGAAGTTCCTGGCTGATAGAGGTGTGGGATTTTCCAGAGGTGATCAAGAGATGGCCCGTCGTTGTTACGTGAATTTTCAAAAGGCAAAGCAGTCCCAGTACAATTCTTAGATGTTCAAACAGAGCTATTACAGGAAGAGCCCTAGCTTTCTGCGGCATTTGATGCAAAAATCTCACTGCATATAGATCCTCACAATGATAAGAAAATTGTTTTTATGGGGGCAACTACACCGGCTAGTGTGCAGCAACAGTTGAAAAATTGCCTTATTTCCAATGCGGATGTATTTGCTTGGACAACCAAGGATATGGTTGGTGTTGATCCGAAGGTCATGAGCCACTCCCTTAGTGTTGATAAGACAATTAAACTTGTCCAATACAAATGACAGAGGTTTGCAGAAGATAGAGTGGCAGTAATCAAAGACCAGGTGTCGAAGTTACTCCAAGCGAGACTAATTCGGGAGGTTCAATACCCACAATGGTTAGCTAATGTGGTTATGGTGAAGAAATCAAATCGGAAATGGCGTATGTGTGTTGGTCTTACTAATTTGAACAAGGCTTGCCCTAAAGATCCATACCCGTTGCCCTGTATTGATCACTTGGTTGGTTCTACTTCTAGTAAAGCCTTGCTTAGTTTTTTAGACGCATATTCAGGATATCATCAAATCCGCATGAATCCGGAAGATGAAGAGATGACGACTTTCATAGCAAGAGAGAATATTTATTGTTACATAGCTATGCCCTTCGACCGCAAGAATGCTGGAGCTACTTACGAACGATTGGTTGACTAGATACTTGAACGTCAATGTGGTAGAAATTTGGAGGTGTATGTTGATGATATGGTGGTAAAGAGTACAACTTTACAAGATCATGTGACTGACCTATCCGAGACATTCCAAACTCTAAGACAATATAGCATGAAGTTAAACCTAGAAAAGTGCGTTGTTTGGAGTCACATCTGGGAAGTTCTTGGGATTTCTGATATCCGAACAAGGAATTGAAGCTTGTTGAGCATTAAACTCAAAAACGTCAGTTTTCTTGGGGCATTTTCAACAGCCTTTTGGAAGGTCAAACGGCATCCAAATTGAACGTATGACCTATGGATTTTGATGCCCCAGATGTCTACTTTCTGTTGGTTCAAGTGTCAGGTCATTTGAAGGTGTGTGGAAGGAGTTACGGCAGTTTTAGTACTGAAGGGTCAGGAGTTACTACACTGTTATTAAAATTCAGTTTAATGATAATTGTAGCATTTTATTGTTGCTTGATGAAAGGCTCAATGGTGAGACTATATATTGAGATTGTATCTCTTTGGTAATGCAGGAGCAGCAGATCAAATTAATAAAGAAAGTAGTTCATTCTCCTTCATTTTTGTTCTTTCTCTTCTCAAATTTTGTCTTATTTCTATCAAATTGGTAGCGGAGCTATGTCGAACTATGGGAGCACAACATTGGGGCAAATGCCACTACCACGACTCACCAAGACGAACTACGACAACTAGAGTATTCAAATGCGTACCTTACTCGATGCACAAGATGCATGGGAAGTAGTTGCAACCGGCTACAATGAGGAAGAAGTCGTCGCTGCCACCACAGCAAATCAATTAAAGGCAGTGAAAGAAAAGCGGATGAAGGATAAGACCGCTCTCTATCTCTTGTTCCAAGCAGTAGACGAAACAGTTTTTGAGAAGATTGTTGGTGCATCAACTTCGAAAGAAGCGTGGGACACTCTGCAAACGGTGTTCAAGGGTGCAGATCGAGTTAAACAACTACGCCTTCAGACTCTACGAAGAGAGTTGGAGTCCATGAAGATGAAGGAGTCGAAAGACGTATCCAGCTATGTCACCCGTGTGCAAACGGTAGTGAATCAACTCAAATGCAATGGGGAAACTCTCACGGATGCAAGAGTTGTGGAGAAAATCCTACGGTCATTGGCCGATGATTTTGAGAATGTTGTATGTGCAATCGAGGAGTCAAAGAATTTGGAGGAAATGACCATAGATGATCTCGCGGGTTCCCTTGAAGCCCATAAATAAAGGAAGAAGAAAAAGAAACAAGAGGTCTTGGAGGAGGCCTTACAAACAAAGATGACTATCACAGAGGACATGGCAAAGCATGCGCAATACAACCGAGGAAGAGGACGCGGCTGTGGAGGATATATTTTCGGTCGCGGCAGAGGTTATGGTCGTGGAAATAACAATGAAGAGAGAGGACAAACAGGCCAACAAAATTGGCGTGGACGAGGCCGTGGTCGTGGAAGAGGAGGTCGCTCAAATTGTCCAAATGTAGAATGTTACAATTGCGGAAAACATGGACACTATGCAAAGGATTGCTACCCCAGGAGGAAGGTTGAAGAAAACACGAATTTGGTCGTGGAAGATGAGATCAAAGAGAATGGTGTTCTCATGATGGCCCACGAAGACACCACTCTAGATGGCGACATGGTGTGGTATCTCGACACGGATGCTAGCAATCACATGTGTGGGCACAAACATCTATTTGTTGATATGCAAGAGATAGAATGAGGACATGTGTCTTTTGGAGATGCCTCAAAGGTTCAAGTCAAAGGCCGAGGAAAAATATGTTTTTTCTAGAAAGATGGAAAAGAAGGTACTGTGGAGGATGTCTACTATGTACCTGACTTGAAGAGTAATATTCTGAGTATGGGACAATTATTAGAGAAAGGATGCTCGATGTTCATGAAAGACCGGATGTTGCACTTGAAGGACAAAGATGGCCAGGTGCTTGTACACGTTGAGATGGCGAAGAATCGGATGTTCAAACTCAACTTGAAGAACATACGAGAGAGGTGTTTGCAAGTCAACATGGAGGATAAGGCATTGTTATGGCATTTACGGTTTGGACACTTACATTACGGTGGACTAAAGGAGTTAGCAAAGAAGGACATGGTCCACGGGCCACCGAATATGGATTACATCAAAAAGTTTTGTGAAGATTGTGTGCTTGGCAAGCAAGCAAGAACAAGTTTTCAAAGGAAGGCAGAATATTGTGCAAAGAGATCTCTTGAGTTGATACACACTGACATATGTGGCCCAATCACTCCGAAGTCTTTCAGCGAGAAGAGGTATTTTATTACTTTCATTGACGAATATACAAGGAAGACTTGGGTTTATTTTTTGAAGGAAAAGTCAGAAGCGTTTGAGGTGTTCAAAAAATTCAAGGCAATGGTGGAGAAGACAACCAATCTTTACATCAAGGCTCTACGATCGGATAGAGGCGGAGAATACATGTCAACCGCGTTCACAAGCTATTGTGAGGAACAAGGTATCAGAAGATTCTTGATCGCACCATATTCACCTCAGCAAAATGACGTCGCGGAAAGGAAAAATCGAACAATCCTTGATATGGTTCGATCAATGTTGAAGAGCAAAGACGTGCCAAAGGAATTTTGGGCAGAAGCGGTACAATGTGCTGTTTATGTGCAAAACCGATGTCCACATACAAAATTGGAGAATCAAACTCCACAAGAAGCTTGGAGTGGTTATAAACCAACCGTATCACATTTTAAAGTGTTTGGTAGTGTGGCCTACGCGCATGTACCAGACGAAAGAAGAACCAAGCTCGATGATAAGAGTAAGAAATATGTGTTCATTGGGTATGACGAGAAGACAAAGGCTTTCAAGTTGTTTAACCCAATTGACAAAAAGGTGATTGTGAGTTGAGACGTTCAAGTGAATGAAGAAAGTGCGTGGGACTGGAAGAATCAAAAGGAAGCAATACAAGGAGAGTCATTGAGTGTTGCACCAATAATCACTCCAATGACTTCTTAGGTACAAGACGAAGAAGAAGAGCCAAATCAACCTAAGATGCGAAGCCTACAAGATATATGACTCAACTGATGAGGTGCATCTGGTTTGCTTATTAGCAGATTCGGAGAACATTGTTTTTGAGGAGGCCGTAAGAGACAAGAAGTGGAAAGCCGCAATGGATGAAGAGATAAAAGCAATCGAAAGAAACAAAACTTGGGACTTGGTGGAATTGCCAAACAGATATAAACCCATAGGTGTAAAATGGGTATACAAGAAGAAGATGAATGCCCAAGGTGATATTGAAAGGTTCAAGGCACGTCTGGTTGCAAAAGGTTACAGACAAAAGGCAGGAATAGATTATGATGAAGTGTTTTCTCCAGTTGCAAGAATGGAGACAATTCGACTTCTTATATCTCTAGCTGCACAACTCGAGTGGCCAATCTATCAAATGGATGTAAAATTCACATTTTTAAATGGTGTCCTTGAAGAGGAAGTCTATGTGGAGCAACCACTTGGGTACGTAAAACCTGGAGAAGAGAGCAAGGTGTTGAAGCTAAAGAAGGCGTTCTACGGGTTAAAACAAGCGCCTCGAACATGGAACACCCGAATTGACACTTACTTCAAGAAAACCGGATTCATACAATGCCCCTATGAGCATGCGTTGTACATGAAGAAAGAAGGAGGTAATACGCTTCTTGTTGCTCTTTATGTTGATGACCTTATTTTCATGGGAAGCAATGAGAAGATGGTTGTTGATTTTAAAGATGCTATGACACGGGAGTTTGAAATGACGGATTTGGGATTGATGAAACACTTCCTTGGTCTTGAGATTAGACAAGGAAATTTTGGAATCTTTGTTTCACAGGAAGCTTATGCGAGATATATTTTGAAGAAGTACAAGATGGAAGAATGCAAGCCTGCCGCAACACCAATGGAGCTTGGCACGAGACTCTCTAGATTTTAGGGAGGAGATCAAGTGAACGTAAATGAATATCGTAGCATGGTGGGGAGTTTACGGTATCTCACTTGCACAAGGCCGGACATTGCATATAGTGTCGGTGTAGTGAGTCGATACATGGAGGATCCAAGACACTCTCACCTCAAAGGCATCAAAAGAATTCTTCGATACATACGAGGGACAGAATCACTCGGACTACTCTACACAAAGACGAGTGAATTCAAACTGATAGGATATTCTGACAGTGATTGGTGTGGTGATATAGATGACCGGAAAAGTACAGGGGGATATGTGTTCTACATGGGCAATACGGCATTCACATGGCTCTCAAAGAAGCAGACAATCGTAACTTTGTCAACATGTGAGGCAGAATATGTGGCAGCATCTTGGTGTGTGTGTCACACGGTTTGGCTAAGGAACTTACTACGTGAGTTAAATCTAGAACAACAACCGAAGTACGGGTCGATAACAAATCAGCTATTGAGTTGGCAAAGAATCTAGTTCATCATGAGAGGAGCAAGCATATTGATACCCGTTTTCATTTTATTAGGGAGCATGTGAAAAATGGAGAAGTGAAATTGATTCACGTTGCAAGTCATGACCAAATAGCAGACATTCTTACAAAGCCTCTGTCAATAGCTCTGTTTGAAAATTTGAAGAAGATGATCGGAATGAAGGATGGAAGAGATTTGAGTTTAAGGGAGGAATTTGTTGAGCATTAAACTCAAAAATGTCAGTTTTCATGGGGCATTTTCAACAGACTTTTGGAAGATCAAACGGCATCCAAATTGAACGTATGACCTATGGATTTTGATGCCCCAGACGTCTACTTTCTGTTGGTTCAAGTGTCAGGTCATTTGAAGGTGTGTGGAAGGAGTTATGGCAGTTTTAGTACTGAAGGGTCAGGAGTTACTGCACTGTTATTAAAATTCAGTTTAATGATAATTATAGCATTTTATTGTTGCTTGATGAAAGGCTCAATGGTGAGACTATATATTGAGATTGTATCTCTTTGGTAATGCAGGAGCAGCAGATCAAATTAATAAAGAAAGCAGTTCATTCTCCTTCATTTTTGTTCTTTCTCTTCTCAAATTTTGTCTTATTTCTATCAAAGCTAACCCGATGAAAGTTCAAGCACTCTTGGATATGCAATCCCCCAAAACAATCAAAGATGTACAACGTGTCACGGAATGTATTGCAACTTTGGACCGATTCTTACCTTGTACCGGTCTGAAGTACGGTCAATTTTATAAGCTGATAAAGAGGGGTAAGATGATGCTCAAAAACCTTTTGAGGAGCGGGTCACCACCAATCCTCCAGCTCCACGCGAAGGTGAAGCATTGTATTTGTACTTAGCTGCATGGAAAGAAGCGTTGAGTATTGTCTTGATTAGAGAAGACAATGGGCAGCAACATCCGATCTATTATGTCAGCCACATTTTTAGAGATGTCGAGTTCAATTATTCTCAACCAGAAAAGACTGCATACGTGGTGGTAATAGCGGCAAGACGACTTTGTCCATATTTTGAAGGTCATTATGTTATGGTACTGACCAATGAACCCATTCGGCACATCTTGCACAAGCCTGAAACCTCGGGAAGAACTGTGAAATGGGCTATTGAGCTTAGTGAGTTCGACATCACTTATCGGCCACGTACTACAATCAAGGCACAATCTCTTGCTGATTTTGTAGTTGAAACAACATGGTCTAAAGAGTCAAATCCAATATCAACAAAGACACACCAAGATGAGAAGTGGCAACTGTTTGTCGACGGTGCATCCCCAACAAAACATTATAGAGCTGGTTTGTTATTTCAGGGACCTAATTCAGAGAAGCTTCGTTATGCTTTGAAGTTTTAGTTTGAGGCAACAAACAATGTGGAAAAATATGAAGCTTTCCCTGCTGGATTTCGCATAGCTCGAGAATTAGGTATCAAGAAGTTGATTGTTTACAACGATAGTCAATTGGTGGTTCAGTAGATCAACGACACTTTCAAGGTGAATGATGATACACTGGAGAAATATTTGTTCAAAGCGAGGTCTATGATGGGTAACTTTGTTGAAGTTGCAATCGCGAAGGTTACACGAGAGGACAATGCACAGGCCGACAGTTTATCTAAGCTCATCATACCTGAAGAAGGAGTCCAAAAAGTGATTGTTGAAAGGGAATTACACACAACCGTGGGAGAAACAGAGAATTATATCCATGCGGTTGTCCATACTGATAGTTGGATGCGTCCAATTTTTTATTACATTCAAAGTGGTATCTTACCAGATGATGCTAATGACGCTGCTAAGCTGGGTAGGAAAACGGCCAATTATACTATAGATGATGATTCTCTTTATAGACGTGCTGTTGGATTCCCTTTGTAAAAATGCTTAGCTCCTGACGATGCTCAATACGCTATGAATGAAGTACATGATGGGATTTGCGGGAATCACATCGAGGGAAAGTGTTGGCTTCAAAATTGGCACGACACGGGTATTACTAGCCCACTCTATTCCAAGATGCAATGAACAAGGTGAAAACATGTGAGGCTTGTCAGAAGCATTCCACAGTTCCACGACAACCATCCTCTTCCATGATCTCACTTTCAATGCCTTGCCCTTTTGCCCAATGGGGTATGGATTTGTTGGGCCCTTTTTCCAAAGCAAAAGGAGGTGCTAAATTCCTGATAGTTTCGGTTGAATACTTTACTAAGTAGGCAGAAGTTGAGGCTCTCGCAACCATTTATGCTGAGCAGGTGCAGAAATTCTTCTGGAAAAAAATCATTTGTTGATTCGGTATTCCACGGGTGTTGGTGACAGACAATGGCACCCAATTTGACAGCAATAAATTTCAGTAGAAATCTTGGCATCGAGCAAAGGTTCAGCTCTGTCAGCCATCCTCAAACAAATGGATTGGCAGAAGCAACCAATCGCACTATTTTTCATGCTCTCAAAACTAAGCTTGACATGATGGGCGACAAATGGGTGGAAGAAATTCCTGAGATCCTTTGGGCATATCGTACAACACAAAAAACTACTACCGGTGCAACCCCTTTCACTCTCATTTATGGTGCAGAAGCTGTCATTCCAATGGAGATTGGACTACCTAATTGTCGCATCAAGGCCTTTGTTCCTGCTACAAATGATGAGGGTCTGCAACTTTCCCTCTTAGAGCTGGAGGAAAAAAGAGACAATGCAGCTGTTCATATTGCAGCTCACCAACAACTAATGCGCCGTTATTACAACAAGTGTGTCCGTGCACAATAGTTCCATGAGGGAGATTCGGTCTTGAGAAGCCTAGAAACTACAGGGAAGAAAAATGGTGGCAAGTTCTCTCCCAAGTGGGATGGTCCTTACCTTGTGTCTAAGGTTCTGGGCAATGGAGCATATCACCTTATGACTCTCGAGGGGAAGGAATTGACACATGCATGGAGTGACATTCATCTCAAACTATATCAGGTGTGAAGTTCGATTTTTCGGTGAACTTTCGTTTTAATAGTCTTCTTTATTTCCCCTAAATGAGCATCTTCAATGTTTGCTCCTCACGGTAATTTTCAATTCCCTAAGTGGTGAACTCTTCACCAACGTACTTGTCAATTCCATAAGCGGTGAACTTTTCGCCAGCATAGTGATAATGCTCTGCTTTTCTACCCAATCATTGTACGTCTTTTCCCTATCTCAATATTTTATCATCATGACATAAAACCAAAATAAACAAAAAAGGAACAATGGATAATTGAAGATTCCCAATGTTGCCTCTTTACCAAGAGTGGCACTCTTAGGCGAGAGAACAAGAAAACATCAAGGAATGAGTAGTCTGGCACCTACTCACAGTAATGTCAAATGTGATTGGCCAGTAAATCAAATGGGAAATGACGTATGTGTGTTGGTCTTACTAATTTGAACAAGGCTTGCCCTAAAGATCCATACCCGTTGCCCTGTATTGATCACTTGGTTGGTTCTACTTCTAGTAAAGCCTTGCTTTGTTTTTTGACGCATATTCAGGATATCATCAAATCCGCATGAATCCGGAAGATGAAGAGAAGATGACTTTCATAGCAAGAGAGAATATTTATTATTACATAGTTATGCCCTTCGACCGCAAGAATGCTGAAGCTACTTACGAACGATTGGTTGACTAGATTCTTGAACGTCAATGTGGTAGAAATTTGGAGGTGTATGTTGATGATATGGTGGCGAAGAGTACAACTTTACAAGATCATGTGACTGACCTATCCGAGACATTCCAAACTCTAAGACAATATAGCATGAAGTTAAACCTAGAAAAGTGCGTGTTTGGAGTCACATCTGGGAAGTTCTTGGGATTTATGATATCCGAACAAGGAATTGAAGCTAACCCGTTGAAAGTTCAAGCACTCTTGGATATGCAATCCCCTAAAACAATCAAAGATGTACAACGTGTCACGGGATGTATTGCAACTCTGGGCCGATTCTTACCTTGTACCGGTCTGAAGTACGGTCAATTTTATAAGCTGATAAAGAGGGGTAAGATGATGCTCAAAAACCTTTTGAGGAGCTTAAAGTCCGACTAGGGTCACCACCAATCCTCCAGCTCCACGCGAAGGTGAAGCATTGTATTTGTACTTAGCTGCATGGAAAGAAGCGTTGAGTATTGTCTTGATTAGAGAAGACAATGGGCAGCAACATCCGATCTATTATGTCAGCCACATTTTTAGAGATGTCGAGTTCATTTATTCTCAACCAGAAAAGACTGCATACGTGGTGGTAATAGCGGCAAGACGACTTTGTCCATATTTTGAAGGTCATTATGTTATGGTACTGACCAATGAACCCATTCGGAACATCTTGCACAGGCCTTAAACCTCGGGAAGAACTGTGAAATGGGCTATTGAGCTTAGTGATTTCGACATCACTTATCGGCCACGTACTACAATCAAGGCACAATCTCTTGCTGATTTCGTAGTTGAAACAACATGGTCTAAAGTGTCAAATCCAATATCAACAAAGACACACCAAGATGAGAAGTGGCAACTGTTTGTCGATGGTGCATCCCCAACAAAACATTATAGAGCTGGTTTGTTATTTCAGGGACCTAATTCAGAGAAGCTTCGTTATGCTTTGAAGTTTTAGTTTGAGGCAACAAACAATGTGGCAAAATATGAAGCTCTCCTTGCTGGATTTCGCATAGCTCGAGAATTAGGTATCAAGAAGTTGATTGTTTATAACGATAGTCAATTGGTGGTTCAGTAGATCAACGACACTTTCAAGGTGAAGGATGATACACTGGAGAAATATTTGTTCAAAGCGAGGTCTATGATGGGTGTTGATACCCGAATTTTGACGCCATTTTTATTTAATTTTAGCATTTCTATTATTTAGTTAACTTACACTCATTTTCAGTTGATTTACTGTCGCTAGCATTTTTAGGTATTTCGTTGCGTTTTAGCATCGTCGTTAGCATCGTCAGCTTTCGAAATCACATTTTTAATTTTTCGGCACATAGTTTCATTATTATTTTTAGCCTTAAAAACTACATTTTTGACTATCCGGCAGTCGTTTGCTAGTTTCTTCTTCGTTTTAGGTCATCTCATAAGTTTTAGGATTTTTTATGTTTTAGCGCATTTTTTAGTATTTTATTATTTTATTATTATTTTCATTCGAGCTTTTATTGGACCCGAGTAAGTCTGCTCGGACCATAGCTCGACTTTAAAATATTTTCCATCAACTAGTTGCTAGCTTTTTTTCTGCTCGCAACAGTCTACAGCGTTTCGTGTAATTTTCGGCGTAACGTCTTTATATTTCCGTTCAAACGTTTCACGTTTTTTAACGCGAAAATAAACACGTTAAACGAAAAATTCTCGTCATTCGCTGTAGACGGTTAAACCCGTCGTATTTTTCTCTACGCGACGGTACCTTCGGCTCAAAAAGTCAGAACGTTTGTTCGCGGGAACCGGCTCGAGGCCATTTAAATCAGATGAAGGGTCATTTGATCATGGCCATTGATCTGGTCAACCAAGGAAAGTCAACCAGATCAATGGCCCTTGATTTAATGTGCATAATGCACATGCACAGTGCACGCACGAGGGAGGCAATGGAAGTCCTCGCCAGAGCCACCTGCTCCCATCGCATCGTAGCCCTCTAGCCCTCCGCCATCATCACGCCTCCCCCTAGCTTGCCACCGTGACCAGCCGGCCACCACGCGCAGCTCCGACGTCTCCCTTCCCAGACGTTTTTGGCTATAAATAGCCACCGTTTCCCTTCGAATAAACGGTCCAAAAAATTGCAAGAAAAAAGCCATGCTTCCTCCCCGTTTTCCCTGTCCAATTCACGAGCACTTGAGCCCACTCCTTGCGCGCAGTCCTTCCCTCTCTCGGCAAGCATTGTGAGCTTCTTTGTCTCTCTCTCACTCACTGTTTCTTTCTCTAATTTTTGTTCTTGCCTTTGATGGTCATTTAACTGCTCAAATTCGTTCCAATCACTTGAGTTTTATGTGAATTTCATCACATTAGCATTGATTAAATTGTTTAAACGCGTGAGGTATTTATTTGCTAATTAAACGGATTAATGTGCATCCTTATTCTTGTTGCAATTGTCACTATTTTTATTGCCCTTCTCTTGCTGTGATCGTGTGGCTGTGTTGAGGGAAGGGAGGCCTTTCTTTTGGACCAAGAACCAGGCGAATTGATCGCCTGGTTCGCCACCTACGTCGCCGGCAGTGGCGCCGGCGATGGGAGGATGAAGATGATGATCACGGGCCGCATGGCCTTCGCGAAAAATGAAGGAAAGGTGATGGGCTTGGCCCATCACCATTTAAATTAATCTTCTTGGGCCAGGAACAATTCCTGGCCCATTTCTCTGAATTTTAAGCTGGGCCCAGCCCATTTACGTTTTTCCAAGCCTCCGATTCGTTATTTTTTTACGTTAAATGCTCGCATGCTTCGTATAATTGTTCTTCATGATACGTGCTATTTTTCGTATATTTTATACATGAATTGTTTAGTTCACTTTTTTTTGTAAAATATTTCGTATGCTTATCCTTGCCTCGAGTTGTTTATTGAATTGTTTTTATACGTGAATTGCTCATTTCTCATTGTGATATTTATTTTCATGTCGTCTAACTTCAGTCATTTATATTTAGCAATTTAATTTCAGTCATTTAAAATACCGCCTATATGGTCGGTCGTTTTTTTAATTTTCGTAAATATTCAACTGCTTTAATTTTTCGCAAACTGCTGGAAATCCTTCCGCAAATTATCAACTGCTTAATTTTCCGCACTTTAAATTCCAGCAATTTACTTTCGGCAATTTAAATTCAGTCATTTAAAATACCACCTATATGGTCGGTCGTTTTTTTAATTTTCGTAAATATTCAGCTGCTTTAATTTTTCGCAAACTGCTGGAAATCCTTCCGCAAATTATCAACTGCTTAATTTTCCGCACTTTAAGTTTCCGCCCTTTAATTTTCCGCACTTTACTTTTCCGCACTTTAATTTCTCGCAATTTACTTTCGGCAATTTAAATTCAATATACCGCCTATATGGTCGGTCGCATTTCAATTCTCGTAAATATCAACTGTTTTATTTTCCGCAATATCAATTGTTTTATTTTTCGCAAATATCAGCTGTTTACTTTCTGCAAATTATCCAACTGTTTTAAATCCCCTGTGAATCGTCAACTACATTCAATTTTTTTTTGCAATCAAAACAACACTTAAATTCTCACATGCTTAAAATCAATCATTTTTTTGCATGCAATCAACCTAGCATTTAAATTCTCGTATGCTTAAAATCAATCATTTTTCGCATGCAATCAACACAGCATTTAAATTCTCGTATGCGTAAAATCAATCATTTTTCGCATGCAATCAACCCAGCATTTAAATTCTCGTATGCTTAAAATCAATCATTTTTCGCATGCAATCAACACAGCATTTAAATTCTCGTATGCGTAAAATCAATCATTTTTCGCATGCAATCAACCCAGCATTTAAATTCTCGTATGCGTAAAATCAATCATTTTTCGCAGGCAATCAACCCAGCATTTAAATTCTCGCATGCTTAAAATCAATCATTTTTCGCATGCAATCAACACAGCATTTAAATTCTCGCATGCGTAAAATCAGTCATTTTTCGCAGGCAATCCATCCAGCATTTAAATTTTCGTATGCTTAAGATCCATCATTTTTCGCATGCAATCAACTCAGCATTTAATTCTCGTATGCGTGAAATCCATCATTTTTCGTATACAATCAACTGTCATTTAAAAT
Source organism: Viola odorata (assembly GCA_963691705.1). NCBI lineage: Eukaryota > Viridiplantae > Streptophyta > Magnoliopsida > Malpighiales > Violaceae > Viola > Viola odorata. The sequence goes on along the minus strand of OY829540.1, from coordinate 27,865,889 downwards.
TTTCGCACTCATAAAATTGTTTATTTATTTCTCGAGCTATCGCTAACACTCTAATTTTTTTAGGTTTTAATTTCAAGCTTCGCTCGAAAGTACGCTTCACAAGTCCTTTTTATTTATTCGATACTTTCTGCAAATATCAACTGTAGGCATGATATATAGAACTGCTAGAATCAAAATCAACCCACATGAACAACGTGTTTAAAGAGTTGCTTAAAATGCCATGCTCATGTGATTTTAAATTCTCGCATATATTGACTGCATGTACATGGGGACTTTCGATCCTACATCAGTTTTCCACTTCAAAAACCTATCATTTAAATTTGTACTCTGTTAGCAATCCATGTTAGGATCACGTAGTAATTAAGTTAATCATACATTGGCCCGATGATGAAAAAAGAGGGCGCTCATTCAGTCTTACGGAAATTTCAGTCCCATCACGTTACGGTCAAGAATAATCGATCGATCTTGATAAACGGTAACCCCGTCCGAGAGATCTTTTTATTATTCCTGAACGGTCCCGATTATGGAAAAGACTAAAGTGATGATTCCTCTGAGGGCCCCCTTTTTCAAAACGGATTTCATCAAACACCTTTTTAACACCTCTCTCATCAACCGGTAACCGTTTTCGGATGTGACTCGGGTGCCTAACATCTTCTTGAGACCATAATACGACCCCGAACCTTTTGTCTGGGGTCCAGACCCCTTTTTGTGCCTTTAGTTTTTTTACTTATTATATTTCTTATGCCATGACGATAAAGGTTCCCTAAACCTAGCAACCAAATTAGGGTGGCAACTTCATTGCATGTTGCGAGACGTCTGTTTACGCTGAGCATTGTAAGGTCCCAAATTTCGTTGCACACTCCCGATTTTTTTTAAATTTCGAGGCGTGACAGTTTGGCGACTTCACTGGGGACTTTAGGGTCGGAGCCGGTTTTATCTTTTTAGAGAGGTGTTTTGTTTGTTTATTTTTTTGCTTTGATCAATTGCTGGTCTGTTTATTTATTTGCTTTATCAATTGTCATATGCATTTCATAGCGCCCTACACCCAGGGGACAATTACCAAAATAGGAGGGTAGTAGTGATGCCCTAGGACACATGTCCTGGGTAGTGTTCACCAATCCCAACTCGGATGAACCCCTAAAGCCAGTCGAAAGGTTATACGATTTTGCAAGAAATCGGGAGACTGGACGACACTTTAGGGACCTTTTTCATGGTATCATCCGGGAACCATTCAAGCCAGTTAGAAATGTCGGAATCAGAGCCCCAGCACGTGCATCATGATTATACCTATTTGTCGTGGCATATTGACGTGATTTTTCTGTTATACGAACTGTAAATTTTCTGACACGTGCAGGTTACTTTGCATTTAAAATTTTATTTTTGTCCCATAGGACCCATTTTGCTCATTCGACATGTCGGCACCTACACTACTTTCATTTAATATTTTCGGGGGACGAAGTTTCGACGATCAGGCCGCACAAGGAGATCTGTTGGAACGTGGGTTCGCCCCTGACATCACCACCAAGATCAAAGTAAAAGTCGTGGACTTTGACTTAACTAGGATTCGGATGTTGAGAAATGAGCTGATTGAAGACGAAGAGACACAGTTTGAGGGTATTTATGGAAAGCTACTGACCTTAGTCGACGTAAAGACTGATTGGGGCTGCATCCGGGCAGCCCTAAATTCTGGGATCCCTATTATCGGTGCTTCTCTTTCGACAAAGAGGTAGACTTGACCCCTACGCTAGAGGAGTACTCAGCTCTGATGTGCTTCACCTCTCTTATATCGGCCATATACCAGAATGTTCGACTCGACTCCTCAAGTGTCAAAATAAGGCTCGATAAGCTGTTAGGAATCACTACTCGTGTCAGAGAGGGTGACTACTTCTGGTGCTGGTCAGATATTGAGGCACGCTTTCGATTGTCCAACGGGAAGAAACGCTTAAGGATTCTGGCTTTCGCCATTGTAGGATTTGTCCTCTTTCTGAAAATGAGGAATGTCATCGACTTTGCAGCAGCCAACATCTTTTACGAGATGGAAACAAATGCCATCAATCCTACAACAGCCATTCTGGCCGAGACCTTTCGCTCCTTGGACTCTTGTCGAAGAAAAGGGAAAGGGAGACTTACTTGTTGCACCCAGTTGTTGACAGTATGGTTGGTCAGCCACTTCAAGCAGATTCCTGATCAGACCATTTTCTTCGCAAGCTACATAAGGTCATGCCCTCTACTCAGGGTTATCAACGCAATGACCACGGATAGATGGGAGATGGAAAATAAGGATGTCTAGATCGATCGATTCATAAACCTCTCAGAAGAAGACTTCAGTTGGCACGCCAAATGGCTGCAGACTTCTAATCCCATCGTCTGCTGCGGACACTTACCTTGGGTTCCTTTGATTGGAGCATGGGGATGCACTCACTATTGCCCTGCCCTCGTCCTCAGACAGTTTTGCATCACGCAGATAATTCCCGTGACGTTCGGCATGACAAGGTCAGACCTGCCACACGCTGGAGAAAATCAGAACATTCAGTTGTACGCCCAAGACTGGGCCCACCCTTTTTGCCTCAAAGGACACGGCATCCCTGCAACCACAATACCAGAATATCCACAGTGGAGGTCAAGACGAGTTAACGGCAATGTCTTACCTCGCCCTGAAAATCAAAAACTGATGGAAGAAGAAGGGGAATCGCAAGTGAGTGAAGGAATGGATGTCATGGCTTACGCTCAAGTGGTAGAACAGATGCGAGCAGCACAAGAAGAACGAGATCTGATGGTAGAGGAAAGGGATATGGCCCAAGCTCGTCAATGTGGCTTAGAGGTCCAGATGAATGAACTGGACAGGCAGCACAAGGATTTCATCCGCGTACAAGAAGTACAAAAGAAGGTGGCCCTCAGGGCCTTTAAGGAACGCTTGAGCAGTGAAACCCGCAAAAGACAAGCATCAAGTGCCATAATCGAAGACAGGGATTCAACGATAAGGGTTTTGACTACTCGCGCAGACTTGGGAGAAAGGAAAAACCTGTTAGCCCAAGGGCAATCTCATCTTTGTTTTGATGACTTTAGACACACAAACTAATTACCTTACTAATGCAATTTGAAGTTAAAGTGTGTGTAGTTTGCGATGGAACAAATAAGAGGCAACAAATCAAGATATCGCAAGCTCAAGATCAAGTGTACTTTAGGACTTTAATCATGTCAGTATGATTCTATTTAACACTTGATTTATGTTCAAAATACCTCAAGGAAAGTGTGAAAAAAAGTTTTACGCAAAAATGATTTTTCAGTCAAAAGTTATTCAAGTTTTCGTAAATCAGAAAAGTGGCTAAACGTGATCACGGTTAGACCTAAACGTGAATCACGGTTAGGAGCTGTCAAAATGCCGAAACTTTCCAGAAGTTAACGTGAATCACGGTTAAGGGCTAAATGTGAATCACGGTTAGAAATTGTCTCTAACCGTGATCACGGTTGGTCTTAAACGTGATCACGGTAAGCATAACGGCTAGTTTTCTTAACAGCTCTTTTGTCCACTACAAACGGATTTTTTGGCTCCATACTTTCTTGTCTGAACTTCCACTGATCTTAAGCTATAAATACTCATCCTAGATGAGTTAGAACTTAACAAGAACAACTAGAATACACATTAAACACAAGAAAGATTTAGAAAGCTCTCATACTCTTTCAAAGCCAAAATCTGAGTTTTTGCAAAAGCTTACAACTTCAAACTGTCATAACGCAAGCTTTACAAATCCGAATTTACTCATTCTTGCGTTCATATTTCAAGTAAGTTTTAAGCTTTCTTTTGAGGTATTCTTGTTCATTTATTGGTGTTGATTATTGAATCATACATAGTTTATTTGTACACCAATTGTGTTGCTATTTAATTTTCTCTTGTCAAGTATTCTTGATTGTGATAGGTTGTGATTGAGCCCGGAAAAATCACATTGTAAGGTTTGTTGGTTGAGCCCGCAAAAACCAAGTGTAAGGTTGTTGGTGAACCCGTAAAAACCAAAGTGTAAGGTTTATTGGTTGAGCCCGCAAAAAAACCAAGGTGAAAGGTTTATTGGTTGAGCCCGGAAAAACCAAGGTGTAAGGTTTGAGTTGAACCCGTAAAAACTCAAGGTAAATAACGAAGTGTTCGTTGTTCAAAATCCTAAGAGGAGGACTCTTAGGTAGTGGAGTACAATTCATTGAGGAATTGGAACCACTATATATCCTTGTGTTTTTACATTCTATTTCCGCACTCATAATCCTTATATTTTGTGTTAGAATTTTATTTGCCTATTCACCCCCCCTCTAGGCCGTTTATCAATTGGTAGCGGAGCAAGGTACTTGTTTTGTAGGTTTAATCGCCTCAAGTGAAAGATAAAATGGCTCAAGAGGGATTATATGGTGTAATCAACCGTCCACCATTTCTTGATGGAAATAACTACTTACAATGGAAGACAAAGATGATAGCGTTCCTAGGTGGACAAGATCAAATCATGCTAGATTGTGTTCTACATGGATTTGATACTCCCATGGAACCAGCTGTTGCTGATGGATCAATAAAAGCTCTTCCATTTTCTAGATGGCCAGCCGCATCAGTTGCAAGAAAACAAAGTGAAGACAAGGCAAGGTATGCTTTATTTTGTTCAATTTCTCAAAACGAATTTAATCGTGTTAGTGCTTGCAAATTGTCCAAGGATGTTTGGGAAACTTTGGAGACGGCACATGAAGGCACTCCTCAAGTTAGAAACATCCGACTCAACACACTCAAGCGTGAGTATGAACTACTAGGTATGAAGAGTGGTGAGTCCATTTATGAATTAAGCACTAGGATTCAAAATATTTGCAATACTATGGGAACTCTTGGTTGGACTCCTAGTGATGAGGAGATGGTAAGAAAACTCCTTAGTATATTGCCTAACGCTTGGAATGCCAAGACTTCTATTTTTGATGAGCTTGAAAAGAGACCTACCTTCACTCAACTTGTTGGTTCTCTTACGACTTTTGAGCACAAACTCAACATGGGAGAACCGGAAGTGCAAAATGTTAAGAGCAAAAATTTAGCTCTCAAAGCTCAAGAAGAAGAACGTGAAAAGGCTTTCCTTTCCAGAAATTTCAAGAAATTTTTGGATTCAAAGAAGAAAAATTATCAAAGTAAGTATTCTAACTCTTCTAAATCCGATTTTAGAAATGATGTTGTTTGCTTTGAATGTGAAAAACCAGGACATGTTAAGAGTGAATGTCCTAGACTTGAAAAGAAAAAGAGAGATGAGAAACATGGTTCAAAGAAGGGAAAGAAGCATCTTAGGAGAACATTTAAAGCTTCCTCTACTTGGAGTGATGTTACATCAAGTAGTGATCCATCGGATTCCTCATCCGAAGATGCTATCGCAAACTTGTGTTTGCATGTCAACGATGATAGCGATACTTCTCAAAAGAGTTCTTCATCAACGTCCACCTCATTCAATGGAGGTACAAATGTGTGTCTCATGGCACAAGGGGAAAGCGACGATGAGGTAAGTTCTTCTCAATCTCTTGATAACGAATATGGATTGCAAGAAGCGTTTGATGAATTGTCTAGTCATTTTAAAAAGTCTTGCAAGCAAAATGTTAAACTTGCTAAGGATTTAGAAAAGTTGAAAAATGATGTTCTTGAGTTAGAATCTTTGAATAAATCTCTTAAAGAGGAAAATGATTTTTTTAAAAATGACAATGAAGATTTAAGAGATGTTTTGGCTAATACTAGAGATGAGCTTAAATCATTAGAAATTGCTAATGGAAAGAAAACCTCTAGTTGTGAACTTTGTGCAAACTCTAGTAAAGAAGTAGCTCTTTTGAATGAAAAGATTAAAACTCTTGAAGCTACTTTAGCTAAATATATCCAAAGTGGACAAAGTCAACAAAAGTGTTTAAATGAGCAAAAGACTAATTTTGATAGAAGAGGAATTGGATTTGATCACTCTTCTAGCATGAATAATTCTAAAACATCTTTTGTCAAAACAAGAAATTGTGACCATGCTAGTTCTTCAAATCAATCACATGCTAGACCTTTGTTTAAATGTGATTATTGTCATAAGAATGGTCATTTGGCATATTTTTGCTTTATTCGTAAAGGACTTGTTTATGCAAAACAAATGTGGGCACAAAAGAGTGCATTTGCTAAGAAAGGAACCAAACGTGTTTGGGTTCCTAAAACTAACTAGTTTGTTTTGTAGTAGTGCCGGAAACCCCTTGAAGATAAATGAAATATATGTAGGGTATTCGCGGCACAAGTCGGGTGATGAATCGAAGCTCACCCTTTTGGTAAATTGTTTTGTAATTTTGCTATTGGTAGCCCAAGGGGAAACCGACAAGTAAATTCAATTATCCTCTCTTTATCTTTTTGTTGATATTTATCTTTGGATTGGATAATTGTTTGATCTTTGCTTGCTCCTTTCTTTACTCCTAGTTTGATTTTATTTGAACCTCCTATTTTTTACCCTTTTTGCTAATGACTAAGGGGGGGAATGAGTTAAGGGGGAGTTTGGTAACGAGCTTACATAAAAGGGGAGAATAAGTTTGGGAGAAAGGTAAGATTAAGGGGGAGCAAAACTTTAAATCTTTGCTATGCTCTATGTGCAACTAATGTTTTATGTAGGGGGAGCATTTATTTGGCAAAGATAGGAAATGTAAGTTTACTCCATTTAACTTTAATTTCAATTGCTAGCTTAAATATGTTTTGATTTTAGTTTGTGGTTGTCATCATCAAAAAGGGGGGGATTGTTAGCCCAAGGGCAATCTCATCTTTGTTTTGATGATTTTAGACACACAAACTAATTACCTTACTAATGCAATTTGAAGTTAAAGTGTGTGTAGTTTGCGATGGAACAAATAAGAGGCAACAAATCAAGATATCGCAAGCTCAAGATCAAGTGTACTTTAGGACTTTAATCATGTAAGTATGATTCTATTTAACACTTGATTTATGTTCAAAATACCTCAAGGAAAGTGTGAAAAAAATTTTTACGCAAAAATGATTTTTCAGTCAAAAGTTATTCAAGTTTTCGTAAATCAGAAAAGTGGCTAAACGTGATCACGGTTAGACCTAAACGTGAATCACGGTTAGGAGCTGTCAAAATGCCGAAACTTTCCAGAAGTTAACGTGAATCACGGTTAAGGGCTAAACGTGAATCACGATTAGAAATTGTCTCTAACCGTGATCACGGTTGGTCTTAAACGTGATCACGGTAAGCATAACGGCTAGTTTTCTTAACAGCTCTTTTGTCCACTACAAACGGATTTTTTGGCTCCATACTTTCTTGTCTGAACTTCCACTGATCTTAAGCTATAAATACTCATCCTAGATGAGTTAGAACTTAACAAGAACAACTAGAATACACATTAAACACAAGAAAGATTTAGAAAGCTCTCATACTCTTTCAAAGCCAAAATCTGAGTTTTTGCAAAAGCTTACAACTTCAAACTGTCATAACGCAAGCTTTACAAATCCGAATTTACTCATTCTTGCGTTCATATTTCAAGTAAGTTTTAAGCTTTCTTTTGAGGTATTCTTGTTCATTTATTGGTGTTGATTATTGAATCATACATAGTTTATTTGTACACCAATTGTGTTGCTATTTAATTTTCTCTTGTCAAATATTCTTGATTGTGATAGGTTGTGATTGAGCCCGGAAAAATCACATTGTAAGGTTTGTTGGTTGAGCCCGCAAAAACCAAGTGTAAGGTTGTTGGTGAACCCGTAAAAACCAAAGTGTAAGGTTTATTGGTTGAGCCCGCAAAAAAACCAAGGTGAAAGGTTTATTGGTTGAGCCCGGAAAAACCAAGGTGTAAGGTTTGAGTTGAACCCGTAAAAACTCAAGGTAAATAACGAAGTGTTCGTTGTTCAAAATCCTAAGAGGAGGACACTTAGGTAGTGGAGTACAATTCATTGAGGAATTGGAACCACTATATATCCTTGTGTTTTTACATTCTATTTCCGCACTCATAATCCTTATATTTTGTGTTAGAATTTTATTTGCCTATTCACCCCCCCTCTAGGCCGTTTATCAAAACCAAGTACTGCAAAGCCGAATTACCGCCTTAGAGGCTGAGTTAGAGATGAAAAAAGGGGAGTTGGCTTCGATGGAGTACCTTTGGCAACAGGACTCTAACGTCCAGGAATGACGCCTTCAGGGAATGGCTCGGATATCGGCAAATCTTTTCTTTTTAGCTAGGACCCCTGATTTCATCTATCTTAGCCATTTTTGATGAATTTAGGAAGTTGGCAAGTTTACCATATTTTGTAAACGCTTTTTAATAAAGTCGTACTCTTTCGGATATTTATTAAATCACCTCATCTTTTCCATATCAACTATCCCTCTAATACAAACCCAAGAAAAAAACATCGCAAAACAAACAAAGAAAATCCCTCCGGGATAAAACACAATCGTCTCACCGAAATTCTGAAAAATCAGAACAAGTATTCAAAACATCCGAGTATCGCTCACTCATAGTCATGTCTTCCTAGTTTATCACAAAAAAACTCCAAGTTCATAAAAATTGTTGTCTCTCCCCTCGGTTGAGTTTACCAGGCATCAGGCATTACATCGTCAAAAGTATAGCGTAAAAGAGATCTTCCTAGCATGGCGGCATTGGTTGCCCCTGCTGGTTTGGGTTTCACCGTTAGCATCTCAGATTTGCTTCATATCGTTGGAATGTATAGAGGCTTCCTTCGTATCTTGTCAACCACTGGGATTCCTCGCCTCTCCGACCGCCCTGAAAATATCAAGTGAAAGTGAGGCCGGAAAATGAATGAGCAACGTGGAGGCCTCAGGATTGCATATCACCTGTATATCCTCACTTGTATTTACTTTTTTCGTGTTTTCCCTTTTTCAGGTTCACGATAGCTCCTCGGAAGCAAGCTACTCCGCACAGGCTCCCCCTAACTAGACTTCAAAAATGAAAAATGACTGAACCGGCCAAGACCGATGAAGCACTAATGGCTAGAATCGCAGAGTTAGAGGAGCAAGTTAGGATCACTACAGAAAGAGCCACCAGGGCCGAAAAGGAAAGAGATGAAGCTATCACCGAAGTGCCACCAGGTTTTGATCCCCCTCAAATAAAAGGACCTCCCTCTTCGCTCACCGTCGCAGGACCTTCCGTACTCCCACCACTTTCTGCCCCCCCGGGCCATTGGAGATGGGATAATCCCTTCACTGTACCCATCACTGCACATCCTACAGCTAAGGCGGGTGAAGAGATCTCCCAGTCGCTTCAGCACCTTTCAATCAACCCTGCTGTGGACCCCAGCAAGAGTCAGGCCCACCTAGAGGCTTTGTATCTCCCTCCTATTCCTCCAAGCACAATTCCCGAACCTGTGGGAACTCAGCTCCTCACTTTTAACACCAGAGTCTGTACCAAAGAAAGCATCAGTCGTGAAAAGGGACGTCGGATTTGTCGCTCCCCAAGCTAATCAGGGGCAGTCATTTCCACCACCACCGCCTTATTTATTGCCACCACCGTATCATCCGCCATCACTATATCAACCCACCTCCTTTCCTTTTACTTCACCACCAATTGCTAATATCCTGCCTCAAAATCCTACACATTTCCCACCACCTCCAGTACAAACATCACAACCTATGCAACCCAAGCCATATAACCCGCCAAAAGACCCAAATAACCAAAACACGGCCAACAATCGGTGGAACTGAGAACCTCTACCTCCTCTCCCTCTTCCCGCGGGAGAAATCTACAAACATCTCCTGGCGGCCGGACAGATCGTACCGGTCCCTGCTCAGCCTCAATTGCCTCCTTACCCAAAGTGGTATGATCTCAACGCAAGGTGCGAATATCACGCTGGAGCCCCAGGTCACACTCTGGAAAATTGCTTCGCATTCAAGGTAAAAGTCCATCACTTAATCAAAAGTGGATGGATATCTTTCGAAGGATTGGCAAAAGGACCCAACACATCCACCAACCCTCTCCCCAATCATTCCTAAGGAAAGGGAGGGGTGAATGCCATCTCGGCAGGAGAAAGCAACGACCGTCTCTCTTCAGCATCAAGTTGGCCACAAGAACAGCTTTTCCAGACCTTAGCTCGAGAGGGATATGTGCCATACACGGAGAGCAATCCAAGTCACTACATGTACTGCAAGGGAAGCGACGGTCATAAGATCCAAGGTTGCGAGTTGTTCGCAGGAAAGGTGAGACAACTCTCGAGTCTCGGAGTAATACAAACCCAGAAAGTGACCCCCGGGGAAGGATCCATCAACACAATCGGAGACGGATTTCCTATCCTGCATAACGCCGAGGGAACCCCACTCCAAATCGTCCAGAAGAAAGGATCGACTTCATCGTGCAAAAGGTTCTCCGCGCACCGCGACGAAGGCGACCGCGAGATTGACACCTTGGGCCAACCTTCTGGGAAGTTCGATTACCTCGTCAGGTATTCGGCACCACCCTCCTATTCTAGCACAGTGCCCTTACTACCCTCTTGGGAATCCTCAGACTCCGAGTCATACCCTTCACCGACATGGTCACTTCCTCCGTTTCTTTTGAAAGAGATCTACGCAAACCTCTTAGCGGACGGGCAGATTACACCATCCCCACTCTCGCCTCAATCCCTTCCTTACCCTAGCTGGTATGATCCAAAGGTTAGCTGCGAATATCACGCCGGAACCCAAGGACATTCCTTGGAAAACTGTTACGACTTTAGAGCGAAGGTCGAGCACCTAACCAAAGAAGGACGAATCTCGTCCAAAGGTTTAACAAGGGGTCCTGATGTGATAACCAGTCCTCTACTGCACCATAATCCTGGATTGAGCGACATTTCTTCCATTGGAATTGACCTTTCTCACCTGTCGATGGGGGAAGTACCCAATGAAGAATTGTTCTTCGCATTAGCCAACAACGTGTATCTGCCATTCCCGGGGAATAGTCAGGCCCAATGTCTATTCTGCCAAGTGGAAAGCAAGCATGACATCCAGGATTGCAGACTTTTTCAGCAAAAAGTCAAGCAACTCACAACATTCGGGATCATTCAGACCAAAGGGAAAACCCAAGGAGCAATCAACGTCATCGAGGATAATCCTCCAGCACCGTATTCCTTCAAATACGTGGCCCAAACAGGAGATACAGCCCCTGCCCCACGCAAAGTAGTGTTCACATTAGCTGTGAATACTCCCAGCCGAGACTTACACGTGGTCCCATTCAACTACGGATACACGGTGGTCACCATCCCTCCTGCCGTCACACCAACAACACTCACCATCGGCGAAGCCTCTCATATCGGGGGCATGACCCGCACCGGAAGATGTTACATCTCGGAGGAAGTAGAAAAGCAACGACAAGCCAAAAGGAAAGACCCTATGATCCACGAAGAGACGGTAGAAGAGACGCAAGGCTTGAGCAAGCCTGTAACCGAGGACGAGACAGCTGAGTTCCTCAAGATCATGAAACAGAGCGAGTTCAGCATCATCGAACAGCTAAAGAAAACCCCAGCTCGCATCTCCATTATGGAGCTGGTCCTTACTTCAGAGCCACATCGCCAAGCTCTCTTAAAAGTCTTGAAGCAAGCTTTCGTGACCAAGGATATCACTACAGAAGGGGTGGAAAACCTTATCGGAAGAATCCAAGCCTTAAGCAGCATTTCCTTCTCGGAAGAAGAGATCGACCCCTCGGGAAGAAATCACAACAAGGCCCTATACATCACGGTGGAATGTAAGGGACACGTCATAGCAAAGGCCCTAATCGACAATGGGTCCGCACTTAATGTCATGCCCAGGCATGTCCTCGAACAACTGCCGGTCGATTCCTCCCTCATAAAACCTAGCGGAATGATGGCTAGGGCTTTCGATGGCACCACTCGAGAGATCATCGGGAATATTGAGTTGGATATAGTCATCGGGCCCCACACTTTCACCTTGACATTCCAGATCATGGAAATCCAACCCGCTTACAGCATGCTTCTAGGACGGTCTTGGATCCATTCAGCAGGAGCCGTCCCCTCTTCCCTGCATCAATGCCTCAAATACGTCAAGGACAATGTCCTCGTCACAATAAAGGCAGAAGAGGCCTTGATCTTGGCCAAGCATGCATCCGTGCCTTACATCGAAACTGCGGAAACCTTGGAGAGTTCCTTCCAAGCCTTTGAAATCGTCAACGCGGATTGGATCGAGGAGGGATCCCCCGTTTGCGAAGCCTCGAAATCTGGGATAGCCGAAACAACCACTAAGTCAACACTAGAGGGAAGCTTCCAATTGGGAAAATGGCTCGGGGCCGAGTTACAAGGATCAAAAGGCTGGGCGCCTCCGAAGAGCTTCGGAGACCGATTTGGGTTAGGATACCAACCCAGCAAGGCCGATTTCACCAGGATTTCCCAAGAAAAGAAAGAAAAACAGCTGGCTAAGCTATTTGGACGTTCTGTGCCAGAGGGCAAAATGCCAATCCCCCATATCAGAACCACGTTCCCCTTCGCCGCTGAAACCATCAATGAGAATCCAGTCAGGGTATCGGACCTCCGTATCTGCACTCTAGGAGGAGAAGAATCGTCGCCTGGTTCAGTCATTTTCGTTAAGAAGTCAGGGGAGCCTGTGCGCAACTGGACCATCACCATGCTTCCGGATGTCTCTCCGTAATTTCTCATTTTGAAAAATATATATGTTTTTGGCCCGTTTTCTTACGAAAACATTTTTGTAGAGACTCATGTTCCCTTTTGTTAAAAATCAATATATATGCAAATTTTCATTTTACGCATCTCTTTTTTCGCACTTTTAATTTCAGGATGAGTGTTGGTTCGGATTGTCTTGATAAAACCTATGTCTTTACTGGCGAAGAAATCATCGCTACAACCGAAGACAAGGCCGAAGTCTCCGACGAACTGGCCCGTTTACTAGAAAATTCAGAAAAGGAAATAACCCCTCATCGGGAGGAATTGGACGAAGTAAACTTGGAGGCAAGCAACGAGAATCAAAAACTGGTCAAGATCGGAACTACCCTGGATACGACTCAGAGAGAAAGGTTGATTTCTCTCCTCAAGGACTACTCCGATGTATTCGCATGGTCATACGCCAACATGCCAGGTCTTGATCCCGGGATAGTTAAGCATCGTATTCCGTTAAAACCTGAGTTTAAGCCTGTCAAGCAAAAACTTCGGAGGATGCATCCAGACACCCTTCTGAAAATCAAAGAAGAAGTTACCAAGCAACTAGACGCGGGTTTTTTGAGAGTTCCCGAGTACCCAGAATGGATCACCAACATAGTGCCAGTGCCTAAGAAAGATGGGAAGGTTCGCATGTGCGTAGATTTCCGGGATCTCAATCGAGCCAGCCCTAAGGATGACTTCCCACTTCCCCATATCGACATTTTGGTTGATAGTGCTGCTAAAAATGACAAGTTCTCTTTCATGGACGGATTTTCGGGGTATAACCAGATCAAGATGGCACCCGAGGACAGTGAAAAGACGACCTTGATCATGCCCTGGGAACCTTCTGCTACAAAGTGATGCCCTTCGGATTAAAAAATGCAGGAGCCACGTACCAACGTGCTGCCGTCACCCTTTTCCATGACATGATGCATAAAGAATTGGAAATATATGTCGACGACATGATAGCCAAATCTCATGGCACGCAAGATCATGTAGACATCCTGAGAAAGGTGTTCGAAAGGTTGAGGCAATTTCGGCTACGGCTAAACCCAGCTAAATGTACCTTCGGAGTGACTTCCGGGAAGTTGTTGGGATTCATCGTCAGCAACAAAGGCATAGAAGTGGATCCTGATAAGATAAAAGCAATTCAAGAGTTGCCCGCTCCCAGCACCGAAACAGAAGTGCGAAGCTTCTTAGGACGCATCAACTACATCGCTCGCTTTATCAGCCAGTTAACGCTTACTTGCGAGCCGATGTTCAAAATGCTAAGGAAGCACGGAGATGCAGAATGGGACGAAGACTGCCAGGAAGCCTTCGAGAAAATCAAGACATATCTGCAAAACCCACCGGTACTAGTTCCTCCGACGCCAGGACGTCCCTTGCTCATGTACATGACAGTCACGGCTAGCGCCATGGGTTGCGTTTTGGGACAGCACGACGAGTCCGGAAGGCGTGAACAAGCCATCTATTACCTCAGCAAAAAATTCAACGAATGTGAGATGCGTTACTCTATGTTGGAAAGAACTTGTTGCGCCCGAAGGCTCCAGCAGTACATGTTGTATTACATGACTTGGCTAATCTCTCGCATGGATCCCTTGAAATACATCTTCGAAAAGCCGTACCTGTCAAGTCGCATTTGTAGATGGCAAGTCTTATTAGCTGAGCACGAGATCATCTATGTGACTCGGAAAGCGGTTAAAGCAAGCGCCCTCGCCGATCACTTGGCTGATCATGCCTCGGACGAGTATGAGTCGTTGAGCTTCGACTTCCCCAATGAGGACATCATAATGATTGAAGATGAGATCACAGAAGATCTCCGAGAAGACGATTGGTGGACCATGTTCTTCGACGGTGCGGTGAACCTCTCGGGCAAGGGAGTGGGAGCCGTGGTCATAGCCCCAGATGGCCGTCAATTCCCCATAGCATGCAAATTGAACTTCCCATGCACCAATAACGTCGCCGAGTATGAGGCATGCATCAGCGGTCTGACGGCAGCCCTCGACTTAAAAGTAAAGAAGCTCCAAATCTTCGGTGATTCAACACTCGTCATCTACCAAGCCCAGGATCTATGGCAGACACGGGATTCCAAGCTCATCCTTTATCAAAAGTTACTCACCCAACTCACCCGGGAATTCGAGGAAACCAATTTCGACCGAGTCGACAGAGAAAAGAACCGCTTCACAGACGCATTAGCCATATTGGCATCGATGTTCAAATTAGAGTGCGGAGTAAGGCTGCAGCCTTTGAGGGTAGAAGTAAAGGAAAATTTGGCATGTTACGTAGCCTTAGAAGAAGAACCTAACGGCAAGCCATGGTTCTACGACTTAGTACAGTTCATCAGAAACCGAGAGTACCCACCGGGGGCAAGCCGGGTTAGTAAAAAGACCCTCCAGCGCTTAGCACTAGATTTCTACCTCGACGGTGAGGTTCTATATAAAAGGAGAGCTGATGGAGCTTTGCTTCGTTGTGTCACCATGACTGAGGGTGAAAAGAATCATAGCAGAGATACATGAAGGGGTTTGTTCCACACACGCAAGTGGGCATATGATGGCCAGACAAATAATGAGGCAAGGGTATTTTTAGCTCACCCTTGAAGGAGATTGCATCAGCTATTTCCGGAAGTGCCACAAATGTCAAATCTACGCGGACCATCTCCACGTCCCTCCAGCCCCTCTCTTCAGCATGACATCGCCTTGGCCTTTTTCGATATGGGGAATCGACATCGTTGGCCAAATTCACCCAACAGCTTCTAATGGACATCGCTTCATCCTCGTAGCAATTGACTACTTCACCAAATGGGTAGAGGCCACCTCTTACTCCAACATCACTTAGAAAACGACCATGCGATTCATTGAGAGAAATATCATTTGCCGTCATGGGGTCCCAGAAACCATCATCACGGACAACGACACCAATCTCAACGGAAAGATGATCAACGGTGGAAGATGAAGCACCGAAACTCGTCACCATATCGACCAAAGATGAATGGCGCACTCGAAGCAACAAACAAAAACCTGAAGAGGATCATCCAAAAGATGGTAATCACTCACAAAGATTGGCACGACATGCTCCCCTTCGCACTACATGCTTACCGGATAGCAACCCGTACGTCTACAGGGGCAACTCCCTACTCATTGGTTTATGGCATGGAAGCCGTGATTCCTCTTGAGGTTGAAATCCCTTCTCTCAGAATCCTGGCAGAGTCGGGGGTAGAAGAATCAGATTGGGCAAGAGTGAGGTACGAACAGCTGAACCTCCTTCCTGAAAAATGTTTGGCCGCTATCTGTCATGCACAACTATATCAGCAAAGAATGGCCAACGCCTATAACAAGAAAGTGCGACCTCGCAAGTTCGAGGTTGGGGATTTAGTGCTGAAGAAGATTCTCCCTCATCAGGAGGTAGTCAAGGAAAGTGGGCCCCAAGGTACGAGGGCCCGTATCTGGTCAAAAGTGCATTCTCAGGGGGTGCCCTAATGTTAACCAGCATGGATGGAGACGATCTCCCAAGACCGGTAAATGCCGATGCAGTCAAGAGATACTTCGCCTGAAGCATCGCGAACCGAGCGTTCAGCCAGACCCAAGGCATAGGGTTTTATCATGACAATCTAGTACAAACATTTGTCCTGAAATTAATAAAACGAGTTTTTTTTTCAGGAGATGCATTATTTTAAAATTTTGTTATCCTTTTTCTTTAACTTGTGAGATGACAAAAGGAGGCATGACATGGATGGCTCCCCAGGAGTAGCTCGAGACGTAAGATACGTCACTTAGACTAACGCCACTAATCAATCATAAGTTTTGCAGGGGCATAAGGTCCCACGCCTCAGCTCGTCATCATGATAGAACCAAAGAATTCCGCTCGTAGGAGTTGTTGACGTGCCGCAGCAGGCCACCTTCAAGAGCGAATCAGGAAAGATTTTAAACCATCACCATCTAAAGTGAAATTTCTTTTCCTCGCAGTGCTACCAGCACAACCGGCGTCGCAGACAACCGACCTCAAAGGACTGAATGCTGGACCAAAGTCACAAAGGCCATTTTACATCAACCGAGCCGTCGGAACACTAGCAGCTCCGTTCACCTATTCGGGGGAACTCATCACCAAAACACCACGATCGCCTAGTGCACCCTTACAGACAACCCGGGAAAAAAGCACGACAAAAAGCTGTCCCCCTAGGGCCACCATCAACATACTTAATGCGGTCTTGTTCGAGGAGTTTTCCCTAACATCCGCACCCTGATCAACACGGTGAAGATCAACCCTTTAGTTGAGGGACAGCCCGGCTGCCCGCATCACCCAAGCCGAGGCAGGAGCTGCGACAAAGCATCTGAAAGCAAAGCCATCATCAATCGACATCCGATGTCAGTCACGCTGCAGTGACCCACGGATAGCCCATCCAAAAGGGAGAGCTTAAAAACTTATCCATCGCATTACTTTCACTAAAAATTGTCTTGCATTTACTCCTCATTTGTCATCACCTTGTCTGTTTCAGGAACCGGGTTACCCCCATTCATCGCCTGCATAAGAACAGTAAGCATACGCCCTTGCAGCCCCGCTGCACATTTTGGAGACAGAGGGTTTTCCCCTTTATCCCCAAGTAATCAAGAAGCCAATCAACGTAGGTCCAGCAGAGACTGGTAAGCGAGGGGACAAAATACAGGTCTCGTCCTCACTACGGTTCGGATCGGCGGTTCCCTCAAAACAGCTGAAAAAAAAACCAATCAGCACATCAAGACAAAGCGTCCGGAGCTGGGACCACGTCATAGGCACCCTCGAAAGGCCGAGTTAAAAGAAGGGAGAATCCCTGAACTTAGCTCCTTTTCATTTTTAGATTAATTGCCCTTTCTGTTGTCCCCTCTGCATCTCACAGGGATTTGAAGCATCTCACTGTCATCCGCATGGAGCTTGTGGAAGACGCCGTTGCAGCCCCGCTGCGCATTTCAGGGGAGTCCATCTTTCCTTCCCTTTATTTAAATTTGTTTTCGTTCTTGCTTGCTTTGTTAGCTTTAAGTTGAGTATGGTCATTAGGCCTACTAGGGGGGGGGGGGGGGGGGCAACCTTAGGTTATCGGTAGACCCCTGCAAATGAGTCGTCTCTCACAGTCTAGCGATCAAACCGTCTAGCAATCAAACCATCCAGCAATCAAACTACCAATCGACCAAAAATCAAAAAATCAATCAAAATCCCCTTTTAGCCCGGCTAAAACCAAAGCCTACTACTCTCATAAGCATTTCATGCATTGCATAGGTCAGGAACGTCCGATCCCTCTGTCAAAAAAAAGAGAGAAGAAAAAAAACATCTACCCAAATTACGTGCCATGCATGATATTACCTGTTTGCTCTTATATCCGCGGTTTGCTCCGACGTAAGCAGTCACAAACAGATCCCGGTAAGCGTCTTTGAGCCATCGCTCCTTATCCTTCAAGAGTGTAAGAGCCTGACTAGATACTAGTTGAGTTTGCATAATATCCAGGGTACATGCGCCATTAGACATGGGATAGCTATAAAAGGACATGGGACTTTTACGATCCTCTTCATTTTTTTCGTTTCTTCCCTCTTTCCACTACATATGCCTACCAAAACCTTCACTATCACTCATACCCCGGGAGCCAGGGGGCAGTTTCAACTAAGATTGCCAGCCGGAAGCGTGAGTACGTCAAGTCCAAGAACACGATGAAAGGGACGGAAAAGGTCACCAGGAGATCGCTAAGGACTATCACCGAAGAAGCAGCAACGAGAAGGCCGAGGCCTCAAGACGAAAAGGGAAGAGATCAAGGCGAAGGTTGTGCTTGCTCTGCTCTGTTGCATTTCAAAAAAATAAAAAAAAGAGAGAAGAAAAAAAGAGAAGGAAAAAAAGAAAAAAAAATTAAAGAAGAAGAAGAGAGAAATGCTCAGAGACATTCGAAGAATACAAACAGTCGAAGAGCCAAAGCATAGCAGAGCCCGGAGACAACCCAATTCGAGAAATCTCGAAGAAAACTTTCCCCAGTGGACTCGAGCGAAAGAGGCCCAAGGCTAGCTCGAGAAATCTTAAAGCATCCTTCCCTAGCGAAGTCAAGCAAAAGAGGCCCAAGGCCAACTCAAGAAACCTCAAAGCCAGCATCGCCAGTAAGGACCCGAGAAGAAAAAGGGCCCAGAGCCAACTCAAGTAGTGAGTCGCAAAAAGAACAGCGGCGACACTCCCCAATGAAGACTCAAGAAAAGGCCCCTGGCCGAACAAAAAGCACCCCCCCAGCAAGAATCCCAGAGCTCACACACTCTGTCAAGCAAGCATCCTCAGCAAAAAGCGAAAAGGCTCACGTACCTCGCCCTCATCCGGGCCAATCAACAAAGCATCATTCATCAAAAACCTTCCAGCAAAGCAATCTTTTCCAAAACAAACTCATTTCCGGACGTTTCATGTCCTTTCATTCTTTTCCGTAAAAGTCCCGTCGATTATTAGAATGGCCATGCATGTGCATCTTCATTTGAAGTATATTCACTCGGATTGACATTGCGAACTGTAAATTATGTATCATGTTAGTTGCATCTTCATGAGCGTAAAACACTTAGCCTTGTTTCAGAGAATGAGTGCAAACACTAATATCAGGTGAGGACTACTTACGGCTGCAAATCGTGGGAAAGTCTTGTCCTTGGGGTCGTTACCTCCTGAACAGGATGCAGATGCATTCTAGGTTCGTATCAAGGCCGCTGACATCATTTGTATTTTCTCCTCCTAGAGAGACATCATCAGCATTTTTCTCCACCTAGAGTGACCTTAGGTTAATTTCTGCACCTCGCGTCTTTTCCTACGGGAGTTGACGTTGTTTATGTTTCTATACTGCATTTCCTCCTCCTAGAGTGACAGCTTTATATTTCCTCCTCCCAGAGTGACATCATGCATTTTTCCTCCTTCCAGAGAGACAGCATCAGCATTTTTCTCCTCCTAGAGTGACCTTAGGTTAATTTATGCACCTCGCGTCTTTTCCTACGGGAATTGACGTTGTTTATGTTTCTGTACTGCATTTCCTCCTCCCAGAGTGACCTCATGCATTCCCTCCTCCCAGAGTGACCTCATGCATTTCCTCCTCCCAGAGTGACATCATGCATTTTTCTCCTCCCAGAGTGACAGCACGCATTTCCTCCTCCTAGAGTGACATCATCTGCGTTTTCCTCCTCCTAGAGTGACATCATTAGGACAAACCATTCATACTTCTGCGAATCACGCGTTATCCCTCCGAAGCAACGTCAGTCATATGTCAAGAAATTATCCCCCCAGTGGAGCCGTCATTTATGTTTTCATAAAATTACCTACGATTTCTGATAGAGTAGTTGTCATTTACATTTTCTGCGAATTATGTTTCTCTCGACATCCAAATAGATCTAAGTTTATATATATCTTTGCAGGATCAACAACCTATCTCCTCCCAGAGTGACGTCAACGATTACCTCCTCCCAGAGCGACTACAACCAACTATCTCCTCCCAGAGTGACATCAACTTACCTCCTCCCAGAGTGACATCAACCAATTATCTCCTCCCAGAGTGACGTCCATGAACAACATCATCAATTTTATAGACACCTTTTTAATCCCCAGTGACAGCATCAATTTCCTCCTCACCAAATAACACCATCAAAAGTATACCTCCTCCTAGAGTGACATCAACTTACCTCCCTCCCAGAGTGACATCAACCAATTATCTCCTCCCAGAGTGACGTCCACGAACAACATCATCAATTTTATAGACACCTTTTTAATCCCCAGTGACAGCATCAATTTCCTCCTCACCAAATAACACCATCAAAAGCATACCTCCTTCTAGAGTGACATCAACTTACCTCCTCCCAGAGTGACAACAAAATATATATCTCCTCCCGGAGTGACATCAACGAATAACACCAACTAGCTATCTCCTCCCAGAGTGACATCAACTATATATATCTCCTCCCAGAGTGACACCAACGAATAACATCGTCAAGATTATACCTCCTCCCGAAGTGACATCAAAGCATACCTCCTCCCAAAGTGACATCTACGACGTATTTCCTACCAGAGTGACATCTGCAATATACCTCCTCCCAGAGTGACGTCTACGACAATCCCTCCTCCCAGAGCGACATCTACGAATAACGTCAACAGATCATCTCCTCCCAGAGCGACAGCAATCAACTACCTCCTCCCAGAGCGACATCATCACTGTAAGTTTGAGGTAAGACCTGCCGTGTCGCCAAAATTTGGATATCTAGGGGCAACTGTCTTTACTGCTTATCAAATACTTCGATAAGACAGTAAAGAGGGGGCAACTGTTGATACACGAATTTTGACGCCATTTTTATTTAATTTTAGCATTTCTGTTATTTAGTTAACTTACAGTCATTTTCAGTTGATTTACTGTCGCTAGCATTTTTAGGTATTTCGTTGCGTTTTAGCATCGTCGTTAGCATCGTCAGCTTTCGAAATCACATTTTCAATTTTTCGGCACATATTTTCATTATTATTATCATTATTATTTTTAGCCTTAAAAACTACATTTTTGACTATCCGGCAGTCGTTTGCTAGTTTTTTCTTCGTTTTAGGTCATCTCATAAGTTTTAGGATTTTTTATGTTTTAGCGCATTTTTTAGTATTTTATTATTTTATTATTATTTTCATTCGAGCTTTTATTGGACCAGAGTAAGTCTGCTCGGACCATAGCTCGACTTTAAAATGTTTTCCATCAACTAGTTGCTAGCTTTTTTTCTGCTCGCAACGGTCAACAGCGTTTCGTGTAATTTTCGGCGTAACGTCTTTATATTTCCGTTCAAACGTTTCACGTTTTTGAACGCGAAAATAAACACGTTAAACGAAAAATTCTCGTCATTCGCTGTAGATGGTTAAACCCGTCGTATTTTTCTCTACGCGACGGTACCTTCAGCTCGAAAAGTCAGAACGTTTGTTCGCGAGAACCGGCTTGAGGCCATTTCAATCAGATAAAGGGCCATTTGATCATGGCCATTGATCTGGTCAACCAAGGAAAGTCAACCAGATCAATGGCCCTTGATTTAATGTGCATAATGCACATGCACAATGCACGCACGAGGGAGGCAACGGAAGTCTTCGCCCGAGCCACCTGCTCCCATCGCATCGTAGCCCTCTAGCCCTCCGCCATCATCACGCCTCCCCCTAGCTTGCCACCGTGACCAGTCGGCCACCACGCGCAGCTCCGACGTCTCCCTTCCCACGCATTTTTGGCTATAAATAGCCACCATTTCCCTTCGAATAAACGGTCCGAAAAATTGCAAGAAAAAAGCCCTGCTTCCTCCCCGTTTTCCCTGTCCAATTCACGAGCACTTGAGCCCACTCCTTGCGTGCAGTCCTTCCCTCTCTCGGCAAGCATTGTGAGCTTCTTTCTCTCTCTCTCACTCACTGTTTCTTTCTCTAATTTTTGTTCTTGCCTTTGATGGTCATTTAACTGCTCAAATTCGTTACAATCACTTGAGTTTTAAGTGAATTTCATCACATTAGCATTGATTAAATTGTTTAAACGCGTGAGGTATTTATTTGCTAATTAAACGGATTAATGCGCATCCTTATTCTTGTTGCAATTGTCACTGTTTTTGTTGCCCTTCTCTTGCTGTGATCGTGTGGCTGTGTTGAGGGAAGGGAGGCCTTTCTTTTGGACCAAGAACCAGGCGAATTGATCGCCTGGTTCGCCACCTCCGTCGCCGGCAGTGGCGCCGGCGATGGGAGGATGAAGATGATGATCACGGGCCGCATGGCCTTCGCGAAAAATGAAGGAAAGGTGATGGGCTTGGCCCATCACCATTTAAATTAATCTTCTTGGGCCAGGAACAATTCCTGGCCCATTTCTCTGAATTTTAAGCTGGGCCCAGCCCATTTACGTTTTTCCGAGCCTCCGATTCGTTATTTTTTTACGTAAAATGCTCGCATGCTTCGTATAATTGTTCTTCATGATACGTGCTATTTTTCGTATATTTTATACATGAATTGTTTAGTTCACTTTTTTTGTAAAATATTTCGTATGCTTATCCTTGCATCAAGTTGTTTATTGAATTGTTTTTATACGTGAATTGCTCATTTCTCATTGTGATATTTATTTTCATGTCGTCTAACTTCAGTCATTTATATTTAGCAATTTAATTTCAGTCATTTATATTTAGCAATTTAATTTCAGTCATTTAAAATACCGTCTATATGGTCGATCATTTTTTTAATTTTCGTAAATATTCAACTGCTTTAATTTTTCGCAAACTGCTGGAAATCCTTCCGCAAATTATCAACTGCTTAATTTTCCGCACTTTAAATTCCAGCAATTTACTTTCGGCAATTTAAATTCAGTCATTTAAAATACCACCTATATGGTCGGTCGTTTTTTTAATTTTCGTAAATATTCAGCTGCTTTAATTTTTCGCAAACTGCTGGAAATCCTTCCGCAAATTATCAACTGCTTAATTTTCCGCACTTTAAGTTTCCGCCCTTTAATTTTCCGCACTTTACTTTTCCGCACTTTAATTTCTCGCAATTTACTTTCGGCAATTTAAATTCAATATACCGCCTATATGGTCGGTCTCATTTCAATTCTCGTAAATATCAACTGTTTTATTTTCCGAAATATCAATTGTTTTATTTTTCGCAAATATCAACTGTTTACTTTCTGCAAATTATCCAACTGTTTTAAATCACCTGTGAACCGTCAACTACATTCAATTTTTTTTTGCAATCAAAACAACACTTAAATTCTCACATGCTTAAAATCAATCATTTTTTTGCATGCAATCAACCTAGCATTTAAATTCTCGTATGCTTAAAATCAATCATTTTTCGCATGCAATCAACAGAGCATTTAAATTCTCGTATGTGTAAAATCAATCATTTTTCGCATGCAATCAACCCAGCATTTAAATTCTCGTATGCTTAAAATCAATCATTTTTCGCATGCAATCAACACAGCATTTAAATTCTCGTATGCGTAAAATCAATCATTTTTCGCATGCAATCAACCCAGCATTTAAATTCTCGTATGCGTAAAATCAATCATTTTTCGCAGGCAATCAACCCAGCATTTAAATTCTCGCATGCTTAAAATCAATCATTTTTCGCATGAAATCAACACAGCATTTAAATTCTCGCATGCGTAAAATCAGTCATTTTTCGCAGGCAATCCACCCAGCATTTAAATTTTCGTATGCTTAAGATCCATCATTTTTCGCATGCAATCAACTCAGCATTTAATTCTCGTATGCGTGAAATCCATCATTTTTCGCATACAATCAACTGTCATTTAAAATTTTCGCACTCATAAAATTGTTTATTTATTTCTCGAGCTATCGCTAACACTCTCATTTTTTTAGGTTTTAATTTCAAGCTCCGCTCGAAAGTACGCTTCACAAGTCCTTTTTATTTATTCGATGCTTTCTGCAAATATCAACTGTATGATATATAGAACTGCTAGAATTAAAATCAACCCACATGAACAATGTGTTTAAAGAGTTGCTTAAAATGCCATGCTCATGTGATTTTAAATTCTCACATATATTGACTGCATGTACATGGGGACTTTCGATCCTACATCAGTTTTCCACTTCAAAAACCTATCATTTAAATTTGTACTCTGTTAGCAATCCATGTTAGGATCACGTAGTAATTAAGTTAATCATGCATTGGCCCAATGATGAAAAAAGAGGGCGCTCATTCAGTCTTACGGAAATTTCAGTCCCATCACGTTACGGTCAAGAATAATCGATCGATCTTGATAAACGGTAACCCCGTCCGAGAGATCTTTTTATTATTCCTGAACGGTCCCGATTATGGAAAAGACTAAAGTGACGATTCCTCTGAGGGCCCCCTTTTTCAAAACGCATTTCATCAAACACCTTTTTAACACCTCTCTCATCAACCGGTAACCGTTTTCGGATGTGACTCGGGAGTCCAGACCCCTTTTTGTGCCTTTAGTTTTTTTACTTATTATATTTCTTATGCCATGACGATAAAGGTTCCCTAAACCTAGCAACCAAATTAGGGTGGCGACTTCATTGCATGTTGCGAGGCGTCTGTTTACGCTGAGCATTGTAAGGCCCCAAATTTCGTTGCACACTCGCGAATTTTTTTAAATTTTGAGGCGCGACAATGGGTAACTTTGTTGAAGTTGCAATTGCGAAGGCTACACGAGAGGACAATGCACAGGCCGACAGTTTATCTAAGCTCATCATAGTAGGCGAGTAGGCGTGGGCGCTACGAATGGCCAAAGGGGTAGCGGAAGGGACCCGGGGTCCATGTGAGACCGTGAGCTTAAGAGATGGTGCCAAAAATGGAGAGAACGATGTTCAGCTAATGTGGCCAACACCAAGAAGGAACGGGTCCGAGAAGCTAACCATATGCACCTTCAGAAAGTTGGAAAATTCGCTCCCAATAGCCCAAAACTGGCGCTGCAACGCAAGGCAATGGACAGCCTCCTTATGGCAATCCGAAGTGGACTCATAAGCCATACTTGTACCCTTTTCGCTCCCGAAATTCAACTCATCCGAGGAGGCATTCGAAACTATCAAATCCAAAGTCCCAATAAGCTCCCAATCTGAAGTCCCAATAAGCTCCAAGTCATCCGAAGGGGCACTCAAAACCACTATATCCGAAGTCACCAACTCCATATCAACATCATCCAAAAGGGGCTCAAGTAAGTCCATCCAATAGAGTCAACTCACCCGCAAAAAGTGGTGGAACATAGACCGAAACAACACTACCACGTAGCTCACTCTCTGGTGCCACCCGAAACACTTCCCTTAGACGCGCGCTCTCTTCCAGATGGGTCACTACTGAGTCCAAGGAGGATCTTATGGCAGCAATGTCCGCATAGCTTAGCTGCCAAGATGGGAGCTCTTTAGGAAGTGGTTGCCTCGGAACAAAACTATGGCGTGATGATGGCACCTCGGGAGGAGATGGGGCATGGCGAGGAGGTGCACTAGCAACCGGCGGCACATAGGGAACCTGATGGCTGCTACGGTCCGAGACATAGCTGGGGGTGCCACGGCTAGATGAGCCCTGAGGAGACCTACGGTCACGGCGAGGAGGCACACTAGTGGCTGGCGGAACAAAGGGACGATGAGGGGAACTCCTGATCGAGGCATAGGAAGAGGTGCCGAGGCTAGATGAGCCTACGGTTATGGCACAATAATGGCACATCGTGATGAGATGGGGCCCGATGAGGAGGCGCACTAAAGGCGGAGGGGGCACATAGGGAATATGATGGATGCCACGGTCCGAGGAGTCACGGTCTTGGCTACCATGCCGAGGTGATCCCTCATAATCAGGACCCCATGTTGTTTATGTAAGCGGATCATCATAAGGATCGGCGCCATGGAGGGATGCGGTGCAAGGGGAATGCCCATAGGATGGCTGAGAGGGCCTAGGAAAACCAAAACCCAACCGAGACGAGGAGGCGGTACAAGAGTGGCTATCTAGGCTGCCATGCCGAGATGGCTCATCATAATCAGGGCCGCATGGCGTTGCGAGGATCGGATCATAATAAGGGTCGGCACTATAGGGCGATGCGGTGCAAGGGGAATGCACATAAGATGGCCGAGAGGCATCCTCCCAATCGGACCCAACATCTGAATAAGAACACCGAGACATATTTTTTTTAAATTTGGAACTTGATCACTTTTTTTTTTATCTATGTTTTAGTTCCTTTTTTTTTTCAATGAGTGAAGAGAGCTCACTTGTATGACATGTATTTATGAAATGAGAAGTGAAAGACAAGTAGTTTTACACTTTGAATTTTTTTTCACTAGATGCCAAATATTTGATGAGGTGGCACTAGTGATGAGGTGGCAAGTGAGGTGGTGTGTATGTGGCAAGTGAGGTGGCAAGTGTAAGGATGCTAAACCTGGGGCCGGCTAAGTGTGGTGAGCAAGCTGAAATGCTTGGCTCACAATGCAAGCAAATTACTTGGCTCACAATAGGGGTGATGTGGCCAGCTAGGAGTGGAGCTAAAATTTTTGGCACTTAGCTAATCAACAAACAAGTCCACATGGCTCTCATGGCCACCATAGGAAGCTCAAAAAATCAGCCACTAATTACCACAGATAATATGAAGTTTAAACCACACAAACACAAAATTTCGGAATTTTTTGTTTCTACAATAATCAAACACAAAAAGCAAAATATTTACAATGATGAACACAAAGAACACCAAGCAGAATTTTGCCTTCTGGCCACAAGGTATATCAAACATGGACCAAACATTCTGAAACTCACTAGACAGACTCAAAAGACTCCGATCTACAACTTTGTAGAAGGAATAAAAACCCAATTCCAAGTGGAAGGTATAGAAAACAGACGCACAAGACAAGACTATTTTTCTCGCGTGATTTCTGAACACTCTTCTTCCGAGGTCAAAAAGTGTGGAAAAATCACAGAGTCAGCAGCCGACTCCAAAACAAAATTTTCTCTATTCAGAAATACCTTTCAGCACATAAAGTTTCAGATTTTTCTGGGCGAGTAAACTGACACAAAATAGAAAAGAAAATAGACACAAAAATGACTCTTGGACAGAAACAATCTGTCCAGCACCAACGAAATAAAATGACCAAAGGGGAAGCGATTTTAATGGTGGAAATGGTAAGATAACCAAGGAAAACCAACCTAGAGACAGCTGGAGCTCCGCTACCACATGATACGACCCAAGCGCCTCGATGGAGACCTAGGTGCGGGCTTGATTGAGCAATCGGATCTAGTCCCTTGTACGGATGGTTTCCTTGAAACAAGATGGATGGATGAGGAATATTTGATGGGGAAATGGGATTTTAGATGTAGCGGAATATAATGGAGGAAACTTGAAGGTGTTTAATGGAAACAATAAAATGACTTAGCAAGAAGGATTACTAATGGTCTTTCTTTGTATTGATGAACTCTCTCAAGAACAAGCTTGAGCAACTTAATTACAAGAAAGGAAAGGGATACACAATGGCTTTTAGCTCTAGTAGCATACGGTGTAAAGAACCCTAACAAGTTCCTTAGGCTAGGCCTAAGGGTTGGTCTAAAAGCCCTATGATGAAAATCATGAGCAAAATCAAAGACAACCTAAAAATGAAACTAAGGCCTTCATTTTATAGGCAAAGTTATTTACAAAAGTAAAATACTAAAAACACCCTTGGACAAAGGGCTTGAGACGCTGGGCCACGGGCTCGGCCATGGGCTCGGCCAAGACCTCGGATGTGGCATGGGCCTGCTAGGGCAAGATGGAGCATGAACCAGCGAGGGCAAGACACGGCTCGGGCCGTCGAGGGCAAGACGTGGCTCGGGCCTTCGAGGGCAAGATGGAGCACGGACCCGCGAGGGCAAGACACGGCTCAGGCCGTCGAGGGCAAGACGTGGCTCGGGCCTTGGAGGGCAAGATGCAGCACGGACCCGCGAGGGCAAGACACGACTCGGGCCGTCGAGGGCAAGACGTGGCTCGGGCCTTCGAGGGCAAGATGGAGCATGGACCCGCGAGAGCAAGACACGGCTCGGGCCATCGAGGGCAAGACGTGGCTTGGGCCTTCGTGGGCAAGATGGAGCACGGACCCGCGAGGGTAAGACACGGCTCGGGCCTGCGAGGGTAAGACGTGGCTCGCGCCTGTAAGGGCAAGACGGGGTGCGGGCATGCGATGGCAAGGACAAAGGCCGAGGTGAGGGCGATGGCTCACGAGGGCCTCGAAGGTAGGCGAGCTGGCTCGTATCAATGGCCATAGGATAAAGCCATTTTATGAGGGAGTCAGGTCCTCAACCGAAGAAGCAATGGAGGTGGCACCACCACCCAACCAGCCCTAGATATCAGAAAAGTGTCGAGGCCTCAACGTTAAACAAGGCCACGATCGTGGAGAATTCCACGAGTCGTTCCACTCCTTCCCTCTCTCCCGTTTGCTCTCTTTTTCGTTGCCCTTTTTGTTATTTAAATATTGCATGCCTTTGAATTTATTTCGCTTTTTATGTTTCCCATGCCAAATTTTAATTCCTTTGAAATTCGAATTGTTGTTTTCAAACTCCTTTATTCCTTATCTAACCGCTCCTTTCTCTCTCCAATCCCCACTAATATCTCCCTCATTAATTATCTTATCCCCTTCCTCTTTATTTGCATTTATTAATAGCATTTAATTTGTTTTGTTTTGTCTCTTGGCAGTTGGGATGCGCAGACTAAGTACCTGCCAAGCCTCTCTCCTTGTGCCACGTCAACCCACATTTTTCAGAAAATCAAATCACTCCTTCCCTCTCTCCGTCCTTTTCTCTGCCACGATTTGATCCTCTTTATACTTTTCCCACACCCTCCAAACATTTTCCAAACCCTATCTCTATCAACTGCAACTTTCCCTCTCACTCCCTCCAACCATCATCATCTCCAACTATCATCTTCTCAAACCACACCGACCATCACAACCATGGTAAAGCAGGTCGCTCATAAGCGCACCGCCGGGCCACGGCCGCCAGCCATAAACCGCTCACCTGAGCCCTCAAGCTCTTCTTCCTCTCTCCCAAAACCACCTACTGCAAACACCACCACACCTCCACCTGCCACCGCTACCCCAAACCCCAAACCAGCAGATTCCTCCTCGGGGGAATACGAATCTTCCTCGGGGGAGACCAAACCTCCCACTGTCAAGGCCAAGCCTCCAGCCGTCCAGCCAAGAGCGCCCCCAGTGACGAGATCTGGGAAAGTTATGGCAAGGCAACCGCCAAAAATCAAGGGCACACCAGCCCCAAAAACCCTAAAAGAAATGACGGTGGACGAAGTTTTGGGGAAGATTCTGGTGTCCGACGAAGAAGACATGGAAGAACAGCAAGTGCAAGACTCCGACGACTAGGAGGAGTTTCAGGACGCTGAGGAGGGTGGTGAATAAGAGGTTGAGGAGGGTGGGGAAGCAGAAGCTGAGGAGATGGAAAAAGGAGCGGTTGAGCAAAAAAGAGGAAGCAGAGCGTGTCAAGGCTACCTCAGCTAAAGAGAAGAAAGAGGGCAAGAAAAAGGCCAAAATTAGCACCTCGCCCACCACAAAGAGGAATCTCACCGTGGATGAGAAAGGAAAGGCCTCCGCGACCACTTCTAAGAAGAAGCAGCGCGTCACGGAATCAGCGGCTGTCGAGGGCAAGACTCTAATAACCTCATCATGACCTCGATCAGCAGCCAAACCCCAGGTTCCCTTTGACCTTTCCTCTCTAAATGGCTGGTTAGCTTTCAATGATAAGGTCTCTCGTGATAAACTGAATGTTTTTCTTGGTAAGGGTATAAGTACTTGTGCATGTCTAGATTTTGAGTTTTTGGATAAAATGGGTGTTGGGTCTCGAGTTTGAGAGCTCATTAGAAATATCGGGTGGGAAGCTCTTTTCTTCCTGCAACACCCGACGTTTCTCGAGCTCTCGCTTGAATTTTTCACGTCATATTGGGTTGCCACTGAACACTTTAAGCCTAAAGGAAAATCAAGACCTAACTTGTCTACACCTGGAGTTATTAATTTTCATTTCATGAACTCGTGGTCTGAATTATCTTTGAATGATTTTAATACTTTGCTTGAGCCTGATTTTGATGATGAAGTAGATCACCCTGTTTCTAAGCATGCCCTAACTATTATCCCCCCTGTGTTTAATGCGGACGAAGCATTTCGAGAGCTGACCGATAATCTTAATACCGAGTTCAACCCTTGATATGCGAAGGCCCATGAGCTTGCAGACCCATCTCTAAGAATTCTGCATCGTTATCTTGCTCTCACCCTCGCGGGTCGTTCTGGAACAGCCGGGTAGTTAACGATGCACGAGCTGTTTTTCCTACGGTGCATGGTCCAGAAGCGTAGGGTAAATCTGGGTTATTGGGTTATTTCTTCTCTTATGACTGTGCAGAACTCTAATCGATCACCTATCTTAGGACCGCTTATAACTTTGCTTGCTATTAATAGTCGAGGCCTCGATATTGTATCTTGTGACCTTTTCTCTCCTGTGTCCTTTAAAGATTTGGACCCTAGAGCGCTCGACGCGATGGGGCTTTTGTGTCTCTCACAAGGTGTATTGAGTTTCGGTACAGGCTGCACACCACAGAAGGAGCAAGCTTTCGGCAGCATGTATGGCGGTGACTTCGACTACCCGGACCTATCAAGGCCTCGATCATCAACTCGCCAAGAACCGCCCAGCAAGCCCATTCCAGCCCAGTCTGTTCCTCTTAATCAAGCCCCCGAAGCTTCAACTTCAGCCCCCGCTGTTACCACCACTGGTCCATCTCTTATCCATGTTCAAGTCCTCGAGCGCATTCTCCTGGCCATCCTAAGGGAACTTCAGGCCTTGACAACTGAAGTGTCCCGAGCGCATTCTCAAGATCACATTGATTTGCACAAGAATTGGAAACGAAAATTTTACAGCTCACACCAACAGATTTACTGCTTGGAGTATGTAGATTTGAGCTTTAATAACTTTTATGGTGAGCTTATATGAAATTGGATCGGTATCCAAACCTGAAAAGCCTAAGAGTCTCGAGCAATAATATTTCTGGTACGGTACCACTAGAGCTTCTAGTCAGTTATAGTTGAGTGACCTCTCCACGAATCAGGTTGCGACGGGTGATTCCGAAAGAATTGGGAAGATTAAAGGTGTTGTAATCCATACTCTTTCCAATAATCGCCTCTCAGGTTTCATTCATTCAGAAATTGGGATGTTGTCCGACCTTGTGCTCCTGAATTTAGCTATAAATATCTCCATGGACCGATTCCAGCGCCAATTAGAGACTGCTCAAAATTGTTGCAGTTGAATTTAAGTCATAACAACTTTACAGGAAATATTCCAGCTAAGATTAGTGGTCTTCATTTGCTTACATTTCTTGATCTAAGTTGGAATTCATTAAACGACGAGATCCCACAACAACTTAGGTGGTGTTTGGGGTTCAGGTTCAGTGGCCAAAAGGTCATTCCCCAACCCAAAACCAATAACACCTACTCAAATTGGGCCCAACCCAAAACCAATGAGTAGGTGTTTGGTAACATCTACTCAAATTGGGCTTCTTGAGAAGCCCAATTTCAAATCCCGTCAAAACGCCAATTTTGAAGCTGGAGCATTTTGCTCCAGCGGCCAAATGGTGCTCCATTTGGCTCTCTCTCATTTTTTTTTTCATTTCAATTTAATTTTCTTACTCTATATAATGAATAAAATAAATTAAAAACTATCACAATATAATCTCTATCTCAAGATAAGTAATTCTATATCCACTTTTCCTATTTTTATTAATTTTTTAAAAATGGGTTTTATACTTCAACGTTTTCATTTCAACTGTTTTACCAAACACCTCAGCTATCTCATAGCACTTTTAAATTTTTTTACCAAACAGCACACTCCGTTTCCCAGAAGTCATTTTTCCACAAAACTGGAACGCCAAACAGACCCTTAG
This sequence comes from Viola odorata, assembly GCA_963691705.1. Taxonomy (NCBI): domain Eukaryota; kingdom Viridiplantae; phylum Streptophyta; class Magnoliopsida; order Malpighiales; family Violaceae; genus Viola; species Viola odorata. The sequence goes on along the minus strand of OY829540.1, from coordinate 27,833,910 downwards.
GGAGCTGCAGATGTTAGAGAGCTTGTATCTGTCTCACAACTCGCTTGTCGGCTTTATTCCAAGCAGTTTTAGTGATCCGTCTGCTTTGGCGGCTATGAACTTATCCTAAAATCAACTGATAGGTCCAATCCCCAACATCACAATCTTCCGAAAGGCATCATTTGACTCATACAGAAACAATGCAGGACTCTGCCAATGTTAAAGGTCTAAACCCTTGTACCTCTCTCGACAATGACAACAAGAAAGACAAAAATGGTGTCATTATATTGATTGTATTTCCTCTTTTAGGAGCTATTTTTTTATTTTCCATTTTGATTGGAGGTATAGTACTCATTCATCGGCGAAAGGTCAGAAAAAGAAGAACAGGACCTGCGGAGGACCAACGCGTAGAAATTTTAACAATTCTAAACCATGACGGGAAGATTTTGTATGAAAACATCATTGATGCCACTAAGGAATTCAACTCGAAGTACTGCATTCGGAAGGGAGGGTATGGAACTGTTTATAAAGCTACAATGGCGACAGATCAGGTATTCGCGGGCAAGAAGCTTCATCAGCACCAAATAGGAACTGACTAACTTCAAAGCTTTCGAGAGTGAGATCCGTGCGCTAACAAATATTCGACATCGAAACATTGTGAAGCCTTACGAGTTCTGCTTGCATCCTAAGCACTCTTTTCTGGTGTATGAGTTCATAGAGAAGGGAAATTTGAGGATGAATTTGGCTAGTTCGGAACTAGCAATGGAGATGGATTGGATGAAAAGGGTAAACATCATCAAAGGTGTGGCCAATGCTTTATCTTACATGCACAATGGTTGCTTTCCACCAAAAATCCATAAGAGACATTTCCAGCAGCGATGTTCTTTTGGATTTGGACCATGAAGCTCATGTTTCTGATTTCGGAACGGCGAGACTCCTGATGCCTGACTCATCAAATTGGACCTCATTAGCTGGTACTTGTGGGTACATAGCCCCAGGTTAGTACATACCTTAAACCCTATATTAGCACATAAACCTTAGACTATCCAGGTAGTTTTTCCACATTTGTCTTTGCTATTTGCACTTGCAGAGCTTGCTTACACAATGAAAGTGGATGAGAAGTGTGATGTGTACAGTTTTGGAGTGCTGACATTAGAGGTAATAATGATAGGAAAACAACAAAGTGATTTCATTTCAACTCTTTTATCATCAGCAACCACTTCATCGTCTCCGTCGTCATCTTCGTCCTTTGATCGACACGCATTATTGACGGAGGTGTTAGACTGATACGATCACGCCTACGTCTACAAGGCCCGAACGAACCCGAACTCGACCAATTATGAAGACACGTTCTAGGATACCTCTTACCCTTCAAATGGGCTTGGAAGCCCATCAAAATGACAAGGGAATTCGTCCATCTTAGAAGGAAGGAGAAGGAAGAGCTCATTAAGGTCATTATGGTCTCAAATGGCCTAATATGTAATAACTATAAGTAGTTGAATTCTTGCATATTTTCAATGGAGCTTTGATGATGAATATTGATTGAGAGAATTCTCCTTATTCATCCGGGGCTCAATATTGGTGTTTGCCTTGGTTTGGAAAGCCGTGGCTTAAGTCAATCGAAAACAATAAGTTTCCATCTTTGTGTAATCGGTTATTACTTCGTATTTGTGAGCGATTGAGTGTATATTTGAGTGTTCATCTTTGGACGGTTTGTGTTTGTTGAATGTGAGAGTATTCTGCCCGTGTATTCAAGTATTCATCAAGCATATCTCAAGTGTTCAATCGATCGTTGTTCAAGCAATCATCTCTAATCTCCATCCGCATTCATCCGGGTATTATCTTGTATTTTGTGTGTTTATTCCTTGTATCATTTCCGCTGCGTGTCTCCATATTTCCTACTGTTTCCTTATTAAATTGTGTCATAAACTCATTGAGCTAGATCCTCCATTCGTTACATACCATTCGGCCTTCACATCGGAGGTCGGATCGTATCAAGTGGTAGCGGAGCTTTTGGGCTCTTGGGTTTGTAGATCTGTGTTTTGTTTGTGTTCTTGTGTCTGTTTTTTTGCTTCCATTCTGTTTGTTGGAATTGATTCACTTAAGATTAGTTTCGACCACAACCCGAGCCCTACAGAATCGCCGACTGAGGCAGTTAGGTTCATTTTTGTGTTCTTGAGTTGTTTCAGTTCTTGTGATTGTTGTTCATTTTTGTGTCTGTTTTCAGTATCTTTCCTTTGGAATTGTCTTTTCTTTCCTTCGTGAAAGTTGTAGATCCATGTCTTGGGAACGTTCCTGTTAAATTTCGCAATCTTTAGCCATCGTTTGATATTTTTGTGTCAAATAACCGAAGGTCTGTCTCAAAATAGCTCAATCCAACTGTTTTGGTGTTCATCTTGTTTTTCTTGAGTCTTTTCGTCTTCAACACTTGGGGAAGACGAATCAAGGTTAGTTTAATCTTCTTCTAAGTCTTTTGTAGTGTTTCAAAGTGTTTTAGCAGAAGTATTCTATTGTTACACCAAGTCAATGAAGTGAGAGATAAGAGTGACACAAAAGTCCTAAATAAATCTTCTTTTCTCCTAGTTTTTAGGGTCATAAACGTGAATATCTTTCACCTCAAATAATCCCTAGATTTCCTGAACAATAAATCTTCCAAGATATCTCTTGAGGTCTGCAAAATTTTGGAGTCAAATGAAATCTATAGGATACTCAAAAAGTCCTCACCCTAAACAGTGATGAAGAGAAAAGTCTTAGTGTCACCTACCTCTTTGTCTCAAAAACGTGTGAGTGCTCTCTAAGTCAAAAATCTTACCTCATTTGCTGAACAAGAGATCCTCAAGTATCCTTCTAGTAAGCAACAAATTCTTAGAACCAAACAAAATCTTTAGGATACACAAAAGTCCTAAACAAAAGAGAGAAAAGTTGCAAACTAAAAGTCCTAAACTAAACACCTCTTGTGTTAGCTCTTGAGAGAAAAACGTGAGGAGTCCTCAACACCAAGAATACTTTGCTAATTTTCCTAAACACTCACTTAAGTCTTTTATATTTGAGTGTTCAAGTCCTTTGTGTCAATTCCTTGAGTCCTAAACACATTTTCGTTTCTCTTTTCCAAGTCTCAAGTCAACTCATCATTTTCCAGCAAATGTGTCCTTGAGTCTTGTCCCTTTTTATTGTGTCTTCAGCCGAATTTTTTCTTCTTTCTTGGCTGTAATTTGTAGAGCTTTGTCTTAGGATTGTTCATACTAAATTTTGTAAACTAATTCCATCGTTTCCTATTGTTCGTATGTCATAGTCGAAAGTTACGCAAACTGCCCAGAATTTTCCAGCAAACTATTTTGCGCGATCATCTTGTGAACAGTTTTTCATTGAGTTTCCAGCTGAATTTCGTGTTTCGACCTGAATGAAAATTGTAGTCCTCAACCTCAAGTGTACCCATATTAAATTTTGTGACAAAATTCCAACGTTTACTATTTTTAAAGGCCAATAGCCGAAATATTTGGAAAACTGTCAGAAAAATTCCAGCAAACTGCCTTGGTGTTTCTAGCGTTCTTGATTGAGTCTTCCTGATTGAACTTGAGATTGTTGGTTGATTGTTATGCAAGACACGGAATTGAATACAGAGGAGTTTGAGTGATTGTGTGAGTACAGATTTTGAGGGCTTAAACACGAGTGTAAACACGTGAGGGAGCGATTTGTTTAACTAACGTTTATACATATATATAGTTTGTTAATTTTGTAGGTACAATGACTTCACTAAATTCTTGTCAATCAAGCTATGGCCTAGGTCTCTTCGAACAAGGCCTTGGCTATGGCTCCTCTACTAATAGCTGCACCAACTTTGATCCTTTTCAAGTCACAATTCCTACTTGTAGAGCATCTTTTCAACCGGCTGAATTTATCCAATGGGAATACCACCTTGTGAAGGCCATTGAATGTCATAATTTTTCCGAAGCACAGAAAATTGAGCTTGCTCAAATGACATTTGATGACGATACCGAGATTTGGTGGTACCACATTTGTTGTGAAAGAGCAAGAAGAGAAGATCCAATTGCAACTTGGGCTGAAATGAGACATGTCATGAGAGCATGTTTTGTATCATCATACTATCGAGAATTCTTAGAAGACGAGTTGTCCTCCCTTCAACAAGGAATCAATACCGTGATGGAATATTATCAAGAATTTGATGATTTACTCATCAAGACTTATCTTCAAGATAATGAGAGGATGATCATGGATTTGTTTCAAAGTGGATTAAATAAAGTGATTAGAAGACAGCTTGCCCTCTATGAGTTTACAAGCTTATCATCCATGATTCAATTTGCCTACGAAATTGAAATTCATGGGTGTTTGATGGAACAAGACAGTAGCTCATTCCAAGGCTGCCCGAGTGACCAAAAATCTTCTGCTACTGTTTTTGAGTCCAAATCGGAAGTGGTACAACATGCACAAGTCATTCAACAAAAACAGCCCACACCACCTCAATCTTGTGACCCAAAGGTGACTGAAAATTTTAATTTGATTGAAAGGAGTGTGGCTGTAAATTCTACAGCATTGAGTGAAAAATGTGAGCTTGAATATGAGAGAAAAGAGTGTGAGAGGAAAGAAAATGAAAGAATTGATGAGGAAAAGACACGGTATGAAAACAACAAGCATGCCAAAGAGAGTGTCATAAAAATTACAGAAATTTTGAGAGAAGAAAGTAAGGAAAAGAGACGAACAAAAATTGTGAAAGTTATTGATCCAATGAGCGTGTCTTTGAGAAATGAGGATCAGTTAGCTAATCCTAACATTGACTATTCTTTTCCTACTGTTTGTGTGCCTCCCTTGCATAAAAATCGAAGGAAAGAAGATGGCTTCAAACCATCAATTTTAGGAGGCGTAGGAAGCAAAATTGCACAACAATGGTGTGAACAAAGGTATGCATCACTCTCTTCTCCAAATGATGCAAGGTTAGAGCCTACAACTCTTAATAATTCTAATTCACATTATGTAAATTTAAAAGATTTTTATTTAGCATGTGAAAAGAAACCATTGTTGCATCTCATCAATTATAACTCTTTCTTGCTTAAATTGTCTAGAAGTCAAATCTGTTTTGTAAATGATAGTAGAATTAAAATTGGTTTTTCTGTGCTTACTAGGACAGTACCTAGCATGTTAGAAAATAATTTGGATGATTGTAAGGATACTGTGAATATTAGGAATTTGTTTCTTGCATTTGGCGAATTTATTCGTAAGCGTGAACGAATAATTCCTTTTATTTTCTCACAATTGTTTTCAAGTTTGATTAAGTGTGTAGGTGAGAAGACGAATGCATCCATGGTACCAAAATCAGGCGAACATATGTGCTTGAGCCGTGAGCACACATGTACAAATCTAACCAAAGAAGGCGTTGAGGCGAACGCTCAATTGGTTCCTAGACACGGCAAATTGTCACATATACTCCATTGGATTTATTCCAACGTTTTTACTTTTTATTTACCTTTGGAGTATAAATATGCAAATCATTCATTTCAACTTACTAACTTAAATATTTTTGTGGTAGGAAATGAAGGATTTAAAGCTAAGAATTCGTGGGCGAATCCTTTCGATGGGAAAGGTGATGATACAATCATGGATCCCTCTGACATCAAAGAGCATGACACGATGCCAAGAGGATCGATCACAAACAGCAAGGCATTGGTAGGCGAGGCCCGCGCCAATCCAAGACCCATTCCTAAGCCTCCCGACTGTTGTGCCAACTCTAGGCCACCCGCGTGGCCTAGCTTTCATCCCCCGCGCGCACCGCGCGCACCTTTCTTAATACTCCATAGAATTAATTATTATGCTTTTAATTCTTTGAAATCTTTGGAGTATGAATTTACCAATCACTCGTTTCACATTACTAACTTAAGTCTTTATGTGACAGGGAACGAGGAAATTGAAGCTATGGATTCGAGGACGAATCCTTTCGAAGGGAAAGGTGATGATACGATCACGCCTACGTCTACAAGGCCCGAACGAACCCGAACTCGACCAATTATGAAGACACGTTCTAGGATACCTCTTACCCTTCAAATGGGCTTGGAAGCCCATCAAAATGACAAGGGAATTCGTCCATCTTAGAAGGAAGGAGAAGGAAGAGCTCATTAAGGTCATTATGGTCTCAAATGGCCTAATATGTAATAACTATAAGTAGTTGAATTCTTGCATATTTTCAATGGAGCTTTGATGATGAATATTGATTGAGAGAATTCTCCTTATTCATCCGGGGCTCAATATTGGTGTTTGCCTTGGTTTGGAAAGCCGTGGCTTAAGTCAATCGAAAACAATAAGTTTCCATCTTTGTGTAATCGGTTATTACTTCGTATTTGTGAGCGATTGAGTGTATATTTGAGTGTTCATCTTTGGACGGTTTGTGTTTGTTGAATGTGAGAGTATTCTGCCCGTGTATTCAAGTATTCATCAAGCATATCTCAAGTGTTCAATCGATCGTTGTTCAAGCAATCATCTCTAATCTCCATCCGCATTCATCCGGGTATTATCTTGTATTTTGTGTGTTTATTCCTTGTATCATTTCCGCTGCGTGTCTCCATATTTCCTACTGTTTCCTTATTAAATTGTGTCATAAACTCATTGAGCTAGATCCTCCATTCGTTACATACCATTCGGCCTTCACATCGGAGGTCGGATCGTATCATAGACCGGCGCATTCCAGTTCCACACAGCAAAATTGCGGAGAGTATTGTGCATATTGTGGAAGTAGCATTTTCATGCCTGCGAGTCAATCCCCAGACTCGCCCCACCATGCAACAAGTTTGCTTGGCCGGTCATCGGAACCCATTTCAAAAACCATTCTCCGCCGTACAATTACAAGACCTATCACCATAGTAGCAAGTTTTCACTTGCTAAACCTTTGTCTATAGTTTCTAGTCAAAACAAATGTATGCAACTATGTATATATAAGTATGATATTCTACAAATTAAATTAAATTATTTTCCGTGTCTCCGATTATCCTCTTTATTCCTCGTGAAAAATATATACGCGTGATATTCTACAAATTAAATTCTTTTCGGTGTCTCCGATTAATTTTTTTATTCCTCATTCGATGACACTGGATATGTATATATAAGTCTTTTACAACTTCAAGCAAGAAGTTAGGAAAATGAATGGGGCAGGTAATTGCAAGAATTATACTACATGATCAAATCGAATTAATATTAAACATAAAGACATTTATGGTAACGAAGCTAACCATGATTTGTCCAAATTACCCTGAAGAACTCGATCAAATTCCCTCTCAACCTCACTAGCAAGTTCCACTTCCTCCATCTCTCTCAACCCTCTGCTCAACACTTTAACCACATACTCATCCGCCGTCCACGAGTCCCCGCACCCACTCTTCTTCATCAACCCGCAAATCTTCACCGTCGATTCCCTCCTCCTGCCCTCCACCACTCCTCTTATCAACCTCACCATCCCCTTATCCATTTTCGACGGCCTCCTCATCAACGCCGCCGTCAACACCGCCGTCAACACCCCGTCCACATCATCCACCAGCGCATCAATCCCCTCCGACAGGCCGTTCTCCCCCAATGAAAAGATGACGTCAGCGTAGAGATCAAGTAGGTTGCCATGATTCTCGCCGGATTCGTCGGGGTATTCTGATCGGAGGGTGGAGAGGATGTGGAGGGCGAGGGAGCATTGGTTCTGCCGTAGGAGTTCGCGGAGCATGGAAACAAGGTCGGATTTGATCAGGCGCGATAGATTAGGGAGGTTGTTGTTGATGTGGTTGGCCCGTTTGAGGGATTGGAGGGCGAGGATTGTTAGGAACTGGTCAAAGCTAGAATAAGTCTTCCTGTTTTGAAGCAAGTAGTTTCCTGTTTTGTAGGATCCACTAGCTCTGAATAAGTTAGAAATGCCAAGTCTCACACTTGTGCTAGTTTGTAGGAGTTATCGTTTCTCTTGAATTCCTGTAATCAAGTCTCCTTTATATAAAGGAGCAAGTCTGTTTATCTAAACGTAAATCAGAAAGCTTTGATCAATTCTTGTGTTTAACTAATTCCAAGAATTGGTAGCGGAGCCTCATCACAAAAGAGAGACCTGAGAGACATCGAGAGGAGTGAGAAGAGCGAGAAATTCAGATGGGTGATAGCAGCAGCAGTGCGAAAGGTTTCGTTGTCCCTGCTATTCCACGGTTCGATGGTTACTACGACCATTGGGCTCGTTTGATGGAGAATTTCATTCGTTCGAAAGAGTATTGGGATCTCATAGAAACTGGGATCAGTGGGTGTGAGGGAACCACTCCTACGGAGATGGAACAGAAGGTGATCGATGAGCAGAAGTTAAAGGATCTGAAGCTCAAGAACTTCTTATATCAATCCATAGATAGAGAAATTCTTGACACAATCCTTAACACCGAGACAAGTAAGCAAATCTGGGAAAGCATGAAGCAGAAATTCCAAGGTTCAAGCAAAGTAAAAAGGGCACAACTTCAAGCGCTACGTAAGGAGTACGAGACACTGCAGATGAAGGAAGGTGAAACCGTAAACAGCTATTTCGCACGAACTCTTGCGATAGCAAAGAAGATGAGGGCTTACGGAGATACGCTTCAGGAGAACACCATCTCAGAAAAGATCCTAAGATCTCTGACCATGAAGTTCAACTATGTAGTGTGCTCCATTGAAGAATCAAACAACTTGGACACACTTACACTAGATGAACTTCAAAGCAGTTTACTGGTGCAAGAGCAACGTATGAGAGGTGACGTAGAAGAAGATCAAGTCCTGAAGATGTCATATGAAGGCAGAGGAAGAGGATATCCTAGAAACTATTACAGAGGAGGACGAGGCCGAGGAAGGAGCAACAGAGCCACCATCGAATGTTTCAGATGTCACAAGTTAGGACATTATCAATCAGAATGTCCTACTTGGGGCAGCAAAGCAAACTACGCTGAGCTTGACGAGAAGGAAGAACTCTTACTTATGTCGTTTGTTGAAGAAGAAAGTTCAAAAGGAGACCTTGTTTGGTTTCTAGACTCTGGATGCTCCAACCACATGACTGGAGATCGAAGCTGGTTTACTGATTTGGATGAGAAGCTCATGCACACTGTGAGATTGGGGAATAATGCAAGGATGAGAGTGCAAGGCCAAGGAAGCGTGAAGCTGGTTTTAAAGGGAAGGAGTCACATTGTGCCAAACGTGTATTACGTTCCCGATCTCACAACGAATCTGCTGAGCATAGGGCAATTACAAGAAAGGAAGTTGGCAATTCTGATAAGGGACGGGAGCTGCAAAGTTTTTCATGATGATTGGGGTCTGATTATGCAAACATCAATGACGGCAAACAGAATGTTTGTCCTGCTGGCTGATGCTCCGTCAACATCTTGTTTGAAAATCTCTACTGACGAATCAAATCTGTGGCACAAACGATTCGGGCACCTAAACTTACAAGGACTGCAACTCTTATCCAATAAACAAATGGTTGTGGGACTTCCAAAAATCGAGAAGGTCGAAGAAGTGTGTGAAATATGCGCCAAAGGGAAACAACACAGAGAGACCTTCCCTAAGCAAGCTAATTGGAGAGCAACCGAGAAGCTGCAACTGATACACACAGATCTCTGTGGTCCAATCCAGCCTCCTACAGCTGGAGGAAAGAGGTACATCCTGAGTTTCATTGACGACTTCAGTAGAAAAACCTGGATTTATTTTCTGGAATCGAAGAGTGAAGCATTTTCATTCTTTAAAAGCTTCAAACTGATGGTGGAGAATGAAACAAGAATGAAGATAGGCTGCCTGAGGAGTGATCGTGGTGGAGAATTCACTTCTAAAGAATTCAATGATTTCTGTGCATCTCATGGGATCAAAAGGCATGTCACAGCTGCATTCACGCCACAACAAAACGGTGTGGCTGAGCGAAAGAACAGAACAATAATGAACATGGTCAGGTGTCTGCTCATGGAGAAGAGAATGCCCAAGAGATTTTGGGGAGAAGCTGCGAGTTGGACAACTCACATCCTAAATAGATGCCCTACTTCTACTGTGAAAGAAAAGACTCCTCAAGAGTGCTGGACAGGAGCTAAACCAAATATTGGGCATCTCAAAGTGTTCGGCTGTGTAGGATATGCACATATCCCAAGTCAAAAACGGGTGAAGCTAGATGACAGAGGCCAGAAATGTGTATTCCTTGGAGTAAGCGAAGGTTCTAAGGCATACAAGATGTTTGATCCCATGGCGAACAAAATCATTGTCAGTAGGGATGTCATTTTTGATGAAGAGAAAAGCTGGAATTGGGAGAGAAGCAATGATGAAGAAGAAAATGATGTGTTGGTGATAAATGAAGAAGAAGAGGAAATTAAAAATGTGGAGAATACCAACAACAACACAACAGAGACAGCTGCTGACCCTGAAATCATTGCCGATGATGAAGAGCAGAATGATTCGGGAAATCAACAAGCTCCAGAGGAGACGAGGAGAAGAGCTCCACCCAGATATCTGCAAGACTTTGTAAGTGGAGAAGAGCTTGATGAAGAAGAGGGATTACAATATCTTGCCCTGTACGTCACACATAATGATCCATTTACATATTGGGAGGCTGCAGAAGAAGAAAAGTGGAGAGAGGCGATGGATACAGAGATGGAGTCAATTGAAAAAAATGAAACGTGGGAGCTGGTTGATTTACCGACAGGGATGAAAAAGATTGGTGTCAAATGGGTATACAAGACCAAGCTGAACGAAAGAGGAGAGGTTGACAAATATAAAGCCAGACTGGTGGCAAAGGGCTACTCGCAAATACACGGCGTTGATTACGACGAAGTCTTCGCACCAGTGGCGAGATGGGATACTATCAGAATGTTGTTAGCTGAAGTTGCAAAAAGGAAGTGGATCGTATACCAACTTGACGTTAAAAGTGCGTTCCTCCATGGAATTCTAAAGGAGACAGTATTTGTTGAGCAACCAGAAGGATACGTGAAAGTCGGTGAGGAGCATAAAGTATATAAGCTGAAAAAGGCACTCTATGGGCTTAAACAAGCTCCAAGAGCTTGGTATAGTAAGATCGAAGAGTATTTTACGAATCAAGGGTTCAACAAGTGCGAGTACGAGCACACCTTATTCATCAAGAACGAATCTGGAGGAAGGGTTATTATTGTAAGTCTATATGTTGATGATTTGATCTTCACTGGGAATAACTTAAGATTGTGTGAAGAGTTCAAAGCTTCTATGCAGCGAGAATTCGAGATGACAGATCTAGGAAAGATGTGTTATTTCTTAGGAGTGGAGGTGGAGCAAGGTGACGATGGTATTTTCTTATGCCAAAGAAAGTACGCTGCAGAAATGCTTGTACGTTTTGGAATGGAGAACTGTAATCCAGTGAACAACCCAATGGTTCCTGGTACGAAGCTGTCGAAGAATATGGAGGGAGAAAATGCAGACCCATCACTATACAAGCAACTGATCGGTTCTCTAATGTATTTAACAGCTACAAGACCTGATATCATGTTTGCAGTATGTTTCCTGAGCAGATTCATGATGCAACCAAAAGAAGCTCATCTCGTGGCTGTTAAAAGAGTGCTGAGATACATCAAAGGAACTCTGCAGATGGGCCTGATGTACAAAGATGATGGGGAAGGCACTATGAAGGCATACACAGATAGTGATTTTGCTGGAGATATAGACAGTGGGAGGAGCACTTCTGGGTACGTTTTTCTGATGAGTAATGCAGCTGTTGCATGGAGTTCGAAGAAGCAACCAGTTGTTACTTTGTCTACCACGGAGGCAGAGTACGTGGCTGCATCTTTATGTGCAACTCAGTGTCTCTGGATGAAGAAGATACTTAGTTCTTTCAATCAAGAAAAGGAGAAGTGTATGACGATTCTGTGTGATAACAGTTCATCAATTAAGCTATCAAGGAATCCAGTTTTTCATGGAAGAACAAAACACATTAAGGTCAGGTTTCATTTTCTGCGTGATTTGGTGAAAGAAGAAGAAGTCAGTCTAGCTCATTGTGGAACTAAAGATCAAGTAGCTGATATCATGACAAAACCGTTGAAGTTGGAAACGTTTCAGAAGATGAGAAGTATGCTTGGAGTTCAGGAGTTGGAGAAGATGAAGAGCAAACTGTAATGTGCATTCAGTTTGGGGGAAGGAATGTTAGGAACTGGTCAAAGCTAGAATAAGTCTTCCTGTTTTGAAGCAAGTAGTTTCCTGTTTTGTAGGATCCACTAGCTCTGAATAAGTTAGAAATGCCAAGTCTCACACTTGTGCTAGTTTGTAGGAGTTATCGTTTCTCTTGAATTCCTGTAATCAAGTCTCCTTTATATAAAGGAGCAAGTCTGTTTATCTAAACGTAAATCAGAAAGCTTTGATCAATTCTTGTGTTTAACTAATTCCAAGAAGGATTGCTTCGGTGGATAAGATACGGCCTTTTAGGAGAGGTCTACGGTTCGACCGTGGGCCGGCGCGTATGGGAAAGAAAGATGGAGGGGTGGGTTTTGAGGTTTTAGGTTGTTTTGAGGAGAGGAAAAGAGGAGAAGTGAAATTGGAGTGGAGAGAAGTGGAAGAAGTAGCCATGGAAAATGGAGGAGCTGTTCTGGTTGAGATTGGGAGAGGATATCCTAATTGAATAGGGGGTTTTGTTTTGATTGAAAGACGATATTGTCCTTGCAAGAATGTGGATTTTTTGTGTAGGGAAAAAAATAAATTAATTCTAAAAAACGTCGACAGCAGGATTCGAACCTGCGCAGGCAAAGCCCAACAGATTTCGAGTCTGTCTCCTTAACCACTCGGACATATCGACTGAATTGATTCCAATTTTTTTTGTATCTTTATTAATTGGGGAATAATTCAAACCTAGAGGTTTTCATAAACCTTCACCACTAGACCAATTTTATTAGCTTACTCTAATATAAATTCTAATGTGTACAAAATAATATACATACTAAATATACTAATTATATTAATGAATTTTTTTTTTATGGTATATATTCATTTATCATTTAAAAAAATATATATATATAGATGGGTAGGTTAGGGATTGTGCTCATTTTACACATATCATCCTTATTTTAAGGATAGTTATAAAAGAAACTTGAACGTCATAAAAGTAATCTAATTACTGAAGCATATATATAAACTTGCCTAATTAATTAATTATTAACAAAACTGTATTTTATTTGAGAAAATAAATAAATAATTAATAAATCTTCGGCACACGAAACTCTAGCGTATGTCCTCTTTATTTTTCATAGATTCACTTTAGTATTATAATAATAATAATACTTTTGAGAGGGTGGAGCTCGGTGTGCCATCCAGTTCTCCATTAATAAGTACCTCCTTAATTACTGTGCCGATTATAATGAGGAATTTAACATTTTATCTTATAAATAAGAAGTCGATTTTTGTGTCCGGATAATTAACTATTAATAGCATTTTATTTTATAGACTCAAAGGTATTTGTAGCTAAAAATCAAAACCTAAAAAATTATTATATATATATAAACCTATAGTGGCTTATTTTATTTTTACATACTCACTATGCTCCCAATGAATAATAAACAAGATTAAGCCTCTCTTTTGTTTGGTATAGAAAACAATAAAAAAAATTGATTTTTTCTTATATATAAATCGAAAGTGACTTATTTTGTTTTTACAAACTGACTATAAAATCAACTATTCTCAGTAAATAATTAATTACTGTATTAGTAATTTTAAACATTTAGAAAAAAATTCTTTTAATATTTTTACCGAATCTTACTTTATATGGTTTTTTAGTGATGGGAAATGATCATTGCACAAAATTAATCTTTCCTTTTGTTTGGTGTGTAGAAAACAAATAAGTAACATTGTGTTTTCTTGGAATAAAAAATGATTAGAGAAAGAAAAATGAGCATAAATAAATTTTCATAAATATGTTTGGATGAAATGAAAATTGAAAGAAAATAGTATATTGTTTTATTTGTTTGAGTGGAAAAGTGTGCAATAAAAAAACTAGATTAAATGGAATGTTTGGTCCCAAGGTTTGTAAAAAAAATTGAAATTAATGTTCACTTTTGACATTAGCTGAAATTGATCCCAGATTTACATAAATGGTCGAAATTAGTTCAAGTACATAGCACCAAAACTTATATAAAAATTAAAAATTCTGCGTGACAAAAGTTAACGTGGACACAACAATAAAAAATATCCTTTTACCCAATTGAGTGGACCCCACCCAAGATATTTTACCTCTTACAATACTCGCGGGAAAGCCCCAAATTCTCAAAACGATTAAAACCTTAGAAAATTGATTCGCTCATTTCAACTTGTGTGGTCTTCACTCTTTATTTAGAATAGAGAAGGTGACGCCTGGTTCATCCTCACAAAACTCTATTCCTAGGGATTTAGGTATCATACTGGTATTTAAACTTTCTAGACATTTTCGCATACATACACGCGCAGACATACTAAAACTTTAATAAATATTAAAGAATTACTTTAATAGAAGGAGGAATAAATCGAAAATAACCCAATATTTGGGGATGTAAAAAGGGACAGAGCATTAATAAATTTTCGGCCCTTTATGTACAGTTGATTTCTCCAAATTGTATAAAAAATAAAAATACTGTAGAAATAAGTAAAATAACAAAGAAGACATTATAGAACTGTAGAAAAGTACTCCCTCGCTATTTGACCCCGAAAATTTTCATACTTTTTTCGAACGTACGTGCATCCTTAATGTGCGTACCATTAAACGTCTTTTACTATTTACAAATTAAACTGTCTTTTTTCAAAGTATTTGTTTATCTATAAAAAAATCAAATTTGTTATTATTTTATTGAATGGTAGTATGAATATATTAACATGTTAATGCATATAAGTTACGTGACGGGGGGATTTCTTAGTACGATTGTCTTGGTCTTCTAAAGTTATACTCAGGGACTTTGATGTTATACATTTGCCATGTACAGATGACTAGATTTTTTTATGTAAGCCATCGTTAGTGATAAAAGTTATTTTTGTGTGCGTACCACAAATCTCCGTTTGTGGAATGGTTAAACATAAATGCAGATTCGAATCAGATGCGAAGATACATTAGGTTGTTATCATGATCGAGAGTAAGGCTTTGGGGACATTTTTACATGCAGTACTGAATGAAAATGAGCCATTGGCAGTAAAGATAGACTGAGACAACGGTAGGTAGGATCCAATAAAGGTACACTAAACCAAGACAGAAATTTTGGAGAGACTGAAAAAGGATTTACAGGCCGTAAATCATGTTCAATCTGGCAATTTTATGGCCCTAATTATGAAAAAAAAATGGATCCATGGATACTGATTTTTTCTTAACTAGGGTGAAGTAGGTAATCATGGTAGATGTGGAGCATTTATTTTTCCTTGGTTTGATCATTAAATAGTGTGAGGGTTTCATTATATATGATTGGTTAATGCAATTTTTTTAAAACAAAATGGAGAGACTAAGTAAATGTAGGTATATACTCTATACATGTAGGAAAATAGTATAATTATTTACATTAAAGTCATTTATTTTAACTTATTCTTGTTATTAATTAAATATATATTTTTATTAATTAAATTGACTTAGTCTTTGCTAATTTATGATATATATTTACAAAACTAAGGATTTGATAACAAAACATGTTGCAATTATATGCCTATGATAATATAAACAAGGCACCTGAAGGGTAATTACGATCTTTCATCATCAACGAGGGCTCCCGGTATATATCCTCAACAGTAGCCAAAATTACATATACCGACTCTATCAGGTAAGTATACTACTAGTACAACATGCTAGGAAAACTATCGGGAAAAGGGATAGGTATTAGTAATGGCTGACCAAGCCCGAACGACACGTGTCCAGGGTGACCCATAGGGCAACGCTATAAATACCCCCTATCACCCCTTCACATGCATACACACGCAGGCGTACTAAAGCTTTGCCCAACTACCTACCTCCACCCGATAGTTCTCCCTTACTACCTATTGATCGTCGGAGCCTCTACGCCTGAGACCCCCTCCGCCGCTTTGCAGGTGGCGTAGGAACAACAAGACAATCCACATCAATAAGCCAAATTACAAAATAGTCCTCACCCTAGATCGAGGATTATCAAATTGGTGCTTTTCGTTGAGAGCCTTGGATTATTAAGTGAGAAATGCCTTAATATCTAAGAGCTCCATGCTCTTTTCCCCTAAGATCTGTTCCTGAAATGGTGTCCAATCAAAATTTCTCGCCGATCCAGCCCACCAGCAGCTCCGTCGTCGGCACTCGTGACATTCTAGTGATCCCAACTTCGGCGACACCAGCAGGGGTAGGAGCTGTTCCAGCTAATCGCTAGCTCACCTTTTAGGCCATCCCAGAAATAAGCTTCTCAGTTACAACTCTGCCCAGACCGAGTACGGCCAGCACAGTGCCAACATCCACTGAGTCCATTGCCGCCCTGTATGGGAGGATGGATGTTATCATGTCCATGCTCGCCAGCCTGATTCCTCAACCATTGGCTCATCTACCAGCCACATTACCGTTGTTCACTCAGCCTCTAGTTACGTTGCAGGCGGGGTAACCATTCATTCGTAATGAGCCACTAGCTCCCTTATGTGGTTAATTTAGCCCTTGTATGAAGGCAGCATTTCCCGCATGGGAACTTAAAGTAGCCTGTTTTGTCGGTACCCCCGACTGCAAATCCTCCCAGGATAGAGGAAGGATATTTGGATATCATGAATGAGGTTAGTAATCGTTCAGTAAGGTACAATATGAGAAGGGACCCTTCACATCAGCATGTGAGGAGATCTGATAATAGAAGGATCTCCTGCGGCACATCAACCCGTGAGGGACAATCGTCACTATGATCGCGGATGGAACCCTCTACCGGTGGAAAGAGGAAAGTTACTGAATGAACAGTGATCTGCATGACATCTATTGGATGAAGAGTAACCCAGATAAATAGTGCCGAAAGTATTCAATGAGCTACCTAGTGGCCACGTATACCGTCTTTGGTGACATATCGTCTTCAGTAAACATTCATATGTTTATGCACAAATCACATATCCGAGGAGGTAAAATTTTCTACCTGCAATACATCATGTAAATGCTTGACAACTGCACTTGTCAATATCGACATGGAAATATTTTCTGCCCACCGAATATATGCTATGATATATACTCTAACAACATAAATTGCATAGTTGGCATTGCTTGTGTTTTTCTGTGATTGTTCTTAGAAATTCATATTCTGAAAAGAAAACAGAGAGCAAATGTTGCTCCCCATCAACAGGGTACCCACCATAATCCATCGGTGTATTTCCAACAGACGTGTGAATAGTAGCAGATCCCGATAATCAACTCGTCATAATCCATCGACGTCTTTCCAGCAAACTTGTGAAAGGTAGTGGATCCCGATAATCAACCTGCCATAATCCATCAGCGTCTTTCCAGCGAACCTGTTAATGGTAGCAGATCCTAATAAACTTGAAGAGGCTATCTGCCATAACCCATCTTTGTCTTTTCAACAAGCGGATGAATGGTAAGGGATACTGACAGCTTTATCGGCGACAACCCGATAAATCTAAAGTGGGCTACCTAGGGACGCTAACGACTTTATCAGCGAGAGCCTGATAAACCCAAGAAAACCACCTAAGCCCATTCCGGTGGTAGTCAGACGGTGGTACGACTTAGGGGTGAATGATAGCATATTTCTTGGGCATGATTCTATCCTCTTTTCTAGCCCTTTCGGGGGCTTGATTCTGCTATTTGACCCTTATTAACATCTTTATTGCAGATCAGCACCTTAAGGAGAAAAAGAGAGAAAAGAAGCATTTTTGGAGGAATTCTTGGGATTTCGAGGTTCAAGGCCCAGAGGATCAGAGTATCATCGAGCCCTCGAAGCTAACTAGACCAGTGAGCTGTCTCTCGGCCGCGATACCTCTACTGATTCTCAATCGAAAGCCAAAGAGAAGAATCTTCGAAGATCCGCACGGGATTCCATGTGTTTCCAGAAGTTGTCAGGCGCGCCAGAGATCCTAGGATATTCCCGTAAAGAACGTATGCTGTCACACTCCCATTCGCCATCTCTCTTCCCTTAGCTATTTTGTCTCCTAGCTAGTTTAGACTATATAAGCTAAGCTTTAGGGTTTTTTATAGAGGGGGGCTGACCTAAGACATTAATACATCACTCTTTCTTTTACCCTAATTTTTACGGATCTTATTCTCTTGGTATTTGTAGCAGCCGCCAGTTTTGTAAAGGGGGAAGCTTTTCTCCTTTGATTAATTGAATCATCTATCGGTTTCTTCTAATCCCTTTCTTTAACTTTTATTGCATGCTCATTATTATCTAATGTTCATATTCTATTATGAGTAGCTAAATACCATCTTCATAGTAAAGGGTGTTTCGAGGGTTGTAAGGTTCGGTTAAGAGGCCTAAAATGTGCTTAATACATTCTCTTGTCATATTCGATTGTTTATCGTTTTAATCCCATGCTCATTTAGAAATGTTGAGGGCTTGATCAACTTTTAATATTTCTGCATGAGTAATGTCATTCTCTTGGTTATGACTGACGTGAATCCTTGAGTTAAAGTAGACACCTAGTGGGGACATCGCGAGATGTCTTTCATCTAGGGGTAAACGGTCATTTAGGGTATGTGATGCGAGCTTGACACACTGAGATGTCATGCCCAAGATCTGTCGTACCTCCACTTCATGGGCGTTTTGAGTAGTGCCTCCCCGCATTCGTGCCTGGGAGGACGACGAAACGTCAAGGCTACCTCATATGTGGAAACGGGGGGTAGCTCCTACCTACGAAGGTAAGTATGGGGTGTTGAGTGGAAACTAGGCCCCTATAGCAGGTCTATGCTTGACTTTGGAATATTTTATGCCCATGACTAACTGACCTAAAATGCAACCTGAGAACACCTTTTGCTAAGATCTCTTCCTATAAGATTAATATCTCTTTTACTGTTCTTATTGTTTTCTTGCCCGCGAATTGCTTTAAATTATCTTGCCCCCGACTTTGTTTTACTTTCATGCCCTGGATAATTATTTTAATTATTTGTCTTGTTAGCTCCCAAATATGTGTTGATTAATTTTATTAATCAACATAACCCCCCAGTGTTACCTGTTCATATTCTGTTGCATTTGTCCTTTGTCATACATTGAAACTGAAATATTATTCGTTCAATCTCTGTGGTTCAACCCTGTTTTGCCCTGTACACATTTATTTGTGCATTTAGGCCTCAGGAAAATATTAAGTATATTAGAGTGACGATCAAATTTTGGTGTCGTTGCCGGGGATCGAACGGTACTAATTATTTTCTTTTTACTTGTATGACCAGGAGATCTGTATCAGATCTACTCCCTCTAGATCTCGAATTGACTAGAATAGAAAGAGGACTTCGAAGGCAAGCTAGAGGACCTTCTGCCCAGCGTAGGGGAATCCCTCATCCTACCCTCGAAAGACAACCTTCCAATCTGGCCAACCAAGACCATCAGTTTTTCCAAGACCTAGCCTATCTTCATCGAGGTCTTGAAAACCTAATAGCCGCTCATTTTGATTTTCTAGCCATGGAAGATCATGACAACCATGTGCGTCACGAAGACCCACCACCACCTCCTCCAAACCAGCAGTCCATAGATCACCTCAATGCAGCCCCCGACATGTCGAGCAGTTGTATTGTCTGGCCTGCTGTCCCTCATGATTGGACCCTCAAATCTGCCGTCATGCTGTTCCCAAGGAAAGTGCCCTTCGTCACCTTCAACAGCTCCACTCGATTTGCGAGGCCATGAAACCTCCCAATGTCAGCATCGAGCAAGCGAAGCTACGCGCTTTCATGTGGTCTCTCAAAGATGATGCCCTCGACTGGTATTATGACTTCCGCCAAGATCCATCCACTCTTGGGCGGAAATGTCCAAGATTTTCACTGAGAAGTATTACCCAGTATCTATAGCTAACACCACACGCAAGCAGCTTGTATCCATTATCTAGAGGAAAGAAGAGGATCTAGCCCAGTATTATGAAAGATTTCTAAAAATGCAGTCCATGTGCCCCTCGCACAACCTTAGCGAGCATGCCCTTATTCAGAATTTCTGTGAAGGCCTCAAGGCTCACGACAGGGCCCTTCTCAACGCTGCCGCCAATGGTTCTCTCATCGCTCTCACGCCAGCAGCTACCAAAGCTACCATCGAACTCATGGCCAAGAATGCTATGTCTGAAGTTGGTAACAGTAGTGGCCAAGATGTCCAAGTTGCTGCACTTTAGAATCAGCTGACCGCCCTCACAGGGCTATTTTAGAATTTTGTGGCAGGACAGTCCACACCAGTCAAGGCCTGTCAAATCTGTAATTTTGTGGACAACCTCACAGATGCATGTCCTCATATTTCAGATGAAATCCAAGTGAACGCTGCTAGCTAGTACAATCAAGCCCCTTACGGTCAAAACTACAATCAGGGTTGGAAATAGCCGAATCCAGGATGGGTTCCAAACCCTTAGCCGTGGGGCCCTAGCCATCAACAACAATAACAGAATCCACACGGGAATCATCCTCCCCCTCTCAATATGCAGAACTTCAGACCCCGACCCACGTATAATCAGAATTAGTATCAACGCCAACCTCCTCAAGATCAGACCTTTGTTGTGCCCCCAAATACAAAATTACCTCGGAACCCCGAACAACAGAAGGAAATCGAGGATCTTAAGAAGCAAATGAGCACCATGATGGCCGAGATAAAAGAGCTGAAGAATCAAGGAAGATTTCCACCTCAAACCAGAACAAATCCAAAGCACAATGTTTGTGTTGTAACTCTGCGAAGCGGCACGACCTTGACACCTCCTTCACATCCGACCCCCGATATTGAAAACTCTCCAGAGTCTGAACTGAAGCCAAAACTCAGAGCAAAATGCCCGAAAGTGGCCAGATTTGTTGAGGTCATGGAGGACAGAATCCGCTCTCCTAGAGGTTCACCAAGGAATAACCCCAATCCGCCCGAATTCACATAGGAATATATTCACAAGATTCTTGAGCCCCCATTTTCCCAAAGATTGATCAAATCTAAGAAAGACAAGTAAGATCGCGAGATCTTCGACATGTTCAGCAAAGTGGTTGTAAACATCCCTCTTCTCCAAGAAGTAAAGAATTTACCTCGCTACGCTAAGTTCCTAAAACAGTTGTGCATGAATAAGTGTAAATTGGCTGAAGTAAACAAGATCAGTGTAGGAGCTAACACTTCTACCCACATCCAGAGGAAGATCCCCCCGAAATGCAAGGACCAAGGAATATTTATCATCCCCTGCCGAATTGGTACGGTCGACATCGGCAAGGCCATGTGAGATTTAGGGGAAGGCATTAATGTCATGCCCTTGATCATCTATAACAGTCTTGGCCTCGAGCCTCTCAGACCTACCAGCCTTGCCATTCAGCTTGCTGATCGTTCTATCATCTACCTCGAAGGAATCATCGCAGATATCTTAGGCCAAGTGGGTAAATTCCTATTTCCAGCCGACTTTTATGTCATCGCCATGAAGAATGATGACTCCACTAAGTCTACTGATGTTCTTCTAGGGCGACCATTTCTGGCCACCGCCTGAGCAGAAATTGATGTTCACGACGCGACAATCTCCCTCGAATTTGATGGGGAGATTATCAAGTTCAATATGCTAGAAGCCATGCGATACCCCTCTGAATTTTCTAGTGTTAACTATATTGATATTATTGATCCTTCTATTGAGGAACATGCTGAACTTCATTCTACTAACCCTTTACAATTTGCCCTTGACAGGAGTCTGACCCTAACTCTTCTAGATGTCGTGGCTTTGACACTTTCCACACCACCTGAATTACATTCCATCGTAGCTGCCCTAGAAGAGTGTGTTGTTGTCCCTTATGAGCCCCCAGTAGTGTCTCCCGATTGTCTAGACCATGTCAAGCTATCTCCTTCAATTGACCAGGCTCCAGCCCTCGAATTGAAACCACTGCCTTCCCATTTGAAATATGCCTATCTCGGCCCCAATGACTCTCTGCCCGTCATCATCTCCAATAAACTCAATGCTTCTGAAGAGTCTGAGCTGATTTCCTTGTTGAAGGAATATAGACAAGCCATGGGCTTGACCAACGCAGATATCAAGGGTTTGTCACCAGCGTTATGCACTCATCACATTCACTTGGAGGACGCCAGCAAGACCGTACGCTAGCCTCAGCGCAGGTTGAACCCCCCCTGATGAAAGTAGTAAGGAAAGAAGTGCTGAAGTTACTAGACACGGGTGTGATATACTCTATCTCTGATAGCCCATGGGTCAGTCCTATTCAGGTCGTGCCCAAGAAAACAGGGATCACCATTACCATTGGGCAAGATGGTGAATCAATTCCCACCAGAATCTAGAATGGGTGGCGTGTGTGCATTGACTACCGTCATTTGAATGCTGCCACCAGGAAAGACCACTTCTTTCTTCCCTTCATCGACCAAATGTTGGAACATCTTACGGGCAAGACCCACTATTGTTGTCTAGACGGTTACTCAGGATTCCATGAAATCCCAGTTGCCCCCGAAGACCAGGAGAAGACCACCTTCATGTGCCCTTTCGGACCTTCACTTACAGGCGTATGCCCTTTGGCTTGTGTAATGCTTCCGCCACCTTTCAGCGCTGCATGGTGAGCATCTTCTCTGAACTGGTTGAAGATGGGATCGACGTCTTTATGGATGACTTCACGGTTTATGGGAATTCCTTTTCAGAGTGCATGATTAAATTGAAGAAGTGTTTAGAGTGTTGCATAAAGACCAATCTTGTCCTGAACTTTGAAAAATGCCACTTCATGGTAGATCGAGGCCTCGTTCTTGGTCATATTGTCTCGGCCAAGGGAATTGAAGTTGACAAGGCCAAGATTGAAGTGATTGAATCCTTACCCTACCCAACCTGTGTTCGGGATGTGCGATCTTTTCTAGGGCATGCCGGTTTCTATAGACGGTTTATCAAGGACTTCTCCAAAATTGCTCAACCTATGTGCCGACTGCTCTAGAAAGAAGTGACTTTTGATTTTGATAAGGCTTGTCAAATTGCCTTCGATGCCCTCAAAAGCAGGCTTGTTTCTACCCCGATCATTCGTGCCCCCGATTGGTCCTTACCTTTCGAGGTCATGTGCGATGCTAGTAATCTTACCCTTGGCGCCATTTTGGGTCAAAAGAAGGACAAGGAGACGTATGTCATCTACTATGGTTCAAAGTTACTGGATCCAGCCCAGCAAAACTACACTACCATAGAGAGAGAACTCTTAGCAGTAGTCTATGCCTTCGACAAGTTCAGGTAGTACCTTATGGGCACTCATGTCATCGTGCATTCAGATCATTCGGCCCTTAGATGCTTATTGACCAAAGCAGATGCAAATCCTCGACTAATTCGGTGGATCTTGTTGCAACAAGAATTTGATATCTTGATCAGGGACAAGGCAGGAAGAGAAAATCTGGTGGCGAATCATTTGAGCAGACTTCCAACCCAAGAAGATGATTCACTTGTGCCCATCCGTGATACTTTCCAAATGAGCAATTGTGTCTCGCCCATGCGGTCCAGTTCCCATGGTTCTCCGACATTGCAAATTTTTGTGCTACGGGTACATACCCCGTGGACGCTTCCCCTTCAGAGTGCAATAGAATCAGAAGGCAAGCTAAATACTATATTTAGGATAACCCATATTTGTGGAAGCACTGCTCAGACCAGATAATTCGCCGTTGTGTAACCATGGACGAGGTGCCCTCGATCCTAAAATTCTGCCATTCTGAAGGAGGACACTTCGCGGCCAAGAAAACTGCCCTCAAGGTCCTGGAAGCCGGTCTTTACTGGCCCACTATTTTCATGGATAGCTACATGTATTGCGCGCCGTGCCCTCGATGCCAAGCCACTGGAAACATCGAGGCCTGGAACTAGATGCCCTTGACAAGTATCATTCCATGTGAGATTTTTGATATCTGGGGTATAGATTTCATGGGACCGTTTCCCAATTCCTTTGGCAATATCTACATCCTTCTCGCCGTTGATTATGTTTCAAAGTGGGTCGAGGCCAAGGCAACTCGAACAGATGACTCCAAGGTGGTAGTGAACTTCCTACGCACCAATATCTTCAATAGGTTTGGTACGCCTCGAGCCCTCATAAGTGATTGGGGTACCCATTTCTACAACCGAGTCGTGACCTCGCTTCTGACCAAGTATGGAGTCCATCATAGAACATCTACAACCTATCATCCTCAAACAAATGGCCAAGCTGAAGTGTCCAATCGTGAGATCAAGTCTATCTTGGAGAAAACAATCAACCAGTCCTGAAAGGATTGGAGTCTGAAGTTGGATGACGCCCTCTAGGCATATTGGATAGCTTTCAAGACCCCGATTGGTATGACGCCCTACAGACTCATATATGGCAAGCCGTGCCATCTCCCAGTTGAGATAGAGCACAAGGATTTTTGGGCCATTAGGAAAGTGAACACGGATCTAGGGCAGGTTGGCCAGAACAGACACTTACAAATCCAGGAATTGGAGGAGTTGCGGGACGACGCTTATGAGAATGCCTTGATCTACAAGGGTAAGACCAAAGGTTATCATGACAGGCACCTTAGTCTAAAAACTTTTTCCATTGGACAGAAAGTATTGTTGTATAACTCACGTTTGCGGTTGTTTGCAGGAAAGCTCAAGTCTAAATGGTCTGGCCCTTTCGTGGTCACGACGGTTTTCGACCATGGTGCAATAGAGATTCAGAACCTAGATACGGGAACAATTTTCAAAGTGAACGGCCACAGGTTGAAGCCCTTCTACGAAGGATTCAATCCCTCGACCGTTGAAGAAATGATGGTGGATCCTCCACCTGTCCAGACCTAGATTGACAGAACACGTCGAGGCCCCGACGAGTAAACAGGCCACACTAGAGGTATCTGATATACCATTCCACCTCTTTCTCTCTCCCTTATCTTTTCCATATCTTTCACAATTTTTGGATTTTATTTTTGTTTTCCCTTGATTTTATTCCCTTATTTTTATCCCCTATTTATCTCCTTTAATCTCTGACCTTTCCCTTTCCTAGGAGATTTTATTCCCTTATTTTTATTAATCCCTTTATTCTCTCTTTTTATCTTTATCCCCTCCAACTGCCTCCTTTTTGAAATTTAAAAGCTATTCCCTTTTTTAGGTGGTTGGGATACGCACGGGCCCGTTGTTCCTCCAAGCCCAAGGTGTCACGTGGTCAGCAAGGGACAGAAAAAACAACCCTAATCAATGATAAAGTTGCATAATTTATTGCAGATGTCAGCTCCTTTTCTCTTTCCCACTCTCCCTCTTCGTCCTCACTCTCCTCACAACCAAAGCAAATCACTATCACCTTTCTCTCCCCCCCACCAAACACGCAACCCCCATCTCCATCATCCCTGTCCTCTCCCATCACCATCAGCCATACCTAGAATGAAGAAGCCTATCCGCAAACTCATCTCAGGACCACACCCAGTGGACAATCCTGAGATCCCAGCTCCCTCCAAATCCAGATCCCATTCCACTACCCCTGGTTCGTTCAGAACAACCACTCTACCCTCTGACCATGATGTCACTCTCCCACAACCTCCAGCCCCCTCTCCACCATCCAAAGCGCAATCCCAGGAGTTCACTCCAGTTGACGATGACATCGAGATTACAGGCTCCATCCCTCCTACCTCGACCATAACAAGAAGTGGCCGAGTAGTCAAGCTCCCTCCTAGATCTTCGACTGCAAAGGCCAAGGCCAAATCCTAGCTGAAAAAGGTGTCGTCGGCCGCTACGAAGCTCCCACTGAAGGCTGCCCTAGATGACTTTCTGGTCCCCGATTCGAACCAAGAGGAGAAGCTTCTAGGGGAACTAGAGCTTGAGCAAGCTGATGATGCCCTGGAAGAGGGCACTGGAGAGAGCGGCGAGGCTGATGGCGAGCATGAGGAGGAAGGCGCTGAGGATATCCAGGCTAAGGCTGCAGCGGAAAAAGAAGCCATTGAGGAAGAGAAGAGAGAGAAGGAAGTCGCAGCTAAAACGGCGGCGAAGAAGGGCAAATCAAAGACTCCGCCCAGAGCGTAGCCGCCGGCTGAAGCTGAGGCACCGGTGGACAAGAAACGAAAGCTGCCCTCCTCCAGCAACGTCAAGGCATCGACGTCCAAGAAGTCTCGAGGTCCCGACGACTCTCACGCTGTCGAGGGCAAGACCCAGTCCCTTCTTCTGGCCCTCGAATGAGCTCCACCCAGGTGACTTTTGACCTTTCTGTTATGCATGATTGGCTAGTTTTTCATGATAAACTTTCTCTCAATAAATTGCACCAATTGAACTCTAAAGGCGTTAGCTCCTGTGCGCGCCTCGATATGGAATTCTTGGCCAAGATGGGCATCGAGTCTCGAGTCCGAGAGTTTGTGGCCAATATTGGTTGGGAATCTCTATTCTTTTTGGAACACCCAACCTTTATTGAACTCTCGCTCGAGTTCTTTACCTCTTTCTGGGTCGCGTCCGATAGCTTTAGGCCCAAGGGAAAGTTCGGACCCAACTCTTCTACCCCTAGTTTAATTAATTTTAGATTAGGAAATAAATGGTCCAAGCTGTCCTTGGGTAAGTTTAATTGCCTGCTGAATTTTGTTGCCCCTGCTGAATTAGATTGTGCCCTGTATAAAAATACTTTGACTATCATTCCACTTGTCTTTGATGCTACTGTTGCATTTTGTGAGCTTACTAATGATCCACATGCTAAATTTAATCCTAAATTTAGTAAAGCCCACGAAATTGTTGATCCTACTTTGCGTATCCTGCACCGATTTCTGGCCCTCACCTTCTCGGGTCGTTTTGGATCCTCGGGTCAGTTGTCGTTGCAGGAAATTTTCTTCTTGTGGTGCATGCAGCATAGGCGTAGGGTTAATCTAGGCTTTTGGGTCGCCTCGGGTATTCTTCATGTTCTAAATGGCTCCCGAGGCCCCATTTTAGGGTCCCTTATCTCTCTACTTGCGGTAAAATTGCATAATATTGACCTGTATGCCAGTAACCTTTCTGAGCCCCTTACATTCAAAGTTTTAGATGCCCGTACCTTAGATGGCATGGGCCATTTATGCATGTCACATGGTGTATTGAGTTTCTTTGCAGGATCAACCCCTATTGGTGATAAGATTTTCGGCACCAAGTCCGGCGGCAATTTCGAATATCTGGATCTTTCGAGGCCCCGATCTTCATCCGTTCCTCCTACCCATGCCGAGATATCTCGCCCAGCCCCTGATGCCCCCGCAGCAGTCAGTCCCCCGACGCCAGCACTTGTCTATGACCCAGCACAGACGCGTCTTCTGCAAGCAATTCTTAGGGAACTTCAGGCTTTGACGGCTGAAGTTGCCCGGTGCAATTTTCCACCTGGTGACCCCCACCCCCAAACAATTTTTATTTTCGTGCCCTCGAGGAGGGCCCCAAACATTTTTTACTGCTTTCATTTAATTTGGTTGTACTGTACTTCTTTTATTTTCCTTGAACTCCTTTGTGTGCCCTTCCCGTATTAAGGACAATGCACTGCCTAAGTGTGGGGAGGGGTTTATTTATGTTATGTATATATGTTTGCATGTTTAAATTTTCGCTTGTTGCATAATTGCATATTTTTCGGATTTTTCAAAACTTTTCAGATTTTATTTTTAGTCATTGATAGGAATATTTGCCACTACCTATTTTAAAACCCTCATATTTGGCACGCATTTTTGACTTCTGATGCATGAGGAGAAATCTGTCATTCATTGTATCTATGCCTGATCATGCATATCTAGACCTGCTAGCCCTTATGTCTAGTCATGCCCCGGACACTAGTGGTCGCAATATGAACCCATGAGCATTTGAGCTTCATGCCTTTTATTCTTGCATGAAATGCTTGACTAGGCACTGGCTAGGTTTGCATAATATCCCTAGGTATAGGCACAATTAGACGGGGGAAAGCAGCGAAACGACAAGAAACTTTGCAATTTTTATTTTTCTTTTCTTTATCTTTATTTTCATCTGTTTCCTCTCTTTCTCCATCTTCTCCTCTTTCCTTCTCATGCCCTCGATTCCCTTCCTCTTTCTGTTCTAACCATTTGAGCTTTTCTTTGATCCTTCCTTGGCAGGTGAGTAACACTCTTCATCACACAAGGCAAGGGCTAGATTCCGAAGAAGATAAGTGTGGGGAGGAAAAGTATAGATCAAGGGCATGAAAGAGCAAGTGCAGAACTCAGAAATTAGGGTTTCTTTGGTGTTTTGTTTGGCAGTATTGCGTGGGAAAATAGAGATTGATCTTGAAGGAAACTTAAAGAAAGAAAGTTACCGTGAAAGATTTATTGGTGTACTTACTCAATGAATTGTTCGATCGCATCACAATTAATCAAAATGTAGAGCGCACCTTGGTTTCTTTCTTCATTTATCAACCATTTTCTCCTTCAGGCTCCGTGTAATGGTTCACTAGGTTTTTGGAATATGCTCAACCCCACTCTCCTTTCGACTTGTCCACTGTCATCATTTCTAGGTACGCGGTTGAGGTTGGTGGGGACATCGAATCCAAAATAAATTGAGCAAAAAGTTGCAATTTCTTGAGTGGAATAAACCTCTATAATTGATCTCTCCGCTACAACTCTATTTTTCACCTCTTGTTTTAAATTGTGCAGTTGCCTAGTAAGTAAAGAATCAATTAGCTTTCTTGACATTAAGAGATTTTAACTATAGTAACTTCGTATATAGTTACCTCTCATATAGTTACATCCAACGATATTGGATAGGGCCACCAATCTTTGCCTCGAGGGGTAAGTAGATGTGAAAAAACTCCATTAAGTCAAAGAATGTGAAGGGGGAAAGAGGGGGATTGTTTCGAGCTTAAAGATGGTCTCAATTATATTTTTCTTCCACCTACTGCATGAAAATTTTATTCTCCCTTCGTCTAACACTTTGGGGTGTGAATAAGCAAAATTGAGAAAGATCTGCACCCTTTCAATAAACTCTTCCCAATATGCTCCATTTTTATGCTTTCTATTAAACATCCATGTTCGATCAAACATAGACATAATTTTTGTTCTATGTGTTGTCATTTAGTTTCAAATCATTAATAATTATTTGTCATGAATATATGAATCACCCATAAGACTAAAGATTGTATTATTAATATTTTAAAAGCAAAAAGTTCATGCTTTACATCATTGTTTTATTCTCAGTGGCTGTTTGGGGTTTGGGGTTGGGTACCCAACCCAACATTTGCCAACCCAAAATGAAATTTTGGTGTTTGTTAAACACCATTCCCGAAATGAAAAAGTGGGTTTTTGGGTGGGGAAATGAGAAAAGTAGGGGGTGAGGGAATGGAGCAAAATGCTCCATTCCGGAAATGAAACTCCATTTGGCCTTCTCTCTCTCCTTTTTTTTTTCTTTTTCATTTCATTTTAATTTTTTTACGTTATATAACCAACAAAATAAATTAAAAACTACCCCAATAAAATCTCTATTTCAAGATAAGTAATTCTAGATCCATTTTTCCTATTTTTATTAATTTTTTGAAAATGGGTTTAAGTTGCCAATGTGATTCACGCTAGGCACTTTTTCCTTGGCGTGATCACGCCAAGCCCTTAGCGTGATCACGCCAAGCCTTAGCGTGATCACGTCAAGGATTTTTCTCTCCTCCAACAAAATTGTAAAAAATCTAAAAAAAATGTAAAAATTCACGAAAAAATGTAATTAACCCAAAAATCAAGAAACATTGTAAAAAATTCCAAGAATTCACAAAAAAATTGATTTAATTATGGACAGAAGGGGCTTTTTGCCCGAAAACAATAGTCTAGGGGGGTGAATTTCAAAAAATGAAGTTCAGGGGAGGTTTTTGATTTTCGACGATAGTTCAGGGGTGGTAAAAACTATTTCCCCTATATAAAATCGTGATTTCCTTCTTCTTCTTCACTTTTTTCAGAAATTTCTCTCTCCTCCAACCCGACCCTTTCACCTCCAAAATCGATTTTCTTCTTCGAATCTCCCCCAAATCTTCTCCGAATCCTCTCAAATTTTGACCACACCTTCCCTACATCCATTCCAACAAAACCCATCAATTTATTTCGACATCCATCCGTAAAATCACTCTCAATTTATTTCGGCACAATGTCTTATTTATGGTATATAGATCAATTTTATTAGATGTTAGATTATAAATAAATTGATTAAAAATATATATAAAAATATAAAAAAAAAAAAATTCAAACACTTAAAATGAATTATTCCCTTTATGGTCATTTTACATCCAAATCATAGTTTTGGAAAACTGGACTACCAAACAACACCCTCCATTTCCCAGATATCGTTTTCCCACTGAATTTTTACAATTTTACCAAACAGCACCCTCCATTTCCCAAATGTTGTTTTCTCACTGAACATTTCCTCACTGACCATTTCCCCACTAAACTGGACTGCCAAACAGAGCCTCAATAACATGAAGACGTTTAAGACATTCAAAAGGGGATTGTTTATGAAAAACGAAAGGTTCATGGTTGACGTCATTATTTTCTTCTCCAAGTCACGAAGTAGTTCGTGATATTCAAAATGGAACTATTCAGGAAAAATGAAGGGTTCATGGTTAACGTCATAGTTTTATACGCTAAAGACATGAAGGCGTCCGTGACATTCAGAAGGGTTTATGGGTTAAATCAACATACTAAATATTCCAATATTTCTTAGAATGAAGGTGTCGATTGTAATTTAAAGGTTATATTATACAAGATGTGACGTCTTCCACTACACTCAATCCATTTGATTACACTTTTATTAGCTAAAGGTAAATTGTTTTGTTACGGTAATCATTTTTCCACTTAGATTATCAGGTTCTTTAGAAATTTAGTTACCATTAACTCATTAGCTCTTTATTTTTTCATTAAATGTATTAATTACCATAATTCTTCACTTAGATTATAAAATTAAATATCATTTTCTAACAAGAATTTTTTCACTTATATTAGTTGATTAAATAGGCCGTTACAACAACCGTAATTTTTATTACAAATTGAAAACGTTACTCATGTAACTCAAAATAGCAATTGGATGAATGTTATCTAACTATGACACATGGGTGAAAGAAGTGAGCATGCTAGAGAGTGTGAGGGAGAAAATAGTGAGATTTCTTTATTATCTAACCATGACCCTTCCACCACTTCTAGTGGTGTTTATTCTTCTTCTATGATAGGTGATTTCGAGACTCCCTCTACGCATTCGGAAACTCACACCCTCAAAGACTTAGGTTCGAGGATGAAATAGGGATGGGATGATACGAGCCCAAGGGCAGCCCTTTGGCCATGTAAGACCCTTCATAGGTTGATCCTCAACAAAGAATCACAAGGTGGCCTGACCAAGTTATTCCCGCCGAGCTAAGGCCGAGGACACCTTTGGAGAGCCTCATCACTAAGCCAAGGACACAGACATCTAACTTGCAGCCTTGGCATGACCAGTTGAGTGGCCTGGCCAGTCTTTCAAGCCATGTACAAGATAACAGCTCTATGGCCCGGATGGTCCCAAGTGCCCATATGGCCTCCTTGGCCCGAGTGGCCCTCGACAACACATATGGTGGGTCCGAACCCTTGGCCGACCACACCATGGCCCTTGGCTCCCTAATGATATCCCATTATCCTTTCCTCCCTATTTTCTCGGTCATAGATATCAAAGGAGAAGAAGACATAGCGTTCATGGTTAGGTTCATTAGCAATGAGTCAGACCATGAAGTCTGGATAGTTTTGGGTCAATGATTAATTCACTTGAAGGGAAAACAAGAGTTCTCACTCAAGGTCGGCCACTTACCCATCCTTTTAAGACAATGTAATAATTATTAGGGTTATTGTAGTATCAATAGGTTGTTTCTCTTGCTTTTATTTCCTTAGCTTAGTTTTTTATCTTTGAGTTTATCTCTCTAATTTCTAAGCTCTCCACTACATCCTTTATTATTCATCAAGGTTTCAACTCTATATCTTGTGTTCAACATCTTATCTCTTGCTTGCGCATTCTCCATCACTTGATCATCATCCATCCGAGCACAAGGCTAGGCCGTATCGTATCAAATCTTACCCTCAAATATACAATGTCTTTAAACATCATACCTTGGATTGGCCACAACAGTAAGGAACGTTATTTTGGGATGTAATTGGTGATGCATTCCTTGTAGGCTAGAACGCCCTCCTTAGATCGTTGTCCGACGACGTGGCTTTCAATGCGGAAAATAACTCGAAGAAGACACGTGAATCTCCAAGTCGCAATGCTTGACACTCCACGCAGAATCCCTTGAGGATCTTGCGTCAAAGCTCTGAATCTCCAAATCGTAATGCTTGGCAATCCAAAGAACGGATGACTCAATGAAAGGTGCTTTCAAGTTTTACTTGACAAGCTAATCGAATGCACGAAACTCAATTAGTTGCAAGGTTCATCAAGAACAAGTGGATAAAGATCCCAAGCAATATGCTTTCAATAATCAATAATCAAAGTCTGCTGAAAATAACATGGGCGGCTCCTTTTTAAGGAAGCGCAAAACCCTAATTCCAAAAATGGAAACTAGTTTAGTTTCTAAAAAATGAATTAAACGAAAATGGCAACAAGCCACCCTTCCAAATAAGTTCTGAAACCCTAAATTAACATAAATAAAGTATAATAATAAGGATAGAAGTGCAGGCGCCGCCGTTTAGGTCAAAAGGCCCAAGTGGCTTTGCTTGCGGGTCCGCCGAATCACGTTTTAAGGAAACAAGGCGTTTTCCTTATTCCCTCGAGCGTTCCCACTGAAACTTGGAGGGAAACTTCCTAAGACATATATGAAGTTCTGGGCTGAATATTGTGCGAGGAAATATGCTCCAATATTCAAAAGGCTCGGCAGTGGCTTTTGCTGTCCAATGCGGGCTTGTGATTTGGGCCTGTCCCAAATCCTTCGGGCGTTTCTCCTGATTCTTGGCCTGGACTCCTCTCTTGTATTATAAATGATCATGGTCTGGTAAAAAATAGGAAAAGGGCGCTGGTGGACCTAAAGGTCCGAGGTGGCCATGTGTAGCCCATCCGTAGGCGCGGACGCGGTGCGGATTAGGGTTACGAGGTGCGGCTGGGGTGCGCGCAGGCTGGCTTCCTCGGAGGCTGTCTCTGCCTTCAGTTCCATATGGATGAGGCTACTGAGTCTTGTCTGTAGGGCTCGGGCCCTGGCTCGAGTGATCGGGCCCGTGGGCGGCAATGGGAGGCTCGCGGCTGCATCTTCCAAGGCTCGGGCCTTGGCGCGGGTGGTTGCGCCTGTGGGTGCATCACTAGGGTTGGCCCTGGCTGGGATCATATCATCCCCTCCATCTTGAGAAGGATTCGTCCTCGAATCCAGATCAGCAACATCCTCATCACCTGCATCCAACAACCTTAAGTTAGAAATATCAAAGTAATCATGAATGGAGCCATACCAACCTTGTAGATCCATTTCGTCTGCAATGTCCTTGAATAGGGTAATGCGTTGGATTGTCCATGGGCTGTCCACACCATAGCACTTGGATTGTCCCTTGCTGCCACCTATACTAAATAACTCTCTCAAAAGAAGCAACATTAAACCGAAAGGTGTCATATGAGTAAAACAACACACGAGTTTCACCAACTGACTAAAAATAATGGCAAGCGTGATAAGGTAGGAAGTAAATAAAACAAACGGAAGACATTCTTCCCATGCAAACATATACTTACAAACAAAGTCATGCCATACAGAACCAAACGTTCTTTTATTCATGCGGTTAGAAACTCCCAATTGTGGTTGACAAGGTGTCCAATTTAGCATTGTCGTGCTCAGTCTCCTCCACAATTCCATCCGCGAGTCGCCAAGTGACTCCTTGCTATGATTACTAACAATACTCAAAGGAACAAGATGTGAAAGCATAACATCCTTAAATAGTATGTTAGTAATAGTTGTGTTATATTGATGTATTAAACCATCATCATATGACCAATACACAGTCAATTTCTGTAACGAGCTACACAACCAAATTAAGCGCTCACGCTTGCTATGATATCCTTTATGCATACAAAACATAGACCTTGTTTCAACTAAATAATCACTATAAGTTCTATAAAAATTAGAATTAGTAGCATAAGGATTAAATCGGTGTAAAAACTCAAGCAACTTCGCGAAGAAAGGTTTTCCATTAAAATTACTATCAAAACTTAAAGAAACATCATGTAAAGACATAACACTCCTTAAAACTAAGTTAGTAATTTCAAACATACTACAGTAACTCACCAAACAACTATCAAACGCATCATATTCATCAAAAATTCGCAAAAGGTCATGTGACCTAAATAAGTGATCACGCTTGAATAGAGTTCCCTTAAGTCCAGTCGATTTACCCACAATTTTATCATAAATCTCACATATGGCAGAATGATCAAACAATATAAATATATGTGAAGATTCAAATAATTTTGTGTTAGGGAAAGTAAGACCTCTCGGCCTAGTTAACACACCAAATCGCTTGCACTTTTGCAAGTAGTTTTCAAAGGTATATAACTTGGCCTTTGGCTCTTGTATATAATCATCATCAATTAAATTAACTTTATAATCAGAAGCATAAATATTAATGATGTTCATATACTCACTCAAATCGCTCCTTAGGAAAGAGACCCATATCATACCCTTTTGGTTAGGTTTTGCCAAATTAGGCACCCTAGATGCACAAGGCTCTTTCCCTCTTCTTGGTGGTAAGGTAAGAGGCTTCTCCTCTTCCAACAACCTGCTCTTGTTCTGGTCATGAGAGTGAACAACCAAAGTAAAGGAAACAAACGGGATTGGGTTAGAAAGATCAAGGCGCAATGGCCTAGGTTTTGCAAAAATAGGCACCACAGATGTGCAAGGTTCTTTCCCTCTTCTTGGTGGTAAGGTAAGAGGCTTCTCCTCTTCCAACAACCTGCTCTTGTTCTGGTCATGAGAGTGAACAACCAAAGTAAAGGAAACAAACGGGATTGGGTTAGAAAGATCAAGGCGCAATGGCCTAGGTTTTGCAAAAATAGGCACCACAGATGTGCAAGGTTCTTTCCCTCTTCTTGGTGGTAAGGTAAGAGGCTTCTCTTCTGCTAACAACCTGCTCTTGTTATGAACATTAAGAGAAAGGATAATATAAGAGAAAACAAACGGATTAGCGTTAGGAAAATCTAAGCATAATGGCCAAAAATTCAGTATTTGGAGGCTTGCGCCAAAACAGATTTTTTGCACATGTATTGTATCCCTCACTTTTTCTCTCTTGGCATAAACACACACCTCTCCTTTTGATCTCTCAATGCCACTCTCTGCATGCTTACTCTTTTCATGCGAATGTTTTAAACTCTCATCTCTTTTCCCATGCTCACTTTTTTCATGGGGGTTGTTTTTTATTTCATCTCTTTGCCCATGCTCACTCTTTTCATGGGGGCTGTTTTTCTCACTCTCTTTCTTTTCACTTAACTCTCCTTTTTTGCTCTCAAGATTTTTATTGTTCTTAATTCCAGCAAGAGTTGTTTCTGGTTCAATCATATTGCGCTCAACAAGCACCTTAGCATTCTCGGATACGACCGTCACATGCCCATCGTCACTTGCTACCATCTCACCTTGTGTATTCACAACACTACTAGTAAGGGCAGCCAACTGAATTCCCTTGGTCTCATCATTATTGCTAAGAACATGTTGCAGACGAGTAGTCTTGGCATTGTTAACTTGACTACACTTCTTCGTACCATGATCCTTAATGCTCACTTTATTGTTGGGACATTGGATTGAAGTGTGCCCTCGGCCTGTGCATGTATGACATAAAATATCTCGCGTTCGCACATGAGTTGAAGAAGGAATACCTCTCGTCAAACCAGTGTTGGGGTCTCTCTTGCCCTTGAAGGGTGAAACTTTCGGTCGGATGCTACTCATGCTCACATCACAACGATTGTAGTCCCTCCACTTGCGATCATCGCCATATGATTTTTGTGATCACTTAGCCTCATACTGCTGCCTCCAAGATTCCATGTCCTGGAGCTAGGCTGCTATGTCTTGCAAAGCCTTGGCTACATCATTCACAACCGTAGCCTCCTTTTCTGGATTTCCTGACATCCTGAAATTCAAACAGAAAATTTTCCAAGCGTAAAATTGCCTAAAACTATCACTCCCTCACGTGTTTACTCTCGTGTTTGTCTCTCTAATAATCTCACAATCATATTGCCTCAGATCCTCCTCCAGTCGTCCAAGATGAACCTGACTCGAAGAAATTTCAAGAAAAGCTTCCAAAGAGACGCACAAAGAAAACTAGTGTAGAAAGAAAAGTTTGAGGTAGTATACTCAATTCAATTGCAAAGATCAATCAATCAATCAAGTGTACTACAGAGTAGGAAGGCACAGTAGTCTTGGAATCAAAGAAAAGCTCAAAATACACAGATTGAGTCAATTGACAACTCAAAAACGCTAATGGCATGCGATTAGGGTTTTGAAACTTGTTTTTGCCACAACTTTTGATTCCCAATTCGAAATCCAATGATTCTTTTTGCTATGAGTCACAAATTCACTCTAGTATTTGATTCTGAAGTTCTTTTTCTTTTTATTTTTTTTTGAATGGTACTGATTTCGCCCCTGTTCTGTTTTTGACGAAATTGTTTCACTTTTTTTTTTTTTTTTGAAATTCAATGCAACTGAAAACACAAATTAACTAAGACACTTTGGGCGACTTTGTTTTTGTTTTTTTTTTTGTTTTTGTTTTTTTTTGACAATAGTAAAGACCTACAAATCGTTGGGATGATTTGCACACTAACCGCACACACAAGACACAATTGACACAAGACAACTAACACACAGCACGCAAGAGAATTGGTGTAGAAGAGAAGAAGGAATACCAATTCTAACAAAGAAAACGCAATAATTAAAGGGATAGATTTACCAAGTCGGGACAGCTGAGCTCCGCTACCAACTGATGCGTTCCTTGTAGGCTAGAACGCCCTCCTTAGATCGTTGTCCGACGACGTGGCTTTCAATGCGGAAAATAACTCGAAGAAGACACGTGAATCTCCAAGTCGCAATGCTTGGCACTCCACGCAGAATCCCTTGAGGATCTTGCGTCAAACCTCTGAATCTCCAAATCGTAATGCTTGGCAATCCAAAGAACGGATGACTCAATGAAAGGTGCTTTCAAGTTTTACTTGACAAGCTAATCGAATGTACGAAACTCAATTAGTTGCAAGGTTCATCAAGAACAAGTGGATAAAGATCCCAAGCAATATGCTTTCAATAATCAATAATCAAAGTCTGCTGAAAATAACATGGGCGGCTCCTTTTTAAGGAAGCGCAAAACCCTAATTCCAAAAATGGAAACTAGTTTAGTTTCTAAAAAATGAATTAAACGAAAATGGCAACAAGCCACCCTTCCAAATAAGTTCTGAAACCCTAAATTAACATAAATAAAGTATAATAATAAGGATAGAAGTGCAGGCGCCGCCGTTTAGGTCAAAAGGCCCAAGTGGCTTTGCTTGCGGGTCCGCCGAATCACGTTTTAAGGAAACAAGGCGTTTTCCTTATTCCCTCGAGCGTTCCCACTGAAACTTGGAGGGAAACTTCCTAACACATATATGAAGTTCTGGGCTGAATATTGTGCGAGGAAATATGCTCCAATATTCAAAAGGCTCGGC
This sequence comes from Viola odorata, assembly GCA_963691705.1. Lineage (NCBI taxonomy): Eukaryota > Viridiplantae > Streptophyta > Magnoliopsida > Malpighiales > Violaceae > Viola > Viola odorata. The sequence continues at coordinate 27,796,344 of OY829540.1, read as the reverse complement.
AGTGGCTTTCGCTGTCCAATGCGGGCTTGTGATTTGGGCCTGTCCCAAATCCTTCGGGCGTTTCTCCTGATTCTTGGCCTGGACTCCTCTCTTGTATTATAAATGATCATGGTCTGGTCAAAAATAGGAAAAGGGCGCTGGTGGACCTAAAGGTCCGAGGTGGCCATGTGTAGCCCATCCGTAGGCGCGGACGCGGTGCGGAGTAGGGTTACGAGGCGTGGCTGGGGTGCGCGCAGGCTGGCTTCCTCCGAGGCTGTCTCTGCCTTCAGTTCCATATGGATGAGGCTACTGAGTCTTGTCTGTAGGGCTCGGGCCCTGGCTCGAGTGATCGGCCCCGTGGGCGGCAATGGGAGGCTCGCAGCTGCATCTTCCAAGGCTCGGGCCTTGGCGCGGGTGGTTGCGCCTGTGGGTGCATCACTAGGGTTGGCCCTGGCTGGGATCGTATCAATTGGTGCTCTTTAATGTTCCAATTAGCGCACGCTCACCTCAAAGTAAGTAATAATTCTCCATCTTCCTTATCAATGAAAACTATTTTTCATCTATGTGCACCATATTTTCCATTTGTAGGAAAGTTGGATTGTAAGGCCTTGAAGATGGTTCAATCATTGAAATGCAAAATTAAATCATGCTTTTCATATTCGTCTATGTTAAGAAAGGATTGGTATAATTAGAGTGTCTCTAATAAATTTGTTACCTAGAAGATTGCTCATAAGATATGATTGTAGGTTCGATCATGACAACGATGTATCTACAAAGCACTGGGGGTTGTCCCGGTGTAGACACTCTGTCGATCAAGTCAGTTGAGAGAAAATACGTATATAAGGGTGGTTAGGATTTGGTATTGCATGCGTACCTTAGGTGTATATAAGTTGTATTTATAGATCAATTCTTTTAATTAAGGTAAGATACTTCTTACCATAATGTAAAGTTGTATATAAGTACGAGAATAAGAAGCCGTGGGCCAATAAGAGTATAATTACCTCAGATATCGTTCATATAATCGGCGGAGAGATAATGGTATTTTCCTTAATGAAGGAGTAAGTCGTTCAACAAGTGAACCATTGGTTGATGCTATGTATGTTCCACATAAAGCTTATCTCTTTATCAGGATCTTAGTATGGCGGGATTTTATACCCTAAGAGTGGAACTTTGGATAATAAGTGTCTTAACCTTTTCATAGAAGGTTATCAAGATGTCCAACTCAAAAAGAAGTCTGAGAACTATCTTGTTTCAAGATTGAAACCCATTCTACTTAGGGTTCGTGCATCTCTTTGAAGCTTGGCGTGTTCTCAAGGCGTAATGATTCACATCAGAAAATATGCTCTATGCAGGTGGCCAAGCTGTTAATGATGCGATACGTATCCCCACTTTCTTATTTATTGGGACGTCATCGAATACCAAATGCTAGTTATGCATTTTTGATATTAATACTCTTCCTTTATCCTTTTCTCTATCCATTATCATTTTAATCAACAATTCTTCAAACAAAAAAACTTCCTCCCTCTAAATGCTTCCGCTCTTCTTTTCTCGGCGTCCTTAGCATCCAGTGTTCTTGGAAATTCGGTGTGTTTGTTACTAGTGATTTATCAAGTCAAGTCGTGCGACATCTGTTAGTGTGTGTTTTATGCACATTTTTCTCTCCATTATTGTCCCTATTCCTAGCATGATACTGCTGATTTGCCCTTATTTCTATCTTTATTGCATATCTAGGCAAAAAGAGAGGAATATGAAAAACATATGTTTTTTGGGTGGAATTCTGCGAATCTCAAAGCAGTGAGGCCAAGACATCCATTTCACCGTCGAGCCCTGGGTAATATTTCATGGTCAAAGCTTCGTTGTTGTGCTTCCACGTGTCCACCTTGCTAGCTTTCGGAAGATTCCATGCGCTTCTAGAATATTCCCTTGCTGCCAAATTCTGCGTCTTGCCCTAGCTGCTGATCAAGTCATCTTGCCCTAGAAGTTTTCGTCTAAGCCTCGACGACCAAAGAGAAAGACTCCCTCTTAGTTGGATTTTGTCCTCTTGTGGGCAAGACGGTATTTAAACCATAGTTTTAGGGTTTTTAGGGATCATCTCATCTTTTCCCTTTTGGGAGTCGCCTCTTACATTTTCCTCTTTTGTTTTTCTGGGGATTTGTTCCTCCCCTTTGTTAGAGCAGCCGCCACCATCTACTTTCCTCCAAATCGGAGCTTTTAAGCTTCGACTGGTATTTATTGAGTTTTTATTTCCTTTATTGCTTCTTCACTTTTATGCTATTTATTAGATCTATTATTTATTACTTGTTAGCATGAGCGGTTAAGCTCATCCTCTTAGTAAGGGTGTTTTAAGGGTTGCAAAAGGATAGTCAAGACGCCAAATTGTTCTTCATATATTCTTATTATTGTATTTGCTTGTTTGCCGGTTTCTTGTTAATTCGTCTAGGGCAAGTTAGAATTCTGGCCAGCTAATAACTTGACCTAGATGATTACTGTCATTTCTTTATTATAACTAACGCGAAGCCTTGGGATAGAGTAGACACTAGACGGATTCTCATTTGCTTGGTCCGTTCTATCTAGGGCAAGTGAGCAATTAGGGCGGTGTCGCGAGTCTGACAAACTGAGATGCATCTAGCCCTAGATGTGTCTTTCCTTATCTTCATGGGCGCTGTGAGCATTGCCTCCCCACTTCGTGCCTGGGAGGACGGCGCAACGTCAAGGCTGTCTCATATGTGGAAACGGGGGACAACTTCTCGTATGAGGAAAGCAGGGGCCCTAAACGTACCTGGCTCCTATAGCACGTCTATAGCATGAGAATAGAATATCTATATGCCGATGAATGACTAGGCCTCGACGCAACCCCAGAAAATCCCTTGCTAAGATTTCTCATTATCTGATTTTATCTCATTTATTTCCCTGCTTATTTTGTTTATAATTGTTAGTTCTGTTAATTTTATTATTTCTGTCCTTATTAGTTGTCCTGCCCTCGATCTCTCTTGGTTAACTAGCTTAACCAACAAACCCCCCTTGTGTTACTTTTTGGTTGCATTTATCTTCGTCATAAATCTAGGGCAAGTTGTCGACTTTCAATCTCTGTGGTTCGACCCTATTACCATTATACGTAAATTAATTTGTGCATCTAGGCATCAGGTTTTAATATTATTTTTTGACCCGTTTCGACGACGAGTCAAATTTTGGCGCCGTTGTCGGGGATTGATTTGTACTGATTTCTTCTTTTTATTTGTATGACCAGGAGATCTGTACTAGACCTACTACCTGATACGATCCCAGCCGGAGCCAACCCTAGTGCCACCGCACCCGCAGGCACAACCACCCGCGCCAAGGCCCGAGCCTTGGAGGATGCATCTGCGAGCCTCCCATTGCCGCCCACGGGTCCGATCACTCGTGCCAGGGCCCGCGCCCTACAAGTGAGGCTCAGTAGCCTCATCCATATGGAACTTAAGGCAGAGACAGCCTCGGAGGAAGCCAGCTTGCGCGCACCCCAGCCGCGCCTCGTAACCCTAATCCGCACCGCGTCCGCGCCTACGGATGGGCTACACATGGCCACCTCAGACCTTTAGGTCCACCAGCGCCCTTTTCCTATTTTTGACCAGGCCATGTTCATTTATAATACAAGAGAGGAGTCCAGGCCAAAAATCAGGAGAAACGCCCGAAGGATTTGGGACAGGCCCAAATCACAAGCCCGCATTGGACAGCGAAAGCCACTGCCGAGCCTTTTGAATATTGGAGCATATTTCCTCGCACAATATTCAGCCCACAACTTCATATATGTGTTATTAAGGTTCCCTCCAAGTTTCAGTGGGAACTCTCGAGGGAATAAGGAAAACGCCTTGTTTCCTTAAAACGTGATTTGGCGGACCAGCAAGCAAAGCCACTTGGGCCTTTTGACCTAAACGGCGGAGCCTGCACTTCTATCCTATTTAGTAGACTTTATTTATGTTATTCTAGGGTTTCAGAACTTATTTGGAAGGGTGGCTTGTTGCCATTTTCGTTTAATTCATTTTTTAGAAACTAAACTAGTTTCCATTTTTGGAATTAGGGTTTTGCGCTTCCTTAAAATGGAGCCGCCCATGTTATTTTCAGCAGACTTTGATTATTGATTATTAAAAGCATATTGCTTGGGATCTTTATCCACTTGTTCTTGATGAACCTTGCAACTAATTGAGTTTCGTGCATTCGATTAGCTTGTCAAGTAAAACTTGAAAGCACCTTTCATTGAGTCATCCGTTCTTTGGATTGCCAAGCATTACGATTTGGAGATTCAGAGGTTTGACGCAAGATCCTCAAGGGATTCTGCGTGGAGTGCCAAGCATTGCGACTTGGAGATTCACGTGTCTTCTTCGAGTTATTTTCCGCATTGAAAGCCACGTCGTCGGACAACGATCTAAGGAGGGCGTTCTAGCCTACAAGGAACGCATCAGTTGGTAGCGGAGCTCAGCTGTCCCGACTTGGTAAATCTATCCCTTTAATTATTGCGTTTTCTTTGTTAGAATTGGTATTCCTTCTTCTCTTCTACACCAATTCTCTTGCGTGTTGTGTGTTAGTTGTCTTGTGTCAATTGTGTCTTGTGTGTGCGATTAGTGTGCAAATCATTTCAATGATTTGTAGGTCTTTACTATTGTCAAAAAAAAAAAAAAAAAACAAAGTCCCCCAAAGTGTCTTAGTTAATTTTTGTTTTCAGTTGCATTGAATTTCAAAAAAAAAAAAGTGAAATAATTTCGTCAAAAACAGAACAGAGACGAAATCAGTACCATTCAAAAAAAAAAAAGGGAGGAACTTCAGAATCAAATACTAGAGTGAATTAGTGACTCATAGCAAAAAGAATCAGTGGATTTCGAATTGGGAATCAAAAGTTGTGGCAAAAACAAGTTTCAAAACCCTAATCGCATGCCATTAGCGTTTTTGAGTTTATAAACTGACTCAATCCGTTTATTTTGAGCTTTTCTTTGATTCCAAGACTACTGTACCTTCCTACTCTGTAGTAAACTTAATTGATTGATTGATCTTTGCAATTAAATCGAGTATACTACCTCAAAATTTTCTTTCTACACTAGTTTTCTTTGTGTGTCTCTTTGGCAGCTTTTCTTGAAAATTCTTTGAGTCAGGTTCATCTTGGACACTTGGAGACGGATCTGGACAGTTTGCTTTGAGAGATTTTTGTGAGATTAATAGAGAGACAAACACGAGCGTAAACACGTGAGGGAGTGATAGTTTTAGGCAATTTTACGCTTGCAATTTTCTTTTGTGGATTTCAGGATGTCAGGAAATTTAGAAAGGGAACCAACGGCTGTGAATGATGTAGCCAAGGCCTTGCAAGACATAGCAGCTCAGCTCCAGGACATGGCAGCTTGGAGACAGCAAGTCGAGACTAGGGAACGTGAGAATCGAGCTCCACAAGCCCCCGGGGCACACTTTGCGCAACACCTAAACCCTAGAGTGGACCGAGAAGCATATGTGCCTCCACCGGGTGATGATCAGCCTAGCGAGCATGAGGCCGAGGGTTCTGAAGATGGGTATGATGAGGAGTTTCACATGGCAGGACCGAGGGGTTTTCACATGCGCCGAGGAGGTGCACATGGACGCGGCAGACACGCCTTTGGTAGGTGAGACCGTAACTTAGAACAGCCGTGTCGCGAGGAGTGCGAGCGAGTCGACAATCACCTTGGGAGTGTCAAGCTCAAGGTTCCACCTTTCGAAGGAAAAGATGATCCCGAGGCATACTTAACTTGGGAGCGAAAGATGGAAGCGATTTTTAGGTGTCACACCTACACGGATGAAAAGAAAATAAGGTTAGCTTCCGTGGAGTTCTTTGGATACGCTGCCCATTGGTGGGAGCAAGTGAATGAGGATGTGAGAGGACCCGTAACTACTTGGGAGAACATGAAGTATGTGATGAAGAGGAGGTTTGTTCCACCGTACTATCATAAGGACCAACTTCAGCATTTACAAAAGCTGACCCAAGGGTCCAAAACCGTGAATGATTATCACAACGAGTTGGAAGTTCTTTTAGCGAGGGTTAATGTGATAGAGGATGAGGATTCCAAGATGTCTAGGTTCATGAGTGGGCTGAATTCAGAGATAGCTAACGCCTTAGAGTTGTGCCAATATAGGACTTTGGAGGAGATGCTTCACATGGCCGTGAAGATCGAGAGGCAACGCAAGGCTAAGGCAGCCTACTCTAAGCCGTCTACTTTTGTGTCACGGACTTCCACTTGGAACAAGTCTACGTGGCCCAAGGGGAATAAGGACAGCAAGGAAACACCCAAGGTATCTAAACCTTCTTATGGAACCAAAGGTAATTCGGCAAACCCTACTCCTTCTAAAGTTCCTATTACTAGTACTAACCGTGTGCCTACAAGAGACATTGTGTGCTTTAAGTGTAGTGGCCGAGGCCATAAGCAGGCCGAATGTCCCAACAAGAGAGTTCTAATTATTAGGGATAATGGAGAGATGGACTCGGAGGATGATTATGAGTTGGTGGAGGATTCGGAAGAAGAAAGTGAGGGAGAGGAGGCAGCCGATCATGAAGCTAGGGTTTGTGAACCGGTTACCCTAGTAGTTCGGAGGAACTTGAGTGTGCAGCCGAGGGCCGAAACATGTGAGGAGGAACAAAGGGAGAACTTATTCCATGCTAGGTGCCACATTGGTACTAAGGTATGCTCTCTTATTATTGATAATGGCTCATGTACTAATTGTGCTAGTACGCTTCTTGTGCACAAATTAGGGTTACCTATGGTGAGACATCCAAAGCCGTACACTTTGCAATGGATGAATGATGGAGTCGGCCTTAAGGTGTCTAGGCAAGTGTTGGTGAGCTTTTCTATTGGGAAATATAGAGATGAGATATGGTGTGATGTTGTCCCAATGCAAGCGTCACATGTGCTACTTGGCCGTCCATGGCAATTTGACCGCAACGCCACTCACGAAGGGAGGAGCAATCGGTACAAGCTTGAGAAGGAAGGAGTGAAGTTCACACTCGCACCCCTTACACCTAAGCAAGTGCTTGAGGTCCAGCTCTGGTTGGAGAAGTCCTATGCTGAGTTTGAGGCCTCACGGTCTCTAGACAAAAGAATTGATGAAAACAGCCCCCGTGAAAAAAGTGAGCACGGGTTTGAAAGCAACGAAAGGAATGAAAACAGCCCCCGTGAAAAAAGTGAGCACGGGTTAAAAACAGAAAAGAAAGAGCCTGAAAAAGAAAAGAAAAGGCAAGAAAAAGAAAAGAAAGTAAACTTATATGCGAAAGCAAAAGATTTGCGCCGCGCGCTTATTTTACAAAAATAGTTTCGTGGCGAGAATCACCCTTTACTTCTTCTTCGCTTTAAATCCTTTTGTTTGAGCACTACTAACCTTGATCCTTTAGCTTCTGTGCCTTCTTCTATCTTGGCTGTTTTGCAGGAGTTCAAGGATGTAACACCCGAAGAGATGCCAGCCGGTTTGCCCCCAATCCGCGGCATAGAGCACCAAATTGATTTTGTACCGGGTTCGACTATCCCAAATAGACCAGCCTATAGGAGCAACCCCGAGGAGACCAAGGAACTTCAGCGGCAGGTTGATGAGATCCTTAGCAAGGGATATGTCCGGGAGAGCTTGTCTCCATGCGCCGTTCCAGTGCTTCTAGTGCCAAAGAAAGATGGAACTTGGCGAATGTGTGTTGACTGCCGAGTGGTCAACAAAATTATGGTAAAGTATCGTCACCCCATACCTCGCTTAGATGATATGTTAGATGAGCTTAGTGGTAGTGTAATTTTTTCCAAAATTGACCTAATGAGCGGCTATCATCAAATTAGAATGAAAGAGGGTGATGAATGGAAAACGGCTTTCAAAACAAAATATGGTTTGTATGAATGGTTAGTGATGCCGTTTGGATTAACTAATGCCCCAAGTACCTTCATGAGACTTATGAACCATGTTCTTAGGCGTTTTATAGGCAAATTTGTTGTTGTATACTTTGATGACATCTTAATTTATAGCAAATCTTTGCATGAGCATGTTACGCATCTTAAGGAAATTTTTCTGACCTTGCATGAGGAGAAGCTTTATGCTAAGCTCTCCAAGTGCTCTTTTGCTTTAGAACAGGTTGAATTCTTAGGGTTCCTAGTGGGCAAGGACGGTGTGAAGGTGGATGAAGCGAAGGTGCAAGCGATCAAGGAGTGGCCTACGCCAAAAATAGCAAGCGACATCCGCTCCTTTCACGGCTTAGCTTCCTTTTATCGTCGTTTCATTCGTGATTTTAGTACTCTTGCTGCCCCACTTAATGACCTAACTAAGAAACATGTTGATTTCAGGTGGGAGGAACCTCAAGAGACCGCATTCCAAGCGTTGAAGGACAAGCTGTCCAACGCGCCCGTGTTAGCCCTTCCCGACTTTGACAAACCGTTTGAGTTGGAGTGCGACGCAAGTGGAATCGGTATAGGTGCTGTTTTGATGCAAGAGAAGAAGCCAATAGCCTTCTTTAGTGAGAAGCTCAAGGATGCACAGCTGCGTTATCGAACGTATGACAAAGAGCTTTATGCACTAGTTAGGGCCTTCGAGGTTTGGCAACACTACTTGATGCCAAGGGAATTTGTGGTGCACACCGACCACTTGAGCCTCAAATATCTTAAGGGACAAGGGAAGTTGAATAGGAGACATGCCGTGTGGCTGGAGTTCTTAGAAGCTTTCCCTTATCACATCAAGTACAAAGAAGGAAAAGACAATGTTGCTGCCGACGCATTGTCTAGAAGGTATGTCTTGATCTCTTCGTTAAGTGTCAAATTTTTAGGGTTTTCTCAAATAATTCCACTCTACCCTACTGATTTGGATTTTGGTGAGATCTATAAGACTTGTGATTCCATGGCTGATGTGAAATTTTATACGCATGATAACTATCTGTTTCGGCGCAAGCGCCTTTGCATTCCTAAGTGTTCTTTGCGTGACTTACTTGTGCATGAATCACATAGTGGTGGATTGATGGGCCACTTTGGCATTAATAAAACCTATGACATGCTGAAATCACACTTTTATTGGCCTAAGATGAGACGTGATGTTGTGCGTGTGATTGCTAGATGTGTAGTTTGCCAAAGGGCAAAATCTCGGTTAGCTAGTCATGGTGAGTTTATGCCGCTGCCCGTACCTTCCCAACCTTGGACCGATCTGTCCATGGACTTCATTGTAGGTTTACCTAAGTCTTGGGATGGTAAGGATGGTATCTTTGTTGTTGTGGATCGATTTTCCAAAATGGCGCACTTTTTGCCTTGTAAAATACTAATGATGCGTCTCAGGTTACTAATATATTCTTTAGAGAGGTAGTCCGCCTCCATGGTATGCCTATTAGTATTGTTAGTGACCGTGATGGAAGATTTTTGAGCCACTTTTGGCGAGTGTTGTGGAGTCGCCTTGGAACTAAATTGTTGTATTCGACTTCTTGTCACCCTCAAACCGACGGCCAAACTGAGGTAGTTAACCGTACTGTGGGGTCGCTTTTACGCTCTTTAGTTACCAAGCATGTTTCTAAATGGACTGATCATTTGCCTTTCATGGAGTTTGCTTATAATCGTTCAATCCATTCTACTACAAATTGTTCACCTTTTGAAGTAGTTTATGGCTTTAATCCGCTAACTCCCATGGATTTGACCCGTTTGCCTTTGAGTGACGTTTCTAACTTAGATGGACAGCAGCGGGCAGAACACATCAAACAGATACATGCGAAGGCTAAGGCAAACATTGAGCGCACTAATGAGCGACTAGTGCGCAAGCACAATGAAGGCCGCAAGACTGCGTCCTTTCAAGTTGGCGATTGGGTGTGGCTGCACCTAAGACGTGAGAGATTTCCAGAGAGGAGGAAAGGAAAATTATCCCCACAGGGAGATGGCCCGTTTCAGATTGTTGAGAAGATCAACAACAATGCTTACCGCCTCGACCTTCCAAGTGAGTATGGTTCAATACATGGAACCTTTAATATTTCTGACTTACGGTTGTTTGATGCAGGTGATGAGGATGTTACTGATCTGGATTCGAGGGCGAATCCTCCTCAAGATGGAGGGGATGATACGATCCCAGCCAGAGCCAACCCTAGTGCCACCGCACCCGCAGGCGCAACCACCCGCGCCAAGGCCCGAGCCTTGGAGGATGCATCCGCGAGCCTCCCATTGCCGCCCACGGGTCCGATCACTCGTGCTAGGGCCCGCGCCCTACAAGTGAGGCTCAGTAGCCTCATCCATATGGAACTAAAGGCAGAGACAGCCTCAGAGGAAGCCAGCCTGCGCGCACCCCAGCCGCACCTCGTAACCCAAATCCGCACCGCGTCCGCGCCTACGGATGGGCTACACATGGCCACCTCAGACCTTTAGGTCCACCAGCGCCCTTTTCCTATTTTTGACCAGGCCATGTTCATTTATAATACAAGAGAGGAGTCCAGGCCAAAAATCAGGAGAAACGCCCGAAGGATTTGGGACAGGCCCAAATCACAAGCCCGCATTGGACAGCGAAAGCCACTGCCGAGCCTTTTGAATATTGGAGCATATTTCCTCGCACAATATTCAGCCCAGAACTTAATATATGTGTTAGGAAGTTTCCCTCCATGTTTCAGTGGGAACGCTCGAGGGAATAAGGAAAACGCCTTGTTTCCTTAAAACATGATTCGGCGGACCCGCAAGCAAAGCCACTTGGGCCTTTTGACCTAAACGGCGGAGCCTGCACTTCTATCCTATTTAGTAGACTTTATTTATGTTATTCTAGGGTTTCGGAACTTATTTGGAAGGGTGGCTTGTTGCCATTTTCGTTTAATTCATTTTTTAGAAACTAAACTAGTTTCCATTTTTAGAATTAGGGTTTTGCGCTTCCTTAAAAAGGAGCCGCCCATGTTATTTTCAGCAGACTTTGATTATTGATTATTAAAAGCATATTGCTTGGGATCTTTATCCACTTGTTCTTGATGAACCTTGCAACTAATTGAGTTTCGTGCATTCGATTAGCTTGTCAAGTAAAACTTGAAAGCACCTTTCATTGAGTCATCCGTTCTTTGGATTGCCAAGCATTATGATTTGGAGATTCAGAGGTTTGACGCAAGATCCTCAAGGGATTCTGCGTGGAGTGCCAAGCATTGCGACTTGGAGATTCACGTGTCTTCTTCGAGTTATTTTCCGCATTGAAAGCCACGTCGTCGGACAACGATCTAAGGAGGGCGTTCTAGCCTACAAGGAACGCATCACTACCCCTCGATCACGAGCTTACTGGAACAGAAAAAGGACTCCGAAGATAAGCTAAAGGACCATCTATTCACCATAGAGAAGTTCCCCCTCCTGCCATCAACAAAAATCTCTCCTACCTGGATAATATCGACAATCTCTTTCACCAAGACCTAGTCTACCTCCATCGAGACCTCTACGACGCAGAAGTCGTCTACCCTGAGATACCCATTATGGCAGATCCGCCTCCACCGAACGATCAGACCATTGATGACCTCAATGCTGCTCCTGAGGCACCTAGTAGTTGTATTGTCTGGCCCACTGTCCCTCACGAATGGACACTCACGTCCTCCATTATACATCATCTCCCGTCTTTCCACGGACTACCTAAAGAGAATCCTCATCGCCATCTTCAGCACCTTTACTCAGTCTGCGAGGCCATGAAGCCCACTAATGTCAATATCAACCAGGCCAAGCTGCGCACTTTTATGTGGTCTTTGAAAGACGCTGCCAAGGATTGGTTCTATGACCTTCCTCCTAGATTTATTGCTTCTTGGGCCGAGATGTCCAAAGCTTTTACCGATAAGTACTATCCAGCGTCTACGGTAAGTGTCACCCGGAAGCAGCTAGTCTTCATTGTCCAGAAAGATGACGAGAGTCTAGGGCAATACCATGAGCGCTCCAAAAAGATGCAGGCCTTGTGTTCCTTGAACAACCTGACATATCATGCCCTCATCTAGTATTTCTATGAAGGTCTGAAGCCAACAGACAAGGACAAGGCCTTGCTGGATGCCACAATCGGTGGTTCCCTTTGTGCTCGTACCCCAGTTGCCGCCAGAGCTATCATTGAGCTTATGGCCAAGACCATCAGTGCATCTGACAAAGTGACAAATCACACTCAAGATGTCCGCGTATCTACAATGGAAAATTAGTTAACAACCATCACGGGCATGCTGCAGAATATAGCCGCAGGACAACCTGTCCAGGGCAAGGCCTATCAGATTTGTAATTTTATGGATCATGCCATGGACACCTGTCCCTATATTCCTGACGAGATTCAAGTCAATGCTGTGGGAGGATACAATGTCCCGTATGGTCAGAACTACAATCAGGGCTGGAAGCACCCCAATTTTAGTTGGTCACACAATCCCCAATTGTCTAGCCCTCGTTAGCCACCACAGCAGTATCAATATGGAATTCATATCTACCACCCTTCAATATGCATAATTTTATGCCAAGACCTACATATCACCATAACCAGCAGTACCAATATCAGCCCCCTCAGGGTCATACTTTCATCGCTCCACCAGTTGATGAACCAGCTAATGACAGGAAAATCATCACGGATTTGCAGAAGCAAATGAGTATCATGGCTGCCGAGATGAAAGAATTGAAGAACCAAGGCAGACTTCTTGGGCAAACAGAGGCCAACCCGAAGCACAATGTATGTGCTATGACACTCTTCAACGGCACTCAACTGCTCTCGCGTGTACATCCGCATCTAGGCCTAGATGCAGAAATACCTGAGCATGCACATCTAGGTCTCGATGTCGAACAAACTGCTGAGCTTGAGCCCGAGCCCAAGCTAGAAAAGAGCAAGACAAAGAAGCCACCAGAGTTTACACAAGAGTATATCCATAACATCCTTGATCCATCTTGCCCTCAATGACTAGTCAAGTCTAGACAGGATAATGAGGACCATGAGATTTTTGAAATGTTTAACAAAGTGCAAGTTAACATCCCCTTGCTGCAGGCTATTACAAATGTTCCTCGTTATGCTAAATTTTTAAAAAAATGGTGTGCTAACAAGTGTAACATGATAGGTGTGAAAAAGATTAGCGTAGGTGTGAACGTCTCGGCCGCGATCCAACGGAAGCTACCACCCAAGTGCAAGGACAAAGGTATGGTCTCCCTCTCATGTAAAATCGGTACTACTGACATTGGTAGAGCTATGTGCGATTCTGGTACAGGTATCAATGTCATGCCCTTGACGATGTACAACAGTCTAGGCCTAGGCCCACTCAAGTCCACCAAGACCACAATCCAACTAGCTGACCGATCAATCATCCATCCCGAGGGTGTTATTCAGGATGTCTTGGTCCAAGTTGGAGATTTCATATACCCAGCTGACTTCTACGTGCTTGACATGGAGGATGCCCAATCTGTCAAGGCCTCAGACATACTTCTGGGCAGACCATTCCTTAGGACCACAAGAGCCAAGATCGACGTCCACGACACCTTTATTACTCTTGAGTTTGACGGCGAGACCACCGAGTTCAATATGCTTGACAATATGAGACACCCCATCGAGTTTTCTAGTGTAAAATTTATTGATATTGTTGCCCCTGTTGTTACTATTATTTCTGAACTTGCTAATGATTATTCTTTACAGCTTGCCCTAGACAGGAGTATTCCACCCATCACGCTGGACACCTTCGCCTTGACACTTGTGACTCCACCTGAGTTGCATGAAGTCATTGCTGCTTTGGAAGAGCATCATGTTATCCCTTCTCCTCCTGTTATTTCTCCTCTTCCAACTAATCTCTCTACTCCTATTTCGCAGCTTATCCCTTCTCTTTTGTAGGACCCAAAGTCGAAGTTGAAGAGCTTGCCCTCACACCTCAAGTACACCTACCTTGGCAAGCATGACACACTCCCAGTGATCATCTCTAACAATCTCGACCCTGAGGCGGAGCGAGAACTGGTGTCTACACTCAAAGGATATCGAGAGGCCCTTGGATGGACGACCTTCGAGATCAAGACACTCACACCAGCCCTAGGTGCTCCTCAGCTAGCTCCGATAGCTTTCGTACCCCCTCTTGATATCCCCAAAGCCATGGACCCAAAACCCACCCCAACTGCTACCGCCACTTCCTTGACCAGCAAGGGAAAGATGACTAATGCCAATCCAGCTTCACAGCTTTCCCGTGACATGATCGAGGGCAAGATGCCTCGTCACGATAAGTTTCTCTCTGCTAAGACCTTGGCTACTGGACATAAATTTTTACTCTACAATTCTCGACTTAGGCTCTTTTGCAAAAAATTGAAGCATAGGTCGACCTTGGCTACCTTGTCATAAAGATTTATGATCATGGGGTAGTTGCAATTCAGAATATAGACATGAGCCTCATTTCCAAAGTGCAAGACCACAGATTGGAGCTGTTCCATGAAGGTTTCCACCCCCTCATGGAGGAGCCACCAGACCCAAAATAATTTGAGTATCCAACGTCTTACCCTGGACATTAATAGAGGCGTTTCGTGGGAGGCAACCCAAGTTTCTTTCCTTTTCCGGGTGAACGCTTTCTTTTTTCTTTTCGGTTTTTATTTTTCTCTCATTTGCCCTTGTATGAGTCCCTTCTTCACAGTGAGGGCAATGCTTTGCCTAAGTGTGGGGAGGGACACTTGTGTGTTTGTGTTTAATTTGGGCAATCTTTCAAAAAAAATCTTTAAATACCGTTTTGCTAAGCTAGCGCTGCCCTGTTTTAAAACCCCTTTGTTTGAGCACACACTTTTGAACTTTTGTGAAAGAAGAAACTATCATTCATTACATCTATGCCTGGACAAACACAACTTTTCCTGCTTGCACTTATGACTAGTCTAGGCCTAGATACCTAGTAGTCACAAAAAGTACCTTGTGAGCACTTCGAGCCAAACACTACTATATTTTTCATGTGTGATTAAATGCTTAACTAGGAATTAGCTAAGTTTGTATGATATCCCTGAGTATAGGCACCATTACATAAGGGAAAGCAACAAAATGACGAAAGACTTTGTAATTTTTCTTTTCTTTTCTTTCTTTCTATTTCCTTTCTTTCTCTCCCTTACTTTCTCTCCATCTTGCCCTCGACACTCACCCTCCTCCTTCTCTATTTTCTCTTCTAACCATTTGAGCCTGTTTCTTTTGATCTTTCCTTGGCAAGTGAGTAACACTTTTTAAAGCAAAAACAGAAAGGGCTAGACGCAGAAAAAGATAAGTGTAGGGAAGACAAAAAAGTAAAGTATAGATTCTGGAAGCAGAGCTAGGGCAAGACAGTACAGAAAAATTACTGCGCCCATCACAAGAAAGAATAAGTATGGGGAAGTAATGGCAACAAGGCCTCCTTGACGCTTAAAGCAGAAATATACAAAGAGGACCAACAGCTGCAGCTCCTGTCTATGTTAAAATGGTGAGCAAAGAAAAGAGACAGCTGCAGCTGCTGGTGAATAGGCCTGGATTGGGAAAGCCTTACCTTTAGGGTCGTTATCCTACTGGTTTGGTGTAGATGCATGCCTAGGAAGAGTTGTATTTGATTTGTTGCAGTGTGTTGAGTGATGCGTTTATTCTTGTGCTGAGATTGATACCGT
Source organism: Viola odorata (assembly GCA_963691705.1). Lineage (NCBI taxonomy): Eukaryota > Viridiplantae > Streptophyta > Magnoliopsida > Malpighiales > Violaceae > Viola > Viola odorata. The sequence continues at coordinate 27,780,841 of OY829540.1, read as the reverse complement.
GTGTTCTAACTTGGGCTGTTTTCAGTTTTGTGAATGCTCGATGGTGAGCATTGGGCAGTGTGGGCATATTTGTTAGTATGTGTTTTATGCACATTTTTCTCTCCATTATTGTCCCTATTCCTAGCATGATATTGCTGATTTGGCCTTGTTTCCATCTTTATTGCAAATCTAGGTAAAAAGAGAGGAATATGCGAAAACATATACTTTTTGGGTGGAATTTTATGAATCTCAAAGTAGTGAGGCCAAGAAATCCATTTCGCCGTCGAGCCCTAGGCAATATTTCCTGGTCAAAGCATCGTTGTTGTGCTTCCACGTGTCCACCTTGCTGGCTTTTAGAAGATTCCATACGCTTCTAGAATATTCCCTCGCTACCAAATTCTGCGTATTGCCCTAGCTGCTGATCAAGTCGTCTTGCCCTAGGAGTTTTCGTCTAAGTTTCGAAGACCAAAGAGAATGATTCCCAAAAGATCCGCACGGGATTTCATGCAGATTCCTCCTAGCACAGGACACGCTCCTTTGTACTCCCTCTTAGTTGGATTTTGTCTTATTGTGGGCAAGAGGGTATTTAAGCCTTAGTTTTAGGGTTTTTAGGGATCATGTCATCTTTTCCCTTTTGGGAGCCGCCTCTTACATTTTTCTCTTTTGTTTTTCTGGGGATTTGTTCCTCCCCTTTGTTAGAGCAGCCGCCACCATCTACTTTCCTCCAAACCGGAGCTTTTAAGCTCCGGCTGGTATTTATTGAGTTTTTATTTCCTTTATTGCTTCTTCACTTTTATGCTATTTATTAGATCTATTATTTATTACTTGTTAGCATGAGCGACTAAGCTTATCCTCTTAGTAAGGGTGTTTTAAGGGTTACAAAAGGATAGTCCACAGGCCAAATCGTTCTTCATATATTCTTATTGTTGCATTTGCTTGTTTGCCGGTTTCTTGTTAATTCGTCTAGGGCAAATTAGAAGTCTGGCCAGCTAATAACTAGACCTAGATGATTACTGTCATTTCTTTGGTTATGACTAACGCGAAGCCTTGGGATAGAGTAGACACTAGACGGCGCAGCGTCAAGGCTGTCTCATATGTGAAAACGGGGGACAGCTTCTCGTATGAGGAAAGCAGGGGGCCTAAACGTACCTGGCCCCTATAGCACGTCTATAGCATGAGAATAGAATATCTGTGCGCCGATGAATAACTAGGCCTCGACACAACCCTAGAAAATTCCTTGCTAAGATTTCTCGTTCTCTCATTTTATCTCATTTATTTCCCTGATTATTTTGTTTATAATTGTTATTTCTATTAATTTTATTATTTCTGTCCTTGTTAGCTGTCCTGCCCTCTATCTCTCTCGGTTAACTAGCTTAACCAACAAACCCCCTGTTGTGTTACTTTTTGGTTGCATTTATCTTCGTCATAAATATAGGGCAAGTTGTCGACTTTCAATCTCTGTGGTTCGACCTTGTTACCATTATACGCAAATTAATTAATGCTTCTAGGCATTAGATTTTAATAATATTTTTTGACCCATTTCGACGGCGAGTCAACATTCGTGCTTACCCAGGCGAGTACTCTCTCCTTTTCCACTATAATTTTCATTTTTTCTTTGTTTTCTAGGATATGGCTGAAGAGGGAGTTTCCACCGCCGGCGAGTTCACGTCGAGATCTAGAGGGGATAGTGGATCTAACAATTCCATAGTGGATGCAAATTTCATAAGCCATCCCGTAGATCCCCTAGAGGTGGAGGAGATGAAAGATGTTACCTCAGATCTAGGACGTCTGAATGATTTAGATGGTGAACCTAGGGATTCAACTGGGAATAGCTATGAGAATGAGGATGATGAGGGAATGGAGAACGGAAACCGGTGACGAGGAAAATTCTAGGGATGATGAGAATGATAACCCAAATGATGAAAAGGAGGACGCCTAGGAGACGGAGGAGGACAAAAAGATTAACATTAATCAGGATAAGTTGCCGCTGAATTAGAGAACATATAGAGAAACAGTTAGAGCCATCAACATATCTTTGAAAAAAGAGAACGACGTCTTCCCTCAAGAGTATCGGGTGTGCAAGACGTATGAGGGTGAACCATTACATTATGGCTTTCCAGGTTATAATAGGTCGTTCATGGTGTACATGCGGATGATGGAGCACGACGTGGCTTTCCCACTAAACCTTACATTAATTAGGATCTTGGACAAGTTCTCCCTTGCTCTTCTACAAATAATACTGAATGGTTGGGCTTGCTAGGTTGCCATTCTCGAGTTATGAAAAATTACTCGAGAACATTTTACTGCAGAGAGCATCGCTCCAGAGAATGTGTTGAATGCCTTAGAAGACCCTCCAGTGAATATATTTCGGTATTTCTTAGGCATGAAGAGATTTACAAATAATTATTATAACTTCACCGTTCTTCAAACATCTAACCATGGATGGAATAATTGTTACTGCATGGTGACGGTTCCTGAGGATTTAGAGTTCTGTAATTCCTGGGATATTGTCTGCAAAAGTTCCTTAAGGCCGGGCTAAAGTTGAGCATCCAGACGATCTTCGACTTAGAACATGTAGAATTATTGAAAGTAATATAACTGCTCGCTTCGATGTGGTTACATTGGCTCAAAGGATGGGATGAGATTTTTCTGTTATATGTAATTTGCTTTATATTTCGTATATCTTGGTTGTTCAAATGTTTTATATGTCATAATGAGTGTATCCTTGGTTCTTTGGAAAATAGGGTGTGTGGAACATCCATTGGCTCCTCAGGGTAAGATTCTTCAAAAGTTAGAACGGAAAGTGAGTGGAGGTAAGAAGATTGCCTAGAAGAAAAAAAGGCAAGATGAAGACCGTTTCAAAGTCCGTTCCCACACAGAATCCGTAGAAGAAACCGGCCAACCATTTTGTGGGGAGTAGTCGTTCAATGGATCCTTCGCCTGTCCTGACTCAATAGGAAAAACCATCAGGTGAGTCTCTAGAGGAAAATCGTTGGGAGTATTTGTTTTGCACGATGAACGATGGGAATACCACCGTAAAAGATTTCTCCCTAGCATTTCATAGTGTCCTTGAGTGTTTGTACTAGTTGTCTGCTAATCTGTCTTCTGACGAATTAGAGTATGATGGTTTAATAGGGTGCGTGGCTAAAAAGAAGGCTATGGAAGCAATTTTGGAAGCGCAGTGGGTAGAGTGAGCACGAAGGGCGACAGTGAGTGGGTGGAGGTGAACCAGTTGTGAGCACTTGGCAAATGTTTTCCGAGGGATGAACGACTGTAGGCGTGACTAGTGAGGAGTTGGACGAACCGCCCCTAAGAGATTCAGGATAAAAGTGGATATGGCATGCTAGCCTGAAGTCGTTATCGCTTTGCCATCCCTTACTCATTTTGGGGATATAAGTGAGATGGCTATGCCCAAAGGAACAACCTCTATTTCTAGAGAGTCAGATGTCGTTCCTCGATTGAAGGCTCTAAGGATTACTCCGAAGAACAAGTAGGTGTTCCAGTTCCATTTTGCAAGGGAATGGAAGTGTAGAAGGAGACATTTATTTATGCTTTTCATGTCAGGTGACTCTTTTGGTCTGGTTATTGGAGTGGCTGACCTGAAGGGCCTACTTGGGATGGTGTCGAAAAACTATGGCATAGAAAAACTGGTGTCCTTTTACCCGTGTGTGTTAGAGCTCACTTCAGAACTAAATCGTCTTTCCATTGATAAATCTAGTGTGTCAAAAATGAACTTATATGAAGTTCTAGATATGATGGAGAAGGAGAGACTGCGTTCTCAATTAATTATGACAAAAGCTTTTACTGCATGCTCACAATATGTTACATATGTGGTTGATCGTGAAGGTTTCAAGCCTTATGAATGGAACTATCTTGCCTTTAGAGAAGCGATGCCTAAGTGCTTTGTTGAGACACTTATAGAGCCGTTTGTCCCTACTAAATCCTTGCTTGCTCAAGAAGAAGTGCTTTTGGCTACGAATCTGCTAGAGTTTTGATTTTTCATATGTGTGTGTATTTCTTTTTTATTTGGATGTTTGATGTGAAAAGGGTCGTGGATTTTGTTGTATTGTTAAAGGTTGCTTGTGTAAACATTCTAGGGTGGTTAATCATATTTTTCGAGTAATCACCCCATCCTATTTTGTATGGAGGATACAAAGTCATTTTAAGAGTAACGAAAGCTTTAAAAAAGCTTTAAGTTTAACAAAGCTTAACAAAGGAGTTTAAGAGTAGCCAAAGCTTAAATTTTTTTAAGGATAATCGAGGCTTTACAAAGCCATTTGAGAGTAGCAAAATCTTAAAAAGCTTTTAAAGATAAACGAGGCTTAACAAAGTTGTTTGAGAGTAGCAAAAGCTTAAAAAAGCTTTTAAAGATAGTCGAGGCTTAACAAACCTATTTGAGAGTAGCGAAAGCTTTAAAAAGCCTTTTAAGGTAAACGAGGTTTTACAAAGTCATTTGAGAGTCGTGAAAGCTTGAAAACACTTTTTAAGATAAAAGAGGAATAATAAAGTCATTTAAGAGTAACGAAAGCTTAAAAAAGTTTTTAAAGATAATCAAGGCTTAACAAAGCCATTTGAGAGTAGCAAAAGCCTTAAAAAGCTTTTAAAGATAAATGAGGCTTAACAAAGATATTTAAGAGTATCGAAAGCTTAATAAAGCTTTTTAAGATAATTGAGCCTTAAAAAAGTTGTTAAAGAGTAGATAAGTGAGAGAAATATAAAAAAGTTTTTTTAACATGGTTTGGCCTATGATGCTTACGTCCACGGGAGAGTTTTTTACTATACAGTGGTATGCTATCATATATTTCTTTTTTTAAAACCGTTTTACATTATGAGATTGACCGAGATGACCTCCACACGTGTGCGTGATACAACTTGAGGTTTATAGAGTTCCATGTATTTGGAAATTGTTCATGTGACTTAGGAGTTATGCGAGATGAAAGTCTCATGCACAATTTTGAATTGGACCTAGTGTTCGTAGAAAATAAGGAAAAACTCATTTATTATGTTAGTAAGAAATTCAACGCATACAAGCTCAACTGCACTGTATGAGAGGCAAAAGGCAAAGGAATCACATCCACTTTTTAGTGCTAGCTGAACGTAAAGTAATGGCTTTTCTGCAACGAAAACTAAGGAATATTGAAGCAACGTTCCACACCCTATAAAAGTGAAGAAGAAAAGTTGTCTCGGAATGGCTATCGTGCCAGATTTAACTCACCACTATTCTTGATAGCTTAGAGCAATGAGACTTATTTCCCCCGTCGAGAGTCACTTTAAAAGTCTTACCTAAATTCTTCCAATTGAATATGCCCTTCTATACCCAAAAAGGATTCAGAGTAAGAAAACTAATAAGAAAGCACCAATCTTTTACAACTCTTTGATAACTTCCCGGCTAGCCTAACTAGTTGAACCCCTTAGTGCCCATCACACTTTAAAAGTGTTGAAGTACTATTTCAACATCCCACTGGCCAAATTCGCCTATAAATAGAAGCTTATTTCTCTATTTGGCAAAGGGAGATATAGATTCTGCAGTTGCCACCATTGGAATTTCACCATTCTTTTACTTATGATAAAAAAAGAAGAAGAAGAGATTAGCTTTGTCTTTTGTTAGAATGGATTCTCCTTTTGGCTATGTTGGCGTAGCGAAAATGAATTAAGAGAGGACTGATCGGTTCTCTCTTACTGACCATGAACCCAAAGGTCAAGCGCTTTCACACCTTGCCTTAGCCATTCCTCTTTGTATATATAGAGGTATGAGCTCGAAAATTCTCTGGTCACTCATAAGGGTAGCTCCTTGCCTGCCTTAGTAGAGCAAGGAGTTAACGGACTCAAATACAACGACTTAAATGATCAAATTTTTCACTTGCCTTATCGATATTTTCTTCTTTAGACTTCCTATAAGATCTGATCATACGAAGTTGTCTCAATCCCATAAGGGCCTTTTCGACTATGCCTGTGACCATGAACAGTCCTACCCAATTTACCTCTAGCTTGGTCATTTCCTGTCCTGCAGAATCACGTCGTCGTAGGACGAGGTCTCCGACCTTGAAGAACCGTGCTCTAACCTTGCGAATATGGTATTCAGACATGCATCGTTTCTAGATTAGTGTTTTGAGAATGACTACTTCATGCTTTTCAGGTAGCAGATCTAAGGCCGTTTCTAGTCCTTGGTTATTCCTTTCTTCTTGGAAGTATTGGACTCGCATACTGATAGCCCCAATTTCAATTGGGTAACCACTTCCATTCCAAAGGCCATGGAGAACGGTGTCTCACTAGTGGCAGCTTATTCTTTCATTCGATAGGTCCATACTGATACGATCCTAGCCCCACGGCTACCCCCATTGCACGCACAATGCGCACATGCCTTGCGGCCAAGGCCAATCAAATGAATACCTCAAGCCAAGGATGTTTCAAAGCATCCATCTAGACATGGAGACAAGGTAAGAGACACTGCTTGATCAAGCCTTTAGGCGAAGGATGACATGGAAGGTGGCTTGGAAGCTCCTATCGCAAGGCTTCACATCCAACTAAGCCAATTCTTGGAAGCGAGGATTCAATCGGGAAACCAAAGTAAATACAAGACCGAATGATGTCTTAGGAGGATCATGTCCAAGATTGAGGACATTTGGATGAGTAAATTGTAAGATGGCTCATGGTGACATTCTCACTGCCAAGTGTTCAACGCACAAGCGCAACCAGGGACTGTGTCCGAGCCAATTGAGATTAGAATTGACCAGACGCATGCGACTAACCATGTTTCATAAAACTTCAAGATGTTATAGAGTTTGTGTTCAAATTTGAGCCCAAACGCACGAGCCGTTTGAGAGAAAGTCCTACTCGAATTTGGACTTCAAAACGCGTCAGTCAACGCTTCCAGAATTATTTCGGACCTGTTCTTCCTGGACTAGGAAGAGTAGCACCCTCCTACTATTTTTGGATGTTATATTTCATTTGGAATTGGTTTCAGGTCAATCGGAAGATCCAATTGAAAGTTAGCATGGGTCAATATTTTATTGCGCACTATGAACGCACGACAGCGTGCAACTTGAGGATTGCGGCCCAACTTGAAGCCCAACTGTGCGAATCACTTCTAGAGCTTCTAGAATAGTTATTTTAATTATTTTTAATTAATAATTATAGTACTTAGATAATTAGAACTTCTAAAGTGTGTAGGTTTAGTATTTCTATTCTTAGTAGAATTAGAATTTGTACTTAGAATAGTTTTGTAAGTCTTGTACTTTTGCACCTATTTAAAGGTTGCATTTCATTAATAATAAGTCAGAGCTAAATTTGATTAAATTGATTGTTAAGACGTGTGTCTTATGAAAGAGCCTTGCTCTATAAACATTCGTGGACTTGAACAAAAACCCTAGGATCGTGGACTCGATTCTAACCCAAGGTGGCGGTGCCAGGTGGACTCTTGGCGTACCTTATCCTTGCGAACCTCACTTGTTGATCAGTGGAGTTAGGTGGATTCCTAGTGTTCCTTACTTCATCAAGTGTTGTTCACCCTCAACTTGGAGATTGACAGAGTTAGGTGGATTCCTAGCGTTCCTTATATCGAAGAGAAGAGATTGGTGTTATAATTCCCTGCAACTTCAAAACTTCCAACAATGATCGTCAATTAAAGCGGATCTAGGAAACTAAGATCGTATCACATAGAACATATGAAAATTCTTCTATCCAAGAACCAGTCGTTGTTTCTAGGCTTTTCTTCAATCTTTTCATTATGGTGCAGTTGGTGAACTTCTTTTCAATGTTGTTGATTTTTAGATCGTTGCACTTTCCTTGGAAGAACTCACTTTTGAATTGTGTTCCATTATCACTGACTAGTATCCTTGGAATTCCAAAACGCATGATAATCTGATGAAGGAAGAATTTCCAAATGAATTTTGCAGAGATGGTTTGTAATGGTGCTACTTCTGCCCATTTTGTCAAGTAATCCGTTGTTACAACTACATACTTCATGGAAGGACCTTCTTTAGTGAAGGGTCCAATGAGATCAATTCCCCGCATGATGAACGAGCATGGGCTGATGAGGTTGGATAATTTTGTGGTGGGTGAGAGTATGAACTTGGTGTACTTCTAACATTTATCATAAGTGCGTAAGTCGTAACTCGCTATAGTTTCTCCACAGATGTGTATATCGTAAATTCCTTCATGGATTTCTCTAAGAATGTAGTCTCCTTCTACCTTGGTGACACACTTAGCCATTGGGTTGCCATGGCACTATTTCAACAGTTTTCTCTCATACAACATTCAACGAGCTGCTTGCTTCTTTATTTTCTTGGCCAGTTTAGTATTGTTAGAAATGTCATGAGTTGCTAAAAAATCCTTGACTAGTTGATTGAGCGCTAATTTGATATAAAATCGTTATCTAATTCATTATTTTTAGATAATGATACTACTAATTATTGGTGGATTTCCTCCATTTTTGCAGATATAAGAGAAAAGAGCTAAACGAGAAGGAAAGGAGTGAAAATACCAAGAAAAAGAGCCAAAATGAAGACAGTGATGGAAAAGAACTCAGCAGTAATGGAACTTGACTCTTACCTAGGCCTAGGCAGATTAATGTATACCTGTCTCTTCCCTAGGCCTAGGATGACTCTTCCATTGGGCCTAGGCCGAAGTCCAAGAGGAAGCCAGCGCGTCTATTTTGAAGAGAAGACTTCCAGCGAGATTATAGCTCTGTCTCTCTCATCTTGAGGAGTTTAAAATTTTGCAAAAGATATCCACAGGATAAGAACAGTTCGCTTTTGATATTATCTTAGAATCTTATGAGATAAGAACATATTAGTTTTCTAGGTGATTAAAAAGAAGACGGATCGGAGGAGACAAATATCTCTTCTTCTAGTTTTCTTCTACGTACAATTTGTTTTCTCTAGATTTAATATCTTTTTAATCTTTCATGATTTTATTAATTTTATGCAATTCTTCTTGTCTAGTTTGAGTATGTAGTTGTCTAGCTAAACCATTTATTCCTGGTGAAGACTCTAAGAATCATAATTCTAGTATTGTGAGGTCTAATTTGATACGAGCACAACCTCGCATCGCTACCTTACAAGGAGCAAGGGTACGGTGGCCTTACTCTTGAAGACTCTAATGGACTAGGAGAGTGCCGTGAAGGCCCGAGACAGTTAGGTGACTTGTGTGCATGCCAATACACTCACGTTGGGACCCATACGGACCCCTCAGTTGGACCCCACGAGCCATGGAAGAGCTTCTCCAAAAGCTCAAGAGATAGCTTCTGGCGGCATACCACTAGCCTCGGCCTAGAGCGCATTCTGGAGCAGCAAGCTTAGTGGTATACCGCTAGGCTCTAGGCGGTATACTGTAAGACTCCAACCAGGTCATATCCACATCATTTTCAAGTCCACTGTGAGGAGTTTCAAGCCCCTTTGTCCAAGGGTGATTTAGGGTTTCCCCTTATGTAAATAGCCTCCCTATAAATAGGCTTAAACCTACTCTTTTATGCTTGTCTTTGAACTTGTGAGCATTCTCCTTCTTAGACCAATTTTAGGGCTAGTTAACTTAGGGTTTCTAGAACCAAAACACGTATCAATTCTGAAAATTCAAGTAGGTTTCACAATTAGAGAGTGAAAGGGTTGAGTTTGCGAATTTGAGATCCTTTCAATCACTTGTGATTGAAAGTTCCTATTTAGATTATCATCAATACATCTTTTACCTTTCTTCCATATAATCTGCTGCAACTTACTCCATCTTTTCCCTCATCCAATCCGTCCATCAACATCACCATTGGTCCATCATCAAGTCATCATTCAACCTCCAAAAGAGGACTAGGTCTGTGCACGCCTCAAGTGAAACCAGGATCGTACCATGTAGTAGCGGAGCAACGGCTTTCCTCTAGGGTGGTAATCTCATATTTTTGATCATTTTTGTAGTCAAAATCATCTCCCCACGTCCTCTTTCATTTTTGAGTTTTTTGGAAATTTTTGATTTTGGGCAAAAAAATTCATCTTTTTGTGTTTTGATCTTGCTTGAACCAAACATCAGGGCAAATTTGTGCTTAAATTGTTCATCAATCTTCAAATCTTCATCTCCTACCTCCAAAAATGATCATGTGTTCTTCATGTCCTTCAAATTTTCTTATTTTTGCATGAAGAAGGAGACAAGTGTGTAAGTTGTCCAGCCTTGTTTGTTTGTGAAGCTATCTTGTATTACCTCCTAGCCTCCAAATCTGTCCACATCTCACATTCTCCACCTATTATTTCTTTTAGCATCATCCTAGAATATTCCTTTAGATATTTGAGGTAAACTTGCACAACACACACCTGCCACAACACTTGCCATTTCACTACATAATCACTTGCCACATCATCACTTTTGCCACCTCATCAATTTTTGGCATTTAGAAAAAATATTTTTATTTTTTTAAACTACTTGTCACACACTTTTAAAATTGAAAAACTTTTCATCCACACTTTGATTGTGAACTCTTGCACTCATTTAAAAAAATAAAAAAAATAAAAAAATAAATAAACGAGGAGCAGCAAGAAATGAGACTACCGGCATACCGCCCCACTCCTAGCGGTATACCACTAGCTTCGGCTGGGAACACCTTGTGCAATATAAAAAAAGGAAAAAACGAAAGCAAAGGATGAGTCAAAAGCCAAGAGTTCCATTGTGTGTGATCATTAATGTGTGCATTTAGCTTATACTAAAGTGCATTTGAAGTGATTGCATTTTCTGTTTCAAAATTTCTTTTCTCCTTCCTTAAACACTTTCTCTTATTCGTGCCTTTCTTTCTTTTGAGTCTTGTGTTTTCTTCTTTACTTATCTATATCACCTTTCCTTACTTCTCTACATCATCTTTCATTTGATCACTAGTTGGCTTTCTTTACCTTTCTTTCTAGCTCTTATTTTCATTGCCTTCCTTGTGCCTTCTTAATTCTTAGAGTCCTTGCTAGCTTGAGAGTTTGTTTATGCCTGGAGAATTTGAGAGGGTAAGGTGGTGAGTTTATTAGAGTGATTGAGCGAAACACGAGAGAGAAACACGTGAGGGAGGGACTAACCCTTTATTCATATCAATTGCATTTGTTCTTCTTGTGCAGGTACATTTCTATATGTCTAACAACGATATGCCTTTAAGTGATGGCTCAGATGAGTCCTCCACACTCAATCCAGCCATGACATCTCTAACGGTTTAAGTGGCTGATATGCAACGCCATATTGTGCAACAAGAGCAAGCCAATAAGGACATCTTGGCCGCCCTTGCTGCCTTGACGGTAAAGGTTTCTACACACCCACCCCCACCCCAAAATTATCCACCCACAACACACTATTCACCCGCCCAACACTACCACCAAACCACATGACCAAATGACCCTAACAACCTTTAATATTATGGTTTACCGTGCACGAATGCGTATGCATAAGGTGGGAGAGCCTCAAGCCACCATAGTAATGAAGAAGAAGTACAAGGCAATCCTTCTCACCATAGTGCTCCACTGGTACTTGATCACAACTGCGACACTTTTCTTATGGACAACAATGGTGTAGTGTTTCCTCGTGAGCCTAGCCAGCCCCAAATACCAATCCCTCACCCCATTACACATCATTTCGAGCCAAGACAACCTCAATTCCACCTTCCCCGACTGATAGCCCAACCACATGCACCTAGACAACCACATATTTCCACACAAAACCAAATGGCCAACCATCTTGTCGTTCCCCTACACCTAGCCAACGCTTATGTACCTCCGGTGTATGAAAGGCCAAGACCACCCCCACCACAACCTCCTTTCTATGAGCATGCCAATGGAGATCCGTATTTTGAGTATGATGAGCATTTTGAGCCAAGAGCCCAACGACACTATGAAGAGAGAGTGGATAGCAACCTCTCTAATCTCAAATCCTAATAGGTTTTCAAATCCATTTTTGGCAGTACAAAATAGGGGAAGATGTAGGCCTAGCCTTGCCGAACCGAACCGAGTTGAGCCTATCCCACAACTAAGTTGCACGCTACTCCTGCTCGCAGATAATTACGCCTCTGAAGCAGTAAATCTATTATTTCGTTGACTGCAGTAGTCAACTAAATTGGGTCCACTATTTCGTTGACTGTTGTAGTCATCAAAAATAACCAAAGGATTCAACTAACATTGTCTTAATTACATATGGTGTTCTTCAATAATGGTTTTATTGGCACAATTATTGTTCAAGACTAAAAAAGTAATCAAAGAATACATAAAAATTGTATGTGCAATAAGTATTACTTCAACATCAAAGCACAAATGAGTTCCTAATTAAACAGTTCTTAATTTTATTGTAAACCTATGCTACATCCTTCATAACGGTGAAAGGTCTGCCTTGGAGCAATGCGAGTTGCTTTAGGTCTTGTAATTAGGATATGGAAAAAGTTACACAATATATTTCCCAACGAATAATATTAAGTAACTATAACCATAATTTTATCGTTTCTAAAATGCAGTACTCAAAAGTTTGTGTAATAGTTACTTAATTAAACCAATCATGTGTTGGCTTAATTGTAAAATGTCAAACTAATTAACACAGCTAAGCCACAATGTTAGTGAGTACTCCTCCCTCTAAACACCTTGAAATCTCCTTGTAAGGATCAAGCTTAGGAGGCTCCTTGATTCATTGCAAGTAAAACTCCTTTTACCTTCAATCTTTAATTACTTAATTCTTGTTGCAATTGAATAAAACTTTGGGATTATTGTGTTTATTGAGTATTATGGATTCCTGTGAATGAATGATTGATTATAAGTTGATTTGAATTCTTGCACCCTATTGGTGAGATGAGTAGAGAGACAATTGAGGGTGAGTGTAACCAAACACTTGGGAGACAGTTGGGTGTGTGTAACCAAACACTTGGGAGTGAATCGGGTAAACGCGTGGGGCTAGATGTGTTTGATATTTTTGTCACCCCGTTGTTTAAATTTGGGAGGGCTACATTGTGGAGTGAAAAGAGTAAGTGATATGATGTATTTTGTACACATTTTCCCTTCGTTTCCTAGCCCTTTTGGGATGTTGATGCTACTGATTAGCCTCTATTTCTTTACTTATTGCAGATTTAGGCTTTTGGAGAGGAAATTCCAGAAAGATGCATTATTTACTGGATTTTGGAGGTTTTCCAGAAATATATTTTCAGGACCTGAGAAGACCAACACGGAAAAAGAAACTTTCAACAGAATATTCTAGCAGATTCTGCCATTATTCCCCACGATCTTCCAGTTAAAGCAAGAGATTTATTTTTAGCTTTCCTTTTATTATTTTATTTTCTTCAATCTCTGGAATTTCCTTCTTTGTAATTTTCCCATTTAAGACTTTTTAGACTTAGGGTTTGGCTCTAGTTTTCTTCACCACCACGTCCTCGTTTTGGAGTGTGCAGCCACCACCATACTTTTCTCCCACTTTCGAAAAGAAGCTTTCTCTCTCTACCACCGTCTCCGGTGTTTTCTGTTCGAAAAGAGTTTTCCCATTCCTCTTCTTCTTTAATTATGCAATTTATTTATTTTATTTGTTTTACATTTAGTATGAGTAGCTAAGTCTCTTATTCTTGGTAGAAATCATCGAAGATTGCTAAGGGAAGCCGTGAGGTCTAATTGTGTTTGAAACATCTCTGATTTGTATTTATTTGTTTAAGAAATACTTGTCAATTCACCTAGGGTTGGTTAGGAGTCCAACCAACTTGTAACTAGGCCTAGGCAATTAAAGTCATCTCTATAGTAATAACTAACATGAGGCTGCATGGTAAAGTAGACAAGCAGTTGGAGTAATCAGGTTGCTGGTCTCATCCAGCTAAGTTAAACAAGAAATTAGGGTAGTGCCTCGAACGTACTGAGTGTCTCGCCCTAGACGTGTCTTTCCTCTTCTTAATGGGCCTTTGAGTATTGTCTCCATAAATGTACATTAGACGACGACGAAGTGTCAAGACTATCCCATAAATGTACCTTGGGGTAGTTTCTCATACGAAGGAAAGTAGGGGACCTAAACATACCTGGTCCCCATAACACATCTATCAGTTAGGGGAAGAAGATCCTTGCACCGATGACCGGCTGACTATAAGTGCAACTGGAGATAGATTCCTACCGAGAACCCTCTCTATATTGATTTCTTACTTGCTTTATTACTGTCTGTTATTACTTTCTTAGTTATTAATCAAAAAACTCTCTCAAAACCCCCCTTTGCGTTATTATTTCGGTTTGTTTGTTTCTAGTCACACACAGATTTAAGTGTCTACCCTTATTCCCTGAGTTCGACCCTGTTACCACTATACGCAATTTATTGTGCATTATCTAGCAGGTTTTATTATTAATTTTTACGGCTTCGACAACCGGTCAAATTTTGGCGTCGTTGCCAGGGACTAATGGTACTGATTTCTTTCTTTTGTTTGTGTGACCAGGACATCTAAACTAGATCCTACAATTCCAATTCGCTTTTACGTCAAGACCTAGACGTTGAAAACATCACCACCCCCCCGAATTCCCCAACATGGCCGATGCTGAAGACGTTCGTGCTGCTTCTATGGAAAAATAGCTCGCCACCATCACTCGTATGATCCTAGCCATAAGACAGCCTGTCTAAGCCAAGACACATGGATTTTGCAACTTTTCTAACCATCCGACTAACGCATACCCCTACACTCTTGATGAATTCCAAGTTAATACAGTTGGTAATTATAATGGAGCCCCATGGCAGTTTGATCATTATACCAACAACTATGACTAGGGTTGACACCATCCAAATCAAAGTTGGTACAACAATTCGCAACCGTCAGGACCTAGTCAATCACCGCAGCAGTACTAGTACCCAAACCAGGAGCAGTGCTCTAGTCAGTCACCACTCAACCTTCACACTTTCAACGTCAAGCTCATCAAGAACTAGCGCCTTCGGCACCATAATCCGATAAGGTAAAAAAAATTATGTTTGATATACAAAAATAGTTGAGTATTTTGACTGCAGAGATGAAGGAGATACAGAACCAAAGATGCTTGCCACCTCAACCAGAACTTAACCCACAACATGTTGTCTGCGCTATGTCACTCCGTAGTGGCACTCAGATACCATCCTGCGAGCAGCCAGGCCTAGACGTTGAACTGCATGAGCCCGAACCTGATGCGAAGGAGACTAAGGCAGAAGTAGAAAAGGAGAAACGTGTGTATCGCTCTAGACGACCAGGCTCACTAAGAAAGACCGACGCAGACTCAGAATTCACCGAGGAGTTCATTATGAAGGTTCTTGAACCCCCATTTCCTCAACACCTGATCAAAACCAAAAAGGACAAGGAGGACCGTGACATTTATGACATGTTTAGCAAAGTTCAAGTCAATATTCCTTTACTGTAGGCTATTAAAAATATTCCTCGTTATGCTAAACTTTTAAAAAAATGGTGCGCTAACAATTGTAACATGATAAGTGTGAAAAAGATTAGCGTAGGTGTGAACGTCTCGGCCGTAATCCAGCAAAAGCTACCACCCAAGTGGAAGGACAAAGGTATGTTTTCACTCCCGTGTAAAATTGGTACTACTGACATTGGTAGACCTATGTGCGATTCTGGTGCAGGTATCAACGTCTTACCCTTGAGGATATACAACAGTCTACCCAGGCGACTTCTATACAACTAGCTGACAGATCCGTCATCCAGCCTGAGGGGGTTATTAAAGTTGAGATTTCATCTACCCAGCCGATTTCTACAAGATTGACATGGAAGATGGGGATTCTGTCAAGGCCTCCGATATGCTGCTCGAACGACCCTTTCTCCGGACTGCAAGAGCCAAGATTGATATCCATGATGCCTCCATTACTCTTAAATTCGATGACGAGACCATCAAATTTAATATGCTTGATGATATGAGATACCCCACTGAGTTTTCTAGCGTAAACTTTGTTGATATTGTTGCCCCTATTGTTACTGATGTTTTGGAACTTGCTACTAATGATTCTCTGCAGCTTGCCATAGATAAGAGAACTCTGCCCACAACACTGGACACCTTGGCCTTGACGCTTGTGACCCTACCTTAGTTTCTTGAAGTCGTCGCTGCTTTGGAAGAGCATTATGTTATCCCTTCTCCTCTTGTTATTTCTCCTCTTCCTGCTAATCACACTAAACACACCTCTCTTTTGCAGGACTCAAAGTTGGAGTTGAAGAGCTTGCCCTCGCACCTCAAGTATGCCTACCTTGGCGAGCATGATACACTCCCGGTGATCATCTCTAGTGATCACCGATCCTAGCTAGAGATGATCACCGGGTGTAGAGCGTGAACTAGTGTCCACACTCAAAGGATACCGCGAGGCCCTTGGATGGACGGACATCAACGTCAAGACATTCTCACTAGCCTAAGGCACTGCTCAAGTAGCTTCAAAATGTAAGGAAATATGGTGGTTCCAATTCCTCAATGAATTGTACTCCACTACCTAAGAGTCCTCCTCTTAGGATTTTGAACAACGACCACTTCGTTATTACCTTGAGTTTTTACGGGTTCAACTCAAACCTTACACCTTGGTTTTTCCGGGCTCAACCAATATACCTTTCACCTTGGTTTTTGCGGGCTCAACCAATAAACCTTACACTTTGGTTTTCACGGGTTCACCAACAACCTTACACTGTGATTTTTCCGGGCTCAATCACAACCTATCACAATCAATATAACTTGACAAGAGAGTGGTTAAATGGCAACACAAATAGGTTTACAAATATACTATGTATGATTCAAATATCAACACCAATAAATGAACAAGAATACCTCAGTAGAAAGCTTAAAACTTACTTGAAAAACTGACGCAAGAATGAGTAAAATCGGATGAGTGAAGCTTGCGTTATGAAAATTTGAATTTGTAAGCTTTGCAAAAATTCAGATTTTGGCTTTGAAAAAGGATGAGAGCTTTCTTGAGTTTATGATTATGTTCTTGTGTTGCTTGTTGTTCTTGTTGTTTAATAACTCATCTAAGATGAGTATTTATAGTGTAGAGCAAGAAAACATTCGTCCATGAATTAAGGAATTCAAAACTAGCCGTTTATAGTGGAAAACATAGCTGTTGGAGCCTGTCTCCTGGGCTCTGGCGGCATGCCGCCAGAAACGAAAAGGCTGGGGCGGTATGCCGCTAGCTTCGCTTTGGAATTAATTCAATTCGCCGAGTCTGGCGGTATGCCGCCAGACACAAAATGTTCCTTATCTTGAGTTTTGAAAAACGTTTTCGCACAAAACCTTTTTGAAAACTTTCCTTGAGGTATCTTGAACATAAATCAAGTGCTAATTAGAATCATACTTACATGATTAAAGTCCTAATGTACACTTGATCTTCTAGCTTGCGATATCTTGATTTGTTGCCTCTTATTCGTTCCATCGCAAACTACACACACTTTAACTTCAAATTGCATTAGTAATATTAATTAGTTTGTGTGTCTAAAATCATCAAAACAAGAGTAAGTTGCCCTTGGGCTAACAATTCTCACTAGCCCTAGGCACTGCTCAAGTAGCTTCGGCAGCCTTCGTACCTATCCCTACTGTCCCCACCACCATGGTAGGGATTCTAGTCGTCACAACTACCGCTCCTATCGCCACAATGACACCAATCTCTAATTTTATAGCCACTACCACGACCAGCAAGGCCATGACGCCCAATGCTCACCTAGCTCCGCGGACTGCCAAAGACATGGCCATCACGAACACTCATCACAATAATTTGCTCTCTCCTAAGACCTTTGATACAGGACATAAAGTTTAACTTTACAATTCTCGTCTTAGGTTCTTTTCTAAAAAATTGCAGTCTTGGTGCACCGGTCCTGGTGTAGTTGGAATTCAGAGTATGGACACATGCCTCATTTTTCACGTGCATGACCACAGATTGGAGTTGTTCCACGAGGGTTTCCATTCCCTCATGGCGGAGCCACCGGATCCATAATGATTTGAACAGCATGAGTCTTGCCCTAGACGATAACTAACGTGCTTCGTGAGAGGCAACCCATGTTTCTTTCCCTTTTCTCTTTTCTTTCCTTTTATTTTATTTTCCTATTTAATTTTATTTTCTTGATTTTCCACCAGTAGATTTTCGTTCCTTAATTTTCGCTTTCCTTATTTTTTATTTTCCTTTTTCGAACTTTCCTCTTTTTATTCTTTTCGATTTTTATCTTTATTTTCCTGATTTTATCTCCTCCCGGATTTTCTCTTCTTTCCTTTATTTTATTTTCCTTTTTTCACCCCCTTTATTTCTTTCCTTTTTACCCGGATTTTTGTTTCCTTCTCCATACTACTTTTTCAAATCCTTTTCCAATTAGAACTAAATCTATTATTTTTAGGAAAAGATTTTTCGGCTGGGATCTCATACCTTTTTGGTTGCAGTTAGGATTCTATTGGACCACTCAAGCGCACCGAGCATCCAGGTCCTACTGCACAGCACACCGGTGACCAGACGACCCCTACCGTCATCCAATTGGAAATCACTGCCCTGCTCCAATCCATTCTCCACCCCCTCCCAACTCTTGCCTTTGGGCACAATTTTGTCCACTTGATTCTGGGTGCACTCCTTTTATTTTCCTACTTTCCGTACTTTTTTGTGACCTGTGTTTGAGTCCATTTTTTCGTACCGAGGACAATGCGCCGCTTAAGTGTGGGGAGGGGACACTTATGTTTGTTTGTGTCTATTTTTTATGTTTTCTTGACTGCATGTTTATTATTGGTTTGCATGACTGCTTGCCTTTGCGATTGCATGTTTTCTTAAATTGGAGTTTTTAGTAAACTTGTTTTCAAATGCCAAATCAACACCACTCCTGTTTTCAAAACCCCTTAGATGGAATCCACAGATTAGACGCATGTACTATACACGAAAAACTTCACCTACCCACTGCACCAACTCCACTTGCACAATTGACTACCTGTTAGCTCTTATGACTGCATGTAGCCCGAGTCGCATGCAGTCATTGAATTATGCCCATGTAAGTATTTTGAGCCTTCACACCATGAACATTTTTGTGTGATAAATGCATGACTAGTTACTAGTTAGTTTCGCATGAGATCCCTGGGTATGGTCACCATTAAACATGGGAAAGCAACAATGTGATAAAAGACTTGCACTTTGCATTCTTCTTCTTCCTTGTTGTTCTTCTCTCCTTCTTATCATGCCCTAGTCATTCGTCTCACCCCACTTTTTCTTATCTTCTTCGTTCTTTCCTTAGCAGGTGAGAAGCATTTCTTTCGAAGGCAACAAGTAGCATATGGGGACTAGACGGAGCAAACCTTTAAGTGTGGGGACGATGAACAGCTAGGCCGAGGTGCTGAAAGTAATCATATGGTGAACAATCTACAAACTAGGAATATTTGCTACTCCAGTCAAAAGAAGGAAAAAAGAAAATTGTGTATGTTCCCTTTTGTTTTTTTTTTTTTAAAAAAAATCATCAAAATAAATTTGAGCAAAAGGGAAGCACAAGTGGAAGCGGAGGAAAGCATGAACAAAAGAAGAAGACTTCCAGTTCCACCACAGAAGAAAGATCCCCCGCTATAGACCCATCTCATTCGTCTAGCCCTTGTTGCTCCCAGCTGAAGAATGCTCTCTCACCACCTTCTCCTTATTTTCCAGCTAAGGAATCTTTCTAATTCTCTTTGTTTATCCTTTCTATTTCACCCTCCCACCCATATATTCTCCTTCTTTCACCATTTGCAAAGTCTTTTTGATTGATTGATTGCCTGTGCATGTGGATTTTAACTCGGATCGCTATTGTGAAACCAAACTGTGTGCTGCATCATTTGCATTTCAGGAGCGTTAAACACCTAGACCTTGTTCTGAGTGTCAGTGCAAACTCTATTTCCTTGTGAGGATTGCTCGCGACTAGGTTATGTGGGAAAGTCTCTCCCTTAGTTTCGTCATTCCTTGGGATTGATGCAGATTCTATCTAGGCAGGGAGATCGTGTATTGATTGGATGAGGTGTATGTGTGCTAGGTGTGGTTCTTCTATGTGCATGGAGTTGAGGATGTCTATTTCTGATAAGGGGGGGTTTTTAAGTGTAATGCTCGAGGGCGAGCATTGGGGTAGTGTCAGACATAATGCATCAACCCAAGAAAGGGACTTTAATATTAACCAGACCCTCACACACTATTAAGCAAAGTCCAAAAGGCATTCCATAATACTCAAAAAACCCTTAATAAATCACATTTAAACATCGAAATAAACGAATGACATAAATCAACTCTCATACAACACTAGAACAACATAAGAACGACATAAATCAACTCCCACACAACACTGCGACAACATAAGAATGATATTTATAAAACCTAGATCCTCAAAACAACCAAAGCCATAATATACTTAGTTAGAATGCATAAACCAGGAAGGGGTATTAAAAAAAACTTATAAACCAACAAATAGAAAACAACACAATCAATTTTCCACTTAAAACGCCCAATCGTACATAAAAAAACTTTAAAATAAAGTAAAAGGCATAATCCTAACACAAAAAAGGATATACGATTACATGAAACATAACCTAAACTTAAAAAACCATAAATATACAGGAAAAAATCTTGACAAAATCAAAGGCTAAATGAACATATAACCTGCAAAACACTTAATGACGGCAACTCAGAAGATGCAACAATTTTGCCCCTAACAAAAATCACGGCGGCTGCTTTGATTTGGGGGAGAAGGGAATTATATTTTGATAAATTCAAACTAACGAGAGTAAAGAAAGAGAGGGAGAAGGAGGCGAGAGATAATAGAGTGAGGGAATACGAAATCCAAATGGGTTTTCAAATCCATTTTTGGCAGTCCAAAATTGGGGAGGATGTAGGCCCAGCCCTGCCGAACCGAGCCGAGTCGAGCCTATCCCACAACCAAGTTGCACGCTACTCCTGCTCACAGATAATTGCACCTCTAAAGTAGTGAATCTATTGTTTCGTTGACTGCAGTAGTCAACTAAACTAGGTCCACTGTTTCGTTGGCGGTGGTAGTCATAAAAAATAACCAAACGATTCGACTAACATTGTCTTAATTACATATGGTGTTCTTCAATATTGGTTTTATTGGCACAATTATTGTTCAAGACTAAAAAAGTAATCAAAGAATACATAAAAATTGTATGTGCAATATGCATTACTTCAACTTCAAAGCACAAATGAGTTCCTAATTAAACCGTTCTTAATTGTACTGTAAACCTATGCTATATCCTTCATAACGCTGAAAGGTCTTCCTTGGAGCAATGCGAGTAGCTTTAGGCCGTGTAATTAGGATATGGAAAAAGTTACACAATATATTTCCCAACGGATAATATTGAGTAACTACAACTATAATTTTATCGTTTATAAAATGTAGTACTCAAAAGTTTGTGTAATAGTTACTTAATTAAACCACTCATGTGTTGGCTTAATTGTAAAATGTCAAACGAATTAACACATCTAAGCCATGATGTTAGTGAGTACTCCTCCCTCTAAACACCTTGAAATCTCCTTGTAAGGATCAACCTTAGGAGGCTCCTTGATTCATTGCAAGTAAAACTCCTTTTACCTTCAATATTTAATTACTTGTTCTTGTTTCAATTGAATAGAACTTTGGGATTATTGTGTTTATTGAATATTATGGATTCCTATGAATGGATGATTGATTATAAGTTGATTTGAATTCTTGCACCCTATTGGTGAGATGAGTAGAGAGACAATTGAGGGTGAGTGTACCCAAACACTTAGGAAATAGTTGGATGTGCGTAGCCAAACACTTGGGAGTGAGTTAGGTCACAGCCACCAAACACTTGGGAATGAGTCGGGTCAGTGCCACCTAACACTCGGGAGTGAATCGGGTAAACACGTGGGGCAAGATGTGTTTGATATTTTTGTCAACCCGTTGTTCAAATTTAGGATGGTTACATTGGGGAGTGAAAAGAGTAAGCGTGCCATTGAGAGTGGATGTAACCTTGGAAATGAATCGGGTGATCACATTGAGCTAAATATCTTTCAAGGTTTTGACAACTCGTTGTTTGAACTTGAATATATTAATTGGGAGAGTCAAAAGAGTGGGGAATTGGATAGAGAGAATATATTGTATTCTAACATGGATGATCCCTTCTTTTCTAGGTTTGATTCTCCTTTGCAAAAATTTACTTTGGGTTTGGTCAAGGAATTCAGTGCTTATGTGGATCCTTTCCTTTACTACATTCCTAGCCAACGTCATACACTTCTAGTGATATGCGCCGAAGCCAGGACCACAAATTTAAAGCAATGGATTCGAGGATGAATCCTTTCAAAGGGAAAGGTGATGATGCGATCACATATGGCTTCATTTCGATGATGAATGAGCACACATTTGGAGGCCAAGAGACATGCCTAGAGTCACCAAAAGTAGGCGAGATTCGTGCCAACCTGAGGCCACCTGCATGGCTGAGCTTTCCCCCCGAAGTGGTCCGACCAACCATGAAGAGTGCACCTAGCGACGTACCACCAAACACTATAGGCACCTAGCGACATACCGCTAGGAGAAGACAAATAAATTGTCTTCTGAAGTGAGGCTAGCAATATACTGTTAAACCTCTAATGGTATGTCGCTAGAGACATTTTTGGCTTCCGAGAAGAGTGTTTTCAAGGTCTTTTGTACTTAGTATAAATATCTTTCTGCTTCATTTTTCTTCCTTAGTTTTTTATGAGTGTTTATTTCTTGAGTTAGAGAGTACTCCTCCCTCTAAATACCTTAAAATCTCCTTGTAAGGATCAAGGTTAGGAGGCTCCTTGATTCATTGCAAGTTGTCACACCCCCTTTTTCGGTTTTCACTCGAAAGCGGTTCGGGATGGATGTGAGACAAAATCGGACTCGTCTCACATAATGCAAAAAATGAAGTCGCCACCCTATTTTTCTAGGTTTAGGGAACCTAATCGTCATGGCATAAAAAAAATAAAAAACTAAGGCACAATAGGTCTAAACCAAAGAACAATGGTTCGAGGTCGTATTTATAGACTCGGGAAGGTATTAGGCACCCGAGTCACATCCTTTAAAAAGGTTACCGGTAAGCGAGGTGTTTTGAGAAAATATTTTGAACATGTAATTTCGGCCCTCGTAGGAAACGTCACTTTAGTATTCTTAGGGTCGACACAACTTCGGGACAAGTCGGGGCTACTTCGGGACTACTTCGGGATAAGTATTTCTTACCAGAATTGTTACCGTTTCTTACTAAAGTGCGCGATCCATTATTATCATCGGGTCATGCATGATTAATTTACTAAGTGCTCTATCACGGCAAAACTAATATCGTACCATTTTCATGAATGCACAAATAAACCATGTGGGATCGAAGCCACCATACTCATATATCAATGCAAAAATAAAATAAAACAATCATCATGGCATTTAAACGCGAGTGATTTAAACATGTTATGCATGTGAGATTGATTTTAATTTTTCACAATTCTATATGTCATGCGTACGAATAATATTTACGGAAAACATTGAATAAATAAAAGAGGACTAGAAAGCGTACTTTCGAGTGAAGACTTTAAAATTTAACCTACAAAGCGAGAGTGTTAGCAATAACTCAAAAACAATAAATAAGAAAAGCGCACACAAAATTTATTTTCTTTTTAACAAGCAAGCAATTAATTTACATGGCAAACAAACAATTTATTGCATGTTCATGTGAACAATTGTATACGAAAATTAAACATGGCATAAAGCAAATAAAGCATCATGTGAGCAATTTACGATGATTAGGCACAAAATAAAATAAATCAACATACGAAGCATGTGAACATTTCATACTAACACATAGAATAAATAAACAATTCACAAGCATACGAAAATTATACAAGAAATTAAACATGAAAGTTTAAGAAAATAAGTGGGTCGGGCCTCTATTTCTTGCCAAAACAGTGGCTGGCCTTGGGATGAAATCAAGCCCAGTACTCATTTAACCAAGATGGGCTTGTGATGAAATCAAGCCCATCACCTTTCCTTTCCTTTTCCCGTATAAAACCCATCTCCCGTTCTTTTTCTTCCTTGCGTCGCCGGTGCCATGGCCGACGACCAAGGAAGCTCCAATCTGATGAAACACACCCAAATAAATAAAAAATAAAACCAGCAACACCACAACAGTTTAATCAATGCAAAACAGCAAGAGAATTAACCAAAAACAGTGGCGATTTTAAAGAGATCGAAAACACATAATTAAACCAACAATTTAGCAATTAATTAATCCAGGCAATGATCAATTAAATTGAAGCAAGCATGATGATTTTCACTTGGAAACAGAACATTTAAAACAAGTTTGAGTAATTAATTATTTGATTGAAAGCATAAACGAAAATTTAAAGGAAAAGCTAGAGAGAGAAGCTTACTCATCGGGAGAGCTTAACCAAGAAGGAAGTGCAAGAAATTGGGAGTGAGAGTGAAATTAGGTGCCATTTTCTTATTGCTTGAAGGTCTCAATTTATAGGGAAAGAGTTGGAGTCGGTTTGGGCATTGTATGGCCGAGAATCGGCGGTGGAGGTGGAAGAGATAAACATGGCCGGCTTGGTGACCAAGTTTGGGTTTGTGTGGCCAAGGATCGCTGACGAGATATTTTGTGATGATGGATTGTCGCCGGCGAGGCTAGCTAGGAGGAAAAGTGAGGGGATTTCAGATAAGCATGCATTAATGGCTATTAATGCATGAATTTGGATACGAACGAGATATTTTGGTACGAACGAAATCGCTTGAAAATGAAAATAAATCTGAACCGAGAGGAACAAGGTGTGCAGAAAAATAAGACAAAATAACTAGTATACAGTGAATAAAGGAAAAGTTTGGTTTAACATATTTATTTTCTCGTTCGAAAATGTCGAAGGTTTGGTCGCAAAATAAATGCCCTTACGACAAAAAGTGAACGAGACCAAAGTAGATGACGCGAAAGAGAAAAATAGTAGGTAATTGTTGATTAAAGAGATTACGCGCTCGATCTATGGTCCGGGAAACTTACTCGGGACTGATAGAAGTTCGAGCGAAAAGATAGTCGAAAGTACGAAAAATTAAAAGGATACGAAATGACACAGAATATTAAACAAACTAGCCTAGGACCAAGAATCAACAGAAATTTGACCTAGATGAGTTATTAGATGCGATAAGTGTAAAAATGTAAAGTTGTGACCAAAAATCCAAAATTGGGTAGCAACACAAGTAAAACTCATTTTACCTTCAATCTTTAATTACTTGTTCTTGTCGCAATTGAATAGAACTTTGGGATTATTGTGTTTATTGAATACTATGGATTCCTATGAATGGATGATTGATTATAAGTTGATTTGAATGCTTGCCGATTGATTGATCATTTTCGATTGGATTATTAACCGCAAATCATTCTTAAAATTGCCCATAAATTCATCAATATCTGCTGCACTTTTCTCCATCTTTTCCCACTCTGATTCTCCATTTTCTTTGTTTTTCTTGTTCAAAATTGAGTTTTGTCAGGCAACTCAAGCTACATATATTGACACGATCCGACTCATTAAAATGAGACCGGATCGCATCAGGGCGAGAAGTGATTAAAGATGTTGATGAGAAGATGAATGGAGGAGATAGAGAGGAGGAGCATGCCGTTGCAGGGGAGGAGGTGTTGTAAGAGGAGAATACTGGAGGGGATAATGTTGTATCAGGGGAGGAAGTTTTGCTGGGGGAGGATAGTGTTATAGCAGGGGAGGAGGTGATTGCAGGGGATAAGGTTGTAGTAGGGAGGAAAGATTTAGAGGGGCTGCAAAATTTAGGGGACTTAGAGTTGGAGGACGAGGTTACTACAGGTGAAACACAACAGGAAGATGAGAAGTTTGAAGTTGAAAACGTTGTAGAGGAGGTGGTCCCTGATGTGGAGGAGGAGATGGGTAGTTCGGAGGAGAAAGAGTTGGGGGAGAAATAGTGTGTTGCACAATAGAGTAACTAGGTCCAAGAAGTGGTGTGAGTTAAGGGATTCTCGCAAAATGTAGCCCAGTAAGGAAGGCAGAATCCCATACAGACTGGTGTGGGCAAGAAGAAGGGTACTAAGAGGAAGAAGAAGCAGTTGCACTCGAATGATGCCCAGACTAGGGCAACTACATGCACCGTTGCTGATGCCGACATCCTTCACATGTGATATCAGTGGAAGAGATGTGGGGTTACATATATAGAGTTGAAGTATGGGTTATAGAATCATGAAATAGATTTGCTTTAATGAAGTCATTCCTAAAAGTATGTTTGTGTGTGCGTAGCCGCAACACCGTCATGTGCGAGTTTGGCAACATTGGGTAAATCAATTACGAGTTTGACTCGTGAAGATTTTTCAAGCGAAGAAATTATAATTTTAGGTGATGTATGATAATGCATGTGGAAGGAAAGTGGATATGAGTAACTAAATATTTTTGTAAGTAGGGTATAGATAGTGTTGGTGTCGCCTCTGCTTTATGGTACTTGCCATCATTTTTCTGGGTATGGGAGCCCTACATTTAGTGTTTCATGAATTGGTTAAGAACAATAGTTGGATTTTTATTGTTTTATTCGTACACTATTGTAGGCTAATGAACAAGCTGAGGACGGGGGCTGGATCAAAGTTTTTGTTAGATGGAATGTTAGCCCGGTCATTTGCAGGACCTCCTGAGTAGTGTGAAAAGGTAATAAATAATTGTTAGTTTGTAGTTTCCTAATAATTGTGTGAGTAAAATGGTCCATTTAGTAGTTGAAATTGAAATTGATTTCGTAATTGCACAGATAATATTCCTGATGAACCGTGTCCTTGCGAGGCAACGATCTCCCTTAAAGCACTGGTTTTTTTCTATTGTCAATAAAGCGATGGCTAAGATTTATATTTTGGAAAGTTTGCAGACTACTTGGTCCCTTAAATTAAGATTAATTGAAGGGGCACAAGCCGTGCGTAATTATTATATATTATGTCTTACGTGTAATATAAGATTCTATTATTGTCAATACGCGTGACATTCTAAATGTATACTTATTTGGAATGGTCATACGTGAGTGCCATTAAGTCTTCTTTTGACATGTACAAAGAAGCTAATCCAGGAGCAGCAGAGGGACCAAATTTTGCGAACTTCGTGGTAGATCCTGTAATATGCAATCGGCAGGAAAACGTGTAACCACCTGTTATTTGTATTTGTTTTGAAGAAGCATTGCAAACGGTTGTAATTTATCTCTTCAACGATTTTGTTGCAGGCTTGATTGTGGGGTTCATGGTTGCCTGTACATGATGAACTGTGCCTTTCATCCTGGATGTGGTGTGAGTGACAAAGCCATTGTTTATTGTCTGCACTAGCTGCAGTATTGAGTTGTGCCTCTCATCCTGGATTGTGGGGTTTTTTCATTGTTTGTTGTCTGCAATAGCCAAGTTCATGCTTACGATGATTTCTTTTATGTCTATTTTTCAGGCAGAATCTGTATGCCATGAAAATTGTCAGAAAAAACTACTTTATTGGCTCACCATGCACGAGTATAACAAGGTGAGGAGTGAGACATTGCAACGAATTAAAGATGAGTGTGAAAGGAAGAAAGGGTTTGTTAAAAGGCAACGTCGGTGGTGAATTTGGGGGATGACTGTAGTGTAAATTATGCACATTGGATGCCAAACATGATGTGAATGGATGTTGGCCTACTCATTTTTTGGTATACAATCTAGGTTGTCGTGTTTTGTAATTGCTGTTGACTAACACAGAACATCCACCCTTATGCTCATAATTGAAACTTGAAGTCGTTATGAACTTGATTGTTTAGTGTTAATATTATTATTTACTTTTGTCGTGCAAATTATTGGTTCAATATGGTGGAGACAATGGTCGAAGTTTAATTAAGACTGTTTTTGTTGCAAAAAGAGCATCCTCCTAAACAAACTAAAAATTTATATTTGAAACAGTCATAGGTGGCATTTTTTAGTGGTAGAGGTAGTGGGGTCATTGGTACCCCGAGTGTACCTAAGTTATTGTCTATGTGGGGGATAAATACAACTTACTTTAGGTGTTATTTTGACCTAGAGTTATTTCATTGAAAAATACAACCTAATTGGTACTCCGGGTGTACCTAAGTTCTTTCATGTTGAGATTCATCCTTCTTTTGGTGATTAAATTTTGGTTGGCATTGATGGAACCCAATTGGAGAAGTTGCATATGATGTAATGAACAAAAGCTATGCAATATCATTGGGACTTTGCCCGTTTCTAGCTTCTCGTCGCCCTTTGGCTTTGATCAGTATAACCGGCAAGATTAGACTTAATTATTGGTTGTTGGGAATAGATAAATTATTATAATACTCTTTCAATAACGATTGGAATAATAAATTATAAATTAAGATAGACATTTTTACCTAGGTTACACGAGATTCAGCTTGTTATTATTAAGGAAAAATTTAGATAGACATCTTTAAATAACGATTAGAATAATGAATTATAAATTAAGCATGATTGTAGTTTGGAGTTGAATTAAATTTTTACTTGCTCTAAAAATTGGTATAAAATGTGCATAACTTTTTAATTTGTTAAATGAAAAAAAAAACTATCTATATTCTATACACATACTATAAAGCATAAGCAAAAAAGAGAGATTTTTAAGATATCTATGTAAATATCATTATGTTTAAATTTTTTGACACACATGATCGATTTTAATTTTTAATAAAAGATGAAAATAAATTCAATGGATATGTTGTTAAAAAAAATACATCTATTGATGAATCAATGTAATATGAAAATGTATGAAAATGTATGGTGCATGTCATGATGGAAGTTGCATACAAATAAGAGTACCGTACAATCCAACGTATATGACCCGGTGTTTGGAAGGACTCTCCTGATTTTCATGCAGGGGTGAATGTCATGATGGAAGATGTCTATTCGGAATGCACGGAAGAACTAAACTGCTCGGTAGATACATCCAATCGACTATAAGAACTCTTAAGGGAAAAGTGTTGGGATTTGAACAATGGGACTGATGTGTTAATACCGTTCGTACACGTTGGAACATATGGACGCATATGTTATGTTTGTACCGTCATATAATATATTGTTAACATAAGGTTAATTGGGCCAAAATTGATGATTTATTAAAGTTAAGTGGTCCAATCGTCTAATTAAAATAGTTGGTGGGGCGGGGGTAAATCTAGTAATTGTGCAGATTCCGGATTAATTCCGAATCGTTGATGGACCGATTCGGAATTAATAAAAATATTAAGGACGGAATTGATCCCTGGTGGAATTACTAAAAGAAATTAAATATCTCTCTCTAAATTTTAATTAAAGGATAAGTTACCTTTTCAGTTTTAAGAGAAATTGGAAAACTAAAGTTAAACTAACTATAAAACTAAAAGGTAACTTACATTAAAACTTACAGAAAAATTACAGTACTCTCTCTTAGTTCTCCATCCAACCCCACATAGCAATCATCCACTAAAAGATCAAGATTTCGGGATTTCTTCAATTTCATGGCATCATCAGGTACGCTTCCGCATTCCGTTATAATTCGTGTATTAATTGAATTGGTTCGTTCCTACACTGTTGTTTATAAACAACAGTGAATACAATTTGGTTCTAACAATTGGTAGCGGAGTCTATCAATTTCAATTATGCATGGATTGCAAATTTATGATGCATGATTAATTGATTTCATCAAACAATTTTGAAATCAATTAGAAATTTTGGGAATTTAATTATTAGGGATTATGAAATTGAATCCCGGTTGGGAATTGTTAAGTTTTAATTTGCGGATCATAAATCCATCATTGCTGGAATCAGGTTTGATGTCAGTTTGGTTTTTATAAGGAATTGGGAATTGAAATTCCCATACAGTTTGGACAAAAACCAAACTGACATGGAATCGAGAATTGAAATTGTTGTCTTCTCTGCGCATGGAATCCCGTTTGTTTCACTGTGTACGTGAATTCCATGTTTTAATTAAACATGGAATTAATCCCATTTACAATTAATGGGAATTACTCGCGTGGGAATTGAAATCAATTCCATGGGTGTATTCCAATTTAATTGGAATTGCAGTAACCAATAGTGGGAATTGCGATTGTAGTGGGAATTGCAATTAATTTATGAATTGCAATTAATCTAGTAATTGGTAATTATTCATAATCAAGGAATTGATTCCCGTTTATGGGAATTGATCAATTGATCAATTACCTTTTGCAATTGCATTCCAGTTGCTATTTCCTCTACTGGTTTGTGCAGTAATTGAACAATTAATTGCAGTGAATGCATTTAAATTGGTAATTGACAATTACTTCATGGTGATTAATTCATGACAATTGGTAGAATCAATTCCAATTGGTGATAAAGTTGATTCAATTATTTTGAACATGAACATCATAAAGTTTAGGATGTTTGCCGGAGTTTAAAAATAATTCATTCATGAATGAAAGTAGAATAACACTAAGGAAGCTTTTAAGCTTAGCTTGTTTGTCTAACTCGATTAATAAAAGTAGTAAAGTCACCAAAGTGACCTCTGCTGCGGATATTACCGAGTTAGACATTTCAAGTGTGGTGTTCATAATTTCATGCGGATAGTTGTCGGCCCAAAGGAAGATGACTATTTGGCAGAAATTATAAACACGATAGTGATGAATTTCAAGACCTATAGCTATTAAGAGATTTATGCGATTGTTTGATCGGCCCAAAGGAAGATTAAATAATTGGCAAAATTAAGTTATATGATTCACACTATGACAGATTAATTAGCTATGAGTTGTGCTTTAGTCCAAAGACTAGACACAATGTCATATAATTAATCTTTTGATTCAGTCAATGTGTTATTCATTAAGTTTATTACTTTCATATTTTCAGTAAAGTGAGCTGATTAAATGTTGCGTTCTTCCGGATATGAACTCAGCAAGCTCGGTATCTGCCAATTTGAACAGTGTACCGCTATTGTCTTCCAGTAATTTCAAGTTATGGAAGAGAAAGGTAGAGACAACACTGTGTTGTATGAATAAGGATCTGGCACTCTATAAGGATTGCCCTGAGG
Source organism: Viola odorata (assembly GCA_963691705.1). NCBI lineage: Eukaryota > Viridiplantae > Streptophyta > Magnoliopsida > Malpighiales > Violaceae > Viola > Viola odorata. The sequence continues at coordinate 27,749,947 of OY829540.1, read as the reverse complement.
AACCAGACCTTGAAAGTTCTGATAAGGAACTCCAGGCTTTTAAGGACTGGCAGCAATCGAACAGAGCTCGCCGTTTGGTCATACTCAGTGCTGTCCCTATGTCCATGCAAAGCACACTGGATAAGGAAGCTAGTGCCAGCAAGATCCTAGAGATCTTGGCTCGTCGCTATACCCATGCAGAGAAGGTCGAAATTAGCGATACTATTCGCAAATTTTCGACCATAAAGTACAGAGGGGATAGCGACATACGGAAGTATGTCCAGAAGATCATCAACCTAGCTAAGGAGCTGAATAGAAAGGTATGTCCTTGTCTCTTGTTAGTACAGAATCCCTTCTAGTTTCTGTGGCTAAGAACACTTGGTGGTTAGATACAAGAACCACTAAACACATAAGTGTTTCTTTGCAGGGTTGCAGAACATAACTTATATTTGTTGCATACAGTTGATAGCAATAATGAATGTTATGTTAGCAATTGTCGTGGGATAAAGCGTAAATTGCCAACTGAGGATTCATTCAAGTTATGGCACAGACGGTTAGGTCATATCTCCGCAAGGAGAATAGACTGACTTGTGTCAGATGGAATTCTTGGTGAACTCGATCGTACAGACCAGTAGGTTTGCATCGAGTGCATAAAGGGCAAAACAACTAACAAAAGTCGATTTGAGGCCGAGAGAAGTTCGGAAACTCTAAAACTGGTACATACAGACATTTGTGGTCCATTCCCTACGGCATCCTGGAATGGTCAACGATACTTTATCAGTTTTATAGAAGATTTCTCTCGATACAGATACCTATACCTTTTAAAAGAAAAGTCCGAGGCATTGGACACTTTCAAGTCTTTTAAGGCTGAAGTTGAAAATCAACTCGGAAAGGCTATTAAGGCCGTCAGATCGGATCGTGTTAGTGAGTACTACGGTCGATATGATGGATCAGGTGAACAACGTCCTAGGCCATTTGCCCAATTTCTCGATGAGTGTGGGATAGTTCTATAGTACACCATGCCGGGGTCTCAGACCATGAATGATGTATCTGAAAGGAGGAACCGTGCCCTTAAAGATATGGTAAGGAGTATGATTGCCAATACTACCTTACCTACATTACTCTGGGGAGATACCTTAAAGACTGCAGTCTATATTCTCAATAGGATACCAACTAAAGCGACTAACAAAAGCCCATATGAGTTATGGACTGACCGAAAGCCTATCTTAAAGCACTTAAAGGTTTGGGGATGTCCAGCAGAGGCAAGGCCATATAGGCCAAATGAAAGAAAACTGGACTTAAGGATAATTGTTATTTTGTTGGATATCTGGAGAGGTCACGGGGGTATAAGTTTTACAACCCTACTACCCGAATATTTTTTGAGACGGAAAATGCCTGGTTCCTTGAGGATGTTGAGTTTGGGGGGGGAAGATAAACGGTCGGATGTTGTTTTTGAGGAAGATTCAGTTATACCTCCTCATGCAGTTGCTGAGGGTCAGGATGAACTCATTGTTCACATTCCTATCTCTGTCTCTCAACATGCAAGAAACAACATTTTTAATCTTCCTATAGGACCAAATCCACAGGTTATACCTGAGGATCATCAGGAAGTCCATGAAGATCCACAACCGGATCAAACTCAACAACCTCAAATAGTTGAGGACTAGGTAGATATGCCACTTAGGAGGTCCACTAGAGTGAGAAGAAATGCGATTCTGGATGATTATATCGTATTTCTGCAATAACATGACGAGACTATTGACTCTTTGGAGGATGACCCGCTCACCTTCAAAGAGGCTACTAGTTGTTCTGACGCTCAAGAGTGGATAAGGGCCACAGGGGATGGACTCCAATCCATGAAGGACAATGACGTTTGGGAGCTTGTACCATTGCCTGAGAAGAAGAAACCGATAGGTTGCAAATGGGTTTTCAAAACCAAAAGGAATTCTCAGAGCAATGTTGAAAGGTACAAGGCACGTCTTTTCGCAAAAGGGTTCACCCAAAAGGAAGGAATAGACTATAAAGAGACCTTCTCTCCAGTTTCATCGAAGGACTCTTTTAGGACTATTATGGCCTTGGTGGCATATATTGATCTTGAGCTACATCAGATGGATGTAAAGACTGCCTTCCTCAATGGGGATCTTGAGGAAGAAATCTACATAAGGCGACCAGAAGGACTATCCTCCAACGAGGATAGTGAATTGGTTTGTAGATTAAAGAAGTCCATCTATGGGCTCAAGCAAGCTTCCCGTCAATGGCACTTGAAGTTCCATAGCATTATTACTTCATACGGTTTCGAAGTAAATGTTGTGGAGGACTGTCTGTACCATAAGTTCAGTGGGAGTAGATTTGTATTTCTACTGTTACATGTGGATGGCATTTTATTTGCTACTAACGATGTAAAGCTTCTTCAGGATACTAAGGATTTTCTCTCAGATAACTTTGAGATGAAAGACCTTGGGGAAGCATCTTTTGTGTTGGGGATTCAGATACACCGTGATCATTCACGGGGTACCCTTGGATTATCACGAAAGGGTTACATCGATAAAGTACTAAAGAGGTTTAACATGCAAAATTGTAAGCCACATGATACCCCTATCTCCAAAGGTGAGAAATTTAGCCTTGATCAGTGTCCTAAGACGGACTTGGACCGCAAGTTCATAGAGGGTGTACCATATGCTTCGGTTGTGGGAAGCATCATGTATGCACAGGTTTGCACCTGTCCGGATCTTGCATTCATTGTCGGTATATTGGGTAGATACCACAGCAATCCCGGAAGGGATCATTGGGTTGCAGCCAAAAGGGTCTTTCGATACCTGCAGAAAATGAAAGACTATATGCTCACATATAGGAGATTAGATCAGCTTGAGATCATTGGGTATACTGATTCTGATTTCACTGGCTGCTAGGATAGCCGGAGATCGACTTCAGGTTATGTCTTTCTTCTAGCTGAAGGAGCCATTTCATGGAAGAGTGCGAAACAGTCACTTGTTGCATCTTCCACTGTGGAGGCTGAGTTCATAGCTTGCTACGGGGCATCCAGTCATGCTATATGGCTGCGGAACATGGTTAAGGAACTGCGAGTTGTCACTGGTATTGAGAGACCAATGAGGATCTTTTGTGTCAACCGGGCTGCTGTGCTGTACTCTAACAGTAATCGGAGTACGTCAAGGTCTAAGCACATTGATATAAAGTTCCTTGCCGTTAAAAAAAGGGTTCAGAGCAATCAAGTTAGCATAGAGTTACTGCGTACAAACGATATGATTGCGGATCTGCTCACTAAGGCATTGACACCTGTAGCATTTCATGGCCATGTATCGAGCATGGGTGTCATTCAGTTAGATGCCTGAGATTTGTGGGAGTTCGGTTTGTACTATTATAACTTGTATATGCTTTAATTGTGTATTATGTTATTTCACAGTTTATATATGCTCTGAATGTTTGATCTCATAAAGTAAAGAGGATCAGTTGGAAATCTGACAAGTATAGATCACTTGTAATTTCCATGCTGCACATGCACACTGGATCCATGTCGTTAGTTAGTTAGTACTCGTAATCATTATGAGTTTAATTGCTTGGACTGCGATGACTACTCTTTTGGTTCTTGTATTAATGAAGCTAATGGACCGGATTGAATTAAACAGATATATACTAGCATTCGGGGGTTAACATATGATTGTATGACAAAAGGTGGTACTATAAGGAACGCATATTGTGTAGTTGTCCAAGTGGGAGATTGTTGGGATTTGGACAATGGGACATTATATGTGTGTACCGTCATATAATATATTGTTAACATAAGGTTAATTGGACTAAAATTGATGATCTATTAAAGTTAAGTGGTCCAATCGTCTAATTAAAACAGTGTGGGAGGGGTAAATCTGGTGATTGTGCAGATTTCGGATTAATTCTGAATTGTTGATGGACCGATTCGGAATTAATAAAAACATTAAGGACAGAATTGATCCCTGGTGGAATTGCTAAAAGGAATTAAATATTTCTCTGTAAATTTTAATTAAAGGATAAGTTACCTTTTCAGTTTTAAGAGAAGTTGGAAAACTAACGTTAAACCAACTACAAAACTAAAAGGTAACTTACATTAAAACTTACAGAAAAATTACAGTATTCTCTCTTGGTTCTCCATCCAACCCCACATAGCAATCATCCACCAGAAGATCAAGATTCCTGGATTTCTTCAATTTCATTGCATCATCAGGTACGCTTCCGCATTCCGTTATGATTCGTGTATTAATTGAATTGGTTCGTTCCTACCCTGTTGTTCATAAACAACAGTGAATACAATTTGGTTCTAACAAAAAGGAATCAGTCCAAAGGATTTTAAAACACAACATAAAATTATCAGTTGTATGGAATGAATTACGTCCGAAACACAAAGGGCAATCAACCCAGAATAGGCCAAGCGTCGGGTCAGGACATGGTCGACCTTGTCACGACCATGGGCGCTGAGGTAAACACATTGAGAGCGGAGATCGAGTACCAGGAAATCCACACCAGAAGCTTGAGGATCGTCCACCATGAGTTGTTGCTCCTAGCAAATTTGGAGAGAGACGGATGGAATAGAGCTACGCTAATTGGGCACGGTTAGAGTTGGTTGAAGCAGAACAAAGGTTGGTGACTACTCAAGCGCGTTTTAGGGATGTATCTCACCGATTTGAAGACATCCTCCTCGTTCTTAGTGAAAGGATGAGTGAGTAGGGATGGCAATTGGGCGCGTATGGGTATGTTAAAATGGGTATGAGTAAATACCCAACTCATACCCAAAACTAAATATCCATTATAACCTATACCCAATATGCCCAATACCTAATTAGGTATGTAATAGATATCCAATTAAAATTACTTATTTATTATTTCATTTAATAAAAAAAATTATTTTATTTTCTTATAATTAAGTGAAAATTTAGTACTTAGGTTCGTTTTCACCAGTTAGGCTCATTATTTACAATTTTAGCTTAGTTTTTACTATTTTGGTTTGTTTTTTACCATATGGCTTGTTGTTTTTACCATTTTAGTTCATTTTTTACCATTTATGCTTATTTTTTACCATTTTGGCTTATTTTTTATCATCTTGCCTCATTATTTACTATTTTGGCTTGTTTTTTATAGTTTTGACTCATTTTTTACCATTTTGGCTCATTTTTTACCGTTGTGGCTCATTTTAGCTCTTTTTTCTTTTACCGTTTTGGATCATTTTAGCTCATTTTAGCTCATTTTCTTAGGGGATCACGTTCAAGTATTCCTAAAATTTACTCCAATTAATCTTCTTTTCATAAATAGTGTTCGTGTGAAGGTTTTGTTAAGTACTTCTATAGCATAATCTAAGTGTAGTTTGATAAGTCGACGTACTTGATTTCTTTTGCCATAATAAAGATTTCTACATATAATACCGATAAGATCTCATGTACATAAAAAATCTATAAAAGAAATTACACTTTGCCTAATTATAATATTTTCTTATTACATGTGATTTTTGAGGTTGCTCATATTGATTGAGCTTAAATTATAGATATTTTTACTATCTATTTTCATGTAATTTAAATGGTGATTCTACTGATTAGAGATGGATTTCTCTACATGTGCAGAAAATAGATCTGGAGAGGAAGTAAGCAAAGAGGGGAGAATAAAGAGCAAAAATCTGAGCAGAATGGAGCAGACACTTTTCTTGGCCAAGAAGACCCTTCTTGGCTGGCAGAAGATTTTAGCTAAATGGGTATGAGTAAATACCCAACTCATACCCAAAACTAAATATCCATTATAACCTATACCCAATATGCCCAATACCTAATTAGGTATGTAATAGATATCCAATTAAAATTACTTATTTATTATTTCATTTAATAAAACAAATTATTTTATTTTCTTATAATTAAGTGAAAATTTAGTACTTAGGTTCGTTTTCACCAGTTAGGCTCATTATTTACAGTTTTAGCTTAGTTTTTACTATTTTGGTTTATTTTTCACCATATGGCTCGTTTTTTACCATTTTAGTTCATTTTTTACCATTTATGCTTATTTTTTACCATTTTGGCTCATTTTTTATCATCTTGCCTCATTATTTACTATTTTGGCTTGTTTTTTACTATTTTGACTCATTTTTTACCATTTTGGCTCATTTTTTACCGTAGTGGCTCATTTTAGCTCTTTTTTCTTTTACCGTTTTGGATCATTTTAGCTCATTTTAGCTCATTTTCTTAGGGGATCACGTTCAAGTATTCCTAAAATTTACTCCAATTAATCTTCTTTTCATAAATAGTGTTCGTGTGAAGGTTTTGTTAAGTACTTCTATAGCATAATCTAAGTGTAGTTTGATAAGTCGACGTACTTGATTTCTTTTGCCATAATAAAGATTTCTACATATAATACCGATAAGATCTCATGTACATAAAAAATCTATAAAAGAAATTACACTTTGCCTAATTATAATATTTTCTTATTACATGTGATTTTCGAGGTTGCTCATATTGATTGAGCTTAAATTATAGATATTTTTACTATCTATTCTCATGTAATTTAAATGGTGATTCTACTGATTAGAGATGAATTTCTCTACATGTGCAGAAAATAGATCTGGAGAGGAAGTAAGCAAAGAGGGGAGAATAAAGAGCAAAAATCTGAGCAGAATGGAGCAGACACTTTTCTTGGCCAAGAAGATCCTTCTTGGCTGGCAGAAGATTTTAGCTAGGCTTAAGGAAACACAACAGTTGGCTTGGGCCACTTGGCTGAAGACGCGTGTTTGCATGGCTACTTCTAGAAGGCGTGACTGGACATAACTTTGAATTTCACTTCAAATCACAGAATCAAATTTTGAGAGATTTGTTAACAAGGCAACCATAAGTGTAACATGTTCAATACCAGTAAATCTTGCTTATCACCATAGACTCATAATTAGTTTAGCTTGCAACCTAAGATGATCATTGGAGGAACAACATAAAACTTACTTGACCAAGACATTGACCAAGAATGCAACTTTCTGTCATGACCAAGAGAAATTGAACTGTCCAGAAATATATAAGAGTTGTTAGTCTTTAATTCTGCACTGCCTATAGAGTTTTTCAATTCCTTGCTACTTCTGGAACCAACGGGGTTGCACGGTGTTGGTAATTCGGTACCATCACCCCTTAAATAGGCGAAACTCCCCGAAGTGTATTTAGCTAATCCTTTACTACCGGGCCGAACAAGCTAAGCCGAAGGTGTCCATTATTTGAACTTTATGTAATATTCAAAGAAACCACTACCAAAAGAGAAAGAAGAAGAAAAAAAGAAAGAAACGGTGCAATAAAGCCCAAAGTGGGCAAAGAAAAGATCTCAATGCAGACATGCCTTGGCAACAATCTGTGCTGATATGTTTTCTGTCTAATGTATACGCATATGCTTGTGTCAATAACGCGGCAGAATATGAGGCGCTATTGGCCGGGCTCAGAATAGGAAAAAATCTGTCCATGAAAGCCATACATGACGCCGGAGTAATGGGAGACTTGCGACTAAAGATATATGGCGACTCCAAGCTAGTAATAGACCAAGTCTTGGGCAACTCTCAAGCCAGAGAACCCATCATAATTCAATATCTCTCTAAAGTGAAACACGAGTTGATGGATATAAGAAAAAGGGGCATACAAGTCAACATTGAGCATGTCCCTCGAGAGGATAACGCTGAAGCAGACAATCTCGCCAAAATCGCAGCCAACCTGGAAGTATCTATACCTGCTGACGTGTACTTCAAAGAATTATCCGTGCCTTCCTTCATGGAAGAACAAGCGTTGCTCTATATCGAAGAAATTGAATATGACTGGCGAATCCCTGTAATAAAATACTTGAAGAACGATGAATTTCCCGAAGATAACGCCGAAAAGAAAAAAAGTGTTGAAACAGGCGGGACGATGTACATATTACGATGGGAAACTGGTTCGGAGATGTTTCTCTCATCCAGCGGCCAAGTGCATAACGGAACAAGAGGGCCTCCACACTTTACGAGAAATCCACGAAGGAATATGCGGTATGCATGTGTTTGGCGGTACCCTGGCTGTGCAAGTCTTTTGGTCAGGATTTTACTGGCCCACCATTTGCAGGGATTGTAATAACTTTGTACGAACCTATCAGAAATGCCAGGAGTTCTCCAAAATTCCCCGACGACCTGCTATGGAAATCTCCGAAATTGTGCCCCCTGTCCCTTTGCCAAATGGGGAATTGACATCCTAGCCCCGTTTCCAAAAGCAAGATCTCAACTGAAATTTGTAGTCGTGGCAGTGGACTACTTCACGAAATGGGCGGAAGCGGAAGTAGTGGCCAACATTACAATAGAAAAAATATGGCATTTTTTCAAACACCAAGTTATTATGCGATTTGGTGTACCCCATGTGCTAGTCAGGGATAACGGGACACAATTCACAAGTCAATTCTTTAGAGATCAATGCGTGGAATTCCAAATCGAACAAAGATTTTCTTCCGTAGCTAACCCGCAGACTAACAGTCAGGCAGAGGTAACCAATCGAAGTATTATCAGTGGCATCAAGAAAAACTTAGAAGGATACAAAAAGAAATGGGCAGACGAGTTGTCGTATGTGATGTGGGCATATCGCATGACCATTAAAACCAGTACAGGAGAAACGCCCTTCGCCCTGGCTTTCGGCACTAAGGTCGTGACACCGGTAGAAATCGGTACTCTAAGCCTGCGAGTGGCGTACTTCAAGGAAGAAATAAATAAAGAGAGGTTACTAGTAAACCTCGATGCATTACCAGAACTGCATGAAGAAACCCTTCTGAAAATGTTGTATTATACGAGGAAAATGGCGCGTTATCACAACAGGCGCGTTAAAGAACGATTGTTAAAAGTAGGGGACTTGGTACTCAGAGACAAACGAGCAGCCGGACAACGCATGTGGAAACTCAGTCCAAACTAGGACGGTCCATATTGCATTACCCGCGTTATCGGAAACGGAGCATACCATTTGTAAACACTTGACGGTACTCCCATACCAAACTCTTGGAACATAGCTCGTTTGAAATTATACCATCCCAGAATTTGACATATGTCTGCACATTTGGATAGCGTTAGCAATAACATGCGTTAACACTCAAATTGGAAATATTCTTGTGCATTCTTGTGATTGATTACGTACAGATAATGAAGGGTGCCAGGAGTGAAAATCCTATCCTTGTGATGGCCGCTCCTGATAAGACGGCTCACTAAGACGAGGCACGCCCTGGCATACTCAGAGATTCAGTGCTGGGAGTGAAAATACTATCCTTGTGACAATCGTGCTAACATAGGTGGCTCACTAAGTCGAGGCACGCCCCAGCACCGTCGGGAGTAAAAATCCTATCCTTGTGACAACCGCGCTAACATAGGCGACTCACTAAGACGAGGCACACCCCGGCTCCCCTGGGATTGAAAATCCTATCCTTCTGACAACCGCACTAACATAGGCGGCCCACTAAGACGAGGCACGCCCCAGGGAAGCAACAACTCCACCCTGGAAGTGAAAATCCTATCCTTGTGACGACCGCGCTAACACAGGCGTCTCACTAAGATGAGGCACGCTCCAGGGATGCGAGGTTTGAACGCCTGGAAGTGAAAATCCTATCCTTGTAATGGTCGCTCCTGATCAGACAACTCACTAAGACGAGGCACGCTCCAGGTCGAATGTGGAAAGTCGAACTAAATCGTGGTATCCCAGCGAGTAACTGGACGGAAAATACCCGGTGAAGTTGACTGGTGGAGAAGCAACATAAGCAACACCAACAACACCCTGGTACATGCGGGTGAAGTCCCCTAGAGGCAACTAGTGTTTATCATTACATGCTATTTTACTAACACAGTAACGAAACAATTGAGGATGTGCAGGAAAATCGCGGAACCGTTGAAATAAAGAAGAGACCAACGCCCGTGCAGGCGGTAATATCACACGGACTGTCATCATGATTCATGTGGCATGTGTACCACTAACAGAAAATGTTCTGCCACCCTGATTCAAGAAATACTGCAAGAAAATGATGCATCAACATCTATTTATATGGCATTTTCTGTCGCTGATTCGAAATATCTGCATCAACACAGTGCCGTTATGAAAACTCCCGATCCAAAAGTCATCTTGTTGATTGAATTATCTCTTCAAGGGAATGATAGCAATATCTGAGGCAGTAACGCCTCCGGAAGGATACTCTCAATTTGAAGACGTATACGGCGATAACGCCATAATATCTTCTCTTGCAACCACAGATTATATGCTACACGTCGCAACATTATTCTACGTCATCATGAAAATACACATGCCTAGCCATGTCGCAATACCTTGCAGACTCCCTCGTAAGTCCTATTTCTGAAGCTATCTGTCATCTACTATCTAATAAGCAACGTTATTCTATCCTGACATGGGAATGCACATGCTTAGTCATGTCGCGATATCTTGCAAAATACTCGTTATCACATGTCTATGATCCTACTGATTACATGGCAACTCTATAGTTATACTATCTCTACAGGAATTCTTTGGTTTTGCTGCGTTATGGCAGCCCTGCAGGCAATTCCCAGGCCTTTTATCAACGTCATCATCTTAATATCGACATAACTATCTTATGTGGGAGTTCAGAGAAAAAGAAACAATGTAAAGAAGATCAACCATAAAGGCAGATAGCAAGCAAAATACATATGATTGTTCAAAAACCCGCGTAAGGGTTACAAAGCAAAATCCCTCAGAAACAAGAACAAAAAATGGGGCAATGCCCGAAATTCAGAAAAGGTGGCAAAAGAGGCCTATGGCGCTGTCGTCCCGTTGTCCCCCAGCCCTTCGCGATGTTGCGCCTTTGTCTTGTAAAAATTGTCATCTGTAAGGACCATGGACTTCTCCAGACAGACTTGAGTAAGGTCTTCATCGCGAAATGCCTCCTCCCCATAAAGCTACACGAAGCAGTCAAACATGACGTCTGCGGTCGTCTTGCAATACCACATGCATTTTTCCGCCGACTCTCTCTCCAGTGCGGCCTTCTCCTCTCTCAGTGCTACCTTCTCCTCTTCTAGCGCGGCATTTTTACTCTTTTCTGCCGCTAATTCGGCATTAAGTGCAGCCATCCTAATAGCTTCCCACTCATTAGCATTTTTCAGTTCTTCCTTAACAATCGCCAGGGCTGCCGCCAAATCCTGGCGCTCCCCCGATAACTTCTCCGCTTCCTCTCATATCCTAGCGAGTTCTTCTGAAACCTATTGATGAGCGTTGTGCAACTCGTTGGAGGAAGAAGTGAGGGAATAAACTTTCCTTGTCATGTGCCTGGCCTAGTAATGGAAGTTGTGGAAAGCAGAAAATATATCGGAGAGCACCGAATGCACTTGCTCCTCAGGGATCCGAGAAAGAAATACTTCCTCCTCCTCCTGGAGTGATAACACATGGGAGGCCAGCAAAGAAGAACCGCAGAAGAGCTATCACCCCCTACAGCTGCAAACCCAGTCCTACGCAAGCTACCCAAGTCAATTTGATGGGTAACTGGCTTGGAATTGGATAGCGAACTCAAATCAGCCATAAGATGGGGAGCGACAACCTCTCGCTCAGAAGGCGGACACACTGGAGCATTTGAGGGAACAAAAAATAAAGTAGTTGGGGATGGAGGTTGATGAGAAGAAGTTCTCATGACAAGCCCAAAGGAATCATGAGAGTGGTAGGCTGGAAAATCGGACTCCGTTAAGTCCCAGTAAAGCCCATGACTTGAGAAATGGAAGGAGGAGGCGACGTGCCGAAGGAATTGAGAGAAACATGAAAGGGCCCGGAAACACCCGCAGTCGTCAAAGGATCAGAAGCTTGACCCCCAGAAGGCACATTAGAAACAAAGGCGACAACATCCCAGTATCCCTCTCCTGATCAATAACGGGCCCACCCGGCCAGCCCACAACCTCCTCGTTATGTCACAGTTTCTTGCGACGCTGTTGGAATACATGGGACAAATTCATGTTATCTTCTGGTGACGGGTGAGCAGAGGTAACAGCAGTATCCTACAAAGAGAAATATTGAGAAAGATAAGAAAACAAAAGAGAAAGTTAGAAAACGTTAAAAAACACAATGCACGAGATAACGAGGAAATGGAAGAAACACATACAGTGGAAATATCATTAACGGGCACCTCTGAAGAGATTACCACGCCTAAAGGAGGGGTAAGGGTGGCAACACGTCTTCTATTCTTGCTTTTCCTACATGAGTATGAGCTTGCATGAGATCTAACTGATCTTATTAATCTTTAAATCTGCATTTAACTAATCTCATTATAATCTTAACGTGTTTTCTGATTGATTTAGATCTAGCTAATCTAGATTATAACGTGTTTTCTGATTGATTTTAGATCTAGCTAATCTAGAGTTGAATAGATAATGCAGCAGTCATTCTTCTTGGTGATGGATTATTGACCAAGAGGATCGAAGTAGACACCTACGCGCTAGCGGAACATCCGCAAAATGGTACGGGGAAAGGTTAATCAGATCCAGTCCTGATTGATGCACGAGGATACTAATCTAGAGTTGTCTTCCGTGACCATTCATCAACCAATTCAGTAAACCCTTTAACTAGTAAGGTGCTAGTTGGTAAGGCATCATCTCTAAGGGTACCAGAGGTGGTGTTGATATAGGAAGGAAGCAGGGGTCGTAAGCGTACCTTGATTCTATAGCAACTTTGTAGATTAAAGATGAATACCCATGCGTCCAGGATTGCAACTCATATCTCATCGCTTGCTAAACCTCTACTAGGAATTTCTCTCATATTTGATAGTTTCGTCTTGATCTGTGTCTTAACCAAGAACCTCATTCTTGGCCAAGACTGTTTACTTGCTTTATTTATTTTCCAGTTTTTTTATAGTTTTAAACAAAAACCCCTAATTTCACCTAAGTGATTAATTCTGGCCTTTCATCTTGTTTTAAGTCTACCCATTACCTATGGATCGAACCTCTTACCAATATTTGTAATCTTTTGTAGGTACTGATAAGTTATATTTATTTTTTGCAGATTCGACACCCATCACATATAAAGGACAAAATCTATTAATTTTAAATATTTTAATTTTTTTTTTTACAAAATTGCCCCGCCCCTTTTATGACATGAAAAAAAAATTAAAAAAAGTGTCAGACTTCTTCTTCCTTTTCTGTTCACGGTCCATCCTTCTTCGTCTTCCACACTCAACTATCCAATAAAATCCCAATATTGATTGCATCATCATCCACCCTCTATATAACCCAACCCCTTCTTTGCTTCCTTCAAAATCAACAATAGCAGCAAACCACCTCTGACTTTTACACCAAGCATATGGGTTTGTTGTGCTGTTCCAATATTTGAGGTTGTTGCATAGATCAAATGGGGTTTTAAATTGGATCAAGAAAAAGCATAATGAAGAATAAAAGAATAAAAATCTAAAGCATAATAGAAGATGACAGGAAAGGGAGGAAAAATTATTCGATCAAGCCTACATTAAACCTTGAAGAACAAGATGTGGCGCCAAGAGGACCAATCACGAGGAGCATGGCCAAGAAGATAACCCTATGGATTGAGGAGAAGATGAGCAAGGAAGTATTTCAAGAAGAGGGTCAGACCATGACTATGCTCGCCCATCATTCCAGAATGATCGCGCGATTTACCCTTGGAAAAGTCCCTGGCGACATACCGCCAGAAACAAGTGGCACCTGGCGACATACCGCTAGAAGAAGATAAAAAAATTGTCTTTCTAAAGCGAGGCTAGCGACATACTGTTAAGCCTCTAGCGGTATGTCGCCAGAGGCGCCTCCAGCTTCCGTGAAAACTTGTTTTAAGGCTTTTCCCATCACATATAAAAACCTTTCTCCTTCATTTTTCTTCCTTAGTTTTTGTCAAGTGTTTATTGCTGGAGTTGAGAGAATTCCTCCCTCTAAACACCAAGAACTCAACTTTTGAGGATCAAGCATTGGAGATTACTTGATCTATTACAAGTAAAACTCCTTTTAATCTCTATCATTTTAATTTCCTTTTGTATTCAATTGAATGAATACTTGGGAATATTTGATTGCTTGAATATCTTGGATTCCCACTTGGAGTATGATTAATATAAGTTTAATTGATTGTTTCTAATTGAATTTTAACCACAAATCATTTCTAAAATTGCCCAGAAAATCACCCAATTCCGCTACACTTTTCTCCATGTTTTCCAACTCTGATTCTCCATTTTCCTTGTGTTTTCTTGTTCAATTTTGATTGAGTTTTATCGGAAAACTCAAGCTAGATCTATTGACATGATCCGACTCATTAAAATGAGGCCGGATCACATCAAGTGGTAGCGGAGCTAATTGCTAAAGTTTTCTAGATTTTCAATTTTTGAATCTATTCAAAATTGAGCCAAAATTGCTAGATGAAACCTTCGGGTATTGTGTCATTTATGATTATCTTGAGTTTGCTGAAATTTTGGTGAAGAAATCACATCATTTGATTAACGAATTTGAGAATTACCATTTTCCAGCATTTGGTGTTCTTCATGTTCATAGCTGTCAAATTTTCTTTGTAAAATCAACTGAATTTCTTCTTCTTTCTTGGTTGAATCTTGTTGTGTTGAGTCATATAAATTGTTTAGAGTCAAGCATAGTGGATTTCGTACTTATTTTTCTAATCTAGAAGCAAAATTGAAATTTTCCTACCAAAGTGTTCTTGAGCAAGTTGAAGAAAACTTGTGTTTGATCCATTCTTGTCATCAAAATTCTTATACCTTGTGTTTAAAATCAGCATCCATTAATTCTCCTCTCTTCCTTAGAACTTACGTTCACTCAATCATTAAGTTATATAAAAAAAAAGAAGAAGGAGAAACACATTACTGCAGATTTTCTAGAAACATTTTCTGCAACTATGACTTGCAAAGCAAGTTGAATTTTACAATTTGAAAAAAAAAAAGAGAAAAAGGAAAAGAAAAGAAACAAATTCCTTGTGTGTAAGAAGTGAAGACTCAAAAAAAAAAAAGCAAAAGAGGGAAGATGAGTTGAATGTTGTCACTTGTTAAAACACAAAACTAGCCTTTCAATTCTCGAGTTTCATTTGCATTCAGTTTTCTTCTTTCGCCTCTTTGAGTCTCAAAATTGTGTACTTTTCTTGTTGAGTCATGTGGTGATTTCTCAAAGAGAAAGGATTGATTGATAAGTGGATTTTCAATTCACATGACCTGAAGCGCTTAACTTGTAGCTCCAATTCGGGAACCAAGAGTGAGAGATTTTGTGAGAACAAATTTTTTGAGTGCTTAAACACGAGAGCAAACACGTAAGGGAGAGAATTTTCACTAACATTTGCTATTTGTGTAGGTACCAAATGTCCGACGAAAGCGTTGTGGGAAACCATGACATCAAATCCAATGGGGCCAATCCTTCTTGGTCTGCTAGGCTTGAAGCTATGCAGCGGGGGCAAAGGTTAGTTGAGGGATATGTTAAAATCCTTCATGTTGACACAAGGGAAGCCCACAAAACCTCCTAGAACTATGAAATCTAAGTCACGAGAGGAACCATACAAGGAGAAGGTCAAATGTGAAACAGAGCTAATGGGGTATAAGAGTGACGATGAGTATGGGGGGGGAGCATGGGGGAGGCCAACTGAGGCTTTCCACACACACTTACTACGGGTCCCCGGGGAAGAGGCCTTGTCAATGCCGAGGCGCATGCCTTTGTGCTTAACTATCTCCAAGCTCAAAGCTATAGAGCTCATTACAGCCACGATGATCCACATTCAACCATCCGAACACAAGTGGCAAGCCTCCAACAATGGCTAGTATGCCATTTTCGATGGGTCAACGAATATCTCACCAAGGCCTAGGTATCTCCGCCGCCAATGACCTATCCGTGGTCCCGCACCTACAAGGTCGTACTACTCCTCATCATGATAGGGAATTTTATGAGGAATTCCATGAAGAAGAAAATGATTATGTTGATGATTATGAGGAGAGAGCGCAGATGAATAGAGTGAGGAGAGGAAGGTTTCAAGAACCCCAAGTTGATGAAAACTTGAACAACATTAAGGTTCAAATCCCAACATTTGAGGGTACCACGGATCCTTCGGAGTATATCAAGTGGTAGGGTAAGATTCAATGTGTTACTACCCGAATTTTGACTTACGTCACAACTTTTTTTCATTTCTTATTCTTATCATGTCTAATAGCCTGTTTACGTCAAATTTCAATCGATTTTTGATCATAGGCTATTTGTTTTAATATTTCACGTCATTTCACGTCTTTTTAATTTTTTGTATTTTTCTTGTATTTTCGACTAAACCGTATTCTCGGTTTACGTCACACATTTACGTATTTTTTACGCTTATCACATTTAATAGCTCATCTAGGTCAAATGTATGTTGATTCTTGGTCCTAGGCTAGTTTGTTTAATATTCCATGCCATTTTGTGCCTTTTTAATTTTTTCATATTTTTAACTGTCTTTTCACTCGAACCTCTATTGGTCCCGAGCGATTTTCCTTGGACCGTAGATCGAATACTTTATTTCTTTAATTGACAATTACGTACTATTTTTCTCTTTCACGTCATATAGTTTGGTTTCGTTCAATTTTTGTTGTAAAGACATTTATTTTGCGGCCGAACGTTTGACATTTTCAAACGAGAAAATAAATGCGTTAAATTGAACTTTCTATTTATTCATTGTATACTATTTCTTTCGTCTTATTTTTCTACACCTTTTAGTCCTTTCGTTTTGAATTTATTTTCATTTCAAACGAGTCCGTAGCTCGAACCGAAAGTATCCCGTTCGTGCCACAATTAATATACATTGATGCATAAAATTGCAAAATCATCTCAGCCCTTGATCAAACCTTTTGACTCATTTTTAAGCAAAATCAATAGCTCTTTTCCTCCCTTCAACACTTAAGGCCATTACCAATTAAGGCCATTAAATTCGTTCACATCATCACGAGCATCCCATCGCCGGACTGCCTAAGCTACTCGTCGTTGAAGCCCGCGCCCACAGCCACACGCGCCCGTTTTACCACATACTCCTCGCGGCAATCCCCTATAAATAGCCTAGCTCTTCATCCTTAAAACTAACGAGTTGGCACACTCATTCACCACCCCTTTCTAAAACAGTAAGCAAGGCTCAAATTAATTTCTTTGATTTAATTAGTTTGTTTTTCGTTCCACTGCACCATTTTCATTTTAATTTTCTCTTACTTTCGTTTGCCAATTACTTACTTGTCTTGCTGCCATAAATTCCTTCTCAGTCTTTACCTAAATCGTACTCGTCCAAATTGATCATTTGTTTGCTATTTCGTTTGATTTTTATCACTTGTTTCACGTAAGAACACAAGCTTGAGTTTCATTGATTTGCTTGGTATTTGCCTATTGTTTCTGTGGGGTTTTATTACTGTGGGTTTAAGGGAACTTTTGGGGTTGTTGTGGGGTCCAATCCGGTCATTTTGGCCGGACTGGTTCTTCCTTAGTCGCCGGCCATGGCGTCGGCGATGCAAGGAAGAAGATGAAGTGAGGGCCGGGTTGTTTTGGCGCGGGAAGAAAGAAGGGAAAGGTGACAGGCCTTGGCTTAGCCAAGCCCGTTTTTTTTTTTTTTAAGTGATGGACCTTGGCCTAGCCAAGCCCATATGTCTTGATTTCCAGCTGCTAGCCCCTTTTAAATGAATGCTGGGCTTGATTTCATCACAAGCCCAGCTGCTGTTTTTCATTAATCACATGGGCCCGACCCATTAATTTTAACCGAACTTTCATGCTTAATAAATCGTAAAATTATTCGTATGCTCACATGCGTATAATTTGTTTATTTTTAATCGTATGTAATGCTCGTACACTCTTTTTTTTGTAATTATGCCATGTTTAAATCGTATGAAATATTCGTATGCTTTTTTTACAATTATGCCATGTTTAAATCGTATGAAATATTCGTATGCTATTTTTGTAATTTGTGTTGTGACTAATTGTCATAAATTATCCGTATGCAATGAATGAAATAATTTGTTTACTTGTTTTCCATGTGTATTTAATTAATTGCTTCCTTGTTAGAAATTAATTAAATGTTCGTATGTACTTTTATTGTTTATTATTTTTTTCAAACTATTACTAACAGTCTCGCTTTGTAGAGTAAAATTTCAGTTCACGCAACGCAAGTACACTTTCTACCCCTCTTTTATTTTATTCAATATTTTCCGCAAATATTATTCGTATGCTTGTTTATTTAGAAATATTAAACTAGAACTCGTACATTTGTATGCATGACTTTTAAAAATCGTTGAAAATACCCACATGTACAACCTGTTTAAAAGACTTGCTTTTTATGCCATGAAATTAATTGTTATGCATTGATACATGTGTATGGTGGCTTCGATCCCACGCAGTTTATTTGCATTCATTAAATTAGTATTTTGCTAGTTTTATCCATGATAGATCACGTAGTAATTAATTAGTCGTGCATGGCCCGATGATGATAAAGAGGGCTCTCGCTTCAGTAAAAAAACCAATGATTAATCAGTTCCGACCAGTCCTGACCAGAAAGGATTAATCAGTCTCGAACGGTCCCTATCGGAAATAAAAAAAATGCTAAAGCGGTGAATACCTCTGAGGGCCCATAAACAATCAGAAATTGGCCCAATTTTCGTAACAGGATTTCAGTTGACACTCTATGATCGTTTACCCTTTAAATGAGTGGAAAGTGGCCCGATTCCGTGCGCGGGATTGGTTGACATGCTGCGATTATTTACACATTTTCATTTTAAAAAATGTCTTCCAAACACCTTTGTAGCGGTAACTTTTAAGGATGTGACTTGGGTGCCTAACACCTTCCCGAGTCCATAATACGACCTCAAACTGTTGTTCTTTAGTTTAGACCTTTTTGTGCCTTAGTTTTATTTATTTTTTATGCCATGATGATTAGGTTCCCTAAACCTAGAAAATAAATAGGGTGGCGACTTCATTGCATTATGCGAGGCATCCATTTATGCTTAGCATCCGTCCCGAACCTGTTCGCGTAAAAACCGAAAAGGGGGTGCGACAATTTAGCGACTTCACTGTGGACATTTAGGGTCGAAGCCGATTTTATGGTGTTTGTTTTTTTTATTTACTCACTTTATTGATTTGTTTTCATGATTGCTATTTGTTATATACTTTGATCAATTGTCATACTCATGCATAGTGCCCTACACCCAAGGGACAATTACCAAATAGGCTTAGGAGGGTAGTAGTGACGCCCTGGGACACGTGTCCTGGGTAGTGTTCACCAACCCCACTCGGACGAACCCCTAAAATCAGTCGAAAGGTTACCCGGCTCTGCAAGGAATCGGTTGACACTAGCCGACACTTTAGGGACCATTTTATGGTATCGTCCGGGAACTTTGCGGCCTTTAGAAATTAGTCTACGTCAAAGCCTTGCATATGCATCATTTTGTTTGTTAATAGCTTTGATTATCCTATTTTTACGTTCTTATTTTTCTCATATGTGAATAAAAAATGTAGTAAAATAATTTATTAATTTTACTGACACTTGAACTCTGTTTTTATTTTTCTCAGGACCCATTCTGCTTATTCAAAATGGCAGTGCCTACTTTGCTTTCACTTGACACTTTTGGGGGATGAAGTTTTGAGAACCAAGCAGCACGAGGAGATGTACTAAAACCTGGTTTCATCCTTGACATCACGACCAAGGTTAAGGTAAAGGCTACAGACTTTGATGTAACCAAGGTTATGAGGTTAAGGAACAAATTGACCCAGAATGAGGATGCTCAGTTTGAACGTAGCTACGGGAAATTGTTGACAATGACCGATGTGAGGATCGATTGGGGTTGCATCCGGGCAGCCCTGAAATTCTGGGACCCTACTACCATTGCTTCTCTTTCGACGGAGGTGTGGATTTGACCCCTACTTTAGAGGAATACTCCGCTCTGATGTGCTTCGCCTCTCCCATTTCCACCATATATCAGAACGTCCGCCTTGATTCCTCTAGCATCAAAGTTAGGCTTGCTCATGAGTTGGGAATCATCAATCGCGTAAGGAAAGGTAACTACGTGTGGTCTTGGTCAGACATCGAAAAACAGTTTCGAAGGTCCCAAGGGAAAAAGCGCTTAAGGATTCTAGCCTTTGTGATAGTAGGACTCATTTGGTTTCCTAAGAGGAAGGACGTGATTGATTTTGAGGTAAACACCATCAACCCTACGGCGGCCATTCTGGCCAAGACCTTCCGTTCCTTAGACCTTTGCCAAAGAAAAGGGAAAGGAAAGCTTACCTGTTGCACACAGTTGCTGACCGTATGGTTGATAAGTCACTTCAGGCAGATGCCCGATCAATCCTTTTTTTCGAAGAACTACTTGGGTTCGACCCCTTTTGCTAAAGTCATTGATGTAATGGCCGCAAACATTTGGAAGACGGAGGATAAAGATGTTTGGGTCGACAAATTCTTGAACCTCTCAAAAGAGGACTTCAATTGCCATGCCAAGTGGCTATGAGTCGCCAATCCCATAGTTTGTTGTGGACCTTTACCGTGGGTTCCTTTGATTAGGGCTCGAGGATGCGTCCACTATTGTCCCCCACTCGCCTTGAGATAATTTTACATCATGCAAATAATCCACACAACATTTGGCATGACGGATTCAAGTCTACCACATACTACGAAGGATTTGAATCGTCTCCAGTATGCTCATGATTGGACTCATCCCTATTGCCTCGAAGGGCACGTTGTCCCCACCTTACCGATGTTAGAATACCCGCAGTAGAGGAAGAATCGGGCCAACGGTAATATTTTACCCCGCCCAGAAAACCACAATCCTATGGAAGAAAAAGGCGAATCCCGCGTCAGCGAAGGACTTGGTGTCATGGCCCGCTCCCGGTTAGCAAATCAGTTGCACACGATAACAGGACAACGAGATTAGATTGCATTGGAAAGGGAGACCTTGAGGGCGGAAAAATTATATCTAGAACTCAAGGTGTACGAATGAGAAAAGCGCCACAAAGACAATGTCCAGATAGGCTTGGCAAACCAAAGGTTGGCTTTCGATGACTTCAAGAAACATTTGGGCGGGGAAATCCGCAAGAGGGAAGCATCTAGTGCAGTGATCAAAGACAAAGACGCGGTGATAAAGGTTTTGATGACTCACGCCGATGGGAAAAACGAGGAAAGTCGAACCTTGCAAGCCCGAGTGGCTGCCTTGGAGGCCGAAGTAGTAATGCAAAGAGGAGACATGGCATTGCTAGAATACTTTTGGAGTAAGCAAATGGATCCCAACTTCCAAGGTTGACGCCTTCAAAAGAAAAAGAATCGTGCATCCGCTACATTAAATTTTATCTTTTTGCCCAATGTAATAATATTTCTAGACTGTCTACTAACCTTTTATTTGGTTAAACTTATGTTGGTTGTAACCCCTTTTTTGACGAAAAAATCAATGATAATGTTCGTAGTTATTCAGACAATTATGAAATGCATTTTTTCCTTTTTTCGCACATCCAAAAGATATCAAACGACTATCGCCTAGAATCAAAGCAACCTCCCCCCAAAATAAACCACATATAGAGCCCACACAAAAAAAAAACAAAAGGCTAACCTTTGAAATAAAAACACACTAAAAAGAAAAAAGACCAAATAATGATAACATGGAGGTGACTGTTTCTTCTCGGTCTCAGCTACGCACTCTTTTATTTTGGCCGATATGGATACAATTTGCTCGGAGTTTCCACTTGGCTAAAACATGAAAGACGTTGATAACAAGTTGAGGTCTACTTACAAAATTTCAGAATTTTCTGGGTGGCGCATCTCTCACAAAAAATTCAGAATGCAAGGATAGCTACTTTTTCTCAGTTTCAGCCGCACACTCTTTTATTTTGGCCAGCATGGGTACGATTTGCTCGGAGTTTTCACTCGGCTAAAACACGAAAGACATTAATAACAGACACAACAAAAGTTTGTGAAAGAAGAGTCAGGCGCGGCTGATTCGTCATGGATATACGCAAAATTCGAAGGCCACAAGATCGCAAGTAATACATGCCTCCAGCTTTGGCCCCAAATTCTTCCAAAGTCATTTTTGGCCTACGAATGTTGCTCAAAGGTGTTTCCAAGAGGAGTTTTATCATCTGTACTCATCACAGATATGACTTTCGTCACTCAGTTACTCATCAAAACCTCTTGGCATGATGGCCTCGCTCTTCAAATAAAGAATATACTCCTAAGCTCATCACGAAAGGAAAGTTCCGAACATGATAAACATTAGCTACTTGCACGGGTTTGCTTCAAGGGTTTTTGGTTGTAGCATCCAAGACCACATTACGACGTCGGAATGAATAAAAGCTTCCTTCATATTTTCACCAAAGACGCCAATCCAAGATGTGTCATCGTTACCCTAAAAGTGTCAAGTGAAAGTGTAGCCGAAAGAATGAATAAGCAGCATGGAGGCCTCAGGATCGGTCATCACATGCATGTTATCACTTATGCTTATTTCTTCTCACTTCCTTTTTTTCTTCTCAAGTTGACAATAGCTCCTCGAAAGCGAACTACTCCACCCAGGCCCCCCATAACTAGACTTCAATCGCGAAAAATGGCCGAACAAGCTAAAACGGAAGAAGCATGGACAGTTAGAGTAATCGAATTAGAGGAACAAGTTAGGGTTGCTATAGAAAGAGCCGCCTAGGCCGAAAAAGAACGAGATGAGGCCGCTTCTGAGTTCCAACTTGGTTTCTATCCTGCTCAAGCCATAGGACCTACCTCTTCGTCCGCCATCATAGGCTCTTCGATGCCCCAGTCATTTTTCGCTCCTGGGGGTCAATGAAAGTGGGTTGATCCCTTCGTTGTACCCACCACCACGAACCCTGTAGCCAACATAGGTGAAGGAGTTGATATGCCTCTCCAGCACCCTTTGGCTAATCTCACCTTGGACCCTGGTAAAAATCAGATTTGTCAGGAATCCCAGCATCTCCACCCACCTCAGGGCCACCCTTCTACCCAAACTTTGATTCCTGAATCTTCGGGAATTCAGCCTCCTTTTGTCAATCCGACACAACCACCATTCCCAGCGGAACCCCTACTGCCCCTTGGTCCTAGCACTGTCATCACAAAGAGAACAAGTAAGGATAGATTGAGCCAACTAGAGAAAAGGCTCAGAGCTATTGAAGGAACTGACCTCTTTGACCCCACAGGCCCCGCCGACATGTGCATGGTCCCGGGGATCATAATGCCTCTAAAATATAAGGTTCTTGATTTCGAGAAGTGTATAGGGGTCGAGTGCCCAAAGACTCATCTCAAGGCCTATTGCAACAAAATGGCCGAAATGATACACAACGAGCCTCTATTGATCCATCTGTTCAGGTAAAGCTTGGCCAAGCATGCGTTAACTTGGTACATGGGCCTAGACATAGCCAAGATCAAGACTTGGAGGGATTTATCCGATGCTTTCTTCAAGCAATACAAGTTCAACATGGAGGTAGCACCAGACTGCTCAGATCTTCAAGATCTAGAAAAGAAAATCGGTGAATCAGTGAAGACCTATGCTCAAAGATGGAGGGAGCTAGCGGCCAGGATTTCTCCTCCATTGAGCGACAAAGAGCTCATAGTCATCTTCGTGAAGAATTTCAAGGCCCCTTACTACACTTGACTTATATCCAATCCATCGAACAATTTTTCCGACATAGTTCTAATAGCGGAAAAAGTCGAACAAGGAATACAGACAGGGAGAATCATTGTTCCCACTCTCGAGACATCACTTAAGAAAGCACCTCTCATGAAGAAAGAGGTCAGTTTTGTATCCAACCAGTCCAACTATAGACAACCTTTCGCGCCACAACCTTATCACGCGTCATCGCCCTATTCATCGCCTTTTTTTCCTTCACCAATGCCCATTGCTAATGTGGCTCCACAATATCCTGCTCCATTTCCACCTTACCCATATCCTCCACCACAAATACCGCAACCTACACAACCTAGACCATATAACCCACCAAAGAACCCTATCAACCAAACCACCCAAGCTAACCATTGGAATAGGGAACCACCACCAGCTCTTCCCCTTCCCGCGGGAGAAATTTACAAGCACCTCTTGGCAGCTGGGCAGATTATGCCCATTCCTCCCCAACCTATGTTACCACCTTACCCAAAGTGGTACGACCCCAACGCAAAGTGTGAATACCATGCAGGGGCTCCAGGTCACTCGATGGATAATTGCTTCGCCTTCAAAATGAAGGTGCAACAATTGATCAAAAGCGGATGGGTCTCCTTTGAAGGAATGGCCAAATGACCCAACACCACCACCAATCCCCTCCCGAACCACGCTCAAGGAAGCGGAGGGGTTAGCGCCATCGCGGTGAAAGAGATTGAAGATCCTCTCCCTCTCATATTAGGATTGCCAAAGGAAAGACTTTTCGCCGCATTAGTTGAAAGTGGCTATCTATCGCTCTCGGACGAAGGTTTGAGCACATGCTTATTTTACCAAGGGGCAAGTAGTCACGAAATTCGAAATTGTGGATTTTTCGAGGGAAAGGTGAAACAGCTTACGGATTTCGGGGTTATACAAGTTAAGAAGAAAACCCGAGGGGTAGAGGGAGTTAGCGCCATAGTGGATGGATGTCCCGCCCCATATACGTTCAAATGTGTGGCCCAAGCCGACGCTCCCATCACAACGCCACTCAAGCTAGTTTTCAAGTTCGCTCAGAACACTCCTAGCCAAGACTTGCATGTTGTCCCATATAACTATGGGTACACGGTCATTATGACTCCTCCCTTCGCTACACCAATGGCCGAAACCTTCAATATTTGGGGCATAACTCGCACCGGGAGGTGCTACATTTCTGAGGAGGTTGAGAAGCAAAGGATAGCTAAAGGGAAAGGCCCATTGATCCCCGAGGAGACAGTGGAAAAGGCACAAGGAGTAAACGAGCCCGTGACCGAAGGCGATGTGGCCGAATTCTTGAGAATCATGAAGAGGAGTAAGTTCAATGTTATTAAGCAATTTAAGAAGACCCCGGCTCACATCTCCATCATGGAATTGATCCTCACATCAGAACCTCATCGTCAATCCTTCTCGAAAGTCTTGAATGAGGCCTTCATAACCAAGGACATCACCATTGAAGGGGTGGAAAATCTCGTCGGGAGGATCCAAGCGTTAAGCACCATAACCTTCTCCGAGGGGGAAGTTAACCCCGCGGGAACAAGCCACAACAAAGCCCTTTACATAATGGTAGAATGCAAAGGCCACGTCATAGTAAAGGCCCTGATCGATAATGGGTCCGCATTGAATGTCATGCCCAAGCATGTCCTCGAGTAACTACCAATCGACATGGATCTTTTGAAACCAAGTGGAATGATGGCCCGAGCCTTTGACGGTACTATTCGGGAGATCATTGGTAACCTTGAATTGGACATGGTAATCGGGCTCCACACATTGACCCTGACATTCTAAGTCATGGAAATCCAGCTCGCATACAGCATGCTCTTAGGGCGACCTTGGATCCACGCGGCGGGGGCCGTTCCCTCTTCTTTACATCAATGCATCAAATATGTAAAGGACGACGTCCTCATCACGATAAGAGCAGAGGAAGCTTTGATCTTAGCAAAGCATTCTTTCGTACCCTACATCGAAGCTACCGAAATGTTAGAGAGCTCGTTCCAAGCCTTCGAAATCGTGAACGCGGAATGGATAGAGGAGGGATCTGCCATCCCCAAAACCCAAATTCCTGAGGAGGCCGTGCTAGCTACCATGTAACGTCAAAAGATAGCTCTTGGCTAGGGAAAAGGCTAGGAGCCATGTTATAGGGAGCAAAGAGCCTAGCCTCGCCTAAGAACTTCGGAGACTGCTTTGGATTGAGATATCAACTAAGCAAGGCCGATTTCGTTAGGGTCATCAAAGAAAAGAAAGAGAGGCAACTAGCCAAGTTGTTTGGGCACCCAACGCCTCTTTACGGCATGCATATCCCTCTTATCATGGTTGGTATAGCTCCGGATTTCTATATTTGCACTCTCGGAGAAGAAGCGTCTTCTCAAGGTTCGGCCATTTTCGTGAAGAAGTCTGGGGGCCTGTGCGCAACTGGATCGCCACCATGCTTCCTGATGTCTCTCTGTAATTTCTTTTTCGAAAAAAAATAAATATATATGTGCATGCTTTGTAGTTTTTTTTTCTTCTCTTTTTAGAGTTTAAAAAACTCTTTTTGTAGGAACTTACGTTCCTTTAACAAATAATAAATATACGCAAGCCTTTTTCCAAACGTCTTTTACTGTTTTCGTTTTACTTTCAGGGTGAATGTTAATTCAGCTGGTCTTGATGAACCCTATGTCTTTACCGGTGAGGAAAGTATCGCCGCAACTGAAAATGAAGATGGGGTTCCCCGCGAATTGGCCTGTTTAGTCGAGAGTTCAGAGAAAGAGATAGTCCCTTATCAGGAGGAATTGGAAGAAATAAACATGGAGGCAAGCAATGAAAATTGAAAAATTGTTAAGATTGGAACAACCTTAGACTCTAGTCGGAGAGAAAGGATAGTCTCCCTCCTCAAGGAATACTCGGACGTGTTCGCTTGGTCATACGACGACATGCCTGGTCTCGACCCTAACATAGTCGAGCACCGCATCCCATTAAAACCCGAATTCAAACCCATAAAATAAAAACTTCGAAGAATGCATCCCGACATCCTTTTGAAAATAAAAGAAGAAGTTACAAAACAATTAGCGGCGGGTTTCTTAAGAGTCGCAGAATACCCCGAGTGGGTTGCCAATATTGTGCCCGTGCCAAACAAAGATAGGAAAGTCCGCATGTGTGTGGATGTTTGAGACCTTAATCGAGCAAGTCCCAAAGATGACTTCCTGCTCCCTCACATTGATATCCTAGTAGACAGCGCCGCACGCAACGACATGTTCTCCTTGATGAATAGGTTTTCAGAATACAATCAAATTAAAATGGCCACTAAAGATAGCCAAAAAACCACCTTCATCACACCTTGGGGAACCTTTTGCTTGAAGGTGATGCCTTTCAGGTTAAAGAACGTAGGTGCCACGTACCAGCTTGCCGTCGTCACCCTTTTTCACGACATGATGCATAAGGAGGTCAAAATTTACGTCGACGATATGATCGCTAAATCTCATGGAGAAAAGGATCATGTAGATGTCCTAAGAAAAGTCTTTGAAAGATTGCACCAATTTCAATTACGTTTGAATCCCAGCAAGTGCACCTTCGGAGTAACATCCGGAAAATTGCTTGGGTTCATCGTCAGCAACAAAGGCATAGAGGTAGACCCTAACAAGGTGAAAACTATCTGAGAGCTACCTTCTCCCAAGATTGAAAAGAAGTTACGGAGCTTCCTGTGGCGCATCAACTATATCACCCGCTTTATCAGTCAGTTAACACTCACCTGCGAGCCGATGTTCAAAATGTTAAGAAAAAATGGAGATGTCGAATGGGATGAAGATTTTTAGAAGGCCTTTGAAAAGATCAAGACGTATCTACAAAGTCCACCAGTGTTGGTCCCTTCGACGCCAGAGCGCCCTTTACTTATTTACTTGACAGTCACGGCTAGCGCCATGGGGTGTGTCTTGGGACAACACGATGAGTCAGGGAGACGAGAGCAAGCTATCTACTATTTGAGCAAGAAGTTTAACGAATGCGAGATGCACTATTCTGCACTAGAACAGACTTGTTTCACTTTAGCATGGAGCGCCCGAAGACTCAGACAATACATGTTGTATTACACGACGTGGCTGATTTCTCGCATGGATCCTTTAAAGTATATCTTCGAGAAGCCGTACTTATCAAGCCGAATTTGTAGATGGCAAGTTTTGTTAGCCTAATATGAGATCGTATATGTGACATGAAAGGCGGTCAAGGCAAGTGCGCTCACTGATCACTTGGCCGATCATGCCATTTACGAGTACGAGCCTATAAAATTTGATTTCCCCGATGAAGATATAGTGGTAATCGATGATGAAACCACGGAGGATCTAGAAGAAGAAGATTGGTGGACTATGTTCTTCGATGGTGCGGTGAACCTCTCAGGAAAAGGAGTAGGTGGCGTGGTCATAGCCCTGGATGGACGTCAATTCCCCGTAGCGTGCAAGCTGAATTTTCCATGTACCAACAACATCGCCCAGTATGAAGCATGAGTTAGCGGCTTGATGGCGGCAATTAACCCAAAGGTGAAGAAGTTAAAAAATTTTGGAGACTCGACCCTCGTCATTTATCAAGCTCAAGACTTGTGGCAAACCCGGGATTCCAAGCTAATACCTTACCAAAGATTGCTCACCCAACCCATGATAGAATTCGAACAAACCAAGTTTGATCGAATTGATCAGGATAAAAATCACTTCGCAGACGTGGCCTCAATGTTGAAACTAGAATGTGGAGTGATGCTTCAACCATTGAGGGTGGAAGTAAGGGAAATACCGGCATGCTACGCTACATTAGAAGATGAACCTGACGGGGAACCATGGTTCTACGACTTAGTACAATTTATCAAAAATTGGGAGTATCCGCTGGGGGCAAGCCAAAGTACTAAGAAAACCCTTCCACGTTTGGCCTTGGATTTCTACCTCGATGGTGAGGTTTTGTATAAAAGAAGGGTGGATGGAGCCTTACTTTGTTGTATCGCCATCCCCGAGGCCAAAAAGATCATGACCGAGATTCATGAAGGGGTTTGCTCGACACATGCTAATGGGCACATGATGGCAAGATAAATAATGAGACAAGGTTATTTTTGGCTCACCGTTGAACGGGATTGCATCGACTATTTCTGAAAGTGCCATAAATGCCAAATTTACGCGGACCACCTCCATGTCCCTCTTGCTCATCTTTTTATCATCACGTCACCTTGGCCCTTCGCGATGTGGGGAATTGACATCATTGGCCAAATTCATCCGAAAGCCTCTAACGCCCATCGCTTCATCCTCGTAGCAATCGACTACTTCACCAAGTTGGTGGAGGCCGCCGCCTCTTACTCAAACATCACTCAAAAGACAACCATCCGGTTTATTGAGAAGAGCATCATTTGTCGCTATGGAGTTCCTAAAAGGATCATTACCGACAACGGTACCAATTTGAATGGAAAGATGATCAATGATCTTTGCCAACAATGGAAAATGAAACACCGCAACTCCTCACCTTACCGCCCAAAAATGAATGGCGTGGTTGAAGCCGCAAACAAGAATTTAAGGAAAATCATCCAGAAAATGGTAGTCACTCACAAAGATTAGCATGACATGCCCTTTTTTGCTCTACATGCTTATCGAATTGCAATTCGTACTTCTACGGGAGCGACCCCTTACTCTTTGGTCTATGGCATGGAAACGGTGATACCACTTGAGGTAGAAATTCCCTCCCTCAGAGTCTTGGCCGAATCGGGAGTAGAAGAATCAGATTGGGTGACGGTGAGATATAAGCAACTGAATCTCATCTCGGAGAAAAGTTTGGGCGCTATGTGCCATGCATAATTATATCAACGGAGGATAGCTAACGCTCATGACAAGAAGGAGCAGCCTCGCAAGGTCAAAAATGGGGATTTGGTGTTGAAAAAAATCCTTCCACATCAGGAGAAGAGTCAAGGAAAGTGGGCCCTAAGATATGAAGGCCCGTATGTAGTCAAGAGTGCATTCTAGGGAGGTGCTCTAATGCTCACCAAAATGGATGGAGGTGATCTACCAAGACCAGTGAACGCGGATGCCGTCAAGATGTATTTTGCGGAGGAATCTGTAAGTCGTATCTCATCAATTAAAAAGACATAGGGTTCTTCTCGACCAAACCACTTAATGTTTATTTCCAATCAATAAAATGAGAACTTTTTCGTAAAACTTGTGTGTCAAATATTTTATGTTTTAAATGGCAAAAGGAAGCGTGGTGTCAGCGACACCTGGGATTAGTTAAGGTTGCAAGAACCACGTTTGAACTAACCCCACTAATCAAATGCTAAGTTTTACAGGTACATAACAATGATAGATGTGTGCTCTCATGCATAATTTAACATGTAATGTTTTCTCCGTACACCCGAACGATGATTATGAAGAGGCCATTTACATCTGAAACACTATTCAAGAACTTAAGGGTGATACTATGATGGAACTGTTAGAAATGTTTGCAGCAATACTATTATCCAGTTTGAGTAAAGACTGAATACTAGCTCAAACTACAAAACTTGCTCCGCACAGATAGTTGGTTCTTCGCGCGCCTCAGGGAAGTTATCCTTTACATCTTTGCAATTTCCCTTTCCAATATATTGCTTTCACAACTTACATTACCGCAATTTTAAAATTCCTACGATTTACGCTGTTACGTATGTACGTATGCGTACAAATATGTGTGCGTAATGTTTGCTAAAATCCTTAGCTTTCGCAAATTTTTTTCCATATACTATTTGGGCTAAAAAAAAGGAGAAAAAAAAACAAGAAATCCTAGGTCTTTTTTTGAACATTCCTTAGGTCAAGCATGTTCATCATTTTATCACGTCACGAATAACTTGTGCGTTCATTAGAAATTATATAACCATACATGACATGTTCTAGACGCAAGCAGTCACAAACATATCCCTGCAAGCATTTTAGGCCTTCACACCTTATTTCTTTCATGAGTGTAAATGCTAAGCTAAGTGTTAGTTAGATTTGCATAATATCCAAGGTACATGAACCATCAGTCATGGGATAATAGTAAGATGACATTGGACTTTGCTTTTGCTCTTCTTCCATATTTTCACTTTTAACTTTTTGCCCTCAAACACATATTTTGTACACTATGTACGACTCTATCAAACACCCAAAAGCCTCTTATTTTCTCCTAACCAAGTGAGTAGTACTCGACTGCAACCGCTAAACTGGAGTTGAAAATACACATCAAGCAAGGGAACGACAAGAAAGCCCTTAGGGGATCGCTGACAAATTAACGTCAGAAGAAGGCCGAATAAATCAAGACTTGAAGGCCTCTACCGAAGACAGAAATGAGAACGGACCAGGCAAAAAAGAAAGATTGTACTTCCTTTGCTTGCAAAAAAAACAAGAAAAAAAGAAAAAAAAAAGGAGTGTTCAAGGAACACCATCAATAAAACAACAGTAGAAGCAAGTACTTACAAAAAACTGTCAAACATCAAACAACAAAAATGATCTCAAAAGGAAAGGAGATCATTCCCTGCGAATATCACAAAACTTGGGCACAGTGCCCTCAAAACAATCTTGAAGGAACATCTCCAATGAAGATTCAACAATTTGCGGACTTTGCCCTCGCCACAATCTAATCGTCGAGCATCGTTCACCATAATTTGTCCTCATCGCAATCAGTCATTGAGCACAAACTCATTAAAACCTTTCGCCAAAAAAAAAAGAACACAACACTTTTCCTTTTCTTCTACAAGTTCCTCCTTTTTTTTTCCCTTGCAAATTCCTCTTGATTATTACCAGGCCCATGCATGTGCATCTTTCACTCGGATTGACATTGCAAATTTAATTTTTGTGCTATGTTTATTGCATTTTTAGGAGTGTAAACACATAGCCCTATTTTCTGAGCGTGAGCGTAAACACTAATATCTAGTGAGGATTGCTTACGGCAGCATATAATGGGAAAGTCTAGTTCTTGAGGTCGTTATTTCCTGAACAAGATGCGGACGTTATCTAGACTTGAATCAATCATGTTTATATAACGAAAATTGAACGAACGATTCCACCGAAAAAATACTTGAGTTGGTTTTCTCTTAAACAAAGAGATCATTTTCGGTCCAAACAAAAAGACTTGGGGGCAAGCCGAGGTTTAAATGTAGGAATATGCGATATTTCTCACATATGCCATTTGCTCTCTCTTTTTCCATCTGTTGCTACTTCGTGTTTGTTTCCTCCTTATTTGCAGAATACAGATATGGAAGTCAACTTCGGTAAAACTTTACGTTGTCATGGGTCTTCGATCACAACATCGTTGTAATGCCCTCATCTTGTATTTTTTTCAAAATCCAATCAACATCGAATGGAGAACGTTACCACTCCTCAATCATGGGTCTTCAATCACAACATCGTTGTAATGGCCTCGTCTTGGATTTTCATCAAAATCCAATCAACAACGAATGGAGAACGTTACCACTCCTCAACCATGAGTCTTCGATAAGAAATCATTGTAATGCCCTCGTCTTGGGTTTTCGTCAAAATCCAATCAACAGCGAATGGAGTACGTTACCACTCCAATTAATTTTGTGCGGCGGTCCATTTCCCCCACCATTACATCAAAGTCCGAAGTTTGCGGTATCCCCCGCTCGGATCTTGTCTCTACATCAAAGTCTGAAGTTTGCGGTATCCCCGCTCAGATCTTGTCTCTTCATCAACGTCCGAATTTTGCGGTATCCCCACTCGGATCTTGTCTCTTCATCAAAGGCTGAAGTTTGCGGTATCCCTGCTCGGATCTTGTCTCTTAATCAACGTCCGAATTTTGCGGTATCCCCACTCGGATCTTGTCTCTTCATCAAAGTCTGAAGTTTGCGGTATCCCTTCTTACATAACATCTCTTCATCAAAATCTGAATCTTGTGGTATCCCCGCTCGGACCTCATCTCTTCATCAACGTCCGAATCTTGCGGTATCCCCGCTCGGATCTAATCTCTTCGTCAACATCTGAATCTTGCGGTATCCCTGCTTGGACCTCATCTCTTCATCAAACGTCTGGAGAGCGATAGCCTCGCATGGACATACATACTCACCAAAAGAAATGCGATGGCTTTCAACCACTCACCAAATACGGTGGCTTCCAACCACTCTCCAGCTTATTTCATGCGGTGGCTTTCAACCACTTTTCACCTCAAATCACACGGTGGCTTCCAACCACTCTCCATTTCAGTTCACACGGTAAGTTCGAGAGAAGACCACCCTCCTCAATATCCGAGAAGACCATCTTCTTCACTATCAGAGACATTTCCCTCAATATCCGACCAAAGGTACGTTGCTTTGAACCCAAGGTACGTTCCAAACTCTCATTTAAATTTCTGTCAAATGTATGGACTATGAGTGCTACCCTCGCCCTACGTAATTCTACATTTCTACATAATTATTCTCCTCCTTGAGCGGCTACTTTTTTGCATATCTAAATACTCCTCCTTAAGTGACTACTTTTCTGCATATCTAAATACTCCTCCTTGAGCGACTATATCTTTACATTCATGTCTATCTACTACTCCTCCTTGAGCGGCTATATTTTTCAATTCATGTCTATCTACTACTCCTCTTTGAGCGACTATATTTTTAAATTCCTGTCTATCTACTACTCCTCCTTGAGCGACTATATCTTTAAATTCCTGTCTATCTACTACTCCTCCTTGAGCGACTATATCTTTACATTCCTGTCTATATACTACTCCTCCTTGAGCGACTATATTTTTCAATACATGTCTATCTACCACTCCTCCTTGAGCGACTATATTTTTCAATACATGTCTATGTACTACTCCTCCTTGAGCGACTATATTTTTCAATACATGTTTATCTACTACTCCTCCTTAAGCGACTGCTTTTCTGTCTATCTAAAATACTCCTCCTTGAGCGACTATGTTTTTACATAATTCTATATTTCTGCATAATTATTACTCCTCTTTGAGCGACTATTTTACATTTCTTGCATGATTCCACATCTCAACCGGTCATGATGTATTCAAAACATGGTAAATAGTTGGGGCAACCATCTTTATTGTTAATCAAAAATCTCAGTTACACTGCATTTTTGATCAGACAGTAAAGAGGGGGCAACTGTTGCTACCCGAATTTTGACTTACGTTACAACTTTTTTTCAATTTTTATTACTTATCACGTCTAATAGCCCATTTACATCAAATTTCAATCAATTTTTTATCATAGGCTATTTGTTTTATTATTTCACGTCATTTCACGTCTTTTTAATTTTTTGTATTTTTCTCGTATTTTTGACTAAACCGTATTCTCGATTTATGTCACACAATTACGTATTTTTTACGCTTATCAAATTTAATAGCTCATCTAGGTCAAATTTCTGTCGATTCTTGGTCTTAGGCTAGTTTGTTTAATATTCCGTGTCATTTCATGCCTTTTTAATTTTTTCGTATTTTTAACTATCTTTTCGCTCGAACCTCTATCGGTCCCGAGCGATTTTCCTCGGATCGTAGATCGAATACTTTATTTCTTTAATTGAAAATCACGTACTATTTTTCTCTTTCACGTCATCTAGTTTGGTTTTGTTCAATTTTTATCGTAAAGGCATTTATTTTGCATCCGAACGTTTGAGATTTTCAAACAAGATAATAAATGCGTTAAATCGAACTTTCTATTTATTCATTGTCTACTATTTATTTCATCTTATTTTTCTGCACCTTTTAGTCCTTTCGGTTTGAATTTATTTTCATTTCAAACGAGTCCGTAGCTCGAACCGAAAGTATCCCGTTCGTGCCACAATTAATATGCATTAATGCATAAAATTGCAAAATCATCTCAACCCTTGATCAAACCTTTTGACTCATTTTTAAGCAAAATCAACAACTCCTTTCCTCCCTTCAACACTTACCATTAACAATTAAGGCCATTAATTTCGTTCATTATCACCTCCCGCCCAAACCGACTTCCTTTCCTTTACCCTCAGCCAAGCATTCTCTGCTCCTCATCATCACGAGCATCCCATCACCGGACTGCCCAAGCTACTCGCCATTGAAGCCCACACCCACGCCCACACGCGCCTATTTCACCACATACTCCTCACGGCAACCCCCTATAAATAGCCTTGCTCTTCACCCTCAAAACTCACGAGTTAGCGCACTCATTCACCACCTCTTTCAAAAATAGTAAGCAAGGCTCAAATTAATTGCTTTGATTTAATTAGTTTATTTTTCATTCCACTGCACCATTTTTGTTTTAATTTTCTCTTGCTTTTGTTTGCCAATTACTTGCTTGTCTTGCTGCCATAAATTGCTTCTCAGTCTTTAGCTAAATCGTACGCGTCCAAATTGATCATTTGTTTGCTGTTTCATTTGATTTTTATCACTTGTTTCATGTAAGAACGCAAGCTTGTGTTTCATTGATTTGCTTGGTATTTGCCTACTATTTTTGCGGGGTTTTATTACTGTGGATTTAAGGGAATTTTTGGGGCTGTTGTGGGGTCCAATCTGGTCGTTTTGGCCGGACTGGTTCTTCCTTAGTCGTCGGCCATGGCGCCGGCGATGCAAGGAAGAAGATGAAGTGAGGGTTGGGCTGTTTTGGCGCGGGAAGAAAGAAGGGAAAGGTGACGGGCATTGTTTTGGCCAAGCCCGTTTGCTTTAATTTTTTTTTTAAGTGATGGGCCTTGGCCTAGCCAAGCCCATCTATCTTGATTTGCAGCTGCTGGCCCCTTTTAAATGAATCCTGGGCTTGATTTCATCACAAGCCCAACTACTGTTTTTAATTAATTACATGGGCCCGACCGATTAATTTTAACCTAACTTTCGTGCTTAATAAGTCATAAAATTATTCGTATGCTCACATGCGTATAATTTGTTTATTTTTAATCATATGAAATGCTCGTACGCTCTTTTTTTGTAATTATGCCATGTTTAAATAGTATGAAATATTCGTATGCTTTTTTTTACAATTATGCCATGTTTAAATCATATGAAATATTCGTATGCTATTTTCGTAATTTGTGCCATGACTAATTGTCGTAAATTATCCATATGCAATGAAAGAAATAATTTGTTTACTTGTTTTCCATGTGTATTTAATTAATTGCTTGCTTGTTAGAAATTAATTAAATGTTCGTATATACTTTTATTATTTATTAGTTTTGTTCAAACTATTACTAACAATCACGCTTTGTAGGGTAAAATTTCAATTCACACAACGCAAGTACGCTTTCTATCCCTCTTTTATTTTATTCAATATTTTCCACAAATAGTATTCGTATGCTTGTTTATTTAGAAATATTAAACTAGAACTCGTACATTCGTATGCATGACTTTTAAAAATCGTTAAAAATACCCACATGCACAACCTATTTAAAAGGCTCTTTTTTTATGGCATGAAATTAATTGTTATGCATTGATACATGTATATGGTGGCTTCGATCCCACGCGGTTTATTTACATTCATTAAATTGGTATTTTGCTAGTTTTATCCATGATAGATCACGTAGTAATTAATTAATCATGCATGGCCCGATGATGATAAAGAGGGCTCTCGCTTTAGTAAAAAACCCAACGATTAATCAGTCCCGACCAGTCTTGACCAGAAAGGATTAATCAGTCCCGAATGGTCCTTATCTCGGAAATAACAAAAATGCTAAAGTGGTGAATACCTCTGAGGGCCCATAAACAATCGAAAAGTGGCCCAATTTTCGTAATAGGATTTCGGTTGACACTCTACGATCGTTGACATACTGCGATTATTTACTCATTTTCATGTTAAAAAGTGTTTTCCAAGCACCTTTTTACCGGTAACCTTTTAAGGATGTGAGTCGGGTGCCTAACACCTTCCCGAGTCCATAATACGACCTCGAACCGTTGTTCTTTGGTTTAAACCTTTTTGTGCTTAGTTTTTTTTTATGCCATGGCGATTAGGTTCCCTAAACCTAGAAAATAAATAGGATGGCGACGTCATTGCATTATGATAGGCATCCATTTATGCTTAGCATCCGTCCCGAACCTGCTCGGGTAAAAACCGAAAAGGGGGTGCGACACAACGCATCTTTAATTGCCACCAATATTTGGAGAGTAAGAAGGTGAGACTTACCGCAATGGAATTTGATGGATACACGGTAAGTTGGTGGGAGAAGGTTTGTAGAGAGAGACATGGGGCAATGGCCATCCGAACATGGGAGGAGATGAAACAAGTCATGAGGGAGAGATTTGTGCCATCCTTCTACAAAAAGGACTTGCAAAATCGGTTGCAAGAACTGAAGCAAGGAACCAAGTCCGTAGGCGACTACTACAACAAGTTTGAGGCTCTCCTCACCGAAACCAACACCCATAAAGATGAAGAGGTAACCATGGCCTGCTTTTTGAATGGTGTGGATGAGAAAATTAGATATAACTTGAATTGCGTGATTTTGTGAATTTGTAACCTATGTTACACTATGCACTCAATGTAGAAGCAGATGAGGCCACCAAAAGGAAGAATTTCCCTAGCCGAAACACCATCACCACCAACACATACTCAAATCCTTCCAAGACACCATGGAAACCATACCAAAAATACCAACCTAAAAACCCACAACATTGCACTCAACACCAAATCCTTACACACCTTACACAAAGCCACCTCCTACTACAACACCAAACAACCAAAACACTTCCAATGTACCACCTAGAAAACACTCTTCCAACATTGAATGTTTCTAGTGTCATGGGAGATGGCATATCTCTTCTGAATGCCCAAATCGGAGGGTGATTGTCATTATAGAGGGAGTGTATGAGACAGATAGTGAAGAAGATGAGGTTATTAATGAGGAGGTTCATAGGGAAGAGGAAGAAGTAATGAGTAGTGATGGGGAAGAAATTAACCGGGCTTCGGCCATGACCTTGGTTGTGAGGAGGAGTTTGAGTGCACATGCCTAGTTGGAAGATGCATGTGTTGAGCAAAGGGAGAACTTCTTCCATTCTAGATGTGAGGTCCATGGTAAGATCATCTCCATGATTATGGATAATGGTAGTGTTGTTGATGTCGCAAGTCACATTCTAGTGCACAAATTGGGTTTGCCAACTACACCCCATCCCAAGCGTTATTCCCTTCATTAGTTTAATGATGGAGAGGTTAAGGTCAAGGAGCAACTGCTTGTGAAATTCAAGATGGAAGGGTATGAGGATAAGCGATTATGTGATGTGGTGCCAATGGATGTGAGTCGTCTTCTTTTGGGGTGTCCATGGCAATTTGATAGGAAGGTGATCCATGATGGACACACCAATAAAATTCAACTCACCTACCACGGTAAGAAGTTCATTATTCCACCTCTTTCTCCATCCCAAGTCCATAAGGATAAAAAACAAATGGAAAAGGCTAGCACCGAATTCTATTGATAAGATTCAAGATCGTGTCTGATCGGAACGGCGGCGATCGGCGTCGGATGTACCTGCAAAGCGCAGGAGGGGGGCTCCGGCGTAGACACTCCGATGCCTAAGTCAGTTCGGGGGTACAAAGTAACAAGAGGTTCTGCTGGGTGATCTCGATCTTACCTTCTGTTTAAAAAAGTGAGGATATTTATAGGCCTCGATGACGATACCTGGCGATAACAGTCCAGGCGATGTATGGTGATGACGTAACGAGCGATGCCAGCGGGTGACGTCATGAGCGATATCTGACGGGGTTGCCGGGAGCGATAACCTCGCGGTTCCCTAGGATGGGATGGTGTCGTGCATACAGAGACGCGTGAGTCCCCCCTCCACTGATGTCGACCATCCTAGGAATCCTTTGCTGATCCCTGGGCGATATGAAGATATACTACGGGACTTATAGGAATCCATCCCGGCAGGAGCCGCAAGTGTAGTAGCACCGTGAGGGTTGTCTTGATTGTTATCATAAGCCCAACTGAAAACGAGCCCGAGTGTTTACCAAGGGCTATTGTTCCTTCCACGATGGGATCCCTTCCCTTCGAACGCCCGGGTTCAGAGCATCGTACTAGTCTAAGGATCTACTTTCATGGGCGGTCGAACGTCGCTATCCGTCTGGAATCAGTAGGAATGGGTTTCGCAGACACAAGTGTTCTTTCTTTCCTTTTCGCTTGGCAGAGTCAATCTTGACACGATTTACACTGACATCTGTCGATGACTGGTGCAGCCTTCCTGCCACGACCGTTTATGATATCACATACCTTTGTGTTCCCCATGACTTTATTTCACGTCTTTCTCAAGTTCCGAAACTCTTAGCAAGGCAGGGACGTCAATCGGGGTTTATCGCTATTTGAGGGTAACGGGATGATTCACCTTTTACGGACTTTTTCTTCAGAGGTCCATCCCTCGAAGCCTATAAATCTGGGAGTTTCCTTTATGCAGGATCATCCTTTCTTTTGCTTTCATAAACTTCCCTCATGGATCATCTAACTAAAAAAATTCTCCTCTCCAAGGGCCATACTCTCAAGAACCTTAATGATGGTGACATAGGGTTCTTGGAGAACATGTTGATTAAGACTTCCGAGGACATCTTGGAGTTGCAAGGGATGCTGACCCCACTCCATTCCAGGCTGGGAGTTATATCTCTGGAAGATTTCAGTCCTCTAGAGAGCGTGTCGAAGCTGGCTGCCTCAGTCGCTCGGATTCAAGTGGTGATCGCCATGCTGCAGCAGTGCAAGGATATGCTGGGGTGCTGCCTAAAGGGGATGAGAGCCACCTCCCATGATCTAACTCTGGTCATGGATTCCCTGAGAGACCTTCCCGTGACTCCCGAAGATGCTGACTCTGACACGTGACGATGGTGGCTCCTTTCGAGCCTTTTTCCTTTTTAACGTTGTACCTCTTTGGCCAATAGGCCATAATAAATAAACTGCTTTATCATAATAGTCGCGACTGTTCTTCTTCTATATTGCATCTTTTGTCTTTTTCCAGTTTGAGGTATTCTTAGCCCAACTGAAAACGATTCAGCTACTGGGTGGTTTTCTGGTTGGTTTTTCTGCATTAAATCTACGCCGCTGTTGTCCTGGCAACTGATTGGGAGATTTTGCGGTTTTCCTTGATTCAAGTAAGATTTCAACAGGCGTGACTGCAAATCCTTATTTACACTTCAGGCTATACACGTGTACACCCTCAAGGGTCGGGTTAGAAGATCGAAGATCCTTTTTTCCCGATTTTTTGGCTATTTAAGGGGATCCTCTTTCCCTCATTTTCATTCATCTCCTTGTTCGTTTTTCCTTTGATAAGTAATCTGCGATCTCATGGTTGATTCTCATTTTTTAGATACGACCGCACGAGATTCTCCACCAACTCCTCCGACTTCTCTCGATTCGGATAATCCTCCTCCATCGCCTCCTTGGAGGCCGCCTGTTCGCCGACGGTGTCGCAAGAGACGGAGGAAAGATGCTGCGAAGGCATCTAGATTGTTCTTTGATTCTCTTGCTTCTTTCTCTACGAAGGGGAAAGAAACGTCTTTCCTTCCTAGCGAGTCACCACAAGGGACTCCCTCTGCCTGCTCAACCGTTGAAGCGGTATCGCCAGCTATTAAGGAGGAGTCAGATCGATCATCCGCTCGCGTAGGGGAGAGGGTTGAGGAACCTTTCCCTTTTGTTGGTGAGGATCCATCGCTTTTAGGTGAGGATGATGATGACGTGGTCTACTGCTATGGCATCTCCTAGTCTTACGGCGAATAGTTGGGCATACCATGCCTCTTTGTAGATGCCCTATGCCTTTCCCAAAATAATAAAATGACGCTTTATTTTCTTTTCGCTCTCCTGCCGCTTTTCTCCCTTTGTTTTTCCAGGATTATCGCGGAAGTATGCCTTTCGCTGGGTGCAACCGCCTTTCAGTTTTCAATTAGTAACTGTCTTCTCCCAAAAGACACTGATGACTGCCCACGTGTCCTTTTCCACTCTGCACGTGTTTTATTTTTACAGGCTGTTTCTTTTTTAGGTTTAACCTTTATAAGGAATTCGCTCTTCTCTTTTAGTAGTTTTGCTAATATTTCAAAATTCTTCGTATTTTCTCTCTTCTGTGCTTCTTTCTTCCCGAGGGGTTTTACTGCAATTGCTCGCCGGTGCCGACGGCCGGTTCACTGGCTCTCTGCTCCAGGTATTTTGTTTCTCTATCGCCATAGCTTTACTTTTCCAGTCCATTATGTCTCGCACTAGACCCTCTGTAGTTATCGAAAATCCCCTAGATCCTGAAGTTAGGAGAGCTCGTAGTGTTTTTTATTGTAATGAGGTTTTGAGGGCTGAGTTAGAGGAGAACGGTATCACTTTTCCCACGGGATACCGCCCCTTTGTCCCTTTGAAGGATACTCGGCTCACTGATGCCATGTGGGGGACGTTCCGGTTGGTTTATTTCAAGATGTTTACCTACGGATTTCGTTTCCCACTTCATACTTCTCTGATGAAACTGCTAAACCATTACGATCTCAATGTTGTTCAAATAACTCCACCTTCCTGGTGTGGGCTTTACGCCTTTCTTCGTTCGTGTGAGATGAAGCGTATTTTCTCTCCATCGCTCGATCTGTTCCGTACATTTTTCACCTTGAGGTGTCGCAGCTGCTTGGTGGATATTACCCCAAGATGGAATGATGCCCTTGTTCGGTTCTTCTGGCGGAACTTTCAAGGTTTCGAAGAGAACGTGGACAACTGGAAAAATGACTTCTTCACCCTTCGCTTGCCCTCTCGATATTGGCGCGGTGGTTTCAACCGAGAGATTACCAGTGCCGCTTGGCAAAAACCAGATGTGCTGTCTAGTATGGATGTATCTAATGTTAACGCCCTGCTAGAAATAGAAGTGCCTTTCCGCATTCGGGAATTTGCTCGGTTCAGGCCTTTGCCAGAGTGTGTCGTTGGTGAGTTTTTTCTTTTATCACCTTATTGCTTCGATTTTCTTGCCATACTAAAATATTTTATTGGCAGGTAATGCTGAGGGTCGCTCCTCCGGGGAAGGTGACGCTCCTCTAAACGTGGTGCCGCTTCAGATATTACCTCCTTCTCCTCCACCTGAAGGCTCTAGTCGTCCGCCTATTCCACCGCGAGGAAGGACAAACAAAACCGTCACGACACGCAGCGCATCCGCTCGACCTTCCCGTTTCCTTGAGAATTGGCTACCGTCTCGCAGTAAGGGAGTGGCCCCGAGTAATCCTGTGATTGAAGAGGTTGACAGTGATAGCGAAAGCATGGATACCGGTTCTGAGTTGCGTCATGCCACCCTTGCCCAACGGATGAAACTTAGGTCGAGAAAGAGTGAACCCGCAGGGGAGTCAACCGAGGACGATAGCGAAGAGATCGCCGCCGAAACAGAGCATCTCGTAAAGAGAGTTCGTAAAGAGAAGTCTGACCCACCAATTCCTCCCGTGGAGGAAGTCAACGCGGTTCCTACCGAGAGAGTTAACGCTTCACACGTTGCGGGTCCCTTGCCAGTGACGGAAGTTGTCGAGGTGCCTTCTGCCATTCCTCCCAAAGTTAACGAGGCTTCAGCAGTGGTGGGCTCTCCCATGACGTCTCGTGGTCCTAACTCTCCGATCCACTCCTTTATTCCAGATGTGAACTTACCAGTTTCGAATCCGATCGCTCCTCCTAACCGTCCCCCACAGAAGCCTCAGCCTTTGTTTCTTTCTTCGATTTCAGGCATTGGTGATTCCGCAAAAAGTTGTTCTCCTCCTTATATCGCCAATCTTTCCCTTCAAAGCCTTCAAGGCCCCACCACATATCAGCTGGACTTGTCTTCCCTTGGTACCGACGGTCTTCGCGCTTTAGGGATATCAGACCTACTATCGCGAGAAGAGCCAGTGGGCCCAATAGTGGGGCAAATGTTTACTTCTTCGAAGGACAAAGAAGAGTTCTTGTGGCATCCTCCTGAAGTACGACATTCACGCCTTCTGACTGACATGCTGGCTAGTTTCCGCGAGCTAAATTACATTTTTAAAGATCAGCGTGACAAGGTTCGGCCTTCTCTTGATTTGAAGGGAGAACTAAGCGCTGCCTTAGGGAAGGTAACGGAGTTGTCGCAGCTTCAGGAGCGAAACCGGGCGGAGTTGGATGACTGTCGTGCGGAGCTTGCTCGAGAAAAATCGAAAGGGAAGGCTAAGATAGAGCTTCTGGAGGC
The DNA here is from genome assembly GCA_963691705.1 of Viola odorata. Taxonomy (NCBI): domain Eukaryota; kingdom Viridiplantae; phylum Streptophyta; class Magnoliopsida; order Malpighiales; family Violaceae; genus Viola; species Viola odorata. The sequence goes on along the minus strand of OY829540.1, from coordinate 27,707,356 downwards.
GGAATTGGTGGTGGCTGACAAAAAGAATATCTTCCTTCGCGAAGAGATAGCGTCTCGTGATGCGGATTTGGCCAAAGTACCTTCAAAGATAGCCTGGTGGAAGAACAAGACCATGGAGGTTTGTATCGCTGAATTTATGAGTCTCCATCGCCAGGGAACTGTTAATTCGTCAGTGCTGGCCAATTACGCTTCCAAGAGAATGAAGGATCTGGGCGAAGGTGAGGGAGATCTTCCTTCTTCTAGAGAAGAGCGGGGGAATGGTGACTGCGATGCCCGCGAGGGCCCATGATTAATCGAGGCTGCTCCATTTAGAGGATTTTTTGCTTATTTGTTTCTTTGTCTTCTAATAACGCCTTATTGTGCGACAATATCCGTATTTTACTGCTATTTGATTTTTATTCCGCTTTTTCGCGTTAGCTCAAAGCTGCCTTTTTAATTAACGTCATCTTGCGTTATCTCCTTTCTTGTGATATCGCTCTTGTTTTTTCCAAGAAATGGTACCTGCTTTTCAGAGCATTTAATGATTGCTATCCTCTGATTAGAAAAGTCGTGATTGTGCAGGCACACGTGTCCATTTCTTCTGGCGCTGCGGGCTAGCGTGCTCGAGAACTTTATCAAAATCGAAGTGTTGTAGCGCTTTTCTAGGATTGCACTCATTGCCTGAGTCTGTTCCTCATGTCGCTTCCATGCAACGATTGTGGCATCCGCCGTTTCGTTCGATTACTAGGGTTATAAAACCCAATATTTATTCTTTTCCTTTTCTTTTATCATCCCACTTTCTCATATTTTCTTTTAGCCGTCTTGCTTTCTCCCCACTATTCAGGGCTCTTCGAAGTGCTTTTTCTCTAAAGGTATTTCCTTTCTCCTCCATCGTCTTCTTCATCTTTTACTTCTTTAATTCTGTCATGGCTAAGACTCGCCGCTCTGAGTCGAAATCTGCCGATGAGAAAAGGATGGATATTACTGCTAGTGTTATGACATCTGAGGCCGCTCTCCGTGAGCATTTGGCCGCCCATAATGCTGATATCCTTGATGATTATAAGGCCACTGTTGCCCCTGAGTCACTACGTTTGAACAGCGTTTTGACGGGCAATCGTAGGGTCTTGTACGCGCAAATGTTCCGTTATGGTTTTCGGCTTCCCATCGACTCTTTCGTAAAAGAATTGCTTGTTGCTGGCGATCTGAATCCGTCCCAATTATCCCCAAATGCGTATTGTTGTGTTTATACTTTTCTGGAACTTTGTAAATACAAAGGGATTACTTCCCCTTCCCTTCTACTGCTCAAATCTCTTTTTAAGCTGATGAAGTGCCGGGGAGTGATAACGATATCGCCCCGTTTCGACGATGACTCTCTCAAGTCCTTTACTTGGAAACTCCTCCACATCGAGTCTTCTATTGATGCTTGGAAAAAGGAGTTCTTTGTGATAGATCTTTCTGAAGATCCTGGTTCCTGGTGGCGATCTGGGTTTAATCAAAACGTCGATGATAACGTCTGGAGCCGACCAGGGACCCTTCCTCAGCGTGAACAAGACTGGTTAAACAAATTGCTCAAACTGGAAATCAGCGTTCACATTCGTCAAGTGGCTTGTAGAATGGACATTCGTTCTTGTGTTAAACGTGAGTGTCGCGTTACTCCCTTCTTTGTTATCGCTGATATTAATGTTGACGTTATTTTGTGATCTCGCAGCGACGGATCCCAACTATAAGCCCGAAAGCGTGAGGAGAAGCCTGAAGAGGGCTCAAGAAAGAGAAGAAAAGGAGAGAGCTACCTCCACGGAAGCTACTGATAATCCCACCGAACTGCCGGCTACTTCCGCGAGTCTTGCTCAAGTATCCTCTTCTTCGGCTGGTGAGGGGAATACTGACATTCCTTCAGGCGTTCCCATCGTGACCGTCGCTGCTCCTCCTGCCCCGCCTTCTTCTTCTTCCAAGGCTCCTAAGGCCATTGCCAAAGGAAAAAAGAAGAGAAAAACAAGAAGTGTTGCCACCTTCTCCGGACGCGGCAGGTTCTTCAGAGGTACCTCTTCCCACCACTGCTACAGTAAGGGTGCCTTTTAGCCACGATATGCTACATTTCAATGTTTGTCGTTGTTTGATTTGTTTCTCTTTTCTATATTTCATATGGCGTTCTTGGCAGGACACTATCGCTGTCGCTACCTCCGCTCCTCCCTCAGGCGATATGAATTTGGGCTACATGCTGACTGGTTCTAAGAAGAGACAGCGGCTGGAAGGTGAGGGGGGAAATCTATCTTCCTCTACCACCGGGATGGAGAACAGACCTGCGGACGGTTTCGACTGCACGACTGTTCCCCAGGGGGGCATTCCTCAGAATTTTTGGCGAACTTAGGCACAGACGAGACTTTCAGGATTTTGCCCAATTCTTTCGGAGGTCCCGTTCACGCATATTCCTCCAATCTGGGATATCAAGAGGGCTTGGAGGATTTTTCAGGCTATCAGCCTCATGGTGCTTATCTTGCTCCAGGGGGTTCGTCCACACAGGTTCACCCTCCTTTTCCTCTGGCGTTTGTTCCTTCGAGCATCCCCCTGTCGCACCGTTATGGCGAAGGAGGTGCCACCTTCAACTTTGCGGCGGATCTTAGTCCGATAAGTGGAGTTGGCACTGTGACCCATCAAGTTGGACTGTACGATCTGCGTAACACTGGTTTGGCGGCATTGGCGGGTGATGGCTCGGATGAAGTTTTGGCTTTGCTGGCTTCCCAAGTATTGGCGTCTGCGGCAAAACGGGAGGCTTTCCTTTCCAAGACCGAGGTTGATAGGGTGAACTCATTACGCTCCAGCCTTTTTACTAATATGATGAAGTTCCATTACTGGGCGGAGGAGGCGCAGCGTCAGGCTGCCTCTCTTTCCTCCTCCTTGGAGGAATTATCGTGAGAGCGGAATGAAAAGAAGTTGCTGGAGGAGCGTACGCAACTATTGCTGGCCCATCAGGAGCTAAAGAAAGAACATTCTGATGCCTTGGCGGCGGAGAGGGCCAAAAATACTGTCTTGAAAAATGAGAAATCATCCTTGGCCAAGGAGAAGGTTGCCCTGGAGGAAGAGTCGGCCGATAGGAGTCTGTGGCATGTCGAGCAGACTGCCGCTATTTTAGTCGATTGTTTTGAGGAAGTCCATGGGGTCATCAACATCCGCGTCATCCCCTGTTTCAAACAGACGCAAATCAGAAACATTAAAAGAGCCATGTATGACACCATACTCACAAGGGAGATCCAAGCGATATGTGTTGTCGTTGATCTTTTCGACTATTTTGAAAGGACCATCTCCTCGCGGAGAGAGTTTCTCTCATCGCTTCTCGGGGAACCGTTCACGTCTTAGGTGTAACCACACCCAATCGCCAACCTGAAAAGAAATAATCTTGCGGCTGTCATTGCGCTTGCGCACAAGGCGTGCGTTAGTCTTCTCAATGTTCTGCTTGGCCTTAACGTGCATCTGTTGGATAAGATCTGCTCATTGTTTTCCATCTAAGTTGGCTATATCACTCAAAGGTAAAGGTGCTAAATCAAGTGGAGTGATCGGATTAAAACAGTAAACAACCTCACAGGGGGAACAATTTGTTGTGGCATGAATAGCTCGGTTGTATGCAAACTCAACAAATGGTAAATGATTCGTCCATTTGGACGTGTGCTTAGTGACTAATGTGCAATGAAGCGACCCAAGCGTGCGGTTAACCACTTCGGTTTGTCCGTCCGTTTGAGGGTGGCATGAAGTAGAGTATAACAATTTAGTCCCTAAGCGGCTCCACAGTATGCAACAAAAGTGGCTTAGGAATTTCCCATCGCGATCACTAACAATGCTAACAGGCATCCCGTGGAGGCGGACTACCTCCCGAAAGTATATCTTTGCCACTTTCAAAGCGTCATGTGTGTTTTTACATGGCAGAAAGTGGGCCATCTTTGAGAATCTGTCGACTACAATGAAAATGCTATCATGGCCGTCCCATGACTTGGGTAATCCTACAACAAAATCGATGGACACATCGGTCCATGGGTGGGACAGTACGGGTAGTGGCATGTAGGCTCCATGGTTAGACGCATGTGACTTAGCCTTTTAGCAAATTAGACACCTAGCGACTACACGAGTTACATCACATTTCATTTTTGGCCAATAAAAATGTACCTTAAGCATGTCAAATGTTTTAGTAATGCCAAAATGACCCATAAGACTGCCATTATGTGACTCATGCATAAGTAAATCACGCAAGGAACAAATAGGAATGCATAGGCGTTTTTGCCTAAATAAATATCCATCATGTGTAAAGAATCTCACATCAGCTTGTGCATCAAAGGTTTTATAAATTTCACTAAAATCCACATCCTCAACATACATAGGAATAATCTGTACAAATCCTAGGAATTTGACAGATAGTGAAGAGATTAAGGCATACCTGCGGGACAAGGCGTCAGCCACGACGTTGTCCTTTCCTTCCTTGTATTTGATGTGGTATGGAAAGGCCTCTAAGAATTCCATCCACACTGCATGCCTTCGGTTAAGCTTGCTCTGGCCCTTGAGGTATTTGAGGATGAGGTGGTCCGTGTGTACCACAAACTCCCTCGGCGTGAGGTAGTGTTGCCATACCTCAAACACGCGCACCAATGCGTATAACTCCTTGTCATACGTAGGGTAGCAAAATTGGGCGTCCTTAAGCTTCTCGCTAAAGAAGGCAATTGCTCGCTTCTCCTGCATCAGCACGGCTCCTATTCCAATGCCACTCACGTCGCACTCAACTTCGAAGGGTTTGTCGAAGTCTGGAAGGGCTAGGACGGGTGCGTTGGACAAGTCACTTCTCATAAATGCGCCACATGTTCATCAACAGATTTAGAGTATATTAAGATATCATCAAAATAAATGACTACAAATCTGCCTGACGTGCCTAAGTACATGATTCTTTAGGCGCATAAAAGTGCTCGGCGCGTTGGTGAAGCCGAATGGCATGACTAACCATTCGTATAAACCATACTTAGTTTTAAACTCCGTTTTCCACTCATCACCCTCATGCATCCTAATCTGATGGTACCCACTCATTATGTCAATTTTAGAGAACACAATGTTACCACTAAGTTCATCTAACATATCGTCTAAACGTGGGATTGGGTGGCGATACTTAACCGTAATTTTGTTGACTGCGCGGCAGTCAACACACATCCTCCAAGTGCGATCCTTCTTCGGCACATGAATGACAAGAATAGTGCACGGAGAGGCTCTCTCTCACATACCCTCTGGACAGCAGCTCGTCCACTTGGCGTTGCAACTCCTTGGTCTCCTCGGGGTTGCTCCTATACACCGGTCGGTTCGGGATGGAAGAGTCGGGTACGAAGTCTATACGGTGCTCAATGTCACGGATGGGGGGAAGTCCTGGTGGTATCTCCTCGGGCAGCACGTCCGTAAACTCCTGCAAAAGAGTTTTAAAACAAGGGAGCAAGTGATCTGTAGGGTTAGTGTTAGTCGCGTTCAAGGAGAACGACTTAAAATGAATAAGAATAAGAGGTAAAAATGAGTCCGACGACTTTTGAACCGTCAATGCTTGCCTCACATCTCTCACACTTGTGAATATATTTAATTTCTTCGTATGCTCACTCTTTTCACACGGGCTGTTTTTATTTCCCTTTTTCCCATTCGCATCTCTCCTCTCATTTTTATTTTTCTCACACCCGAGCTCACTCTTTTCTCAGGGGCTGTTTTGACTCTCATTTCTTTTGTCACCCAATGGCCGAGATAGTTCAAACTCAGCACTAGATTTCTCAAGCCAAAGCTGGTCCTCTAAGACCTCTTTTATAGTTAGTGGCGCTAGAGTGTATTTGACACTGTCTTTCTCTAAGCGGTACTTGTTGCTCTTCCCTTCGTGGTGGGTGTTCCTATCGAATTGCCACGGCCTTCCTAGCAACAAATGGTTGGTGTGCATAGGGACGACATCGAATAAGACCTCATCCTTATATTTTCCTATGGCAAACGACACTAGCACTTGCTTAGTGACCCGTAGCGTGTTGCCATCGTTCGTCTAAGATAGGGTGTACGGCTTTCGATGCCGAACAACGTGTAAGCCAAGTTTGTGGACCAAAAGTGTGCTTGCATAGTTAGTACAACTTCCATTATCAACAATCATAGAGCATATCTTAGTCACTATGATACAATGAGTGTGGAATAGATTGGCTCATTGCTCCTCATCGCAAGTTTCTGTTTTCGGTGCGGCACTCAAGTTGCGCCGAATCACTAAGGTAATTGATGGGGCCACTCCCTCTCCTTCTTCACCCTCCTCTTCTGTCTTACTGTCCTCACCCTCTTCTTCATCCATATCTCTGTCCTCTTCGGAATCTAAGTCCCTATTGTCCCGATAGATAACAATGCGTCGGTTCGGACATTCCCTTTGCATATGACCGCGGCCATTGCACTTGAAACACAGAATCTCCCACGAGGGTTGGCGGTCAGTGGTTTGGGGTGTTTGGAAAGTAGCTTTTGATGGAATAGGTGTGGTGTTTGGGGTTCTAGAGTTGTAAGCTAGGGGTATTACTTTTGGTGGTGTTTTGGTAAAAGTGGTGGTTTTGTTCCATGGCTTTTTCCAAGGTGTTGGCTTCGGGTTTTGGGTAGTGTTTGGGGTATGGACTTTCTTCTGTCTTTCCACTTGGATAGCGAGGTGGAGCATATCCTCAATGGTTGGATATTGTATGACCTCAACGGCATTAGCAACCTCCCGGTTTAACCCACTCAAAAAGCGCGCCATGGTGGCATCCTCGCTTTCTACCACTTATGCTCGGGCTATCGCCATCTCCATCTCACTATAAAATTCACTGACACTCCTAGATCCATGGGTGAGAGTTTGCAACTTACAATGGAGGTCTCGGTGGAAGTAACTTGGGATAAATCTATCCTTCATAACTCTTACCATTTCATCCCAATTGTTGACCGGACCCATCCCAACCCTTCGCCTAGTGATATGCAATTGATCCCACCAATGGGCAGCATACCCAAAGAACTCTACTGAGGCTATCTTAACCTTCTTATAATCAGAATAATTATGGCACAAGAAAATTGCCCTCATCTTTCGTTCCCAAGTGAGGAATGCATCCATCTCGTCAAACCTCTCGGTGATCTTGCGCATCAACGTTAGCAAGTCAGCTTGCAATTGCGACTCCGTGCTCTTGGCCGATTGGTCTGACATCTGAAATCACAATGAAATAGACAAACGTAAAATTGTCCTATCTAAGCACTCCCTTACGTGTTTAAGTTTCTCATGTTTAAGCACTCTAATATTCTCACAAGTCACTCTGAACAATCTTCTTCAATCAATCCAAGATCCGTTAGACTCAAAGAATGTCAAGAAACGCTTCCAATAAAATTTCACAGACAACTCAAGTTTTGAAGGAATTATGGATGTGATATAACTGATGGATTACTTTGACAATTAATCAAACAATTATAACATAGAATGGATAGGTCAACGTATCACAAGAGCTCAAGAAACACAATTGATTTGCAAAAAAAAAAAATTTGTATTAGTTCGGATTTGTTTTAGAACTAGTCTATTAGCTTCCCGATTTGTTTCTTTGATAACTTTCAGATGAATGCTCCGTTTTCTATGATTCTTGTTGAGTTTGAACACTCTTTTCTTGCTGATTTTGATTTTGTATGGATTGCAACGTTCTTGATTCATTAACACACTGAAAATTTTGAATTCGCTTACTGTTCTGTTTTTGTGAGAATGTGTTGTATTCCCTTTTTTTTTTAATATATAAATCGCAAATACTTGAAACAAATATACTGACACTTTGTGGGATTTTATGTTTTCTTGACTCAAAGAAGATAGCAAATCAAATGGCTTGATTTGTTACCTAAACAGACGCAACTAGGGGTTAGTTTCGACTTGCTAACACAAACGGGGACGCAAAACAAGATTGGTATAGATTTGGCTAAGGAAAACAAGGAAACCAATCTTAACAATTGAAAACAATAATTAAAGGGTAGTTATCATTTCGGTGAGCAGCCTTTGCTCCGCTACCAGCTGATGTGGTCCTTGTATGTAGGACACGCCAATTAATGGATCGCTGCTCAGTGATAAGGATTTGAATGCGGAATAATACTAACTCGTCAGAAACGATAACCCTCCTAAGCGCTTTACCTAGACAACCTGGACGAAATCTTTCGAGGTTCTTCAAAGGAGCCTGACCCTCCTAGGTGCAATACCTAGATAACCTAGACGAATGATGAATTGAACGATAACTTCGATTTTTACTTGAGGCTAGACGCGGCTTATCAAACCGGGTGTAGAACAAGGATCTTAAAGATCAACTGAAGAAGACTCTTCTGTGTTTAATAAAACTAAACTATGGAAACAATGAAGCGACATGCTCTTCTTAAGGAAAGAGATCCGTAAAACCCTAATTTAGGAAGTTCACTTGTGCTTAACTTCTTAGAAGCGCTTCTAATTATTTATCTACTTAAAATAAACTCCACCTAGATAAACAAAGTCAGAACAACTTAAAATAAAGTCAACCAAGGTTCTGATCGAGTCTAAGTTCGGTCGGTGGGACAAAAGGCTCGAGTCGGATCCGATGGTGGCCCGTTGGGCTTTATTTATGTGCCCATAGGGTGGAGTTGAAGGTCAGCACATGAGGGAGATGCACGCTAGTACAGTCAATGCGCGAGGCGCATGCGCAAGAGGATATAACAGAGTCAGCCCGAGCCAAGGTGAGGAAGATCAGCGTCGAATGGAATTCTGGAGAAAATACAATACCCTTCTATGTGTTTAGAAGGACGAGGCCAAGTTTCAAGTCAATCTAGCATGGGGATCAAAAGTTGACCCGAGTCAACTTTCAGCCAAGCGTTAGGCGCGCGCACAAAGGCATATGCGAACTGAATTCGAGCCAAAACGCAAACCACTCGAGCGTTTGGACTAATTCTAATTGCAATATATTTCTAAGTCCAAAGGCTAGTTGGTGTCAAGATTTGGGCTGGAACGTAAGAGCAAATTGGAAGATGGCCCAATTAGAGTTTGTGTCGAACAAGGATACTATGAGTCAAAGTGCGACTTGGCTTGAGGACCGATTTCAAGCTTAATCAAGATTCTAGAATAAGAGAGAAGACTCCAGAAGTTAGATAGAGTAAATAATTGTATTTTATTTATTTAATTAAGTTAGAGTTAAGATAGAATTAGAAGCTCTAGTCTTAGTGAAATTCGAACCTGTAAGTTCATTAGTTTTGTAACACTTGCGCCTATTTAAAGGTAGCCTTCTTCATTAATCAAATCAGTCAGAGATTACAGAAATTCAATATACCACTCAATCGTTCCCTTTTCTATCTTCTTATTCTCTCGACTCCGGAGCAAGCCGTTATTGTGTTAACTTAGCCATGGACTCATTTAGGGCTAGTGAGGCCTGGCGTTTATGGACTCAAGCATGGAGGTGCGTGAACTAGTGTTGCATAAGCAAAGCATGGCGTTTGTGGATTCAAGTGTGGACGTGCGTGAGCGAGCGTGGGCGATTCGTGGACTCGATCGTCTTGGGGATTGTGGACTCAAATCTCGGTGGGAAGGATTCGCAAGTAGATTCCTTGCAAATCAGGTCTCAGGTGCCAGTCAAGTACTCAGTATGTTAAAGACTGGATTCTCTTTAAGGTTCGACTAGGGGGAACATAGGCGGGTGGATTCTCGTCATTAATCTAAACTCGGAGGGTGAATTCCTTCCAAACGTATCTTAGGGATTTTCGTTCTAATTTCGCGCCCCAAACCTACAAGAGAACTAGATCGTCACTTATGCGCATCCTAGCTATCTAAGATCATATCAAGGGTAGCAAGGTGTTCTAGGTTTCGTAAGAAAATCCCATCTATCTTTTCATTTTTGTTATTTAATTTTTGTTGAGTCAAAAAGAGTCACAAAATTAAAAAGTGTCTTTAATTTTCTGTTTTGAGTCTTAGTCGATTTAGAAGTTCTAAATCAAAGTTGAGTCTTGTGTCAAGTTCGATTAAGGAGTTTATTTAAGTCGAAAAGAGAGTCATAGAAAGAGTCATAAAAATAGTCCATAAAAAGTGTCATAAAAATAGAGTCAAAATCATATTTCAATATATACAAGTTGGAGTCCGATTTCAACACAAAAGAGTTTGTTGGATATCTGTGTCTCTTAGGAATCTGAATCAAAAAGAATTAATCGATTCGGACACAGGAGTCATAAGCTGCACCCGAAATACTAAATTGTGTTCACCGAAAATAGATTTTGCACTTTCATTATTTAAGTTTGATTAGGTGATTAAGATGGCTGAAGCAGTGCTTGAAGCCGAGAGGGATGAGGTGGTTAGGCTCATGAAGAAGCTGATGGTGCGGTTTGAAAACCTTGAGGACAAACAATAGACATACGAAGAACAATTGAAGGAGTTGTTTGCGCGGTTGCGCAATAAGGAGGATGGACCGAAGCATGAAGAAGATGACTTCGAAGAACCTCATGGGGATCGGAGGAAAATAGGGAGAGAAGGTCAAGTCGATGACAACCTTGGAAGTATTAAGTTAAAAATTCCTTCTTTCAATAGGAAAGGAGATCTGGATGTGTACTTAGATTGGGAGAGAAAAATCAACTCGCTTTTTCTATGTCATAACTATTCCGAGGAAAAAAAGGTGAAGCTAGCCGCTGTTGAGTTTGAAGGATATACAACCCATTGGTGGGAATAATTAAACTCAACTCGAGAGAGAGTCGTTGTAGGTTTGGTTGATAATTGGGATGATATGAAGCGCTTGATGAGGAGAAGGTTTGTTCCAACGCACTTTCAGAGAGATCTTCATCAACGACTACAAACCCTAACACAAGGCAACAAAAGCATCGGAGAGTACTTTAACGAGATGGAAATCGCATTAGCTAGAACGCAAATCCATGAAGAGACCAAAGCCACAATGGTGAGATTCCTTAACGGATTGAATCGGGAGATAACCGATAAATTAGAGCTAACAACATACAACTCTTTAGAGGATATATTGCACTTGACGGAGAAAATAGAAAAGCAAAGAATTCTTAGATGGTTGAAAGTTCATCATCGACTAAATTGCCAAATTGGAAGAAGTCGACTTGGACTAAGGGTGAGGCGATGATCGTTACTCAAATGTAATAATATTTCCTGATGCCTAATTGCACAATTAAAAATGTGTAAAGGGCAAGATAGGATCGAACCACAGAGATTAAGGGATAAAAACTCACTTTAAATGTATGACAGTAGCAAATGCAAACAAATAAAATGGTAACTCAAAGGGGGGGTTTTGTCGATTGATCTAGTCAATCTATCACAGAATCGGTTGCTAACAAAACAATTAATTAAAAGCATATATCGAGGGCATGAAAGTAAAGAATAATTAAGGGCAAGATAATAAAGGAAGACTGTGAATAAAGATATTAATCAGATGAGACGGGAACTTAGCAAGGGATGTTCACAGGTTGCATGAAAGATTAATTAGTCATTGGCTCAAAGATATTCCATCCTCATGCCATAGACATGCTATAGGGGCCACGTTTCCACGTAAACCCTCTACTTACCTTGTTAAGAGGAGCTACCCTCCGTTTCCACATATGAGGTAGCCTTGAAATTTCGTCGTCCCCCCAGGCACGAACGCGGGGAGGTAATACTCGAAATGCCCATAAAGCAGAGGTAAAACACATCTAGGGCGTTATACCTCTCAACTTGTCAGACTCGCGGTAACGCCCTAGTCGATTGTTTGCCCTAGATGGAAGACTCTATCGCGATGACTCCACTAGGCGTCCACTACTCCTAACAACCTCACGTTGACATTATCATTGTTAGGATGACAGCAATCATAAAGAAACACTAGTAGTTGATCACGCTCCTAACATTTCTAAATGAGGATGGCAAGAAAATGGCAAACAATCAAATATGACAGTGAGAATATACTAAGCACGTTTAGGCCTCTTAACTAATCCTTGCAACCCTTGAAACACTCTTTACTAAGAAGATGAAAGCTTAGCTACTCATAATCAAAAGTAAACAATAGATAAAATAATAAAATAGCATAAATTAAAGAGATGAGAAAAGGAAATGTATTAGAATGAACCGGAGGGGAAATCAATGCTTTCTCCTTTTACAAGCTGACGACGTTGCTAATAATGGGAGAGAACAAATCCCTAAAATTAAGGTAAAAGGTAAAATTGTGTAATGTCAGCCGTCCTCACAAATGGAAAGCATAAACGAGATTTAATTAAAGAGAAGAAAGCAAACAGAGTTTGAAGCTCCCTTAATGGTTGTTGTTCCAGAAATAAGAAGAAGGAAAATCAGGGAAGAAGAGTCCAATCCTCTTTTCCCAAGTCGGCTCTTTAATAGCCAAAATAGCAAAACGATAAGTTTAGAATTAAAAACCTAGAAAAGAAATAAGATCCCTACAGATTATAATTGTTTTAATCTCCTTGGCAAAAAAATAGGAGATTCAATCCAGGACTTCAAGTTGAAGTGGGACTCCGCAAGATTCATTCTTCTAGAAGAGACAGTTGGTAGACGCATCTCAGGCCAAAGTCGCATATATCTGACTTGCATTATCCCAGCCCTGGGATAAGGACTGCTTTTGAACTCTGATCACCAGAATTTGCTCTTTAATAGGCAGTTTCAGCTCCAATTGGATGAATTGCTCCTCAGCAACATGTTCTGCAAGAATGGAGTGAAAAAACCTAGAATTAGTAGTATCATCATCCTAAAAAGGGTTGAAAGGATGATGAAATTAAGACATTTAACGTTCGAATCAGTCTTGGCCTAGAATTAAGCCTTCTCAAGTTGGTAGATTCTTTCCACTTCTTAGCTTTATTGCGCTGACATTATGTTGGGAATTATCTTTAGTCACGGATGGTAGTTTGCCTTCATTTTCTTTCTTACTAGGAGCTATAGCCATCTGTGTCATCTATTTTTCATGGTTTTTTATACTTACTTATGTAGTTACTATATTTGCTTGTGTGGTTAATGCAAATTGTTCCATTATCTCCTCAAATTAGTTGTTAGAAGATGATTGAGGTGAATTGGTTGGTTGTGAAGGGCTTTGTTGTTGATTATGCGGAGGTCTAGGTTAGAAGTTCTGAAGGTTAAATAGATGTCGGGGTTTTTGATTCCAACTAAAACTGAGGTGTTGTTTCTAACCTGGGTTGTAAACGTTTGAGTAAGGGTTATTAAATTTTCCCATAACCTTGATTGAACCCCATAATCGCATTAACCTGTGCTCCATCTTACAGTATTAGACAAGCATTAGTAAGGTGACTCATTTGACGACATAGTCCACATGCCTTAACCTCTTGAGCAATTCCTACCATAATAAAGAGCAACATATTATTCATTTCTATCATTTTATTTTCAAGTAATGCTACACCTACCTCATTGATTGGATTAGTTCTCTGAGAACTTTTATTTTCTAAACAATTATTGGCCATGGTTTTGATCAACTCTTTTTCTCTTGTTGGAGTTAGGTCAATTATAGCTCCACCGCTTGCTGCATCTAGTTTTTCTTTGTCGCTCTACTTCATACCATCGTAGAAGTATTGAATCAATGATTGATTTGTTACTCCATGTGAAGGACAAACGACCTGCTTCCTTTCAAATCTTTCGAAATATTACCCAAAGCTTTCATCATTGAGCTGCTGAATTGCAACTAGCTTCTTCTTTGATGCTCTTGCTTTGCTGGCTGGGAAGTATTTCTTTAAGAAGGTGTCCAACATTTCAGCCCATGTTGTAATGGTATGAGTGGGTAAGCTGACAAACCAACTCCACTATCCTCTAATGTCTAAGAAACACTCTCAATTTTTCTCTCTATTGGAACATCAAGTGGCTTCAGTGAATTACATTTCCAATGTAGTTCTTGCAAATTAGAGTAAGGATTTTCATTAGATAAACCATGAAATTTTTAAAATGCTTGAATGACATTTATCTTTATCATCCAATCATTTGCTACTTGTTGGTAATTGATACAGAAAGGAGTGTGACTGGCGTCGAACCTATCAAAAATAAATATAAGAGTTACAACTCGCTACTAAGAACAAATTGCTTGTAGATAGCAGTAAGAGGATCGATCCACAGGGAGCAATGGTACAATTCTTTGTGTGAAGTTATGATGACCAAATAACACTTAGGTGAAATGTGGGTGTTTGTGATAAATCTAAAACTGAAAAGTAAATGAAGTGTGTAACTGTCTTAGCCAAGATTGAAATCTTTAGTCAAAAAGGTTGATTCAGGAATAGAGATCTGATATGGAAGGAATTCTTAGTAGGGGTTGGTGGCTATGAGATAAGATATACAATCATCGACGCAGAGATATTTATCTTCAATCCACAGAGTTGCTATAGGATCAAGGTACGTTTATGACCCCTGCTTCCCTCCTGCATCAACACCACCTTAGGTACGCTTAGAGATGATGCCTTACCAATCAGCACCTTCCTGGTAAAAGAGTTGACCGAGTTGGCAGATGATCGAGTAGGGGAAGACAACTCCAGACTAGTATCCTTGGGTGTCAGTCGGGACTGGATTTGATTACCCTTTTCCCCTACCGTTTGCTTGATACACCCAGTACCGTGTAGGTATCTACTTCGATATTCTTGGGCTTAGGGCCGATACAACAAGAAGAATGATAGCGGCGTTTACTCGCTCAACTCTAGATTAGTGTTGCTACCCAATTTTTGACATTTTTACCATAACCTACCCGTTTTTTACATTTTTCGTTCCGTTATTAACTCGGTAGTTTTATTTCTATTTAGTATTTATTTTCTGTTTATTTCGTGTCATTTCACTTTATTTAACCTACCCGAATTCTTTCTTTCCAATTAATTGTCATTTTGAGTTTACCAACACACTTTTTTTGTAAAATTATGAAAGTGCCCTCTCCCTTTAATTTAATTTACAATCACTACCATTAATTTCTCCGTCTCCCTCATTCGATCCAAATTAATTCAAATCCAATCTCTACCAATTAATTAAATCCAATCCTCCTGCAAATTAAATCCAATCGTCCTGCCAATTAATTAATCCAATTCAAATCCTCCAGCCAATCAACCGAATCACCCAATTCAATCCACCTACTCCGCCCATTCACCAACCCAAACCGTCGCACCTACTCCGGCCAACCATCAAACCACCACTGCCGACAACACCCAACCACGCCGCCACATCTCAGCCAGACCATAAAAAACCCAACTGCCAAAAACCAACACACACACACAAAAATCATCAAACCCATCGGACCGAACCCTCAACTACCGCATCTCACTTCCGTTTAGAAAAATAGAAAAGAAAAAGAAAGAAAGAAGGAAAGTGTAGAGGAAAGAAGAAAAGAAAGAAAGAGGAGAGAGAGTGAGGTCGTGGAAAGGAAAGAAAAGAAAGGATGAAGAAGAGAAGAGAGTGGCACGTTGCTCGTAGTTTCCATGAAAACCAAGGGTAAAGTTGAAACTGGAAATAATAAAATAATAAAACTAAAAGGAATGTGAAAACTCCCTCCTATTGCCAAACGTCATTTAAATGGCAACAAAGGCAGTAGCTTATTTTGTATTTTTTCATTTTTCCCGTTCGAGCTTTTATCGGTCCCAAACGAGATTTTTTGGACCATAGATTGAACTGAATAATATATGCTCGTCCAATTCACCTTCTCCATTTTTATTTTCCACGACCTCTACAAATCTCAACCTCTTCAATCAACATTTTCCCTTCTGCCCTCACCGCATTTAATACATCTCACCTTCTCCCTCGCCATTTTTTCCTCATCTCCATAAATGCATCTCACCTTCTCCCTCACTAACATCTCCTTGCCCATTCCTCACACCCTCTATAAATAACCTTGCCATCATCAGTAAAAAGGGGAGGGGGCACAAACATTTAATCACTCTCATCCTACTCAATCGCCACAGACGAACCATTACCACCAAATCAACCACATTGCCATTATCACTACCAAACCGCCACTGCCCAAATCCAAGAAATCTCGATCCTCCTCAATCGGCCAACCACCAAATCGCATCAACTACTGTCAAACCTAACCATAAAGTCGCCTCAACCACCGTCAAACCCAAGACACAAATTCATATCTTCTCCCACACCAATTCACGAACAAAATTATTCTCAAGCTATCTCACTAAAGTTGCTCTCTCTCTAGCTGCATTCTCAACAAAGGTTGAAGCATATTTTCAATGTTCAAATTTTCATTTTATAAATCATTTTTCCATAATTATTTTGAGCAAATAATTGTTCGTTGTTTTAAAGAAAGAAATTAATGATTTTTTTGCTTATAATTAATTACTGCTACTATTTCCAGTTAATTTTCCTAGTTTAATTTGTCCAATTGTCTACTGTTTTGGTTTAATTTCAAAGCTTTGTTTAATTTATTTTGCTTGTTGTCGTTTGTCAAAACGCATGCTGTTTTTGTTTGATTGAGTTGCTGTTTGATTTGTGGCTATTGGTTCGGGTCTGGTTTGGCGTTCTAAGTCGCCACCGCCGGTATTGACGTCATGCTCCGCTGGCTGGAATTTTTCTTTTAGTTTTGTTGTTTGTTTGGTTGGAGTTGCAGACAGGAGAAAGGAAGAAGATGAAGTAGGAAGGAGGGAAGCAAAAGTCTTGGGCTCGTTTTAAAAAAAAATCTTAGTTTTGGTTGATGGGCCGAGCATGGTCTTCGGCCCAAATGAGAAGAGAAGAGAGGGAAGGCTTTAGGCCTGTTTGGTCTTAGGCTAGGCAATGGTCTTGGCCCACGCGGGAAAGGAAAGGAGGAAAGGCCAGCCCATCTGCAGGGCTGGGCCGCTATCTTGGGCTTGTAAAGTAGGCCCAACTGTTGGGCCGAGCCCATTTTTGGCCCATCACATTTTTCGTTCCAAATAATAGTACGCTCACACTGTTTAATTAATTATTTTTGCATGCTATCGAATGTTTAAATAATTATTTTGTTTCGCGTTTGATTGTTTAAAATTAAATATTTTGGTTGCGTACGATCAATCATTAAATATTTATTTGTGTATTGATTATCATTTTTCCCATAATAATGATCTCGACTTTGTACGGTAAATCAATCGACACCCTTCACAAGTACACCTTTCTCACCCTTTTATTTATTTCAATGTTTTTTTGTATATACGCTCGTATGCATGATTATTTAGAAATGTTAGCATTTAATTCGCGTAATTTGCATGATCACTAAATTAGAAATTTTTGTCTTTCAAGCGTGATTTAAACACCTCTTTTAACCGGTAACCTTTTTGCATGAAACTCGGGTGCCTAACACCTTCCTGAGTCTATAAATCGACCCCGAACCGTTATTCTCGGGTTCAAACCCTTTCTTTTTGTGCCTTAGTTTTTTATTTTATTTTCTTCCTTTCTCTAGACCATAGGTTTCCCTAAACCTTAGAAATAAATAGGGTGGCGATGTCATTGCATTATGTGAGATAAGTCCAATTTTGTCTCACATCCGTCCGAACTGTGTCGTACAAAATGGTGCTTAGCTATTGCCTCTACTAAGAAAATGGTGCTTTCCAATTAGGTCTCATGCATATTCATGCTCATGCCTTATTGCCTCTACTAAGAAAATGGTGCTTAGCTATTCGTAGACATAATTGAAAAGCAAATAATAATGTATTAGAAATATTGGAATATCCTTCATTTCCAAAGGAGCGAAAATGTTTGTAGAATGTAGTGAAGATTCAAAATTAGAGAAGAAGTCGTCCCCTTCTCAAAACCCTAGGAAGAGTATCTAAAGTTCTCTCTTCTTAGAAAATAGACGGAAATAAAGGAAATTAAAATCCTAATTAACTTCAAATTGTATTTTGATTTCTCTCATGCTCACATGGAAATATTATCAGATCAGGATCAGCAGGGTGTATCGTCAATTATTTCGTAATAAATGCTCCAATAATTGGGATTTGATCTGCTGTCTACTCCGAAGGTATCTCCAAGTGGGCGCAACCAAGTGAGTCTGTCATGGTCTAGAAAGATTTCTGCTCTTGCCTTGGCCAAGAAAGTTGCCATCAACCAGCCTGCTCTAATTCTGCCAGAATTATGCCCAATTCTGCTCCTTTTCTGTTTGCCGCCTCCCTAACCCTGATTTTACTGCACATTCTCAATTGCTATTTTATTGTGTCAGTGAAATGGCATGCAATGATAAACATTAGTGGCATATATGGGTCTTCACCCGCATGTATGGGGGCATTATTGGTATTGCTTTTTCATTCAGCCTTGCTGATTCTGGCCTCGCCGAGGTATTACTTTGCTGAGATATCGCTTTGTCGGGGTATTGCCTTTCCAGCCACTTCATCAGGTATTTTCTGTCTGGTTACTTACTGGGGTGTTACCTACATCCCATGTTTCAATGGTTGGCCTGGAGCGTGCCTGGTCTTAGTGAGCCGTCTGATCAGGAGCGGTTGTCACAAGGATAAGATTTTCACTTCCAGGCGTTGATTTCTCATTCCCTGGAGCGTGCCTCGTCTTAGTGAGGCGTCTGTGTTAGCACGACCGTCACAAGGATAAGATTTTCACTTCTAGGGTGGAGTCTTCATTTTACCCAGAGCGTGCCTCATCTTAGTGAGCCGTTTATGTTAGCACGATTGTCACAAGGATAGGATTTTCACTTCCGGGGGTGCCGGGGCGTGCCTCGTCTTAATGAGTTATCTATGTTAGCACGGTTGTCATAAGGATAGGATTTTCACTCCCGGCGTTGAATCTTTATGTGTGTTAGGGCGTGCCTCATCTTAGTGAGCCGTTTGACACCCTTCGTTATCTGCACATCATCAACCACAAAACGCACGAGGATATTCTCGATTCGATTGTTAACTCATATTATTAGTAATGTTATCAAATCATGCAGAGATATGTCAGGTTCTGCATTATATAATTTCAAATGAGCTATGTTCCAAGAATTTGACAAGGGGGTACCGTCAAGTGTTTCCAAGTGGTATGCTCCCTTTCCAATAACGCGGGTAACGCAATAAGGGTCGTCCCAATTTGGACTAAGTTTCCCCATGTGTTGTTCAGCTGTTCGTTTGTCTCTAAGCACCAGGTCTCCTACTTTTAGTAAGCGTTCTTTAATGTGCTTGTTGTGATATTGCGCCATCCCTCTCTTATAATGCATTGTTTTTAAGAGGGTTTCTTCGTGTAATTCAGGTAATGCGTCCAGATTTGCCCGCAACCTCTCTTCCTTGAAGTATGCCACTCGCAGGCTTAGAGTACCGATTTCTACCGGTGTGACGACCTCAGTGTCGAAAGCTATTGCGAAGGGTGTTTCTCCAGTGCTGGTCTTAATGGTCATGTGGTAGGCCCACATTACATACGTCAACTCTTCTGCCCACTTCCTTTTGGAGCCTTCTAAATTTTTCTTGATATCACTAAGGATGCTTCGATTGGTTACCTCTGCTTGTCCATTAGTTTGTGGGTGAGCTGCGGAAGAAATTTTTTGCTCGATCTGGAATTTTGCGCATTGGTCTTAAAGAATTGACTCATGAACTGTGTCCGATTATCTCTAACTAGCACACGGGGTACACCAAATCGCATGATAACTTGGTGTTTGAAGAAACGCCAAATCTTTTTTGTTGTGATGTTAGCTACCGCTTCTACTTCCGCCCATTTCGTGAAGTAGTCTACTGCCACGACTACGAATTTCAGCTGAGATCTTGCTTTTGGAAACAAGCCTAGAATGTCAATTCCCCATTTGGCAAAAGGACAAGGAGCAATAATTTCAGAGATTTCCGTAGCAGGTCGTCGGGGAATTTTGGAGAACTCTTGACATTTCTGGCAGGTTCGTACAAAATTATTGCAGTCTCTACGAATGGTAGGCCAATAGAATCCTGCCCGAAAAACTTGTGCGGCCAAGGTACCGCCAGACACATATACATACCACATATGCCTTCATGGATTTCTCGTAAGGTGTGGAGGCCTTCTTGTTCCGTTATGCACTTGGCAGCTGGATGAGAGAAGCACCTTCGAATCAGTTCACCGTCAAAGTATGTACACCATGCTGCCTGCTTTAGCACTATTTTCTTTTCAGCGTTATCCTTGGGCAACTCGTCGTGTTTCAAGTATTTTACTACGGGGATCCGCCAGTCATCTTCAATTTCTTCAACATAGAGCGACTCTTGTTCTTCCATGAAGGAAGGCACGTATATTTGCTCGAAATATACACCGGTGGGTATGGTTACTTCCGGGCTTGCTGTGATTTTAGCAAGGTTGTCTGCTTCAGCGTTATCCTCACGAGGGACGTGTTCAATGCTGACCTGTATACCCCTCTTTCTTATTTCCAGCAACTCGCGTTTCACTTTGGAGAGATATTGGATCATCATTGGCTCTCTGGCTTGAGAATTACCCAAGACTTGATCTATTATTAATTTGGAGTCGCTATGTATCTTTAGTCGTAAATATCCCATCACTCCACCGTCATGTATGGCTTTTATGGACAGATTTTTCCCTATCCTGAGTCCAGCCAATAGCGCCTCGTATTTCGCTGCATTATTAGATAACGGTCGTATGATTCGAATGGCATATCGTAAATGTATGCCTAGCGGTCCAGTCACTAATATTCCCACTCCAGCTTGTTCTTGGTTCTTGGCTCCGTCCATGTGGACAACCCACAAATCGGTGTAGGTCTCAGGGAATGGGATATCAAAATCATCTCTCTCCTCTTCCGGTAGGTCCGTCAATGGATCCTACGTGAATGTGCACTCGGCTATGAAGTCTGCTAAGACTTGAGCTTTTATGGATGGTCGGGATTTATACTGTAGCTCGTATTGTTCGAGTTCAATGGCCCAAATCAGCATTCTTCCTAAAGACTCAGGTTTCTTAAAAATCCTTCTCAAAGGTTGGTCTGTGAGCACGATGACGGGGTGAGCCTGGAAATATCTGTCCATTTTCCGCGTGGCCTGTATTAATGTAAATGCTATTTTCTCAATGCGAGCATACCACAACTCAGCATCTTTCAAAACATGGCTAACAAAGTACATTGGGTGGTGGGCATGGTTGTCATCTCGTACAAGGACAGCGCTAACCACTTTGTCAGCAACGCCAAGGTACAGGTATAGGATATCGCCCGGTCTTGTCAACACCAGGTCAGATGAAAGATAAGTTTTCAAGCTCGTAAATGCCTCTTCACATTCCTTTGTCCATCAAAAAGGAGTCTTCTATCATATAACGTTGGAAAATGAAAGGCATCTTTCCCCTTGTTTGGATATAAAATTCCCTAGAGCGATAACGCGTCCTGTGAGTCTTTGTACTTCTTTGACGGTCCGGGGCTATATCATGTCATGGATGGCTTTTGTGTTTGACGGGTTTCGTCGGATGCCTTTCTGGCTGACGACATATCCCAAGAACTTGCCCGTTTGGAACACAAAAATGCATTTGCGGGGGTTCAACTTCATTTTATACACTCGCATTACATTGAAAACCTCTCCTAGGTCCGTCAAGTGATCCTCAAAGCTTTGACTCTTGACCAATATGTCATCCACGTAAACTTCTACTTTCTTTCCAATTTGTTTCTCAAATACCTTGTTCGCCATACGCTGGAAAGTTGCTCCAGTGTTCTTCAGTCTGAACGGCATTGCCGTATAACAATAAGTGGCTTTCGGGGTGATGAAAGTGGTATTTTCCTCATCCTCGGCAGCCATAGGAATCTGGTGATATCCTGAATTGGCGTCTAAAGAGCTCAAATAAGCATATCCGGCAGTTTGGTCGACTAATTGATCGATTTGAGGGAGCGGGTAACAGTCCTTAGGGCAGGCATCATTTAGATTAGTGAAGTCGATGCATATGCGCCACTCTCCGTTGGGCTTTGGAACTAAGACAGGATTAGCCAGCCAAGTCGGGTATTGGACTTCTCGGATAAAACCTACGTCTAGGAGTTTCGACA
Source organism: Viola odorata (assembly GCA_963691705.1). NCBI lineage: Eukaryota > Viridiplantae > Streptophyta > Magnoliopsida > Malpighiales > Violaceae > Viola > Viola odorata. The sequence continues at coordinate 27,685,526 of OY829540.1, read as the reverse complement.
CCTCCTTGTCAATGGCCGCTGCTTTTTCTATACGTGTTCAAAATTAAATAAATGTCTACATGCTTATTTATTATTTATTATTATTCGAACTATTACTAATATCGACCTTGTAGGGCAAAATCAAATACACGCTCGTAAGTACATTTCTTGCGACAGATCCATCATTTATCCCAAAGGACTTATCGAGGACGTTTTAGTCCAAGTCAATGACTTCATTTATCCTGTCGATTTTTATATTGTTGATATGAATATGGATTTTTCTACAAACAATTCTGATGTCCTCTTGGGCAGACCTTTTCTAAGGACTGCGAGAGCTTTGATTGATGTTTTTCATGGATGTTTGACTTTTGAATATTGTGTACAAATCATTAAGTTTAACATGTATGACGCGGTGAGGCATCCAAGCGAGATGCACAGCTTGAACTTCATGGATGTGTATGAACCTCCTGCTAAGGAAGGTTTTGGACTAAGTAAATCTCACCCAATTGATTGTGATCTTATTAGGGATATAAAGGAAAGGAAGCAGGAGCAAGTGAAAGAAGGGCCAGTCATTTCATTAGAGACTGTGAAAAAAATCAGTGATTTAAGTCCTTAAGAAAATAATTCAATTCTGATAAACTCTTATGTTTTCTGCGCAGGGTACCGAAGGAGGTCAAGAAGGTTTCTCTTAGCCAAGGAAGGGGAGTTCAGGTCGCAAAACTCCTTTGGCCAAGAGCACTCATTTTTTACCCTTGTCCCTCAGAAAGTATAAAAACACGGAGAATAAGGAGACAACTTCCCCACTCCCCCAACTCCCAGTCTTCTTCAAACACAACTGCTCTCTCTCCTCTCAAGCAACCACTCTTCTCTAACCTCTTAGCGACTGCCACAACATTAATGCCTAGATCTAAAGCCTCAATCCTAGCTGAACTAACTCTCCAACGCGAAAAAAATTCATCACACCCCACATCGCCAGCAACTCACATAATTCCCAACTCACACAAAGGGTCAAGCAAGTGGCCCATATAATTTCTCAACCTAGGGGTGAAGCTGGACCCTCTTCTCCCGTCACCAAACACCGTAAGGGTAAAGAGCCCATGGCCCCCATAAAGGACTAGGACGAAGAGTTTGAAAATGACTACCTGAAGAGCATTACCAACACTAGTCGGCTAGTCAAAGGTACTAAACTCACCCTTAAATCTCCTAATTTTGGTGGTTGGTTTACCTTTGATTCCTATGATGTCAAGGAGAGGCTGGAGACTTGGGTCAAGAATGGTGAGATTATTCCCTATGTTGTTTTTTATTATGATTTGCTTCATAAGCTAGGTGTGTCGACTAGGCTTAAGAAGATAGTGAATGACATGGGTTGGTGTCCTGTATTTTTTGTGACTAATGTTACACACACTTAACTATGTTTGGAGTTTTACTCCACTTTTTGGGACGATTCTGTTAGTTTTAGATGGCACGGGCAGAGAGCGCCCTAATATATTTAAAAAAGAGGTCATTAATTTTTGGTTGTGTGGTCACTGGAAGCATTTGAGCTTGTATGATTTTGATGTGCTGTTAGGTTTTGTACCTAGTGACAAGGAACATCCTCCTTGGTACTGTTGCTACCCAATTTTTGACATTTTCGTCATTTTTTGCATTTTGCTATCATTCACCATATTATTAACCTTTTAATATCGGTTGTGTTGCATTTATTATTGTTTTCATGCCATTTCCCTTTATTTCCCCTTTTTTGTATTTTTACCATTTTTCTCGTTCGAATTTCTATCGGTCTCGAGCGAGTTTCCTCAGACTTTTCTTTAACTGAAAATTATCTACTATTATTTTATTTATCGTCATCTCATTTTGTTTTGTTCAATTCACTTTGCTATAGCATTTTTTTTCGTTCGAACTTTTATCGGTTCCGGGCGAGTATACTCGAACCATAAATCGAACTTTTTATTTATTTAATATCTACTATTTATCTTTTCACTTATTCTAGTCTTTTTTGGTTCGGGCTTTTATTCATTTTGAACGAGTTCGCTCGTACCGTTTGCTCGAACCAAATAAATGAAATTTGCATGCCCTTCATCATCCACCGTTGATCTGTTGACTAACCAAAAGACAACCAAGATCAACGGCCAAGATAATTCAAATCCATGCACCTTTCTTCTTCGTGGTACTTGGCGCAACCGACTCCAAAATATCCCTGCTGACGTTTAATCATCATCAGGAACCTCCCATCATAGAAGCTTCCATCCACCCTCAGCCACACACCTCAAACTTGCTCCCCACTCCAGCTATTATCATCACGTCTCTACCTTGTCACCTTGCTTCCAAACGTTCCATTTTTCCTCAACCACACAAGCTCACAACCGACTCCAAACTTCCCCTATAAATACCAAGCTCCTCACAACGAATTAAGGGCACCAAAAATTCACTCTCACTCTCTCCAACAATAACAATCATAGTGAGTTTCCTCCTTAGTTTTTTAATTAATTTCGTTTATGCTTTAAACTTACTTTAATGGCGTTATTTTCAAGTTAGAATTGTTGTTCTTGCTTCAATTTAATTGCTTACTATCTTAATTAATTAATTTCTTAATTTTAGTTTAATTTTCTTGTTTTTTAATTTATTGAAATTACCCACTATATTTGGTTAAATTGCTTATTGTGTTGGTTTGATTGAGCTGCTGGTGTGTTGTTGATTTTATTTGGTCTGTTTGGGGGCATTTTTGTGGGTCTGGTTCTTCCTTGGTCGCCGACAATGGCGCCAGCGACGCAAGGAAGAAGGAGGATGCGGTAAGTTGATGGGCTTGGCTCTGCCTGAGCCCATCTATTTTAAATTAAATTCTGGGCTTCGCTTTGTCCAAGCCCAGCTTGGGTTTTTAAGTTAGAACATGGGTTGGGCCTTAGGTATTTGGGTCGGACCTGTCCCCTGCCCATTAAGTTGTTTCGTATAATCGAGTCCACATTATTTTTGTGTAAATTATTTATCAATTGCTCGTATGCTTGTATGCGATAAATAATTTTTTATTTTCTATGTTAAATTATTTATCGATTGCTCGTATGCTTATATGCGATAAATAATAATTTATTTGTCGTGTTTAATTATTTATCAATTGCTAGTATGTTTGTATGCAATAAATAATAATTTGCTAGTGTTATTTGCCATGTTTAATTAATTAGTTATTTACGTGTCCAAATTAAATAAATGTTTACATGCTTATTTATTATTTATAATCATTCGAACTAGTACTAATATCAACCTTGTAGCGTAAAATCAAATACACGCTCGCAAGTACACTTTCTTTATTCCTTTTATTTATTCAACGATTTTCTGAATATATATACTCGTATGCATGACTATTTAGAATTGTTAGAATTAATTTATTTGCATGAGAAATAACTTGGTTTATTTACTCGTTTATCTTAAATATTGCTTCGTGTGCATTGGCCCGATGATGAAAGAGGGTGCCCGCTTTAGTAAAGATTAAACGGTTAATTCCGTTAAAAAATCGGTCCCAACCAACGAAAAATACTAAAGGGACCCATTACTTGTTTTAAAATGTTTTATTATACACCTCTTTTTTTATTGGTAACCTTTTTAGGATGAGACTCGGGTGCCTAACACCTTCCCGAGTCTATAAATCGACCCCGAACCATCGTTCTCAGGTTTAGACCCTTTTTGCCTTAGCTTTTTATTTTTATGCCATGACTTTAGGTTTCCCTAAACCTATAAATAAATAGGGTGGAGACTTCATTGCATTATGTGAGACAACCCGTTTTGTCTCACATCCATCCCGAACCAGCTCGCGTAAAATTGAAAAGGGGGTGCGACAGTTTGACGACTTCACTGGGACTTATAGAGTCGAAGCCGGTTTTTTTTAATTTTATTTTTGAGGTGTTTGTTTTTTTTATATTATTATTTACTCGTACTATTAAAAAACAATTGTGATTGCTATCTGTTATTCACATTGATAAACTGTCATACGCATTTCACGCATAATACCCTGCAGCTGGGCCATTTTCCAAATAAGATTAGGATTGGTAGTAGTGTGGCCCTGGGACAGGTGTCCTGGGTAGTTTTCACGAACACTAACTCGGAGTCGAACCCCCGAATGGATTGAAAAGTGGCCTGATTCCGTTAAGGAATCGGTTGATGCTTTTATATTCATTTACTAGGGGACTACTTTTATGGTATCGTCCGGGAGCTTTTCAGCTAGTTAGAAATAGTCGAAGTCAGAGCCCAGCACGTGCATCATGATAATATGCGTTTTTGCGTTTTTGCTTAGTTATTTTCATAATTTTCCATGTTTACGATTTTTATATTCTGTCTTCATTATTGCCAGTCTTCCACATTCTACTCTTTTGATTTATTAAATTTTGTCATTGTTATTACTTTTGTTAAATCATTATTCTGATTTTCAGTCTATTCAAGATCTAGATGCTACTTATTAGTTTCTTTTCTTTCCTACTTGCAGAACAGAGGTATGAAAGGAAGTTGTGCATTAGTCGAGCCTACGACTATAAACAAGGGCGCTTCGTGGGAGGCAACCCACGTGTTCTTTTCAATATTTCTATATTTTTTTAATTTTAAATTCAGGATGTTGGGATATCTTTTTCCTCTAAACTTACTATTTAATTCCCTCTTTATTTCAAGTACAGTGAGGCTTATAAACTTAGGGGCAAGCGAGTGAAATGATGACCAAAAGTAAGGGTTAGGAAACATCAATAGTTAAAGCTCATTTTACGGGGGGCAAAGCATAGAGAGCGATAATTCGCAACAAGGAGCTCTTTACGTCCATCTTACCTTTGTATTCAAATCATCACTGTAGCGGGAATCTCAATCAACATACTTAATGCGTTCTTGTTTTGTGATATAGCAACATTTACACCCTACAGAGCTCTCAACTCCAAATTCAAAATTCAACCATGGTCAAATATTTAATGCTTTGAATTTGATCACGCATAAACCACTCACTGCGAGCTCTCTCTGTGTACAGGCACGATGACCATGCTGCGAAGATCAATCCTCTAATTTGAGGACCACTAAGTGCTGACTTTAAATGGAAATCAACGCATCCTGCATTGCCAACAACCAGTCTCAAGGTTCATTCTGAACTCATCTTTCCTTGGCAACCTGACAAAGCCCAGAAGCGACTAAATTGTTTCTAAGATGGAATCTACAGAAGAAGATTGTGCATTCAATTTCTAGCAAGAAGTCATTGTCCGGTCATCTAGGAGGCTATCTACATATAGAACACTCTTCAAGAACTTAATGGTCATTCTTCGAGATGTTGCGATTGGCTATGATGGAACTGTTAGAAATGTCTACATCAATACTATTATCCAGTTTGAGTACGGACTGAATGTTGGCCCAAACTCACAAAGTTGATTCCCTGCTGGTGAACCTCTCAGATCGTTAGTTGCCGCTTACTGCACATATCCAGGGAAGTCCACTTTTCTTCCTACCTCTTTAAAATTTAGCCATTGTAAAAATTCGTGAGTGGTCACGCCCCCACGTTCTATCTTTAAAACTGTTAAGATTTTTGGCTTTATAATTGTGAATAAGATTTTTGATAAAAATCCACACTACACTCAAATTTTTAAACCTTCTATGGATAACTTGTGCATCCATTAGAAATTATATTACATGCATGATCTTGCCTGCTTGCTCTTATATCCATAGTGTGCTTTAGCCGTAAGCAGTCACAAACGTATCCCTGTGAGCACTTCGAGCCTTCATGCTTTATTTCTTTCATGAGCGTAAATGCCTAACTAAGTGCTAGATAGATTCACATAATATCTAGGGTACATGCACCATCAGACACGGGATAACAGTAAAATGACATTGGACTTTACTTTTTGCTTCCACATTCTTTTATTTTCTCAACCTTTTACCTTCAACACTTATCCTTACACATTATCCTGCAAATTCTGTTCACTTCTTTTATAAACCACTTGTAAAAACGTTTTGTTCCCATTGAGCTCCCTAAAACAATGAGCAGTGCTCAATTGAGGTTGTGAACCGGAGGTAAGGTGTACATCAAATGTGGTTTGCAAAAGAAGAAGAAGAAATCCTTAAGGATTGTTGATGGCCAGCGCTGGAAGAAGCCCGAGAAAAGCAAAAAACAAAGGCCTCTACCTTAAACCAAGATTGAGGAAAGCCAAGACAGAAACTGTACTTGCTTTGCTTGCTGATGTATTTTATGTTTGACTAAAAAAAAAACAAAAAAATTGTTCAAACAACACAATCAATAAATGTAGCAAGTACAGAAAATGGCTCCAAGTCAATCTTCTAAAGGGAGGGAAGGCTATTTTCTCTCGCAGTGACTAGAGTAGTAGTAAAGCAGTGGTGGTGCATAGTAATAGCAATTGGTTCGGCTAATCTCAGACCTATAAGGGGAAAAACCTCATCGTCTTAGGTTCATCAAGATTCAAAGACCAAGTTGGTTGGTTTTAGGGTTTCACCAAAGAAGTTAAGGAGCATTCCTCGGCAAAGATTGAAGGACATGTATGCTTTGCCCTCGCTGCAACCAATCGTCGAGTACTGCTCACGAAATCCTTTTTCTTTTTACTAAAAATTTCCCCCCTTTATAAAAAAAATCTTCCTTTCCTTCTTCCCACAGTATACACTCTTGCAAAGTCCTCTTGATTATTAGAATGCCCATGCATGTGCATCTTTCACTCGGATTGACATTGCAAATTTAATTTCTGTGCTATATTTGTTGCATTTTTATGAGTGTCAATACTTAGCCTTGTTTCTGAGCGTGAGTGCAAACACCAATGTCTGGTGAGGTTTGCTTATGTCTACATGTTGTGGGAAAGTTTTATTCTTGAGGTCGTTATCTCCTGAGCAAGATGCAGATGCTTTTTAGGCTTGTATCAGGCTTGCTTGTATGACAAGAACTGGATGACATGTTTCTCCTAATTGCTTAAATTGTTCAAATTTTCTCTTGATAGGGAAGTTATTCTTATCTTAATAAAATGCTTGGGGGCAAGCCTTAGGGCAATGAAGAAATAATTTTGTTCTTCTCTGATATATCATTTGCTCTTTCTTTTCCACCCATATTGGATTGAATGTCGCTTCGTGTTTGTTTCCTCCCTATTTGCAGGATACAGATATGCTTTGCTAGAATCTCACACTATTGGATGGCTTTTCGATGAGAAAATCATTGTGATGCCCTCATCATGGATTTCCACCAACAAATCCAATCAGGTTATGAAAGAGCGGAGCCACCAGCAGGAGCAACAATCGGCAAATTCACAAGGTATATAACTTGAGCCATCAACAACCGAATGAAGTATGTTACCACTTCCTCGTATGGCAGTTCACACCCCCGCCATCAAATCAACATCCGAATGAAGTACGTTACCACTTCCTCGTGTAGTGGTCCATCTCCCCCACCATCACATCAACGTCTGAAGTTTGCGGTGTCCCCGCTCGGATCTCATAATCTCCATCAACGTCTAAATTTTGCGGTGTCCCCGCTCAGATCTCATATCTTTATTAATGTCCGAAGTTTACGGTGTCCCCGCTCGGATCTCATTTCTGCATCAACATCTAAAGTTTATGGTGTCCCCGCTCAGATCTCATTTCTACATCGTTTCCTCATTATCAGAGAAGATCATTTCCTCAATATCCGAGAAAACCAGCGTCCGGAGAGCGATAGCCTCGCATAGACATGCCTTTACATTTGCCGCACTAGCGTCCGGAGAGCGATAGCCTTGCACCGTCGTGTAGTCACATTTTCTGCACTAACATCCGAAGAGCGATAGCCTCGCACAGACATGTATTTACATTTTTTCACACCAGCATCCAGTAAGCGATAGCCTCACACGGACATGCCTTTACATTTGCCGCATGATAGCGTGTGTTTTGTATATATTTTCCGCTTCATTTTCACTCTTTATTCTAGCATGATACTGCTGATTTGCCCTTATTTCCATCTTTTTTACAGTTTTGGGCTAGAAAAGAGAAAAATACAAAAATATGAGCTAATTGGATGGAATTTTATGGAACTCAAAGCGTCAAGACCAGCGTCGAGGCCTAGCTATTTTCTTGTTGTCGAGCCCTAGATACGAGTAGTGTCGTCTAGCCTTGGACCCGCACTAGAGCCACCTATGCCTACGACTCGCTGCCGCATGTGCAGATATTTCCCCAAGGACGTGCGAAGAAAGATGCACGCGGGATTCCTTCCAAATTCCCTTTTGGCTACCCTAGGAATATTCCCCTAGGACACGTTCCCCCTTGTACATCCCTCTTAGCTGTATTTTATCTTTTTGTGAGTTGGGAGAGTATTTAAACCTTAGTTTTAGGATTTTAGGGGACATCTTATCATATCATCAAATCTTCCTCAGGGCAGCCGCTCACCTACTTTCCTTTTTAGTTTTCTTGGGATTTATTCTTCCCTTTTTGCTGTAGATGCCACCGGCCACCAACTCTTCAAACTGGAGCTTTTAGCTCCGGCCAGTATTTATTTAGTTTTTATTTTCCTTTATCGCATTCTTCTCTTTTATGCTATATATCAAATCTGTCTTTATTTATTTATTTATTAGCATGAGTGGCTAAGCTCATCCGCTTAGCAAGGGTATTTTGAGGGTTGCAAAGGGGTAGTCACGAGGCCAAATCGTTCTTCATTTATTCTTATTGCTATATTTGATTGTTTGCCATTTTTATTGTTAGATCTATTTGGGTTTATTAGTAGCTTGATCACTTACTAGTTTAATTTCTTAGATCATTATCATTTCTTTGGTAATAACTAACATGAGGCCATAGAATAGAGCAGACACTAGATAGATTATCATTAGCTTGGTCCGTTCTATCTAGAGCAAGTAACCGATTAAGGTGGTGCCACGAGTGTGACGAGCTGAGAGGTATCTCACCCTAGATGTGTCTTTCCTCTCCTTAATGGGCCTTTGAGTATTTGCTCCCCTCCTCGTGCTTGGGAGGATGGCGAAGTGTCAAAGTTACCTCATATGTGAAAACAGAGGGTAAATTCTCTTACGAAGGAAAGCAGGGGGCCTAAATATACATGTCCCCTATAGCACATCTATGGTATAAGAATAGAATATCTGTGCACCGATGACTGACTTGGCCTCGTCGTAACTCAAGAAAATCCCTTGCTAAGATTTCCTCTCATTTGACTTTATCTCATTTATTTATCTATTTATTTTCTTTATGGTTGTTTTTTTTTCAATTTTATTATTTCTGTCCTTATTACTTGTCTTGCCCTCAACCCCTTTTGGTTAACCACTTTAACCAACAAACCCCCCGTGATACTATTTGATTGCATTTATCTTTGTCATACATCTAGGGCAAGTTGTCACCTTTTAATCCCTGTGGTTCGACCCTGTTACCATTTTACGCAAATTAATTTGTGCATCTAGGCTTCAGGATATTATTATTTTTGACGCACTTTGACGGCGGCGGTCAAATTTTGGCGTCGTTGCCAGGGATTGTTTGGTACTGATTTATTTCCTTTCAATGTATGACTAGGATATCTGCACCTAATTGACGTGCTGTCAAGACACCTCAAAAATAATAATAAAACCTGCAACTCAGTGCACAATAGATTTGTGTATAGTGGTACAGGGTCGAATACAAGGACTGGGGGAGATGCTAACTTTGTAAATGACTAGGACAAACAGATCAGAACAGTAACAAGCAATGCGGGGGTTTTCAAGAGTTTGTTGACTAATAATTATGAAAGCAGCAATAGACAGATATAAAATGAGTAATAAATCAGGAGAGACAAGGGTTCCTAGTAGGAATCTATCTCCGGTTGCGATTATGTTCAGCCGATCATTGGTGCAATGATCTTCTACCCCTAGCTGATAGACGCGCTATAGGGACTAGGTACGTTTAGGTCCCTTGCTTCCTTTCGTACGAGAAACTACTCCAAGGTACATTTATGGAGTAGTCTTGACACTTTGTCATCCCCCAAGGTGTGTTTATGGGGGCAATACTCAAAGGCGCATGAAGATGAAGGAAGACGCGTCTAGGGCGAGACACTCAGTACGTTCGAGGCTCTACCCTAATTACTTACTTAACCCAGTCGGATTGGACCAGCGACCTGATGACTCTGATCTGGTCGTCTACCTTACCATGTAGCTTCGCGTTAGTTATAACTACAGAGATGACATTAATCGTCTAGGGCAAGCAGCTAGTTGATCAGGCTAGAAACAGTCCTAGTTGATTTTACAAGAAAACGTTAAGCAAATAAATATAAACTAGTGATATAATGACTTCAATTCGACCTCACGACTTTTGTAAGCAACCTTCGATGATCCTACCAAGAACAAGAAATTTAGCTACTCATAGTAGAAGCGAAATAATTAAAATAATTAAATTGCATAAGAGAAGAAGATGAAGAAAATCGGAAAATCCTTTATTTATTACCGACCAGAGCAAAGCTACGGTAACAAGAACAATGGAGGCAGAGGTGGAATCCCAAAATCCGAAAGTGCAAGAAAAGAAAAGAGATTGTCCCGAAACCCTAAAGTTAAAAGGGCTTTGAAAGAGAAAATTACAAAAATGGAAATTCCAATAATAGAAATTAACAAAAAGGGAAATCCTAAATTAAATGGAGTTGATCTTGAAATATCCTCTTGCAAAACAGGACAGATCTGCAGTAATGGCGCAAATCCCGCGATTCGGTGATTTTCCTTTTCTACGTTGGAATTCTTTGTCGTCGTGTGCGTTCAACTGCAAAGGCAAGCTACTGCCTGCGTTCAACTGCAAGGGCAAGTTGCTGCCTGCGTGCTGCTGCAAAGGCAAGCTACTCAAATTCGTTCGAAATCTAGTGATTAACGAATCTTTTCATTATTTCCTTTCCAAAAACCAAGATCTGCAAATAGTAAGGAAACGAGACTAAATTAGCAGCATCATGATCTAAAATAAGCTAGGAAAGGAAGGGAAAATCCCTACAAAATGTATCATATCACTAATCTACTACCCCTTGATCACAAGCTCACTAGAACGGAAAGAGGACTACGCAGCCAGGCTAGAGGACCATTTATCAACACTAGAAGAATCCCTACCCCTATTCTTGAGAGAAATCCCTCTGATCTGGATAATTTCGGCAATCTCTCCTACGAAGATCTTGCTTTCTTACATCGAGACCTCAATGACCCTAAGATCGTCTATCCCGAGATACCCAATATGACAGATCCACCGCAACCACCGAACCACCAGACTATTGATGACCTCAATGCTGCTCCCAAGTCACCAAGCAGTTGCATTATCTAGCTACTTGTTCAGCATGATTGGACGTACAAGTCCGATGTCATCCACCATCTCCCTTCCATCCATGGATTACCCAAGGAGAACCCTCATCGACATTTGCAACATATTCACTCTGTCTGCTAGGCCATGAATCCTACCAATGTCGCCATTGACCAAGCTAAATTGCGAGCGTTTATGTAATCTCTGAAAGATGCTGCCAAGGATTGGTTCTATGACCTCCCTCCTAGATCTATTGCCTCATGGGCCGAGATGTCTAAAGCTTTCACCGATAAGTACTTTCCAACGTCTACGGCAAGCGTCACCCGCAAGCAGCTAGTCTCCATTGTCCAGAAAGATGACGAGAGTCTCGAGCAGTATCATGAGCGCTTCAAGAAGAAGCAAGCCTTGTGTCCTTCGCACAACCTCACCGATCATGCTCTTATTCAATATTTTTATGAGGGATTGAAACTAAATGACAAGGCCTTGTTGGATGCCACAACTGGTGGTTCTCTTTATGCTCGTACCCCAGCTGCCGCCAAAGCTATCATTGAGCTTATGGCCAAGACCATCATTGCATCTGACAAAGTGACAAATCACACTCAAGATGTCCGCATTGCTGCCATAGAAAATCAGTTAACCACCATCACGAGCATGCTACAAAATATGGCTTCAGGGCAACCTGTCTAGATTAAGGCCTATCATATTTGCAATTTTGTTGATCATCCTACAGACGCTTACCCTTATATTCCCGAAGAAATTTCAGCTAATGTTGTGGGAGGTTACAATGTCCCATATGGCCAGAACTACAACCAATCATTTGGCCTTAGTCAGCCACCGCAACAGTACTATCAATATGGGAACCAATCTGATACGATCCCAAGATATATCACACGACTACATGGACAAAAGTTTCAAGACATGATGGGGTAGATGGCCTCCGATCAGGGATCAGAAAGGCTTGATGGAAACCTCTATGTGTTGCGCTTACTGTGTCCAAATTTCAGGACATTTGGACGAGTGGAGCATCCAAAAGATTAAGCCAACATTCTCGTTGACAGTAGTCCTATGTAGACAAGGATTCCAAGACGCATCAGGCAACTTCGTCCGAATCTAGCCAGTGTTGTACAAGTAAGAATCATGTGATCGACCACGTTTTGGAAACGTCTGGATGTTATCTTTTGTTTGGGATAAGTTTCAGGCTATTTGGCCCAGTGGTTTGAAAGTTATAGAAGTCGACATTATGGTGCGCAGTGTGTACGCGAGACAACATACGACTTGAGGTTTCGGCCCAAACCTTGGCCTGATGATGGAGAACTCGACATGGGCTGCTGGAATGTATTTAAATATATTTATATTTACTTTAATTAGTTAATTAGTTAAGTAGCTAATTAGTTAATTAAGTTAATTTCCTTAATTAGAACTCCTACTTCTATTCCTATTAGGGTTTGCTTGTAAACTCTTTATAAGGAGCCGTTTAGCTCCATTATTGAGTTGGCTGTTATTTTGATAAAATTGTGACTTCTCTCTTCAAATCTCTGCCCATTGTTCATGTGATTGAACCTTGTTCCTTCTCTAGTCCGCTATACTAGAGTCGTCAAACAAGTAAAACCCAAAATTGCATCGTACTTATTTTCTGCCCTAGGTTGATATCCACAAGGGATATAGGCTTAGTGATTCGACAAGGAGCCTCCCTTGTTCGGATTTAGGTTGGCTGGTGCTTAGCGATCAGCAGGCTTAAATTGTCTAAGAGAGTTATCTTATTCCGCATCGAAATCCGTCTTTGAACAACGATCAGAATTACGTGCTACGCATCCTACGTAACTAGGATCTTATCAGTTGGTAGCGGAGCTTAAGGCATTCAAAGATTGGTAAGTATCTTTAATTGTGTTTCAAGTTTTCATTGCTGAAATCGGTTTCTTCTTCTACTCCATTCTAAAACCAATTTCCTTGAGTGCTTGGTTCGTTACTTGAATACAATTGGTTGTATTTTCAGTTCAGTTTGTTGTGTTGAAATTAGCTAAATTACATGCGTTTTCTACCAACAAAGAGGTCACGAAATACAAAGGAAAATCTGTGCAAATTCAGTTGTCGAAATTGAATTGTAATATATAGCTACTGAAGTCCATTTTGAGTGAAAAAGGATCCGTTGGAAAGCTGTGTTTGTGGGGTATTCGAATCAAAAAGAATCATTCAATTCGGAGTCCGGAGTAAAAAGTTGTGAGCGAAATACTAAACTGTGTTCATAGTCAAAAAAGAAGAAGAAGAGAAAATAGAAAATTCCAAAAAAAAAAAAGAAAGAAAGGAATTTGATTCTGCAAATATAAAAATATATAGAAGTATTTACACTACAAAAGTCAGATTTAGCAAGGAAGTGAGTTAAAGTGCAATTGGATATTAAAATCAGAACTGAAAATTGAAATTGTGTGAGTCCTTTCGAGTCAATTTGAGCTTTCTTTGATTCCTTGAAATTGCCTTCTACTCTACTTGCTATTTGTTTAATTGGTTGTTCTTGCAATTAATCAAATATCAATTCTCACTGATAAGATTCGTACTGTTGGGGAAGCGGGATCTGGATTATGGCTGTCTGGAATCATTGTAGCAGCAGTCCATCATACCTGCAAAGCGCCGGAGGGGGGACTCCGGCGTAGACACTCCAATGCTTAAGTTAGTATGGCTGTAAAATTTGGCAGAGATTTGGGAAGAGAATCAGATCTTACTCTCGATCTAGAAATGAGGGGTATTTATAGCCGAAGAAAGAAAGGTTGTTACCCCTAGGGGTGGGTGTTATCATGGGGAGATATCGCCCAGGATGACGTCAGTATGAGTCGGCGAGACCGGATATCGCTAGTGAGATATCGCCAATGAAACATTGTATGAATCGTCGGATATCGCTAGTGGGATATCACCAATGAGCCGTTGTTGGGGTTCCTGGGATGGGATGACGCCAGGTGGGTCCCCCCCACTGATGTCGACCATCCTGGGATCCTCAGCCTAACGGGGGCGGCAACCGGGTGCCGTAGCCAATTAAGGTCTATAGGGATCTGGCTTTGACTTGAGGTGAGAAGATGAATATACCCTTGGCGTTTCTTTAATTGTTATCATAAGCCCAACTGAAAACGAGCCCGAGTGTTCACCAAGGGCTGCCTCTCCTGGCCTCTGAGGAACGTTACTCCCTTTGCGCCGCGTCAGATTCGGGAAAATCACCGGGTTTTTCTGACTCCATCGTCAGTTCCATTGTACTGGATATACGATAGCAAAACAGGTGAGTGGGACCGACCATTAGCGATAGTGCCGGTCCTTTCCGAAGCTTCCACTATCGTTCTGAAGGTGATATTTCCTTATTTTTCCTGCACATTCTCAAATGTGGTTTTGTCATGTTAGCGAAAATGACATATAATGACAAGCACTAGTTACCCTTAGAGGTTTTCATCCACTCATATCGGGGTGTTTTTGGTGTCGCCGTTTCCCTTCAACTTGTGGGGTCTGGCCTTGCTGTAAGCCGCCCGTAATATTGTCGTGGTCTTACGCCATGAGCCGCTTACAGTTTGTGCGGTCTTACGCCATAGCTACCGGTAATATTGACGCGGTTTTACGCTACTCGGAGCTACTTGTAATATCGACGGGTTTTACGCTGTAGGCCGCCTACAAATTGTAGGGCCTGATAACCCCCATTCAGGCCAGGATCGGGGCCGCTACCATGGAGGACTTCAATCCTATCAGGAATGTCTCCAAGTTAGTCGTTGCAGCCTATCACATCGAGGTAGCCATCGCCATGCTGTAGTAGAGGAAGGATCTACTGAACTGTTGTCTGAAGAGCATGAGAAGCACCTCTTCGGAGCTGACTTTTGTGGTGGACGCCTTGAGGGACATCCTTATCCTGCTGGTGGATGACGACAATGACACCGGGTCTCAGGCTTGAAGGCTTGCCGCTCTGCCGTCTTGTTTGTATTATGTATCCTTTATATGTATTATGTATGCGGATGTATATTCAGGCCGTTAGGCCGTAATGACACTCCTTTCCGTACTTGGACTTGTGATCTTTCTCCACTTTTTAGGTCGTTAGTCCTGGCTTCAATTGAGAGCTATGGCTAAGCCCAACTGAAAACGAGTCTGACACTGGTCAGACTTTTGCAGTATTTATTCTTCTTTATCTGCCATGTGGCGACGGTTGCTTAGGCAAACTGTTCTACTAATCACCCGTCGTTTCTTCAGTAATAACTGATTGGGCGGTTTTTCTGTGCTTCTTGATTGTCGAGAGATTTCAACAGGCGTGATCTTCTCAAGACGCATTTAATTATCCCTCTCACTTGAGAAATTTGAAGAGTCTCACCATTTTATCTATTTATGGGGAGTTCTTCTCTTTTTTCCTATTCATCTTCTTCTTCATATTTTCTGCTGCTACTGATTTTCATCTCTCATGGCTGATTCATATGATCAGGTCTCCGACGAGCGAGAATCTCGCCCAACCCCTCCGACGACACCAGATTCTGACAATCCTTCTTCGCCACCATGCCGGAAGAGGCGATTGCCCCGCCGTGGAGGTCAGAAGAGATCGAAGAAGAGAGCACATTCTGAAATCACTGGTTGGTTTTCTTCATTTTTAGCCCCTCCGTCCTGTAAGGGCAAAATTTTGTTCCCTCCTGCTGATTGGTTTGAAGAGAAGATTCCTTTAGGCGATACCATCGTTAAGGCGGCATCTTCAGCTACAAAGGAGGAATCTAAACCATTGACGCTGAGCCCAGAGCGAAAAGCCGACAAATTCCCTCCTTTCGCTGATGAGGAGCTTCCGCCCTCCGATGAGGAATATTGCTACTGGTCCTCTTATTGGCCTGACGAGGATTGATTCCGCCCTTGGCAATCCCTCGTAGATGTCGTATGGCTTATTGTTTTTTAAATGAAATGATGCTTTGCTTTTTTAGTTCTGCATGCTCGGGCATTAGCTCCTCTTTGGATGGCTATCGCTGAGAAAATGACTGTTGCTTTGACGTAACCGTTTGCAACTGATTGTCAGTAACTACCCCCTCCAAAAGATATAAATGCATGGACATAAATATCCTTCTGAGGTTTTTACACGTGTCAATTTTGCTTTGGTGCGTGTCCCGCTTCTACAGGCTGTTCACTTCTCGATCTCAGCCTTTAAAAGGGGGCAACTGCTCTCTTTTAATACTCTTTGCCTGCACTTTGAAATTTTCTCCCTTTCTCTCTCTAGATTCTTGCTTCAAAGGAAGTCACGACCACCGTTCGCCGGCACCGATGGTTTTGTCCACCGCCTTCTGCTCAAGGTACTTCGCTTCTTTCCCCTCAGATTTCCTTCTTGCTAATTCATTATGAGTACCTCTAGGATACCCAAGGATTCTCAGTGGCCTCTGGCCACAAATAGGTTTCTGAGAAGTCTCCAGAATTTCCGGCGACACATAGATTTAGAAATTGAGAGAACACCTAGTGTTTTTGTTGATCAAGCGGTTTTGGAGGCAGAATTGGAGGAAAATAGTATCTTTTTCCCTCCCGGTTACTCCGTTAGAATTCCTGATGCCGGTTATCGGCTTCATGACCCTCTATTGGGGGGCGATAGGATGGTATATTTTAGCATGTTTCTCTATGGCTTTCGCTTTCCCATCCATGAAGGAGTGAAAAATTTATTGGTTCGATATGACATTAACCCGGCTCAGATTACGCCTCCGTCTTGGTGTGGGATTCATGCCTTCATTTGCATTTACGAGTTGCGGGGTATCCTTGTCCAGTCTGTCAATTTATTCCGCAAATTTTTAGTTTTAGATGCCGCAACTGTGTGGTAGATATTGCCCCAAGATGGAATAACGCATTGGTGCAGTCATTCTGGCAGAAATTCCAGGTCTTCGAAGAGACTGTGGCCGATTGGAAGAGTGGTTTTTTCATCATGAATTTGCGTTTCCGCCCCTGGCCCAGGGGCTTCAATCAGTGTCTTAACGACTCCCTTTGGACAAACCCGTCAACAGTGTCCAAGGAAGAGCTTCGACAAACGCACATGCTGCTGGAGTTGAAATTGTCTTTTCGCATTCGAGAGTTTGCCTTGCATAGGTTTATAGAGAAGTGTACTATAAGTAAGTTTCTTTTCCTTCGTTATCGCTTCAGCTTAATCATCGCTCTGATGTGCCTTGCTGGTAGGTGACACTGGAGATCGACCGTCAAGCGATAAGGACGTTCCTTTGAACGTGAGGCCGCTTCAATTACTGCCACCATCTCCTCCGCCTGAGAGTTCCAATCGCCCTGCCACTCCAGAAAGAAAGAGATTTAAGACTGTTGCCAGGCGTGGTACCTCCAGGCGTACTTCCTGTTTCCTTGAGAATTGGTTACCCATTCGGAAAGGAGTGACTCCGAATCACCCTAAAACTGAAGTACCCGAAAGCAGCAGCGAGGACATGGATACCGACTCTGGGCTTCGTCATGCTTCCGCGGCTCAACGAAAGAAGCTGAGAATGGGAAATAGCAACCCAGTTGCTGAGGTTACTTTGAAGAAGGTGAATGAAGCTTCGGCTACTAGGGCTGACACCCTTGATGGTACCTCCAAAATAGCGGCACCAGCTAAGGCGTCAATCGACATTCCTTCTGATACTTTTGAGGCTCCGCCAGAGGTCAACCTTCCTCCTCCGACAACCACTCCTAACTCTCCTATCTCCTCCTGCATCCCTGATGTCGGTGCACCGAATCGTGAACCTGCCGCTACTCCTGACCCTCTGTTGAATGGCCTTCCACCATTATTCTGCATCTCTATTTCAGGAGTCGGTGGTTCCGCTGAAAGTCGCTCTCCTCCTTTTATCGCCAACCTGTCATCTCAAGGTCCACAAGGAGACACTTCCTATCGCTTGGATCTGTCTACTTTTGGCACCAGTGGACTTCGCACATTGGGAATATCAGATCCGTTATCACGAAGCGAGTCGGTGGGTTCTGTTGTGGGTGTGATATTTGGCTCTGCTAAAGATAGGGAGGAGATATCAGAGCTTTCTCTGGAGGTTCATCGCGAACGCGCTTTAAATGACGTGCTGGCTAGCTTTCGCATGATGAATTACTTTCTCGATATTCATGGTGACAAGGCTCGAGGTTCTCCTTCTAAGGTGGCGGAGCTGACGCAACTCCAAAGCGATACCCAAGCAAAGCTTAATGACTGTTGTGCTGAATTGGCCATAGAGAAGTCGATAGGGAAGGCCAAGGTAGAGCTTCTGGAAGCAGAACTGGTGGCTTCCAACAAAAGAAACTCTCTCCTCCATGAAGAGATATCGGCCCGCGACGCGAAGCCAGCGAAGGTACCTAATGAGATGTCGTGCTGGAAAGATAAGGCGAAGCATGCCTTTGTCGCACTGCAGATTATTACCGCAGTGAGGCTTTCGATCCTGTCAAGATAGCTGACTACGCCTTCGAGAGGTTGAAGGATATAAATTCTGGGGGCGATAAAGGAGTTCTTCCGTGATGGGAACAAGGCAGCGCTTGAGAGTGTTTTATTTTTATTTTTTCTTCCAACATTGGTTTCATTTGGCTTGTAATAACTGATAATGCTGGCATAATAACGACTGTCATTCCACTCTGGATAACTATTAATTTACTTCTTGGCGTTATCTTTGTTGATTATGTCATCATGCTTGACCTCTTTCTGATAAAGTAATTCGACTTTTTCGGAGCATTTAATGCTCAGAATCCCCTCATTAATATGAGCAAAGGATCATGATGGTTCAGGGACACGTGTCTGCTCATCAGGACACTAGGGCTAGCGTGATTTGATAGGATCAAAGTGCCTTCTCTCCTTTCTAGGGTTATACTCATTGCTTATGCCTGTCACGCGCGTCGCGACTGTTCCAGCAGTCATTTCTTTTAGCCTCTTAGGGTTATAAAACCCATCACTTTATTTCTTTTTTCCACTTTTGATAATCCGTTTATCTGCGTCTTCTTCACGAATCATCTTGCATTTCTGGTTTTCATCTCCTGGGTACTTCGATTTTCTTCTAAAAAATGTACTTCTTCATTTCCCTTTACTGTCTTCTTCATCTTTTATTTTTCTTTTCCGCCATGGGCAAAAGAAAAACTCATGCTCCTGGGTCTAAATCCCTTGACGAAGAAAAAATAGAGACCATAGTCAGTACTATTACTTCTTCTGCCATTCTTGATAAACACCTGTCCGATCACGGTGCCACCCTCCCTGAGGGTTTCAAGGCTTCTGTCGCCCCTGAATCCCTACGCCTGAACAATGTTTTAACCGGCAATCGCAGAATCCTGTATGCCCAGATGTTCCGTTATACTTTCTGGTTTCCGGTTGACCCGTTTATCCAAGAGTTGCTTACTTCTCTGGATCTGAACCCTGTTCAACTGGCCCCAAATGCTTACTGTGGCATTTATGCATTTCTATAACTCTGCAAGTGCAAAGGAATTACATCTCCTTCCCTCGCATTACTGAAGTCTTTGTTCAAGATGTATAACCGTCGGGGTGTGATAGCGATATCACCCCGTTATGATGATCATTCGCTCCAGAACTTCACCTAGAAACTCCTTCATTTGGAGTCTTCCATTGATAAATGGAAAGAACAATTTTTTTGTGGTTGAGACTCCTAAGCCAGGGCGTCAAGGACAGGGCTTGGCGCCGCGTGGCTCTTGACGAGACGGAACAGGGCTGGTTTGATAAATTGCTTAGTCTGGAAATAAGCGTTCACACCCACCTTCTGGCTTACGTGACCGATATCAGAACCTGCGTTAGACGTGAGTATTGCGTCAATCTTTGACTTTCAGTATTAGTACTAATGCTAACGTTGTCTTGTGCTTTTGCAGCCACTGATCCAGAGTACGTTCCCGAGAGCGTTAGGAGACGCCGAAAGAGACTTCGGGATAGAGAAGCGGCCGCGGCTGTTAATATCGCCACCACTTCAGCTACTCCTTCTGTTATCGCTTTGATTCCTCCCCAAACATCTTCAGTCTCTACTGACGGGAAAACCGATACCATTCCGGTTGGTATTCCTGTCATATCAATCGTTGCTCCTCCTCCTCAGTCAGTCGCTTGCAGGGCTTCCACGAAAGGGAAGAAGAAAAGGAAGACAAGGAGCGTTGTCACCCTTCTGCCACTAATTTCGCCTTCTTCGGACACGGCCTGCTCTTCGGAAGCACCTGCCTCTGAGACGGTAACAGCTACCGCTCCCCTATACTTCTCGCGCTGCTTTTTCAATGCCTTTCTGTCTTTTCTTTTGTTTTTTATTGTTTTTCTTCATAGGTTACTTCTCATAACTCCACTCCTTCACTGTCGCGAGGCAATATGGACTTGAGGCGTATTCTGACTCAACCAAGGAAGAGACAGAGGTCCACCGGAGCAGGTACGAGCCGGTCTTCAGGTCAAGCTGATGTTAGGGAGGGGCCTCAAATCGCCCTTGACTCTTTAGCACCTCCCTCGGGCCATACCGGTAGCATTTTTGAGGGAGTAGTTATGCCTGGGCCTTTTGAGACTTCTCCACCTTCGTTCGGCTCGGGAGTTCCTCACTATTCCTCCAACGTGGTCCATACTGATGAGCTGTCGGGTTTCTCCTCCTATCAGCCCCAGGGATCACTCGTGCCCTAGGGAGGTTCCGCTTCCAACCATCCTCATAAGGCAGCCGGTCCTCAGGGAGGTTCTGCTTCCAACCAGCCCCCTTCTCTTGCTGCTGTGGTCTTTGTTCCTTCTGATGCTTCCATGCTTAAGCACTTCGGGGAGGGGACGGTAGTGTCCAATCTTATGGCCGATGTAAGCTCATATAACGCCACTGGGCCTGTCACTCATCAGGTGGATATGACTACGCTTCGTAGCTCGAGGATTACGACCATAGGGGGCGATAACTCGGTCGTTACTGCTTCGTTCTTGGCTGCGCACATGCTAACGTCTCTTGAAGAACGAAGCGCCTTTGCTACTGTGGGAGACGAAGAGCAAGCCGACTTGCTGCGCTCCAAGTTTTTCACTGTGTTCCTCCAATTTCATCACTTCACTGAGCGCATGTCCCAAAAGGCAGCAGACCTTGCCGCTTCTGCAGCCAAGCTTTCGCAGGAGCAAGAGGAAAAACAGCGGCTGCTGGAAGAGCGAGATAGACATATGACGCCCCTAGAGGCAGCTAGAGAGGAGGCAAGGGAAGCAAAGGAACAGTTGGCCACTTCTAACGCTGCTCTAGCGGTTGAACAGTCAAAGATTATCGCTCTCGAGGGAGAGAAAACAATCTTAGCGGAAGAGAAAACAGCTTTTATAGAAGAGAAAATGGCGCTTGAGGCGGAAACAGTGATCAAGTGTCGGTGGTATGTTGAAAAGACCGCTTCTACCATGGCTAACTATTTTGTGGAGATCCACGGGGAAGAATTCTACGATAGGGACGCTGTTTCTAACGCCTTTTTGATGAATTCTTCCAATCTTAATGACGAGGGCTTCCGCTTGGCCAGATCGAATGGCTATCTAGAGCAAGGGATTTCTGAAGACTAGCAGTAGGCAGGGTATTGTCGCCCTCTTCTTTTTGTGAGGATTGAGCATTACCCTTTTTTGTTCGTCTTTGTATATTTTTGTGCCCCTTCGTGGGTACTTGATCAATGACACTTCTATGATATCAGCTTTTGTTGGTGCCATTTTCCTTTCCCTTATTTCTTTTTCTTCAAATTTTTGCAGCGTGGCTTTCGCGCCCTTATTGCTCTGATCGGGCTTTGTCATGTTCGACTTAACCATTGTTTGGCCCCGTTATGGAGGACATTCCTGAAAGAAGTATTCTTCTTTCCTTGATCAAAAGAGACAACGAATAGGGTCTTTAGGCCCTATTCCTTAAACCGCGTCAACATCAGCGTGGTTGGCTTCGCGTCTACTTTGCCGACGAGTCATACAACTCTTTTATCACCTCGAGTGTCGCGATCTCTCGGAGTCAGAGATATCCTACACACTCTCAATTAACATCTATTAGTAAGAAATAGGCGATAACAGACACAAGTTTCCCGTAGGAGCCGATCCGCCGCCATTCTAGGGTACAGGTGTGACTTATTATCGCTTTCTCAACCAGCTCACTTCACCAGGGATTCCGCATCTGGTTACTCGCTGGGATTTCACAATTTTTTGCATTTCCACGATCGACCGAAAAGTGTCTCTTCCTAGTGGGTCGTCTGATCAGGACAGGCCATCACAAGGTTAGAATTTTTCACTTTCGGAGTTATCCTCACATCCTGGAATCGTGCCTTCCCTTGGCGAGCCGTCTACATCAGCTCGGCCGTAAGGGTAGGATTTTCACTTTCCAAGTGGAGTTAGTATCTCCCTAAGGTGTGCCTCTCCTTAACTAGTCGTCTCCACGAGAACGGTTGTCATAAGGATTGGGTTTTGTCACCTTCAGGAATCCCGGGGCGTGCCCTCACTTAGTGAGCCATCTGATCAGGACAGGCCATCACAAGGATAGGACTTTTCACTCCCGGGGGTGTCGGGATGTGCCTCGTCTTATGGCCCCACACATGGCTACCATAAGGATAGGACTTTTCACTCCCGACGTTAAACATCGAGTGCGTCAGGGTGTGCCCTCACTTAGTGAGTCGGTGGATCAGGACCGACCATCACAAGGATAGGACTTTTCACTCCTAACGCTAAATACCAGGTGTACCAGGGCGTGCCCTCACTTAGTGAGTCGGCGGATCGGGACCGACCATCACAAGGATAAGACTTTTCACTCCTGGCACTTCTCTATTATCTATCTTCACGCAGACACGCAGCCACAAAACACAAAAAAGCTCATTACTCGAGCGTTAGCACAGGTTCAGGCTGGCGTTAGTAAAACGTGCATAGATAAATCAGAGTTTAGCATGATATAATTTTAAACGAGCGATATTCCAGGAGTTAGGTAAGGGGGTACCTTCGAGTGTCCCCAGATGGTATGCTCCTCTCCCAACTATACGGGTAACGCGGTACGGCCCTTCCCAGTTAGGACTGAGCTTCCCCCGGCATTGACCAGTCGCTCGTTGATCCCTGAGTACCAGGCCACCTTCTTTTAGAAGTCATTCTTTGACATGCCTATTATGATAACGTGCCATTTTTTATTTGTAGTGTGTCATTTTCAGGAGAGCTTCGTCTTACAATTCGGGCAGTGCGTCAAGATTCGCACGCAGCCTTTCCTCGTTTAGCTCTTCTCTGAAGTAAGCCACTCGTAGGCTCATGGTACCAATCTCCACGGGCGTAACGGCCTCAGTACCGAAAGCTAGTGCGAATGGAGTCTCTCCTGTACTGGTTTTTGTGGTCATGCGATATGCCCACATCACATACGGTAGTTCATCTGCCCACTTCTTTTTAGATCCCTCTAGGTTCTTCTTAACACCATTAAGGATGGCTCGGTTTGTCACCTCAGCCTGACCATTGGTCTGCGGATGAGCCACGGAAGAGAATCTTTGCTCGATTCTAAACTCCTCGCATTGGTCTCTAAAGAATTGGCTGGTGAATTATGTTCTATTATCGCTGACTAGCACGCGAGGAACTCCGAAACACATGATAAATTGGTGTTTGAAGAAATGCCAGATTTTTTCTATCGTGATGTTGGCGACCGCTTCAGCTTCCGCCCATTTGGTAAAGTAGTCTACCGCCACAACCACAAACTTTAACTGTGACCTTGCCTTTGGAAATGGTCCAAGGATGTCAATTCCCATTTCGCGAAAAGGCAAGGAGCAATGATGTCATAAATTTGTGTGGCGGGTTGTCGAGGAATCTTGGCGAATTCCTGACACTTTTGGCAAGTTCGCACGTAATCATGGCAGTCTTTCCGGATAGTAGGCCAGTAGAACCCCGATCGAAAGACCTGCGCAGCTAGGGTTCCGCCGGATGCATGCATGCCACAAATTCCTTCGTGGATTTCGCGGAGGGTATGAAAGCCTTCTTGTTCTGTTATGCATCTGGCAGCCGGATGAGAGAAACATCTCCGCATCAGTTCCCCATTAAAGTATGTACACCGTGCCGCTTGCTTTAGTACTTTCTTCTTCTCAGCGATATCCGCTGACAGCTCATCGTGTTTCAAGTATTTTATGACGGGAATTCTCCAGTCATTTTCACTTTCTTCCACATAGAGCGTTGCCTGTTCTTCCATAAAGGAAGGTACAGATAGCTCCCGGTAGTACACCCCTTTTGGTATAGCCGCTTCTGGGTTTGCTGCGAGCTTTGCGAGGTTGTCTGCCTCAGCGTTATCCTCTTGAGGAATGTGCTCGAAGCTAACCTGTATGCCACATTTCTTTATTTCTATCAACTCGCGTTTCACTTTGGCAAGGTATTGCACTATGATGGGCTCTCTAGCTTGAGAGTGTCCCAGCACTTGATCTATTATCAGCTTGGAGTCTCCGCAGACTTTCAGCCGCAAGTCTCCCAACCTCCTAGAGTCATGTATTCCCTTGATGGAAATGCTCTTTCCTATCCTGAGCCCGGTTAATAGCGCTTCGTATTCTGTGGCATTATTGGACAGCGGCTGTAGGATTCGGATGGCAAATCGAACATGGATGTCGTGAGGCCCACTCATGAAGATTCCGGCCCCGGCAAGTTCTTGATTTTTGGCACCATCCACGTATATGACCCACAGGTCAGTGGAAGTTTCAGGGAAAGGGAGATCCAACTCTTCTTTTACTTTCTCAGTCAACTCTGTCAACGGATCCGGCGTGAAGGTGCATTGCGCGATAAAGTCTGCTAGGATTTGAGCCTTCACAAACGGTCAGGATCGATAGTGCAAGCTATATTGTTCAAGCTCGATAGCCCAAATCAGCATTCTCCCCGCGGATTCAGGCTTCCGGAATATCCTTTTTAAAGGTTGATCCGTAAGTACAATGACGGTGTGAGCTTGAAAATATCGATCCATTTTTCGCGTGGCTTGCACTAATGCGAACGCTATTTTCTCAATTCGGGCATATCTCAGCTCGGCATCTTTTAGGATGTGGCTTACAAAGTATACCGGTCGGTGCGTATGATTGTCATCTCGCACAAGGACCGCACTGACCACTTCGTCAGCAACCCCAAGGTATAAGTACAGGATATCGCCAGGCTCTGGTCTAGTTATCACTAAGTCAGACGATAAATAGGCCTTCAGGCTCGCGAATGCTTCTTCGCATTCTGCAGTCCATCCGAAAACAACTTTCTTAGGTATAACTTTGAAAAAAGGGAGACACCTCTCGCCTTGTTTAGAGATGAACCGTCCCAGCGCGATAACGCGCCCTATCAGCTTCCGTATTTCCTTTACAGTTCGAGGAGATATCATGTCTTGGATAGCTTTGACTTTTGACGGGTTGGGTTGAATACCTTTTGACTGACCACGTAACCTAAGAATTTACCCGTTTGAAAGGCGAACATGCACTTTTGAGGGTTCAACTTTATCTGATATCGCTTCATCACTTTGAAAACTTCCGCCAGGTCAGACAAGTGATCTCTGAAGCTTCGGCTTTTGATCAGTATGTCATCGACATATGCCTCTACATTTCGCCTAATCTGTTTTTCAAAGACTTGATTCGTCATTCGCTGGAAGGTGGCTCTAGCATTTTTCAACCCAAAAGGCATCGCCGTGTAGCAATAAGTGGCCTTGGGAGTGATGAAAGTAGTTTTCTCTTCATCTTCCTTGGCCATGGGGATTTGGTGGTACCCCGAGTTGGCATCTAACGAGCTCAAATACGCGTACCCGGCAGCTTGATCAACCAGCTGATCAATTCGGGGAAGTGGGTAACAATCTTTAGGGCAGGCGTCATTCAAATCTGTGAGGTCGATGCACATGCGCCACTCCCCCCTGGGCTTAGGGACCAGAACAGGGTTAGCCAACCAGGTGGGATATTGCACTTCTCGAATAAAGCCAGCGTCAAGAAGTTTTGCGACTTCCTTTTCTACAGCCATTGCTTTTTCGGTCGAGAAAACACGTCGTTTCTGTTGAACCGATTTTGCATCAGGGTTGACATTAAGCCGATGTTCCGCCACCTCCCGCGAGATACCAGGCATGTCGGAGGGTTTCCATGCGAACTCTCCTTTGCATTTAGTTAACAGTTGGGCTAACTGAAAGTTTTCCTCTGGGCTGAGGTTATCGCTGACCAGGAATACGACCCCATCTATTTTGTTAACCGGGACGTGAGTCATTTTATCTACAGGCTGAGTGCGTTTCTCCTCATTTTGTTCATACGGGTCCACCGTCACACACACGTACCTATCGCAACTCTTCTGAGTCATGAGCAGGTAGCATTCAGCTGCTAACTTCTGATTACCTTGGATTGAGACCACACCGTCAGCTTCAGGTGCTTTTGCGATATCACTGCTCTGAAACGGTTGAGGAATGGCCGCTCCAATATGGCGTTGTAAGGCAGATTTAGATCCACCACCAAGAATAAAAGCTCCTCTGATCGTTTGGAGGTATCTTCCTTGAAATATACCGGCAAAGTAGTTACTCCAGTCACTGGGATAGGGACTTCGTCTACCCCAATAATGGGTTTTTTACAGGGCGTAAGTTCGTTATCTGGACGCTTCAGGAGATTGTAAGCTTCCAGTGAGAACAAGTTTACGGCGCTTCCGTTGTCAACCAGAGTTCTTCTAACTCCATGACTAGTGATAATGGGTGTAACCACTAACACATCATTGTGCGGATATACCACACTCTTTTCGTCCTCTTCAGAAAAGGATAATATCATACGATCCAAGGCACTTATCGCTTCACTCTTTATTGACATGCCAGCCCACTTTCGCTTATCCCCTAGCGCAGGTGTCAGCTGTGCGGACTCATCCAGGTAAGGTGTGCCTCCAGCGATGATGTTAATGATGGGGACGTCCTCGTCATCAATCGTGAGCATTTCCCGACCTCCTCCCGTAGGACCAGTGTCGTGGCCTGGGGGGCGGGAAGGTGTCGCTCTGCCATCGGCTACTCTACTTGTTGGGTTACTCTTGGTTTCTTCTCGTGTTTTCACAATGAATTCTCCCAGATAGCCTTCCTGCACTAGGCGCTCTATCGCCGATTTGAGTTCTCTACATGCCTCGGTGGAATGTCCTTTAGCTTTGTGAAATTTGCAATAGGCATTTTCTCTTCTCCCCAGGGTTACCCCCGGTCTTACAGGGGTAGGATAACGGATGGGCAGGTTTTGCTGCTCCACTATTGCTAGTATTTCTGCTCTGGGTAGAACGAAGGAAGGAAGATCTGAGTCATAAACTCGTCCCTTATAAGTTTCACCCTACCGCTGGGTTGAGGAGTCACCAGATTTTCCCTTTGAGGAGTTGCCTCTCCTCCGATTAGATGTCCTGGGAATGTGATCCTTTCGCTGAGCGTAATCATCAATGAACCGATCTTCAGAAGTAGCTGGAATAGGAGCGTTATGGGCTGGAGGCATGGCTGGCTGCATGTTCCGAATCATGTCCCTATTCTCTTCCTCTTCCATCCTCGCAGAGTTGTCAACCATTAAAGCATCTCTGAGCTTTCCATAACAACAGTTTCGCTTTAAGGCTTCGATGGCGAAATCAACCGTTACACCTAGCGTTAGCGACATTTCGGTGTCGAAATAATGGAGGAAGCTCCTCAAGGATTCCTGAGGTTTCCTGTGTAGGTTGAACAAAGTTGCGGCAGACTTCCTGATAGGGACGGCAGTACTGAATCGACTCCTAAATTTAGATTCCAGCTGAGAGAAACTATCAATTGACCCACCCGGAAGACCTTCAAACCATAAGCGCGCAACCCCCGACAGGGTCATTACAAATATCTGACACAAAGCAGCATCATTGTGAGTCTGGAATTGCACAAAATCCTTCACTTTGTTAAGGTGAGAGATGGGATCTTTAGTGCCATCATAGGATTCCGAGGGGAGCTTCACATATCTACTAACTCTGTGACGCCTTATACGCAGGCTAAAGGGATGGCCAGAAATATCATCAAGGATTTCCCGTGCATGCCGAGGTGGGGATACCTCCAAATGATGCCTACGGTCTCGCGGATTTTGATCATGATGCCGCTTGGGAGTCGGACTGCGACTCCTTGGCGAGCGAGTTCGATGCCTCCTACTACTGGATCTTTCACTCCCTCTTGGAGATATATCTCTATCATTTTTGCCCCTTCTACCATCCCAACGTCCTCTGTCCTCCTCACGCCATTGACGCTCCTCTTGGGGAATAAGAAGTAAGGGCACTTGTGGTACATATGGCTCCACCGTCCGATGAGCGAACTGTACCAGACTGGCTGGTGCACTCAACGCAGGCAGCGTCAAAGGGACGTTCACATACAATGGGGACGACAGCGGTCGTTCTGTAATAATGGGCGGAGTGAAAATGAACTGAGATGGGACGACTGATCCAGAAACGCTTGGCGTGAATCTAGCAGCCAGTTCCGTTAAATGGTCCAACTGGGCGCGGAGGGCTGAAATCGAACTCGCGAAAGGGTTATTCCCACCATCTATCATGGATCCCCTTGACTGAGGAGTGAAATGACTGGACCCCGCTATTTGAGACGAAGGAGCATGCGGCTGGGACACAAATGTTCCCTGATAAGAATTTGTCTTCGGCCGAAGGGTAGAAAGGGAAAATGCTTCTCCAGTTCAGTATCCTCGGTGGTCCGTTGTACCTGCAAGACGTCGGAGGGGGTCTCCGGCGGAAACACTCCGATGCTTAAGTTAGTATGAGTGGTGAAATTGGCAGAGCTTGGGCCAGTGAATTCTGCTTACCTTCCTCCTTCGTGGGGGAGGTATTTATAGATGAAATAAGCCTGTCTGTGCGAGTGGGATCGCTAGGGAGCAACCGGTCCCGTCAGGGGCTGTGGTTTGCCCGTGTTATGATGTACCGTCATGGCGGTAGGTATGGGGGTCGTTGTTACCCCGGCAAGGTAACGGTTAGTGTGTTTCCCTTGAGGTGGGATAGCACCTCTGGTCGTCTAGAAGCTCCATGCGGGGACCCCCAACGAGACGTCAGCCCTCCTGGTGTTAGTCCTGTAGAGGGGAATGACAGCCTCGACCCTACCGTGGCGGTAGGAACAGTGATTCTTTCCTTTCAATATGGGGTACACAGACGAAAATGCCCTTGTCGTTAGGTGGATTGTTATCATAAGCCCAACTGAAAATGAGCCCGAGTGTTTACCAAGGGCTAACGCCCCCTCTTTGCGCGCAAATCTCGTATGTACCGGAGCGACTCTTTGTCAGGATGTGGGCTGACCCTGACCGTTCTTGTCCATAAGTTATAAATTGAAGCTTTCTTTGCGCAAATTTCTTCACACCTTTTCGTCCTTTCTTTTCGTATTTCACCATGGATGAGGTGACCAGAAATTTCCTGATCTCCAAAACTTTGACCCTGAAGAACCTTACTGAGGGCGATATCGGCTTCCTGGAGAGGATGATCCTCAAGACCTCAAAGGATGTTCTGGAACTGCAGGGGATACTGACCCCTATTTTGTCTAAGCAGCTGGGGATATCTTTGGAGGACTTTAGCCCCCTGGAGAGTTTGGCGAAGCTGGCCACCACTACCTCTCACCTTGATGTGGTTGCTTCAATGCTGCAGCAGAGGAAGGACTTGCTGGCCTGCTGCTTGAAGGGTATGAGGGCCTGCTCTGCCGAGTTGACCTCCGTTGCGGATGCCTTGAGAGAGGTTCCCGTCATGCCCGAAGAAGATGATGCTGGGTCTAACGCTTAACCACTGTCTTTGCTTCCTCTTGTTGCTTTCTTTTATGCTTTCTTGTACATATCTGAATGCTAGGCCGCTCGGGCCATAAATAAATGGTTGTTTCTACTATTATTAAGTCTTCGTTTCCTTGTTTGATTCCTTGATGCCTGGGTTGGGGTATTCGCTATGAGCCCAACTGAAAATGAGTCTTCCTCGGGACCTAGCCATTGGAGTGGTTGTGTTCCGGGAATTTAGCAATGAATGCTCTGTCTCAACTGTTTCCAGGGCCATTTTTTCAGGGGTAGGTGGTTGGGTGGCTATTTGGTGCCTTTTGATTGGCGCATTCATCGAGCGGGTATGCCTGTGCCGGATCGGATTCTGCAATTACGGTTACTTTTCCCAGGCGCCTTAATTTTTTTTCAAGGGCCTGCGCGAGGATCGGGGCGCTTCCTTGGCTATTTAAGGGAGTTGCTTTCCCCCTCTTCCTGCTCATCTTCATCCTCTTCCTTCTCTTGTACTTTTTTTCAGGTCGAATGGCAGATTTCTACTTTTTGAGTTCCACGGATCGCGACTCCTTGCCAACCCCTCCGACTTCGCCGGACTCCAATCACCCTCCTCCGTCACCGCCGTGGAGGCCTCTGGTCCGCCGAAAGGGCCGCAAGAGGCAAAGGGGAAAAACTTCCAAGGTGTCCGTCATGACTTTAGATTCTGCTGGCTCCAATACCCAAGAGGGCGACAGACGCTTTCCTTTGTCTGACTGTTCGTTGGAGAAAATTTCCTCTACCGCTGCCGGTGTTGGATTGGCAGGGTCAGGTGTCAAGGGAAAGTCAGGACCGTCAGGGTCCTGCTTAGGGAGGGAAGTGGACGAACCTGCCCCGACTGCTGACGGGAAGATGTCATTCCTGGATGACGACGGGGTTTATCACCACGGCATTTACTGGCCTGATGAGGAGTAGCGTCTCTACGTTAGGCACATTGTACCTGCCCCTGGGCATTTTATGAATAAAATGATGCTTTCTATCTTTTCTTCTTATCGTTATCTTTCCGTCAGCAGTTGGTCGTGTTGATAGCTAACGCGAGGGATTAGTCTTGCTGAGGCAACCGTTTCGTGGTTATTTTGACCTGGTCAACTTTGTCGCCCTTCTGGGGAATCACGACGAACAACTTCTCTTTTCGTATTCTTTTAATGCTTTCCACGTGGCCAACTTTTTTTACACGCGTCCCAGCATGATTGGTGGCTAAATTAATGCGGTGGCATTTTAATTCTTTAAAAAGGACCATTTTCTCTTTCCAAAGCTTTTGCCTTCGCTTCGAATTTTTCCCTTCGTCTTCCTTCGTCTTCT
This sequence comes from Viola odorata, assembly GCA_963691705.1. Lineage (NCBI taxonomy): Eukaryota > Viridiplantae > Streptophyta > Magnoliopsida > Malpighiales > Violaceae > Viola > Viola odorata. Next base: position 27,654,431 of record OY829540.1, on the reverse strand, counting down.
TCTCCGAATAACTTTCTGGCCGCCTGCCGTCGTCTGCTGATTCTCCTATAAATCTTCCCTTCTAAGGTACCATTTTAATCCTTCTCAGATTTCCTATTTGCTGGTTTATTATGGTTAGGAATAGGACTCCCCAGGTTATCTGGAGACCCATGGATCCGGAAGTCGCGCAATCACCCAGTACTTTTACATGCGATGTGGTTCTGAAAGCCGAGCTGGAGGAACACGGTATCACCTTTCCTCCCAGGTATGAACCCTTTATTCCTGAAGGTCATATGCGGCTTCACAATCCGGCGTGGGGTTTTTGTAGGCTACTTTATTTTAAGATGTTCCTTTATGGTTTCCGCTTTCCCGTTCATGAGTCAATACTAACACTGCTGCGAGAGCACAACCTTAATCCTGCCCAGATAACGCCCTCTTCTTGGTGTGCGGTTTATGCTTTTCTTCGCGCTTGCGAGTTGAAGAACATTTTCACCCCATCTCTCAATTTATTTCAAAAATTCTTTAGTGTGAATTGTCATAATTGTTTAATCGAAATCACTCCTCGATGGGATGACGCGTTCGTGCAGTCGTTCTGGCAGCGGTTTCACGGCTTTGAGAAGGGTGTGGCTGATTGGAAAAGTAGTTTCTTCGTTCTCGAGCTACCGTCCCGTTTGTGGCGCATTAATTTCAACCAGGAGCTCATAGGCCCCGTTTAGACGAATCCCGCGATACTGACCAGAGCTGAGCTGGATCTGGCTAATGCTTTGTTAGACGAGGACACCTGCTATCGCATCCGTGATTTCGCATTGTTCAAGCCTCTAGAGGAGTGCATTATGGGTGGGTCTGTCTCTTTTCATACTTTCTTTCTTTCTTTTTCATTCATCCTGGCACGTTTCTTTTATAGAGGATACTAACGGTCGATTTCCAGGTGATACTGGCGCTCCTTTGAATGTAGTGCCGCTCCGTACTTTACCAGCCTCCCCTCCTACCGAAGGCTCTAATCAAGAAAGCGTTCGACCCCCTAGGAGGAGAACCAAGACGGTTGCCCGGGGAGGGCGAAGGCTCGGCGGCTCTGTCCGAGCTTCTCGTTTCGTGGAAAATTGGCTACCAGATCATCGCAAGGGAACAGACTCTAGTCGAACCGCAACAAGGGTGATTTATAGCGACGACGAGGATATGGAAGCTAAGCTAGACCTTTGCCATGCTTCTTCTTTGCGTCGGAAAAGACTTCGAGTGGATGCGAGTGAACAGGCTACCGGGGCATCCTCTGCTGATGCGGTAACTGTTTCTACACATATCATTTCTCCTGAGGTAAGGACCCCTCAGCCAGTAAAGATTACTAAGGTGTCGGGTGCTACCTGCTCTACTGAGACGGAGGCCCCTCTGACAGCATGTCCTCCTCCTACAGCTGACGCTCCCGATTCCCCAATTTCTCACTGTATTCCTGACGTGGTGACCACATCTTCTCCGCGCTGTCGGGGTTCCCCAACCCTTTTCTAGAGATGAGTTTACCGCGCCTTTGATAGGGGAGATGATGAGCTCCCGGGCAGAGAAAGAGAAATTTCTTCAGCTTCCTCCCACAGCCCGTCTTCGGCATATTCTGAATGACTCTCTGGATACCTTCCGTTATCTGAACTATCTGTTCGAAATTCATGATCGCGAGTCACAAAATTTCTCTAGCGCGATGTGTGTTCAGAAGGTGCAGCTTCAAAAATCGGCGGACCATGTGAGACTGCTAACGCGTCTTCATGACGAGTCACAAAAGGAACTGAACAGAGAGAGGTCTGCCGGGAAGGCGAAAGTAGAGGTTCTAGAGGCAGAGTTGGCGTTGGAAAAGAAGAGAAATCTCCTTCTCCGCGAAGAGATGTTGGCTCGAGATGAGGAGTCTGCCAAGGCACCATTAAAGGAGGAGTTGTGGAAAAAGGAGGTCTTGGAGGCCTTTACTTCTGGATTTGCAGCTCGTTTCAAGGGTGATTCTTCTAATCCAGCCCAGGTTGCTGACTATATCTCTACCGTTATGGATGAGGTTAGCAAAGGTGGGAACGGTTCTTCTGCCCCAGAGGGGGAAAAGGGCTGACGATAGCGGCGGTGCGTGAATTTTTCTTTCGACGGGTGCCTCAAATTCCGCCACGGATTTCTGGGTCCTCCTTTGCTGATGTTCTCATTGCTATTTGTTTTCTTTTATTCTTTCTTAAAGATCATTTGACATTATTCCTTCTGTAATAATGCTGACGTTATGTAACCCTTATTGCGCCATTTGATTCATTGTGATGCTACCGTTGTTTCTTCATTATCTTCCTTGTATCGTCGCATCGTACCATTTGGTGAGGCTAGCACTGCTTTTTAGGTCATTAAATGCCGCAGTCCCCCCATTTGATGTGATTTGAAAGGTAATGATGAAGTGGGACACGTGTCCCTTCATGGAGAGGCGTTTGAAGCAAGCGTCTTCTAGGGGGACGTGAATGCTGAAGCGTTTCATCATTGTTTTGAAACTTAAACCTTCTCACGCGTGCCTTTCTTTTTGACGCGCTGCTCCGCCATGTGTCAGTTGTTGATTGGTCGTGCCCTTTCAGGGTTATATATAATGTTTTCCCTACCTTCTCTTTCTTTTTTAACCTCCTTTCTTCCACGTTGTTGTTTTCTAAACAAATAACCCACGCCGCTTCTTCTTTCCTGGTCTGAGACTCCTGGTGTTCTCTTTTACCAAGGTACACACCCTTTCCTTTCCTCCTCCTTTCTCCTTTGTTAGTTATGGCTACAACTCATTCTGAGAAACCTGCCGAGGAAGGGGATCCTCACAGGTCTGCTGGGGAAGAAACAATTGATAGTACACCCACTTCCCTTTATACATTGCCCTTAGTTGATCGTAAGCTTGCCGGGTCTAAGGCTCGATTTCCTAAAGATTATTCCGTGCATGCTGCTTCTGAATCACTTCGTCTGAACAGCATTTTGCCTGATAATAGTAGAATGTTGTATGCTAAGTTATTTGATTACGGGTTTTGTCTTCCCCTTGACCCGCTGATTCTGACCTGGCTCCGGCTCAGTTGAGCCCCAACGCGATTTGCGTTGTTAGCACATTTACCGCTCTGTGCCGTTTCAAAGGGATTGCTTCTCCCACTTTGGCATTGCTTCATGATATTTTCCAATTATATTCTCGCAAGGGGGTTATATCAATATCCCCCCGTTATGAAGATGATTCATTGAAGCCCTTTACTTGGAAACTCATGGGCATCGAATCTTCTGTTCCTCACTAGAAGGAAGAGTTTTTTATAGTTGATCTGCCCGAGCCTTTGTGGAGGGCCGGCTTTAATGAGAAGATCAAAGATGGGGCTTGGGGTAATCGGAAACCCCTTTCTGACCCAGGGGACAGTTGGTTGAAGATGCTGCTTCAACTAGATTTCAGTGTTGATGCCCGTAAAGTAGCTAACGGGTTGGAAATGGAGAATTGCAAAAGGGGTGAGGGTTTGACCTTTTCCTTTTACGCTGTCAAGAAGTGCTAATGCTAACGTTTTGTACTTGTGCAGTGCCTCCGCCTGGTTGGGAGCCTGAATATTTCCGAAGGAAAATGAAACGGGAGCAAAAGAAGAAAGCTGAAGCCGAAGCCAGAGCCGTCGAGGCCGCTGCTGCTGCTACTGCTGAAGGAGAGACCAGTGCTATCACTCCGGACATTGCCCGACCGCCTCCTCGTACTCGTGTTGTGAAAAAGAGAAGGGCTAGGCAAACACGTGCTGCACATCCCGTTTCCCCCCAGACTGTAGTCTCTTTGGAGGCAACAGCTAACCCGATTCCCACTGGAATTCCTCTAGCTTCTTTAGGCACCCGGGTGCGTATTTTTCTCCTTTTGCGGTTTTCTTTCTTTTCGCGCGACTTTCTTATTCTGTTTTTGTATTATCTAGGAGGACACCACTGTCTATGGCGGAAACCCTTCGAGAGCGTTAGAAGAAGGCCCGCTATGAGCTTCAACATAGCCCCTCGTCGTCTGCTGCCAATCCTTCTTCTGTGGCCCCTGGGGGTGGGAGTATGCCTGCTGAGCAGTTGCAAAGTGTTGATTTCGGTGGTGGTCCTCATGTTTTGAGCGATTCTCTGATCTATTCTCACCCAATTGTCCTTAATCTTGAAGCACTTGGGGGAGACGGGTCCTCTGTCCCTAACACGGAAGGTACCAGCAGTCGACCCGGTTCTCTTGCTACTTTGCTTTTTATTCCTGCGTCTCCTCCTGCTACCGCGAAGGGTGGCCCTGTTCTCAGCTTGATGGCCCACGCCTCTCCATATACTCCTCCCCTCCTGCCTACTCACCGGCTTAGCTTGCGCTCCTTCCGGGATAACTATTTGCAGTTTCCAGCGGATGCTGATCCTGATGCTGTCCTCGCGTCTACCTCTCTTTTGGCAACCGAGATTATGTCTCTTCAGAGGGAGAGGGATGCCTTCGTGGCTAAGAGCCCGCAGGAACGCATAAACTTTCTCCGCTCCCAAGCGTTTTCTTCGTTCTGCCATCTTCATTATATGGATGAGGAGAACGCCAGGGTGGAGGCCAACGGGCAGGGGGAGCTGAATAAGCTACTGTCTGAGCGTCAGGGTTATGTGGATGCCCTTGCTGCTGCCAATCGGGAATCAGAGACTGCCAGGCAGGAGGCAACAACTGTTAAGCAAGAGATGGAGGCTGTCAGGCGTGCTTTGAAGGAGGAAAAATAGAAGAGTGCTGCCCTGAATGAACGCCTTTCTCAAGAAGAGAACGGGCTTCGTCAGGAAAGACAGAGAAATGCTGAGCTGTCCGCCGAGCTTGCTCTTTCTGCTGAGAAGAGCCGTTGGTTTTTGAAGGAAGGTGGGGTCATCATGTCGGACGGTTTTATGCACAAGCATGGGATAGATAACCTTGACGTTGATTTTCTTGCTAGGTATTTTGATGAGAGGGCCTCCGACGCTACTGATGAGGGCTTCTTCCGCTGGAGATCTACTCAGCAAGGAGGAGGCAACGCACCACCCGCTCCTTAGACATCATTCTTTATGTCTTTTGATTTTTGTGGCCGATGTGCTCCCCTTTATTTTGTAATATTGACAATATTACTTCTTTTCTTTATCAAGCCGCTGCTTTTGAATGGACTTTCATTATCTGCCTTGTTTCATAATACTGCTTGTGCACATGTTCGCCCCTGGCGTTTGCTGCGTTACTTCTGCCCGTGTTGCGCTCAACTTCATGCCACCCTTTGTTGTTGAGGGAAGCCTCTAGCCTTGTTAGGCCTGCCATGACGGTGTTGTTTTGGTATAGATACCTTTCCACCTTTACTTCACCGGGTATCAACCGCTTGGTTACTAGCTGGGGTATCCTTTCTTTCCGTACGTCAAAGATTGGCTTGGGGCGTGCCTCGTCTTAGTGAGCCCTCTGATCAGGACCGGACATCACAAGGATAGGATTTTCACTCCCAAGCGTTGAAACCTCACGTCTCTGGATCGTGCCTCGTCTTAATGGGCCGTCTATGTGAGCACGGTTACCACAAGGATAGGATTTTCACTTCCAGGACGGAGTTGGTCTCTCCTTGGGGCGTGCCTCATCTTACTAGGCCGTCTATGTGAGCACGGTTTCCATAAGGATAGGATTTTCACTCCCAAGGATACCGAGGCGTGCCTCATCTTAGTGGGCCGTCTAAGTGAGCCCGGTTGCCACAAGGATAGGATTTTCACTCCCAGGGGCGTTGGGATCGTGCCTCTTCTTACTGGGCCGTCTATGTGAGCACGGTTGCCATAAGGATAGGATTTTCACTCCCAACGCTTCGTTATGCGAGGGCGTGCCTCGTCTTAGTGAGCTATCTGATCAGGACCAGCCATCACAAGGATAGGATTTTCACCCCTGGCATTCTTCGTTACCTGCATATTTTCAAAGGCAAACGCACGGAGAACATATCTAATTCATAAGTTAGCATAACGTTGATATTACCAGATATGATAGGCTAGTTTCGGGCGTGATATAGCTTCAGCCGAGCTATGTTCCAAGAATTCTGCAGGGGCATTCCTTCGAGTGTTTCCAAATGGTAGGCTCCTCTCCCCACAACACGGGTGACGCGATACGGTCCATCCCAGTTTGGGCTAAGTTTTCCCATACGTTGCCCTGCCGCTCGCTTATCTCTGAGCACTAAATCTCCGGCTTTAAGCAATCGTTCTCTCACCTGCCTGTTGTGGTATTGTGCCATTTTCCTTTTGTAGTGCAGGGTTTTTAGGAGAGTTTCCTCGTGTTTTTCTAGCAATGTGTCAAGGTTAGCGCGTAACCTTTCTTCATTAGTTTCTTCTTTGAAATAAGCCACCCGAAGGCTAATGGTGCCGATTTCTACCAGTGTGACAGCTTCTGTTCCGTAGGCCAATTGTAAAGGAGTTTCTCCCGTGGTGACTTTGACAGTCATACGGTAGGCCCATAATACATATGGCAGTTCGTCTGGCCATTTCTTTTTGGAGCCTTCCAGGTTTCTTTTGATGCCACTAAGAATGTTGCGGTTGGTCACTTCGGCCTGGCCATTAGTTTGGGGGTGTGCCACAGAGGAGAACATTTGCTCGATCTGAAATTCCGCGCACTGATCCCTGAAGAATTGGCTTGTAAATTGTGTCCCATTATCGCTAACCAGTATACGCGGTACCCCGAATCGCATAATGACTTGGTGTTTGAAGAAATGCTAGATTTTCTCTGCGGTGATGGTGGCTAACGCCTCGGCTTCAGCCCATTTTGTGAAATAATCCACCGCCACGACTACGAATTTTAACTGAGATCTGGCCTTCGGAAACGGGCCCAAAATATCGATGCCCCATTTAGCAAACGGGCATGGAGCGACTATCTCTGAAATCTGCACAGCTGGTTTTCGAGGGATCTTGGCATATTCCTGACATTTCTGACAGGTTTTCACGAAATTATGGCAATCTCTCCGAATAGTGGGCCAGTAGAACCCTGACCGAAAGACTTGAGATGCTAGAGTGTCGCTAGCGATGTGCATGCCACATATCCCTTCATGGATTTCTCGTAGTACATGCAGGCCTTCTTGCTCTGTTATGCACTTAGCGACAGGATGGGAGAAACACCTCCGTATTAACTCTCCATTGTAATATGTGCATCGCGCCGCCCGTTTCAGGATTTTCCTCCTTTTCGCGTTCTCCTCCGGTAACTTATCATGTTTTAGGTATTCTATCACTGGGGTTCTCCAGTCGCCTTCTATTTCTTCCACGCCAAGCGATGCTTGCTCTTCCATGAAAGAAGGTACGGATAATTCTCCGTAGCACACGTCATTGGGTATGGGGGCTTCTAAATTGGCTGCCATCTTGGCGAGACTGTCAGCCTCTTCGTTGCTTTCCCTGGGGATATGTTCAAAGGTGAACTGAGTGCCTTTTTCCTGCATCTTCGACAGCTCATGCTTTACTTTGGCCAAGTATTGAATCATGATGGGTTCTCTGGCTTGAGAGTTCCCCAGAACTTGATCCATTACTAGTTTAGAGTCCCCACGTATCTTTAAGCGCAGGCCGCGTTCCGCTTTTGAGACGGGTGTGGCTTCAACGAAGAAGTTGTTTCCTATTCTGAGTCCTGCTAACAACGCTTCGTATTCCACTGCATTGTTGGACAAGGGTTGCAGGATTCTGATGGCGTATCGTATCTCCATACCGTTTGGTCCGACTAGGAAAACACCTGCACCTGCTAATTCTTGATTTTTCGCTCTATCCATGTGGATAACCCATTAATCTGCGTACGTTTCCGGGGACGGGAGACATAAATCCTCTGATTCTTCTTCTGACGATTCTGTCAACGCGTCTTTTGTGAATGTGCATTCTACTATGAAGTCTGCTAACGCTTGGGCTTTGATAGCCGGTCTGGCTTTGTACTGCAGCCCATATTGTTCGAGCTCGATTGCCCAAATCAACATTCTCCCCGAGGACTCTGGCTTTGTAAAGATTTTTCTTAATGGTTGATCAGTGAGTACGGTGACAGGGTGGGCTTGAAAGTATCGGTCCATCTTTCGCAAGGGAGAGGGAATGATGCGAATCCTCACACATACCTTAGCACATCATGCGTCTTACCCTTGAAGCGCAAGAGATGGCAACTAAGGAACCACAAGAGATGGCGAGTATACTTTGACAATATAATTGTGAAGCTTTTGTGGGCAGATTATGCTAAGCAAGATTCAAGGACGAATCTTTCCGAAGAGGGAGGGAATGATACGATCCCAAGATGTATCACGCGACTACATGGACAAAAGAGTCACGACATGATGGAGCAAATAGAGTCCGATCAGGGATCAGAAAGGCTTGATAGAAACCTCTATGTGTTGTGTTTACTATGTCCAAATTTTAGGACGTTTGGACGAGTGGAGCGTTCAAAAGATCAAGCCAACATTCTCGTTGATAGTAGTCCTACGCAGACAAGGATTCCAAGACGCATCAGTCAACTTTGTCCGAATTTAGCCGGCAGTGTACAAGTCTGAATCGTGCGATCGACTATATTTTGGAAATTTCTGGATGTTAGCTTTCATTTGGGATACGTTTCAGCCTATTTGGCCCAGTGGTTTGAAAGTTATAGAAGTCGACATTATGGTGCGCAGTGTGTACGTGAGACAACATACGACTTGAGGTTTCGGCCCAAACCTTGGCCCGATGATGGAGAACTCGACATGGGCTGTTGGAATGTATTTAAATATATTTATATTTACTTTAATTAGTTAATTAGTTAATTAGTTAATTGATTAATTAGTTAATTAAGTTAATTTCCTTAATTAGAACTCCTACTTCTATTCCTATTAGGGTTTGCTTATAAACTCTTTGTAAGGAGTCGTTTAGCTCCATTATTGAGTTAATTAAGTTAAAATTGAGACTTCTCTCTTCAAATCTCTGCCCATTGTTCATGTGATTGAACCTTGTTCCTTCTCTAGTCCGCAATACTCGAGTCGTCAAGCAAGTAAAACCCAAAATTGCATCCTACTTGTTGTCTGCCCTAGGTTGATATCCACAAGGGATATAGGCTTAGTGATTCGACAAGGAACCTCCCTTGTTCGGATTTAGGTTGGTTGGTGCTTAGCGATTAGCATGCTTAAATTGTCTAAGAGAGTTATCTTATTCCGCATCGAAATCCTTCTTTAAACAATGATCAGAATTACGTGCTACGCATCCTATGTAACTAGGATCGTATCACAATCTCAGCCTCCCTTCAATATGCAGAATTTCAGGCCTAGACCTCTATACCACAACAATCAGCAATGCCAGTATCCACCTCCTAAGGATCAGACTACTGCCCCTCCACTTGTTGATGACGTAGCGAATTACAAGAGCATTGTTTTAGAGCTCCAAAAGTAAATGAATGTCATGACCGCAGAGATGAAGGAATTGAAAAATAGAGGTAGACTCCTTGGGCAAATAGAGGAAAATCCAAAGCACGAAGCATGTGTTATGACCCTCCGAAGCGATCTTGAATTACCTCCTCTAGTATGTCCAGCCCTCGACATTGAACAATCCCCAGAATCTGAGCTCAAGCCCAAGAAGAAGAAAGAACCAAAAATTCCAGAAGTGATGGAAGACCGAATCCGTTCTCCAAGAGGTTGCCCAAGAAATGATGAGAATTCGCCCGATTTTACCCAAGAGTACATCCATAAGATCCTTGAACCGTCATTCCCTCAACGTCTAGTCAAGTCCAAGTAGGATAAGGAGGAGCGTGTGATCTTCGATATTTTCAGTAAAGTCATCATCAACATCCCTTTATTGCAAGCAATCAAGAATGTCCCCCGATATGCTAAGTTCTTGAAGACATTGTGTATCAACAAACACAATATGGCCGAGGTAAATAAAATAAGTGTGGGAGCCAATGTCTCCACCCATACTCAGCGAAGGATCCCCCTTAAGTGTTATTGAAGATGTGTTTGTACAAGTGGGCGACTTCTTATTCCCTTCAAATTTCTACGTCATTACTATAGAGGATGAAAGATCCACTAAAGCCACATATATCCTACTGGGAAGACCATTTCTTACTCTTGTCAGGGCCAAGATCGATGTTCATGACGCTACCATCTCTCTCAAATTTGATGGCCAAATCATTAAATTCAACATGCTTGAATCAATGTGATATCCTTTTATTGATGAAGTCGCTGACTTGAATTCAATTGATCCATTGTAGCTTGCCCTCGACAGAAGTATCACACTAGAAGTATTAGATGACTTGGCCTCGGTAGTTGTCACACCACCTGAGTTACACTTCGTTGTTGCAGTATTGGAAGAGCAGCCTATTCTCTCTCCAGAACCTCCTGCTATCTCCCCTCATCATGATGGTCATACTATGCTTCCTTCTTCTCTCATGCAAGCACCGATTCTTAATTGAAGACCTTGTCATCACACCTTAAATAAGCTTATCTAGGTGTCAACGATTCACTTCTAGTGATCATTTCTAACAAGTTGGAGGAATCAGAGGAAAGAGAGTTGATTTCCTTGTTGAAAGAGTTTAAACAGGTCATCAGGTGGATAATCGCCGATATCAAGGGCTTGTCTCCAGCCCTATGCACCCATAGAATTCATCTAGAGTACGGCAGCTAGACTGTCCGTCAACGACAGTACCGACTAAACCCTCCCATGATGGAAGTAGTGATGAAAGAAGTGTTGAAGTTGTTGGACGCCGGTGTTATCTACCCCATTTATGACAGCCCCGAGGTGAGCCCTGTCTAGGTCGTGCCCAAGAAGACTGGCATCACTATCACTACAAGGCAAGACGGTGCATTGATCCCAACTAGAATCTAGAATGGCTGGAGAGTGTGTATAGACTACCGTCGTTTGAATGCAGCCACCAGAAAAGATCACTTTCCGCTCCCGTTTATTGATTAGATGTTAGAGCGTCTAGTGGGCAAGACACATTATTGTTGTTTGGATGGGTATTCCGGCTTCCACGATATCCCAATTGCCCTAGAGGACTAGGAAAAAACTACCGTCACCTGCCCGTTTGGCACATTCGCATACCGAAGAATGCCCTTTGGTCTATGCAATGCCCCCGCTACCTTCCAGTGATGCATGATGAGCATCTTTTCAGAATTTGTTGAGAAAGGCATCGAGGTCTTTATGGACGACTTCACAGTCTATGGCAACTCTTTCTACGAATGCCTTATCAATTTGGAAAAAAAATTACAACGCTGAATCGAGACCAATTCGGTGTTGAATTTCAAGAAGTGTCACTTCATGCTAGATCAAGGTCTCATCTTAGGCCACATCGTCTCTAGCAAAGGCATCGAAGTAGATAAAGCAAAAATCGAGGTAATTGAATCCTTGCCCTATCCCTCATGTATTTGAGATGTGCGTTCCTTTCTTGGGCATGCGGGTTTCTACAGGCGGTTCATCAAGGACTTCTCAAAAATTACCCAGCCCATGTGCCACTTGCTTCAAACAGATGTAGATTTTATGTTTGATGACAGATGCAAAGTCTCGTTTGACACACTCAAGAATAGACTCATCACTACTCCCATCATTCGAGCCCCAGACTGGTCACTTCCCTTCGAGATCATGTGTGATGTGAGTAATCATGCACTTGGAGCTGTCTTGGGCTAAAAGAAAGATAAGGAAACATATGTCATCTACTATGCTTCGAAGTTGCTAGATTCAGCCAAGCAGAACTACACCACTATTGAGAAAGAGCTTTTGTCAGTCGTTTATGCCCTAGATAAATTCAGACAGTACCTCTTAGGCACACATGTCATAGTTTATTCAAACCATTCAGCCCTTAGGTGTCTATTAACAAAGTCCAACGCCAAACCCCGCCTCATTCGATGGATCTTAAGGGAAAAGAGAATTTGGTCGTAGACTGTCGCACCCCCTTTTTGGCTTTTATTGTGCGACGCGGGTTCGGGACGAGATGTGAGACGAAATCTGGGCTCATCTCACATAATGCAAATGAAGTTGCCACCCTATTTTTATTTCTAGCTTTAGGGAACCTAAAGTCATGGCATAAAAAAATTAAAGTTAAGGCAAAATGGGTCTGAACCCGAGAATAGCGGTTCAGGGTTGATTTATGGACTCGGGAAGGTGTTAGGCACCCGAGTCACATCCAAAAGGTTACCGGATAAAAGAGGTGTTAAATCAAGTTTGAACAAATATAAATCCTAATTTATGTGATCATGCCCAACAGATGAATTAACAATTCTAAATATTCATGCATATGTGCGAAAAAAGCGTGAAATAAATAAAAGGGTGAGAAATGTTTACTTGTGAAGGATATGGGTTGATTTACCCTTTTTGATCGATTTTATTGGCACGAGGTGAGGATAGACGTTTGAAATACTTGATGATTCATGTATTAGTGTAAAAATGATTAATTCGGACTAACAAAATAATTATCTAAGTATGCATAGCCGGCGAAAATAAACAAGCATACAAGCATACGAAAAATAAATAGTGCGAGTGCAGAAATAAATAAACAGTACTAGTGCGGAAATAAATAAACAGTACAAGCGCGAAAATAAATAAACAGTACAGGTGCAAAAAATAAATAAAGAGTACAAGTGTGACGAATAAATGAACAATACAAGTGCGAAAAAATAAATAAACAATACAAGTGTGACGATGGCACGAAAAAATGATGGGTCGAAAATATTGGGAGAGTGGACCCACAAGGCTGGGCCCACAGATGGGTCAAGCCCAAGCCAGCTGGTGGGCTGAAGCAGCCCAGCTGTTTCCTACAGCCCACGCTTCCCTTTCCTCGCTGGGCCAGACGGCCCAGCTTCTCCTTACATGGCCTGGCCTTTCCTCTCTCGGTTGGGCCACGCTTGGCCCAGCTTCTCCTCTCACGCGGGCGCACTAAGTGCCGACATTTCTCACTTGGGTTTGGCAATTAGCCTAGCCCATCACCAAACTAGACCCAAAATTTGAACAGATCATCTCCTCACTTCATCTTCAACCTTGGCTCGCCGGCGCCACTGTCGGCGGCCAAGGTCCGTCCAACATGCTCCAATTTCGATGCCGTTTATACTAAAATGTTCCGCATCACCACAACAATTTAATAGAATAATTACAATAATTTAATTTCAACAAAACAGTGGTTAATTCATAAAAAATGAATTAAGCTTAATTAACGAAAATTTATAAATTCGTCCGAATTAACTGGTAATTCGACGAGTTAGAGCTGTGAGATTAATCTAGAAATGAAATAGAGTTGATTTAAAAGCTTAAACAACCACTATTTCCATCAAAACACAAACAAATATTTTTTTGAGAAAATTTGCAGAGAAGAGCTTCAAAATGAAAACTTAAAAGCTAAAGAGAGAGAGCTTCAACCTTGGTTGAGCTTACTTCTAGTGAGAGAGCTTTAGAGGAAGTGTGCTTGTGTGTGTTTTGGTAAAGAGAAATGAAGGAGCTTGCTTGCTATTTATAGGGGCGAAGGGAGGGAAAAGTCATAGGAAAAGACAAATTGCTATAGGATGTAGATGAAGAGCAGCAACAAAACGCAAAAAATGGAGTGAGGTGGCGTATAACACAGTTGCAAAATGAATATGCATTAAATGCCTGGGCAGTGCAGTGACAGGGAAGAGATGCATGAATCCTTATGCTTAAATTGGGGGTCGTTGGATGAAGAGAAACGATGAGTCAACTTTTGATCAATGGCTAAGATGAGTTGACTTTTGGGAAATATTTAATATTTATTTAATTGGTTCAAACTATTAACACGACGAATCTTACTTGAAATGAATAAAATCCCAAACCAAACATACTAAAACATGCAGTAAAATGCAACAAAATATATAGTAATCAGTAAATAAAGAAAAAGTTTGATTTAAGGTCCGAATTTACTCGCTCAGAATCCTTAAAAGTTCGAACGAAAAAATAAATGCTATAGCAAAGTAAATTGAATAAAACAAAATGAGATGATATGAAAGAAAATAATAGTAGATAATTGTCAATTAAAGAAAGAAGGCGTTCGATCTATGGTCCAAGGAAATTTACTCGGGACCGATAGAAGTTCGAACAAAAAGACAGTAAAAATACGAAAAAACTAAAATGACACGAAATGGTATGAAATATTAAAATAAATAGCCTAAGATTGAAAATTGATAGAATTTCAATTTAAATGGGCTAATAATGCAATGAACAGAAAGTGCGTCAAAACTAGGGTACCATCTGAGCAGGCTGCTAGCCCAAGAGGATGATTCACAAGTGCCCATCCGTGATACTTTCCCTGACGAGCATCTTTGTCTTGCCCAACCTATCCATTTCCCTTAGTTTTCTGATATAGCCAACTATCTTGCGATCGGTTCTTTCCCAGTCGATGCCTTAACATCCGAACGTCAACGCATCAAGAAACAATCAAAGTACTACGTCTGGGACAGTCCTTACCTATGGAAGCACTGCTCAGATCAGATCATCAGGAGATACGTGACAATGAATGAAGTGCCCTCGATCTTAAAGTTTTTCCATTCATCAATAGAGAGTGGTCACTTAGCAGCCAAAAAGATAGCTCTTAAGGTCCTCGAAGTCGGTCTCTATTGGTCGTCGATTTTCAATGACAGTTATACGTATTGTGCGTCTTGCCCTCGATGTCAAGCAACGGGGCATATAGGTACTCGCAACCAGATGCCCCTGACCAATATCATTTCTTGTGATATTTTCGACATCTGGGGATTGATTTCATGGGTCCCTTCCCGAACTCCTTTGGAAATACATACATCCTTCTTGACGTCGACTACGTTTCTAAGTGGATCGAGGCCAAGGCAACACAAACTGATGAATCTAAAGTAGTGGTGAATTTTCTGCGCACCAATATATTCAATTGATTTGGGACACCTCTGTGCTACCCGATTTTTGATTTTCAATTCTTTGTCCAAACGTTTTTACAGTTATTATCATCAATTTTTCAAAAATCACACATCTATTTATTTTCATCCAACTGATGTTTATTTTTACACTTAATGTCATTTAAATTTTATTTCATACTTTTCTCGCATTTTTATCGCTTTTCTCGTTCGAACTCGTATCGGTTTCGAGTAAAATTCTCGAAACCAATGGTCGAACAATTTTTACTTTTTAGCTACTTATTTTTTAATTATTATTTATTATTTTTCTAACTCGGGCCATTTCATTTTGTTCAATTTTTATTTTATTTTAGCATTTTTCATATTCGAACTTTTGTTGTTTACAAATGAATTTTTATTGAATTATATGATGAACTTTTCACCACTTGCTGTATACTAATAATTTCATTTTATTTTACTCTACGGTTTAGTATATTTGGATCGAGTTTTTTTTTTAAATTGCTCGTACCACTAGCTCGAACTAGAAAATCAATAGGAAAGTCTTGGCTTGGTCTTAACAGTTGATCTAGTTGACTTTGAAAGTCAACCAAGATCAACGGCTCCCTAATTAATAGGCCTTCCCCTACTCCTCGCCTCACCACCTTTCTGCAACAAAGCAGTGGGTTGCTCCTCGTGCTTACTCCTACGCGACCAACAGCCTCAAACCTCGCCAACAATCCTCAGCCACACAACCGCTCCAGCCACTGCTCGTCGACACGTCGCATCCCCTCCACCGACTTACTCGCCTATAAATAGCAGGCTTGCGCGACCATTTCACCTTGCCAATTCACGAACAATCTCCCCCTCTCTAGCACTGCTCTCTATCACGAGCAGCTGCTTACATCAACCAAAGGTTGAAGTTACTCAAGTTCAAAGTTTAGTTTTTTTTTTCAAGCCTTTATATGCGTTTTCTTTCAAAAAAATATTTGTTCGTGTTTTTGATGAAAACAATGGCCTTTTTACTTTCAAATAATTTTTATTCAATCTCTAGCATAATTTCAATGCTTTAATTCACTCAATCTCTGGCCATTTCGAACCAATTTCGAGTTTTTCACTTAATTGATTTTAATTCATTTTTATTTAAAACTTGTTGTTGTGATCGAATTTAAATGTTCTAATTATACCATTAAATTTCTGCTGTGATGACGGTCGTTTTGATATAAAGAAGTCCATTTTTTGCCACCGGATGATCGGACCTCGGTCACCGGCAGTAGCTCCGGCGACACGAGGTAGGAGATGATGAATAGGAGAGAGTCGTTGCTCTCTCCCTTTAAATTTTATCCTGGGTTGTGCAGGCCCAAGCAACAGCAGCAGCGCGCTGGGCGCGCGTGCAAGGGAGAAAAGGTTGGGCCTCTAGCCCAGCGCAAGAGGAGAAGAAGGGGCATGGCCCTACGCTAGGGCTAATGGAGCGAAGCTGGGCCTGCTCAGGCCCAGCGTGAGAAGGGAAGGGGCTAGGCGCTTGGCCCAGACGTGGAAGGAATAGGCTGGGCTACTTCAGCCCAGCTGTGGGCCCAGCCTTATGGGCTCACTCTTAGCCCAGTAGGCCCAGCCTGATGGGCTCACGTTCGTATGCATGACTATTTAAAATTGTTAAAATTAATTCATTGGGCATGATCACATAATTTAGGACTTTTTATTTTTCAAGCATGATTTAAACACCTCTTTTATCTGGTAACCTTTTTAGGATGTGACTCGGGTGCCTAACACCTTCCCGAGTCCATAAATCGACCCCGAACCACTATTCTCGGGTTTAGACCCTTTTGCCTTAGCTTTTTATTTTGTTTTCTGCCATGTTCTCAAACAATAGGTTCCCTAAACCTAGAAACAAAAAATAGGGTGGCGACTTCATTGCATTATGTGAGATGAGTCCGATTTCATCTCACATCTCGCCCCAAACCCGCGTCGCATTAGGAAAAAATCCAAAAAGGGGGTGCGACAGTTTGGCGACTGCACTGGGGACTAATAGGGTCGAAGCCGAAATAATTTTTTTTTTTTAGGTGTTTGTTTTTAAATTGTGGAGTTTATTTCATATGATTTTTGTACATGATTAATTATTTTTTTCTTTCGCGAGTTTAATTGATATGATAAATTGTTGTATTATCACATGATTTTTATCCATGATTAATTGTGTTTTATGTATTTATTCACTTTGATAAACTGTTTATACATGATTTGCTGCTATGTGTTATTCGCTTTGATAAACTGTCATTGCATATGCAATTTCACGCATAATCCCTACGGTCGGGCATCTCCAAATAGGATTAGGTCGGTAGTAGTGATGTCTTGGGGGCCCCGCCTTGGTAAGCTTTCACGAACCCTCACGTGGACTTGAACCCCTAAATGGAATGAGCACCCCGGATCCTTTTATGATTCGGTAAACGCTCTCATATCCATTTACTAAGGGACCACTTCTATGGTATCGTCCGGGAACCTTCCAACCAGTTTAGAAATAGTTGGTGTCACCCCTGCATATGCATCATTTTGAAATGCGTATATTGTGACTGTGTTTCACCTTTTTCACAACTGATTTCTCATTTTTTTCCACACAACTGATTTCGCAATTTTTCTACATTTACAACTATTTTCCCATGTTTACAATTTTTTCGCAAATTCTTCCACATTTACATTTGTTTCCTCAAATTTTCTACATTTATAAAAAAAAAATTGTTTAGAAATTTTTCCATGATTCTTCCACATTTACAAATTTTTCCTATTCATAAATTTTTTCCGCAATTTTTTCCTAGTTTAAAATTTTTTACGCAAACTTTCCACATTGAAAATCTTTTTCCGCAAACTTTCCACGTTGTCAACTTTTTTTCGCAAAATTTCCGTACTGGTAAATTTTTCCGTAAATTTGTCACATTTGCAAATTTTTTGCAATTTCTCCATATTCGCAAGTTTTTTTAATGTCTTCATGTTTGCAATTTTTTCCACAATTTCTCAATATATATAAATTTTTCCGTAATCTTTCACACTTCCATTTTTTTCCACACTTCTTCCACGTGTGCAAAATCTTTGCCACGTGTGCAATAATTTCTACTATTTTTCCTCGTGTGCAATTTCTCCGTAAATTTCTCCACGGGTACAACTCTTCCCGCAATTTTTCACATTGACAAATTTTTTCAAAAAAATTTCCATCTGTGTAAATTCTTCCATAATTTTTTCCATGTATGCAAACAATTTCGCAATTTTTCACATGCAAATTCTTTTGCGATTTTTCCGTGGTTATAATTCTGTTTCAATTATTTTCGTAATTCTCCATAGTTGTGTTTTTTTTTTATGATGCCTACATTATTGTCGTTATTGTACTTATAATTATTTCTCTCGCAGTGTGGAGACCTCGGGATGATATTTTGCATACAAAATTAAATCATTACTTAAACTTATAATTACTTCACCTATTTATTTTTCAGAAAACATCGCTCCCCAAAAGGCAAACTATTCCTCGCAAGATTCACACGACTATACTGCAAACGCGCAATATGGCAGAGCCCGGTAAGACGAAGGAGACATTGAAAGGAAAGATAACCAAACTGGAACAACAAATTCAGGCCACTACGAAAAGGGCTGAACAAGCGGAAAAGGAAAGGGGTGAGGCAACGACTGATTTTCCGCCCGGTTCTTATCCCTTTCCTGCTCAGCCGGTATTTTCGTGCCTCCATGACAGCCTTTTTCCTTAATCCTAGTCACCTTCAGTTCATTGCGTCGGTTGTCCCGCACGCTACAAGTGACCCTATTATTGGCATTGGTCCTTCTATGCCCCAATCACTCTCTAATCGAGGGGTCTAGGAGAGGTGGCAGCATCCTTTCGTCAACTTCAGCCGATCTCAGCACATCACATCAGCTATCCCGAACACTACTATCGCCACCGTCGGACAAGGTAGCACACCCCTT
Source organism: Viola odorata (assembly GCA_963691705.1). Classification (NCBI taxonomy): domain Eukaryota; kingdom Viridiplantae; phylum Streptophyta; class Magnoliopsida; order Malpighiales; family Violaceae; genus Viola; species Viola odorata. Next base: position 27,635,784 of record OY829540.1, on the reverse strand, counting down.
GAGCCTCCACTAATTGGACCTGCTCTTAACCTTGGCAAGAAGAAGACCCGCCCGGAATCTCCATACTTCCTCCTGCTTCAGGACCATTCCACTTAATTCATAATTCTTGGACCTTCGGGAACTCGACCACTAGGGGCAATCAGGTACAGCCCTGAGTCTCCTTTGGGTATCCATCAATTACTGGTAAAATAGAGGGGCCGAGTATCGACAGGTTGAGCCTATTAGAAGAGACAGTGAGGGTTGTTGAAGGGACCTATCCCTTCGATCCCACAGAACCTGAGGACATGTGCATGGTATCGGGGATAACCATGCCCCCCGAAGTTCAAAATCCTAAAATTCAGAAAGTATACTAGGAAGGAGTCCCGAAACTCATCTCAAGATCTACTGCGACAAGATTGCTGAGGTGATCCATAGTGAGCCGCTGCCAATCCACTTGTTCAGAGAAAGTTTGGCCAAGCATGCATTGATCTGGTACATGAATCTGGATAGGAATAGAATCAGGACTTGGAGAGATTTGTCTAACGCCTTCTTCAAACAAATACAAATTCAACATGGAAGTAGCCCCGGACCGTTCTGATTTGCAGAACCTAGAGAAGAGAACCAACGAACTGGTGAAGGCGTATGCTAAAAAATGGAGAGAACTTGCTGCCAGAATTTCTCCTCCTCTAGGTGGCAAAGAACTCGTATCAGTTCTTGAGAACACTTTCCAAGCCCCTTACTACACTCATCGCATCTCCAATCTGTCCAGCAGTTTCTCTGACATGGTCCTAGTGGCAGAGAGAGTAGAATAAGGAATCAAATTTGGAAAGATCGTTGCCAAAAGAAACACCCAAGATGGCGCCTATTATAAAGGAAGATGTCAACTTCGTTATGGGCAATCTTTTCCATCGCCTCCGTAAAAAATACCACAACCCACACAATGCAAATCCTATAAGCCCACCAAGCAGCTAAAACTAGGAACCATGGGCACCTCTTCCAGCCCAGTAAGAGAAATTTATGAACATCTTGTAGCAATTGGGATAAATCGTATCAACCCCAGTCCGACCTCTCCAAACTCTTGCCCAAAGGGATTCAATCCTAGTGTTACGTGTGCGAGCTCCGGGTCACACTTTAGAAAACTGCTCCACCTTTAGGAAAAAGGTTCTTCACATGGTCAAGCACCAAAGGATCTCCTTCGAAGGGTTAGCCGAAGGACTCTACCCGACCACTAGCTCTTGAGTGCACGCTCTCTAGGCCCACAATGGACCTATTCAGCTTATTCATTCAGTAGGAATATCTCCAATATTAGTCGAGCCTACGACTAGAAACAAGGGCGCTCTGTGGGGGGCAACCCACATGTTTTTCTCAAATATTTCAATTTTTTGTCAGTTTTAATTTTTAATTTTGGGATATCCTTCCCTCCAAACTTACTATTTAATTCTCCTTTTTTTTTATTTCAGGTGCAATGAGACTTATAAACTGGGGGGCAAGCAAATGAAAGGATGACTAGAAGATGTTGAAGGGCATCAATGGTTAAGCCCAGTTCACCGGGGGGCAAGGCATAAGGAGCGGTAATTCGCAACAAAGAGTTCTCTACGTCCATCCTACCCTTGCCTTCAGATCATCGCTGAGGCAGGTGCAGAGGAATGCTCCTCCTATCAACTCTTGAACAATCCTCCTCGGGAAATTTTACCATCAAGACATTACTGTCACCAAGTGCCCTTTGCAAACTATTCCTCATCTTAGTGAAGAAACATAACAATGATGGATGCGTGTCCTTTAGGGACCCCAGTCAACATAATGCGTTGTCATTCCATGCGATAACAACATTTATGCCCATTTGGCTCTCGACTGTATGATAATTGTACGGGGAAGATCAATCCTCCAATAAATGAGTCAGTAAGCACATGGGTTGATGGGATTACATTCGCTTGTTTTATCCGCAATCCCGTGCTACAAAGGTTGAAGTGTTGGAGCCTTCTCCCCGCAAAGGAATGAGTGACTGGATTCCCCAATGACCATCTGAATCTCCAGCTGACCAAGGATCTTCCATCATCTCTCAAAATTATGTTCAAGCTATATTTCTCGGACAAATCAAATCAGCAATCGGTCATCCCCAATGCACAGGATGTCTCCTCGTGAAGAGTAGTCAAGGAGCAAATCTGGAAAGATTTTAAAACGGTCAATACAATGAGTTGGCTTCTTTGCAGAATATCTTACATCTACAAACAACCAGTCTGAATATTCATTCTGAACTCATCTTTCCTTGGCAATCTGACCAAGTCCAGAAGCGATTTAGCTATTTCAAAGGATGAATCCACATGGGAAGACTACGCACGCAATCCTGAGAAATGAGTTATCATCTGATTATCCATAAAGTTGTCTAAGCTCAGAACACCATTCAAGAACTTAATGGTCGTTCTTCGAAATGCTGCAATACTATTATCCAGTTTGAATACAAAAGATGTGGGATCAAAGTCACCAAGCCTATTCCGCACTAACAAGTCTATTTGGGGGTGTAAGCTACCGAAGCTTTTCTCTCCATCCGCCTCCTCGGAAAATTCCACCATCAAGACACTACCGTCGCCAGGTGCCTTTTACAAGCAGGACCATTGACCTTACAGAAACATGAAGAATGGGTGTTCCCCTAGGGTCCCGATCAACATGCTTAAATCAGTCCTGTTTTGTGGCATAAGGACATTCATGCGCCGCCATGCTCCAAACTGCGAACTCAAATTCGATCATGGTCAAATCATTCATGTGTCAAATTTGATCTTGTCACCAGCATCTCTCCTCCCAAGCAGTTGATCATGATCAAACGGGTATTAATCCTTTCATGAGTGGGTAGCTTTTCAGGGATGACTATCACCCATGATCGAATAACCTTCTCTTCATTATCACTTTGTGGGAATGAATAAAAGTTTCCCTTTGTATCTCAGTCAAGCTCACCAGCCTAGTGGTTCAAAGGGGTTGTCATCTCCTCAGCCATCACGATTCTAATGTCCAGCAAAAGTCCAACGACGACCAAATGAGCAGAAGCCACAGGATAACATGTTGATCTCGTCATGATCATCACCTAAGAAGGTGCCACCAAGTTGAAACTTCAGAGCCAAACAAGACCGTGGGTATCAAAAATCATCATGAGCAGAATCAGAAGGCCTTGAGTCGTTGACACTGCATCACATTTTCAATCCTCTATACCTGGGGGCAAGCAACTCGGATGAGGAAGCCTTCGGAGAAGCCATCTCGTTTGTCCGCCTCGCGCCTTGATCATGACACGTACTAAATGGGCATCATTCAAAGTCTGTCATTGTGACGTTGATCCACGCAAAAGCCCAACTCAAGCCCCAAATCTTCAAAAGAGCATTCTCCGAAATGTGGTACATGGACTTCATTTTATGGATCCACCACAACAATCGCGAACCCTCATTAAAGGAGTTCCCCATCCCTTCGAAAGGTGAAGCAATGTCTTTCCCTGAGGATGACATCGAAAGTCAGGCCTGAACCGGTGCATTCCTAAAAGCAACCCACGCAATTAAATTAGCTAAGAAAAGATCGGTCACACTAAGTCCGGAATACCAATATGCATTTCCACAAAGTGTCCGACTAAAGCCATCAACGTCATGTTGCTTGTCTTATCCAGGATCGCGAGTGCTACTCTCGTCCGGATATGAAGATTTCAGCACCAACATCCCATTAGGCAGCAGTGCCCGAGTGGATTTTTCAGTTCAAATTGGGCATCAACCTTCCTCCGGGCAGCAACGACCAAATGGAACTTTCATTTCTGTTCCCTATCAAAATCTCAATGGTCAGCAACATCCAAACATAATTCCGCAAAGCATAAATGGGTCTCGACATTCGATCAAAATCATGATGTGATCGCCAATAAGCCTCGCTATACAAGGGAACTTGAATCATGCCATGGTTACCTGCATCATGTCATGTTAAGAAACGAATCTTCCTCTTATCAGCTCTCAAATGATTCTCCTCCCCGCCTCGGGACAGTAAAAAAGAAAATCAGAAAAGGTCGTTTCTCCCTTACTATGTAATCTACAGAGAATGGGTCTCTTCGCAAAATAGACCACCACATCCTACAAGCGACCTATCTCAAGGACGGCTTCTTGGACCTGGAAATTCTAGCCCATCAACCTCTAAACGGACAACAACGTCCAAATGGAGTTTCCATTTTAAACTCCCAGTCAACCTCCTAGTGGACAACAACGTTCGAGTAGGGTCTACACTTACTTTTCCGCGGTGGCATCCTTGCTCCGACCTCGCTGCCCCGCCGCACATATCCAGAGAAGTCCATTTTAAATTTTAGCAATTATACAATCATTCTGCAATCATTTTTGTTACACCAGGGGCAACTTTTTCAAAAAAAAATCATGAATAGTTACGCCCTCACATTTTGTCTTTAAAACTGCTAAGGTTTTTAACTTTATAATTGTAAATAAAATTTTGAATAAAATCCACACTACTCTCAAATTTTTCAAACCTTCCTTAAATTGAGCATGTTCAACATGTTATTGCATCATGGATAACTTGTGCATCCATTCAAAATTGTATGACATGCATGATCTCGCCTGCTAGCTCTTATATCTGCAGCATGCTTTAGATGTAAGCAATCACAAACACAGCCCTGTGAGAATTTTTGGCCTCCACGCCTTATTCCTTTCAGGAGTACAAATGTCAAACTAGGTGCTAGTTGGATTTGCATAATATCTAGGGTACATGCTCCATTAGCCATGGGATAGCTATAAAATGACATTGGACTTTGTTCTTTCTTCCATTTGTTTTTAAGACAATGAGCAGTGCTCGACTGAGATGGCTAACCAGAGGTAGGGTGCACATTGAACATGGCTCGTGCAAGAAGAGATGTGAAAGCTCTAAGGATTGTTGATGGCCAGCGCTAGAAGAAGGCCGAACAAAAACAAGAGACGAAGGCCTCGGCCTTAAATCAAAACTGAAGAAAGCCAGCACGAAAACTATACTTGCTTTGCTTGCTGATGTATTTTGTGTTCGAATAGAAAGAAGAAGAAAAGAAGAAAAAGAAAAAAGAAGAAAAAAGAAGAAAAAAGAAGAAAAAAGAAAAAGAAAAAGAAAAAGAAAAAGAAAAAGAAAAAAAAGGAGGAAAAAGAAAATGAAAAGTGTTCAAAGAATACAACAAAACAAAACCAGAAGCAAGTTCAAAAGGGGCCCAGGGGCATCCTCAATGAAGATCAAAAAATTGGAGCGCCTTGTCCTCGGAAAGATAAAAAAGAAAAGCATCTCTAGTAAGGATTCAAGAATCTAGGCGCTACACCCTCAAAGTGATTGCAGGAATAAGCATCCCTAGCAAAGACTGAAGGACTTGTGCACTTTACCCTCGCTGTAGCTAATCAACATGCCCTGTTCATTGAGAAAAATATTCACTTCTCCCCCCCAGCAAAGTCCCTTCGATTATATGAAGGCCCATGCATGTGCATTTTCATCTGAAGTTTATTCACTCGGATTAACATTGCAAATCTGACTTTGTGCTATGTTTGTTGCATTTTTATGAGTGTAAACACGTATCCTTATTTCTGAGTGTGAGCGCAAACACCAATCTGGTGAGGATTGCTTACGTCTACATGATGCGGGAAAGTCTTGTCCTTAAGGTCGTTATCTCCTGGGTAAAATGTAGATGCTTTTCTAGGCTTGTATCAAACATGCTTATATGATAAAAACTCGATAACATGTTCTCCAGAAATGCATAAATTTGTTGAACCTTCTCTTGATAGGGAAGTTGTTTTAATCTTGACAAATTATTGGGGGCAAACCTTAGGGTAGTGTGGGAATACTTTCATATACAGCATATATGATTTGTTCTCATTATTTTCCCATTTATCATTTGCTCTCCTTTTTTCCATCCACTGCTGCTTTGTGTTTGTTTCCTCCCTATTTGCAGGATACAGATATGCGTCAGTGGAATCTCACACTGTTGTCAATTTCCCCCACCATCCATCAAAATTTGAATGGAGCACGTTACCACTCCACAATCATTTTCGTATGGCGGTCCATTCCCCTATCACCACAATATCCGAATAGAGCACGTTACCACTCCACCATCAATTTTGTGCGGAGGATCACGCTCCCCCACTATCATCAGTAACTGAATGGAGTACGTTACCACTCCACCATCATTTTTCATGCGGCGGATCATACTCCCTCACTATCTGATCAAGACCATTCGAATGGAGTACATTACCACTCCACCATCATTTTTCATGCGGTGGATCATACTCCCCCACCATCTGATCAATATCCGATTGGAGTACGTTACCACTCCACCATCATTTTTCATGCGGCGGATCATACTCCCTCACCATCTGATCAATATCCGAATGGAGCACGTTACCACTCCACAATCAATTTTGTGTGGCGGATCACGCTTCCCCCACCATCCGATTAGCCATCTGAATGGAGCACGTTACCACTCTACCATCAATTTTGTGCGGCGGATCACACTTCTCCCACCATCCGATCAAACATCCGAATGGAGCACGTTACCACTCCACAGTCAATTTTGTGCGGCGGATCACGCTTCCCCACCATCCAGCGTATGGACTGTGAGTACTACCCTCGCCCTACCTGATTTCCATTTCAGCACCAGTGTATGGACTGCAAGTACTACCTCGCCCTCCCTGATTTCCATTTCTGCAATAGCGTATGGACTGTGAGTACTACCCTCGCTCTGCCTGATTTACATTTCTACAATCAAAATATTTTCTCAAACTTAGATAAGATCACTTTCCTCAATATCTGAGAAGACATCTCACCCCATTATCAGGGAAGTCATCATGTATTGACCCCATTATCAGGAAGGTCATCAGAGAGGTTGTTATTTAAGTTTCTGCGTTTTTACATTTTTCGTCATTATCCGAGTGGAGCTACATTTTTACTCTCCACGCACTTTCAAAAATGGTACAACAGCAACCGTCTTTACTGCTCATCAAAAACTTCGGTTACACCTTGTTTTTGATGAGACAGTAAAGAGGGGGCAACTGTTGCTACCCGATTTTTGATTTTCAATTCTTTGTCCAAACGTTTTTATAGTTCTTATCATCAATTTTTCAAAAATCACACATCTATTTATTTTTGTCTAACTGATGTTTATTTTTACACTTAATGTCATTTAAATTTTATTTCATACTTTTTTCGTATTTTTATCGCTTTTCCCGTTCGAACTCATATCGGTTTCGAGTAAAATTCTCAAAACCAATAGTCGAACAATTTTTACTTTTTAGCTACTTATTTTTTAATTATTATTTATTATTTTTCTAACACGCACCATTTAATTTCGTTCAATTTTTTTATTTTAGAATTTTTCATATTCGAACTTTTGTTGTTTACAAATGAATTTTTATCGAATTATATGATGAACTTTTCGCCACTTGCTGTTTACTAATAATTTCATTTTATTTTACTCTACGGTTTAGTATATTTGGATAGAGTTTTTTTTGACAAATTGCTCGTACCACTAGCTCGAACTAGAAAATCAAGAGGAAAGTCTTGGCTTGGTCTTAACCGTTGATCTGGTTGACTTTGAAAGTCAACCAAGATCAACGACTCCCTAATTAATAGGCCTTCCCTACTCCTCGCCTCACTACCTTTCTGCAACAAAACAGAGGGTTGCTCCTCGTGCTTGCTCCAACCTCGATCGTCGTCCCTATGCGACCAGCAGCCTCGAACCTCGCCAATAATCCTCAGCCACACAACCGCTCCAGCCACTACTCGTCGACACATCGCCTCCCCTCCACCGACTTACTCGCCTATAAATAGCAAGCTTGCGCGAATATTTCACCTTGCCAATTCACGAACAATCTCCCCCTCTCTAGCACTGCTCTCTATCACGAGCAGCTGCTTACTTCAACCAAAGGTTGAAGTTACTCAAGTTCAAAGTTTAGTTTTTTTTTTCAAGCTTTTATATGCGTTTTCTTTCAAAAAAATATTTGTTCGTGTTTTTTGATGAAAACAATGGCCTCTTTACTTTCAAATAATTTTTATTCAATCTCTAGCATAATTTCAATGCTTTAATTCGCTCAAACTCTGGCCATTTCGAAGCAATTTTGAGTTTTTCATTTAATTGATTTTAATTCATTTTTATTTAAAAACTTGTTGTTGTGATCAAATTTAAATGCTGTAATTATACCATTAAATTTCTGCTATGATGACGGTCATTTTGATATAAAGAAGTCCATTTTTCGCCACTGGATGACCGGACCTCGGTCGCCCGCAGTAGCTTCGGCGATACGAGGTAGGAGATGATGAATAAGAGAGAGTCGTTGCTCTCTCCCTTTAAATTTTATCCTAGGGCGCGCAGGCCCAAGCAACAGCAGCAGCGCGCTGGGCGCGTGTGCAACGGAGAAAAGGCTGGGCCTCTGGCCCAGCGCAAGAGGAGAAGAAGGGGCCTGGCGCAGCGAAGCTAGGCCTGCTTAGGCCCAGCATGAGAAGGGTAGGGGCTGGGCGCTTGGCCCAGACGTGGAAGGAATAGGCTGGGCTGAAGCGCCCAGCCTGATGGGCTCACTCTCAGCCTAGTGGGTCGACCCAATATTTTAGGCCCGTCATTTGTTTTCATCGTGCACTTGTAATATTTATTTATTTTCGCTCGTGTACTGTTAATTCATTTTTTGCACTTGTACTATTTATTTATTTTCGTAGGCTTGTGTTATTTATTTATTTTCATATGTTTGTACTATTTATTTATTTTAGTATGCTTGTGTTATTTATCTTCGTACGCTTGTTATTTTCGTACGCTTTGTATGTTTAAATAGTTATTCTATTCGTGTTTAAATCAAACATTCTCGCTCGCGTACAACCATCGTCATTCATAGATTAAGGGGAAATCCACTGGTATCCCTTTAACAAGTACGTATTTCTTACCCTTTTATTTATTCCACGCTTTTTTCGCATATACGTTCGTATGCATGACTATTTAAAATTGTTAAAATTAATTCATTGGGCATGAGCACATAATTTAGGACTTTTTATTTTCCAAGCATGATTTAAACACCTCTTTTATCCGGTAACCTTTTTAGGATGTGACTCGGGTGCCTAACACCTTCCCGAGTCCATAAATCGACCCCGAACCACTATTCTCGGGTTTAGACCCTTTTGCCTTAGCTTTTTATTTTGTTTTCTGCCATGTTCTCAAACAATAGGTTCCCTAAACCTAGAAATAAAATAGGGTGGCGACTTCATTGCATTATGTGAGATGAGTCCGATTTCATCTCACATCTCGTCCCAAACCCACGTCGCATTAGGAAAAAATCCAAAAAGGGGGTGCGACAACCTCGTGCCCTCATTAGTGACTGTGGGACACATTTCTGCAATCGAGTTGTTTACTCTCTTCTCAACAAGTATGGGGTGACCCATCGAGTCTCTACGGCATACCACCCCCAAATGAATGGGCAAGCTAAGGTATCCAATAGGGAAATCAAGTCCATCCTTGAGAAAATAGTCAACCAATCTCGCAAGGATTGGAGTTTGAAATTGGATGATGACCTTTAGGCTTATAGGGCTGCTTTCAAGACCCCGATCGGGATGACTCCGTATAGGTTGGTCTACAAAAAGCCATGCCATCTCCTAGTAGAAATTGAGAACGAGGCCTTTTGGGCCATCAGAAAGGTCAACATGGACCTAGAGGAGGCAGGCAAGCATCGTCGTTTGCAGATCCAAGAGCTCGAGGAACTTCACGATGATGCATACGAAAATGCCCTTATCGAGAAGGGCAAGAGAAAAGCTTACCACAATAAGCTGCTATCTCCTAAATCCTTTGTTATTGGTCAAAAAGTTTTATTGTACAACTCTCACCTAAGACTTTTTGCAGGAAAGCTCAAGTCAAAATGGACAGGTCCATACAGGGTCATGGACGTGTTCGACCATGGAGTTGTCGAGATTCAAAGCCTAGACTCAAGAACCCTTTTTAAAGTCAATGGCCATCGCCTGAAGCCTTTCTATGAAGGATTCAAGTCCTTCACAACCGAGGAAGAAGAAGTGGTAAACCCACCTGTCCAGCCCTAGATAGCCAGCGAACGTCTAGGCCTGGACGTTAATGAAGGCCACCAGTAGCGATACCTGACATATCGTTACACCCAACTCATGTCTTTTATTTATTGCAAGAACTTTTAATCATCTTTACCTTTTGTTTTTATTATCTTTGTTATTGTTATTTTTATCTTATTCCTTTTATTTGAAGTTGTCTATATTAATTAGGAGTTTATTTGCTTTATTCCTGATTTATTGTTTCCCGTTTTTTCTAAATAATCATCATTAATATTCTTCTTTCTTAATTGATCTTGTCTCCTCCTTCTTTATTATTTTATTTTATTCTTTACTTTATTCCTTCTTTTTGTCCTTATCTCTCCTAACCCCCTTTTCAAAATTGTAAAGGATTACTTTTGGCAGTTAGGATTCGGGAAAGCACAGCTCACCTCCTCTCCCCACGCAACACGTCATCACAAGGACAAAAGTAAATCTCCTCAGATAGGGATATCTTCTCTCTCCGTCCTTTCCCTCTTCCCACACCTTTCCCATTTTCCCATTCTTCCCCTATTTGTGTCAGACCCAAACGCTCTCTCTCTCTCCCAAAAACACTCCATCTCCATCTTCTCTAAGCAAGCTACGGTCACCTCCATCGCCATTCCTAATGACGAGAACCAAACGAGTTGCCCAGAAAAGCACCTCCGCTACCCGCCCCACATCTCTTCCACGCAGCCCCGTCGCATCATCATCAGCATCTACCCCCGACTCCATGTGAGTCCCCTTAAACCCATCTCAGTCCAGCTCCGACTAGAGCCTAGAAATCACTAAGCCTCAGCTCCCAGTCCCTTCTCCGCTCACTGCTTCAGCCACCGCTTCTCCAGTAGTAGAGCCAATCGATGACGAGCTCGAAATCACCAGCTCCGTTCCCCCAACCTCCACCATGACCAGATCTGGCCATGTGGTGAAGATAAACCCCAGCTCCATGGTCGGTAGCAACAAACCAAAGAAGGGCAAGGCATCGCCGGTGGTCGCTCGAAAGATGACAGTGGAAGAAGTCCTAAAGGAGGTACTGTTGTCTAAATCGAGCCAGGAAGAGGGTGAGGTGCCCGAGCAAGAAAAAGAAGAAGAGGCCGAGAAGAATGACACTAGTGAGGAAGAGATGGATGAAAGTAGCGAAGGAGATGATGGTGAGAGAGAAGAGAAGGAAGCTGCAGAAAAGAAAGCCAAAGAGAAGGCAACGGCGAAGAAAGCAAAAGCAAAGACTCCGGCCAGAATGGAGTAACCAGTAGAGGCGGAGACACCGGTGGAGAATAAGAGAAAGAGCTCGGCTATAAGCAAGGGCAAGTTCAAGGCCTCGACCCCAAAGAAGCCAAGACGCTCAGAAGGACAACCATCAGTCAAGGGCAAGACGTCAAATTCCGCGTCTACCCCTTGATCCATATCCCAGATTCCTTCTGACCTTTCTTCTTCTAAGGGTTGGTTAAAATTTCATGATAAGGTATCCTTAGAGAAGTTGCATCTTTTTCACTCCAAGGGCGTTAGCCCCTGTGCGCGCCTAAACATGGACTTTTTAGATAATATGCATGTAGGGCCCCGTGTGTGGGAGTTTATAGGTAACATAGGGTGGGAAGCCTTGTTCTTCCTTGAACACCCGATATACCTCGATCTTTCCCTCGAGTTGTTTACCACTTTTTGGATTTTGCCTGAGTGCTTCAAGCCGAAAGGCAAGTTGGAGCCTAACCTGTCTACGCCTAGTGCTATTAGTTTCCGTTTGATGAATGAATGCTCTACTATGTCTATTGATACTCTTAACTGCTTGCTTGGCTTTGTGACTACTGCTGAACTTTAAACTGCTAAGTACAAGAATGCTTTAACTATTTACCCTTCTGACTTTGATGCTAACGTCGCCTTTCGAGAGCTGACCGACAATTCCAATACCAAGTTCAGCCCTCGATCGTCTAAGGCACATGAAATCAATGACCCTTACTTGTGTATCTTGCATCGATATCTGGCCCTTACCTTCGTAGGTAAGTACAATTCTTCGGGCCAACTGTCGTTGCAAGAATTGTTTTTCTTATGGTACATGCTGCATAAGTGTCGGGTCAACTTAGGGCATTGGATTGCGAATGCGATTACTAGTATTCAAAACAATTCTCGCAGCCCAGTATTCGGATCTCTTGTCACTCTGCTTGCTGTTAATCATCATGGCCTGGATCTACAAGCACACACTCTACTCACCTTTATTCCCTTTAAATTGTTAGACCCCAAAACCCTCGACGGGATGGGGCATCTTTGTATCTCACAGGGTGTGTTGATTTTTAGTGCAGGTTGTACACCTCCTAAGGAGCAAGTCTTCGGAGACAAGCACGGAGCGAACTTCGAATATCCAGAAGCAGTGCAGCCGCCAACGCAACCTGCCTATGCCAGTACCCCTCGTCTGACCGCCCCTCCTGCCCAAGACGCCCCTCCCTCAAGACCGGTCATTGTGAACGAGCCATCTATTGAGGGTCTACTTCAAGCCATCCTTTCAGAACTCCAGGGCTTGACAGTGAAGGTTGCCCGACGCAACCTTCCACCATTCTGATCCCATCACAAACAACATCTCTAGCCCTGATGGAGGGCATTAAATATTTCCACCCTTTTAATTTCTCTTGTACTTTTTTTATTAATTTTTCTGAACTTGTTATTTGTGTCTTTCTCGCATTGAGGACAATGCGATGCCTAAGTGTGGGGAGGGATTTATCTGTTTGCATGTTTATTTTATTTTTGCTTGAATGAATGTTTATTTTCCTGCTTGTTGCATGACTGCATGTTTTGTGAAATATTTTCAAAAAAATTCGGATTTTATTTTTAGGATTTTGTTAGATTTTTGCCAAAAATTCGCATTGCCCAGTTTTTAAAACCCCAATGTATGAAAACAATGCTGATCTTTTGCACATAGAATAAACTACCTGACATCATGTCTAGACCTAATCGTTCACACTTGGCCTGTTAGACCTTATATCTGCATCTAGGCCTAGACACTAGCAATCACAGTTAGCACCTTGTGAGCACTTTGAGCCTCCATGTCGTAATTTTTCATGTTCGATTTGAATGCTTAGCTAGGCCCTGGCTGGACTCGCATGATATCCCTGGGTATAGACACCATTAGACATGGGAAAGCAACAAAATGAACAAAAGTCTTCGCATCATTGTCTTATTTCTTTCTTTTCTCCTTTCTTCTCTCATTTTCTTCCATCTTGCCCTAGACACTCACCTACCCCTCTCTTTTCTCTTTTCCTGACCACTTGAGCTTATTTTCTTGATCATTTTCCTTGGCAGGTAAGCAGCAATCATTTAGCGTTGAGGGTTAGACACATAGAAGGACGCATAGAAAAGCATAAGTGTGGGGAAGCAGAGGAAGCTAAGACTTAAGTGCAAAAAACAAAGAGCTAGGGAAAACCAATAGAAAAAATTCATCTTGCCCTAACAGAATCATCAAGGAAAGAACACCCCCCCCCCCCCCCCCCCCCCCGCTAAAAGCCTAAGTGTGGGGAAGCCGAGAAGTCAAACATTTGTGCTGGAAGCAGATCTAGGGCAAGCTATAAAAGAAAAATTCAGAAAGTCCTTTGCCCTAGCTAAATCAGAGCTAAAAAGGTTCATGCCCCTTCTTTTAAAAAATAAAATAAAATCAACCAAAAAAATCAATAAAAAATCAAAAAACTCAAAAAGATAAAATAAGGGGGTAAAATGCGAACAAAAGAATCTACTGTTAGCACCGCATCAAGAAAAGAGCTCCCTGCCGAAGAAAAGAAGATCCTTCATCTAGCCCTCATCTACCTCATCCTACCCTTGACGAGTGCTGTCTTACTAACCTCGTCTTTTTCCTAGCCAAGGAATCCATCCAGGTTTGAGCTGGTTGTTTCTCTTCTTTCTCTTTTTGTTCTCTCTCTTCGTTCCTTCTCCTCTCTTCCTTTTTCTTCTTTTCCTCTTTCTAAACCTAGCCTTTTCCCTTTTCTTTCTCTTTTGTTGATGAGAAGTTCTTTCTGATTGATTGATTTCCCATGCATGTGTATTGCGTACTCGGATTGATATGCAAGTTTGGTTTTGTCCTGCACTAATTACATTTATTTTTTAGCGATTAAACACTTTACCCTGTTTGCGAGTGTGAGCGTAAACACTTATCTAGTGAGGATTGGTGGTAAATGGGCCTGATGTGGGAAAGTCTCAACTTTAGGGTCGTTATCCTTCTAATTTGATGCAGGTACTTATCTAGGAAAGGAGTGTCTTGACAAATTCTAGTTTAATGTCTGTTTGTTCTTGTGTTTTGATTAGATATATATGTTCATATTTTGGGGTGGTTTTCAGCTTTGTGGATGCTCGAGGGCGAGCATCAGGCAGTGTCGGGATGTTTGATAGCGTGTGTTTTGTATATATTTTCCCCTTTTATTTTCACTCTTTATTCTAGCATGATACTGCTGATTTGCCCTTATTTCTATCCTTTTTGTAATTCTGGGCTAGAAGACAGAAAGATACAAAAACATGCGCTAATTGGATGGAAGGGACTCAAAGCATCGAGGCCTAGCTATTTTCCTATCATTGAGCCCTGGATGCGAGACAAAATGGGGTGAATAATCATATTATGTTATGTTGTGGCATGGATTTTTAGGGTTTTAATGTAAAGGTATAAGATGGGGAGACAAAATTTAGAACCAAGGTAGATGATCTTCATCCTTGTATGTTTTGGCTTGTCGTATCCTTCTCCCCGTCTCCATCTAAAAATGCAATCGAACTTCGTTGTCTATCAATTCTAGTTTCTTGGTTTGTCAAGTTAACAATGTTATATATTAGATGCCATCATGAATAAATATTGGTGATGAACTTCACTCTCTACTGTTATTATTCCCTGTTAAAGTGAATAATCATTTTTCGATCAAAAGCAAGACTCGCCAGCCCAGCGGCCATTGAGTTGGCTTCTCGATAAAGATATTGAAACAATGGTAGAGATTATTTTCTTATCATTAAGAAAATCTAGCACAATCAAAACAGGATTACTATTTTCATCTTGAACCAAACAAGGCTGGGAGTATGGCGGAAAGCCGCACGGGTCATGAAAGTGTAGAATTCATCCAATAAACCTTTCCTGTTTTCAAACAGAATGCCACGAGGTTTTAATGTTGAATTGGATCGAATCATATTATTAGTAACAATTCAATCCGACTCAATAGCTAATAGTTTAATGTTGAATATGTAATTGTGATTTATTTTCATTAAAAAAAAGTGTTGTTGGAACAAAATTGTAGCATAATTTCTTATTATAAATAAAATGTTAATTATTTGTTTACAGAAATATATTGATTAAAAATATCTATATAGAGTTTGCAAAAATTTTAATATAATGCTTTAAACCATGGTATTAATAACTTATATTTTTTATGGTATTAATAAGTTTAAGTTAATTTATGATATTAGATAAATATTAGGTGGTAGATGTTAGATTATAAATAAATTGATTAAAAACATATATAAAGATACTAAAAAAATTAATTCTAACACTTGACATGAATTATGCCCTTTATGGTCATTTTACATTCCAACCATAGTTTTAAAATAGTTTTTACCAAACACCAAAAATAACTTTTGGTTTCCCCACAGAACTTTTAACAAACATTTACCAAACAGCAAACTCCGTTCTGCAAAAGTCTAAAACTGACTTTTGCAGACTGAAATTTTCCCCACTGAACTTTTCCAGCTAGAACCGGAACGCCAAACAGGCCCTAGGAATCCCTCTCCTACTTGATTTTTGTTTCTGGATCTGCCTTCTTGACTAAGAGCCTCATTCTTGGGCAAGACTATTTTATTATTTTATTCACTTTCTAGTTTTAGTTTTAAGCGAAACCCCAATTTTCCACCTAAGTGTTATTTTGATTATTACAAGTTCTCACGAAAGTCATACCATATCTCCTTATGGATCGAACCTCTTACTACTATCTACAATTCATTTGTTCTTAGTAGCGAGTTGTAACTTATATTTATTTTTGACGGATTCGACACCCATCAAATTTGGTCGCCGTTGTGTGGGAGTTAGCGGATACTAATATTTTTGTTTGCTTGTTTTATGATCAGGTCATCTCGCACGGAATTGATACCTTTCAATCTAGAGCTGACCAGAGGAGAGAAAGAAAACAAAATGAGAGCCAAAAGAAGATTAGTGCTACCTAGTCCACCTAGAGAAGAACATCTTGATCAAGATCACTTTCTTGACCGAGACATAAACCAAGAAGAACAAGAAGCAAATCCAATAATCAACATGGAACAACTAGTAGAACAATCTCTCAAGCAGCTGAACTAAGGAGTAGAGCAAGAAACTTACTCTTGTCTTAATTTACCACCATTAGATCGCGATTAGGCTATCAAGACCAATGTCATCCATAACTTGAAAAAGTCCCATGGTCATTCCAATGAAAACCCTTACATACATTTGAAGACTTTTCATTTGGAGTGTGACGCACTTAAACCTCGAGACGTTCCTCTTGATAGGGCAAAACTGAAAGCTTTCTAGTAGTCATTGGAGGATTCAGAAATTGGTTCTACAACCTACCTCACAATACCATCAGTACTTGGGCTCAAATGTTAAGAGCCTTCTTGAACAAGTAAGAAATTAACCTATTCCTCTCTCTTTTTCTTGCGACGATAACAATACAGGGCAAACTTGACCTCAAATTTTAGGTTATATCAAATATCCTTATCTCAATTTTTTCATTAACTTTCCAATAATCTGGAAATGAATAATTAACCTCTCCATCACTTTCTTCATAATCCTTTCTCCACTTTTCTTTCCCACTCACAAACTCTGAAATGAATTATGTTATTAATACATTTTAATATAGATGTGAATTTAGATCCAGATACAGACCTACAAAAAATACTATATTATAAGAAAATCTACTATGAAAAAGAGATGGTGGACAAGATGGAGGTGGTGTGAAGCGTATGGTGGAGGAGAAAGCAGTGGTGCAGAGGGTACAGAGGAGGAGGAAGCAGTGGTGTGGAGGGGATGAAGGAGGAGGAAGAAGAGGTTGCATTGTGGCGAGGGTAGAAGAGGAGGTGGTGGTGATAAAGGTGAAGGAGATGGTGATGAAAAAAGTGAAAGAGGTGGGCTTGAAAGAGAGAGAGAGAGTAGCCGGTGATGATGACTGATGATTGATATTTTCCTTTTCTTTTTTTTTGGTATAAAAGATAGGCTTAATGACATAAAAAAAACCCTGAATTTTAATGTTTTATTTAAGTGGAACCCTGAACTATTTTTTTATTTAATTACAACCCTGGTCTTCGCGAAAAATGTCAAATTACCCTCCTACCGTAACCGAGATTCGATGTGACAGCGTTGACCACCGTTATGTGTCTTGTCAGCAACTATCAGGGCGCCACGTCAGACCAGGGGGGTAATTAAACAAAAATATTAAAGTTCAGGGTTGTTTTATATCTTTTGTCATATTTATTTTATTATACTTTCTGTTTTTTGTTTCTTTTTTATTTTTTCTTCTTCAATTAATTCCTACTAGATGGAATTAATGTTTCATTGCCTTTCTATTAATAATCATAATTAATCAGATTAATTATATTTACCTCTAATTGCTATATGAAGCATTAATTCCAATTTTATTTTTATTATTATTATTACACCGTTAAGTTATTTTGTAGGCAACCTTATTCCCAGATTAATCATAATTACCTCTAATTCTAGCAATGAAGCATTAATTCCAATTTTATTTTATTTTTTATTATTATTATTATTATTATACCGTTGTATATAAAAAAGAAAGGAAAAGAGAAATTTGGGTTATTGATTAAATTAGGTAAAATGACATAAAACAACCCTGAACTTTAATATTTTGATTAATCGCAACCCTTAACTTTTTTTTTGTTTAATTACCCCCCTGGTCATTATTACGTGGCATGCTGACGTGGTGCCCTGATAGTCGTTGACAAGGCACATAACGGCGGTCAACGCTGCCACATCGGATCTCGGTTACGGTAGGGGGGTAATTTGACATTTTTCGCGAAGACCAGGGTTGTAATTAAATAAAAAAATAGTTCAGGGTTCCACTTAAATAAAACATTAAAATTTAGGGTTGTTTTATGTCATTAAGCCATAAAAGATACAAAGAATTTTTTATTTGTGTTACCAAGTACAACAGGCTTTTATAAAGAAAAATCTTAAACAACAAGTAATTTTGAACAAAATGGGTTCGTTGTTTGAAAAAAATAGACGACAATAGAGATATTTATTTTTTCGGAATAGTATAAGGGAACTAACTACTATTACTCCTACAAATTATCATGAAGAATTTGGAAA
This sequence comes from Viola odorata, assembly GCA_963691705.1. Taxonomy (NCBI): domain Eukaryota; kingdom Viridiplantae; phylum Streptophyta; class Magnoliopsida; order Malpighiales; family Violaceae; genus Viola; species Viola odorata. The sequence goes on along the minus strand of OY829540.1, from coordinate 27,617,465 downwards.
ATTTGGGAGGGGTTATGGCTCCCTCTAGTTCTCAGTATCCTCCGCTTATGAGAATAATATACTGAGATTAGAAAGAAAAATGAATAGAGTAACCTGAATTTTTTTAAAGGTACCGTAGGTTAGACCACCCACAGCAATGTATCATTGTGGGTGGTATTAGGGTGTCAAGTAAGGCAGCAATGGACTAAGTGGGTGTCATTTGCCTACGAGGAAAGAGAGGGTATCAAGGGATGATACCCAAACCATTCTGACAGTGGGACCCCCACTGTCAGCTTCTTTTTAAAAAAATAAAAAATATTTGCTTTGGACCAATGAGAGCCCGCCACGCGTGCGCGGCAGGCTGTCATGACAGGCCTGCGCGAGCACGCGTGGAGGGCTGTCATGACAGGCCTGCGCGCGCATGCGTGGCGGGCTGTCATTGGTCCACCTTTTTTTTCTTTTTTTTCCCCCCTCATTTTTGTAATGAGTTTTTTTATAATAAATACTCAAAATAAAATTAAAAAAAATATACCATTATTTTTAATTTTTTGAGATCTATAAATAGAGACTAGGTTTGTATTATTTGGACACTAAAAAAAATTAGAGTTTGGCCCATTTTTTTCATTCTTTTTCTTTTTTAAATGCATTTTTTCATAATAATGACTCTAAAATTTCCAATGGCAAAACGCTATAGCGTTATGTACAAAACGCCATAGTGTTTTGCCTCTCACAAATAATAACGGCTAGTTTTTGGCTGAACTCATATTCTGACTTTCCAGTGGCAAAACGCCATAGCGTTTTGACTCTGACTAGCCATAACGGCTATTTTTTCAAATCCATAATAAATAACGGCTAGTTTTCAAACACCACATGTGATTTGTCATCTTTCTATAATAATTACTCCAAAAAATTATACAAATTATACCATTTTTTATTTTTTAGATCTATAAATAGAGATTGTGTTTTGTGTCATTTGGACACCAAAACAAAAGCTTAGCTTTTTACAATCTTCAAGCTTTTTCATGGATCCTTCACAAAATTATCCTTTTGTTCCAAATTACAACTTCCCTAACCAAGCTCAACATCCAAATATGCGACCTCCTAACCTAAACATTCAATGCCTAGAAAATCCTCAAAATACGGGGATGCAACCTAATTTTGGATCGCAGTATGCGATGCCCCCAAATTTAGGCATGCAATACCCGTATAATCATCCTTATATGCCTTATGGCTATCAACCTGTTCCTGGAAACAGCTATGTTCCCGCTCCTATGAACTATCCAAACACGCAACAAACTCATGAGCCAAACACACCCCGTTTCAATAGTGGATCAAGTGATTTCCCAGAATTTTCCACACAAATATCTATGGGAAATGTTGATAGGGATACCCCTCTCAGTTCTCTTGCTCCAACCAAACAATCAGCCAAGAGATCATCAGGTTACGACTTTTGGAGAACGGAAGAGAATAAATCTTTATTAACTGGTTATTTCCACGTTAGTAATGATAGTGAAGTGGGGATGAATCAAAAGGGTGATACTTTCTGGGGTAAAGTTGCAGAGTATACGAATGAAAACATCCAAGGTGGAAAACAGAGGTCCAGGATACAGTGCAAAAGTCATTTTCGTACAATCAATAAAAAGATATGTAGTTTTATTGGTTATTACAGTAGAGCATGTAGAGTGAAGTGTAGTGGTTGGTCCGATGATAACTACATAGCCAAGGCTGTAGAGTTGTATCAAGAGAGCGAAGGTAATAGGTTTTCCTTACTAGAAGAGTGGAAGTTGGTTCGAGACCAACCCAGATATATGCCAGGAGCAAATGAATCTACAAGTAGTGGCTCGAAGAGAAAAAGTGGTGGCGATGACGTTGAATCCTCAGCTCCTTCCATTGTACGTCCAGAAGGTAGGGATGCAACAAAGAAGAAAGCTAGAGCTTCATCGAGCAGATATTCGACTTCTAGAAAATCAAAGGTTGTAATTGAGGAGGAGTTATCTAATTTAGCCCGTGCTCGTGAAAATATTGAACAATCCAAGGCTAGTACTGCATCAGCTATGTTGGAGTATGCACGTGTTAAGAAGATGGAGATGTTGATGTCCTTGAAGGCCAAAGAAAATCGTGATGCTGTAGATGAAAATATATATAAGATGCTACTGAAGGAGTTGTTTGATAACTAGTTTGTTATTGTTTGTTTTACTTTCAAATTGTGTGTTTTATTTTTGAATTGTGTGTTATTTTGATTAATTTGTTATGGCGTTCAGCCTCTGACGGTTATTTTTTAAAAACTATAACGGCTAGTTTTTGGCTAAACTCAGATTCTTAATTTCCAGTGGCAAAACGCTATGGCATTTTGACTATAACGGCTAGTTTTTGGCTGAACTCAGATTCAGAATTTCCAATGGCAAAATGCTATAGCGTTTTGACTATAACGGCTAGTTTTTCAAAAGTATAACGGCTAGTGTATAACGGCTAGTGTATAACAGCTAGTTTTTCAAAAGTATAACGGCTAGTTTTTCACTTGACACTATATATACTCATCCTAGATGAGTTATTAAACAACAACAAAGCACTTTGCACACCTTTCACTTCAAATCTTTTTCTTCGTAACATCCAATGGATCTACCAAAAGATACCTTCAGTCTCGAAGAGATTCAACAACAATGGGAGTTGGAAGAATCTATAATCGCAAGGCAACAAGAACTTCTTGAAGAGCTGCAGAGGCGAAACAACCGATCACATAAGAGAAAATCTATAAGCAGGGATCATGCAGCTGCCCATCAAAGGCTCATGTCCGACTATTTCGATGAGCCATGCACGTACACTGAAGTGCAATTCAGAAGAAGATTTCGCATGAGAAGGTCACTATTTCTTCGAATTGTAGAAGCTTTATCAAATTACGACAACTACTTCACTCAAAGGCAGAACCATGCGGGGAAGCTTGGTTTGACGCCCATCCAGAAATGTACAACTGCCATACGTATGCTCGCATATGGAGTCGCCGGGGATGCGTGTGATGAGTATGTGAAGATTGGAGAAACCACTGCACTTGAGTACACTAGTAATTTTTGCTCCGGCATAATTGCATTGTTTCAAGATGAATACTTGAGACTGCCAAATGTGGAAGACGTTCAAAGGTTACTCCGAGTTGGTCAGGATCGTGGTTTCCCCGGAATGATTGGAAGTATTGATTGCATGCACTGGCAGTGGAAGAATTGTCCTAAGGCTTGGCAAGGGCAGTTTACTTGTGGACACAAGGGCACGACAACAGTTATCCTAGAGGCAGTGGCCTCCTATGATTTGTGGATATGGCATGCTTTTTTTGGCTTGCCCGGAACATTGAATGACATAAATGTACTAGATAGGTCACTAGTTTTTGACGACATTGAGTCTGGTGAAGCTCCAACGGTGAACTACACTGTGAATGGCCGGCAGTACAATCTTGCATACTATCTTGCCGACGGAATCTACCCTAAATGGCCCGTCTTCGTCCAGTCGATTCAATTGCCCCAAGGAAACAAAGCGCAATTGTTTGCCACACAACAAGAATCATGTAGGAAGGATGTTGAACGTGCATTCGGGGTACTCCAAGCACACTTTTCCATTATTCGCCAACCAGCCAGGATGTGGGATACCGATGTCTTAGGTAAAATAATGAGGGCTTGCATTATTTTACATAACATGATTGTGGAGGATGAACGAGATACATATTCACGAAATTGGGAAAATATCAACTTCGATCAGTCGGATAGTCCCGGGTCTAGCTCCTTGGGCAATGTCCAAACGCAAATGTTGCCTCAATATGAAGTGCATGTCCAAGGCCGATCCGAATCATATATTCATACTAGAGCCGAGCTACGTGATAGAGCACAACATATTCAGTTGAAAAAGGATCTCGTCGGGCACATCTGGAATAAATTTGGAACAACCCTCGATTAGATGTTAAGAAATTATTTCTCAAGTTTTCCAATATTTAGTGTGTATTTTCTTGTTCGTTTGCAAGAATCTATATATGTTTAATTTACTGAGTGATAAATAATATCGTATGTTTTTTCTAAAAAATATCATATTATTTATTGTATTAAAAAAGTATAAATATTTTCGGAACTTATAAAAATTTACAAAATTTAATTAATTTATATTAAAAATATATTATTTATTATTTATTATATTGAGAAAAATAAATTATAGTAATTATAAATGTTAAAAAGAAAAATAAATGAAAGTTAGTGGAAAGCTGATGTGGAAGGGAGAGAAAGTGAATGACACCCTGAAAAGTACATTGTTGTGGATGATGGGTGTTAAGTGAGTATTTTATTGGGTGTTAAGCTGATGTGGCGGGTGTTAAGTATGACGCTTGATACCCACTGCTGTGGATAGTCTTATAGCTATCCTTAATTTCTCTTGCACTTCTCTCGATAGCTCCAGTAGGAAAAGACTGATAAGACTAAAATACTCTTTTAGTTAGAGTGTTCATTCGTCGGTATCGAAATATTTCAATAAAAAAAATTCGGTATTCAGTATTTGGTATACTATACTAGAAATAATAGATATCATATCATACCATATATTATTTGGTACCGTTGCTAAACCACCGAAATAATTTCGGTATGATAATACTGAATATCGAATCAAATTATAGGCTGAGATTTAGAATGCAAAATCTGTTAATTTAATAACAATTAAAAAAACAGTCATTCAAATGAAGTATTAAAGATACATTCACCACCACAGACATTAAACATGTAAAGTTCCAGTAAGCATAAATTGTCCTTTTAAGTCCATAAATTGTACTCCCTCCGGTCTGAAATAAACGTCGTTTTAGCTTTTGCTTTTACTGTTTCGGCACGTATTTTAAAACGGCCGGTAGACGACCTATTTGAGACAATTTTGCCCCTAATTTTTTCTGGGAAGTACGTTAAGGATTAACGTACGTACAAAAAAAAATCGGATTTTTTTGGGGTCAAATAGTGCCTCATCCGGCTTTCTCGATATGCGTTCCCTACTGAATATTGGGATGCGAGGAAGACATTTAATTTGGATCAGAGGGAGTACTAAATAAGTTTTAAATCCATGAAGTGCGATGATTTTCAAGCAAACAAAAACAAATCAACAAAACAGTCTATGATCCGGTAAAGTCATGTTAGAATCAGAGAAGGAAATAGGGTTGTGGTATAAATATATGTAAAATCAGATGATATTACGTTAATATAAAACTGAAAAAATTATTTACCATATCATATTAAACAAAGAATAGAGCAAAATTCAATTGGTACTCGATAATATCATACTAAAAAAGAATTAAAAAATACCGATTAAATAAAACAAAGTTCGATTCGGTTCGGTATTTCACTACACAACCCCCCACAAGGAATTACCGCCCATAGTCCATTGTCCTCGTTCCCCATGTGCTATCATCACCCCCAAAAGTTTTTTAGCACTCCATCTCACTCTATGCACAATTGTTACAAATCCATTCTTCCGGATTGCTCTTAGCTTTTCCTCCTCGTATTCTAAACTTTTAAGTTGCAGCAAATTACTGGATTTGCTGCAACTAGCCCACCTTTTTCGTGACACCTGCTTACCAAAGCACACCAGATTTTTCTCTCGAAACAATAAATTAGAGGAGTAAAATCCCTGCAACCCATACACATACACTACTAACATCGGCTCCGCCTCTCCAGGCCACTGGAAAATGAGTGGCACCAATCCCAACATTTCGTCACCACCACCACACGAAAACGAATGGGCTGAAACTTACCTTAAATTGCTCCCTCACTGGCAATCGAACACACCCTCCTTCCAGGTTATAAATTTCTCAAATTTATTTGATTCCTCTGGTTGTTTTCTATCCAATATAGCTTCTTTATACTGTTTTCGTGCAACTATGAGTTGGGTTTCCCTTGTTTTCTACTTTTTGTATGGAAGAGAAAAAGAAATTGCATCGTTCAGGTTAATTCTGTTTGATACTTGTCGGTAACATGGTTCTTGAACTTAAATTGAAAAAAGGGTACTTGTTTATCTGTAGAATTTGTGCGAATTTGGCCATTTGCAGTATGCTTGGATTTCTCAATCTGGGCTCTTACTTGTGAAGATTTTATGGTGCGTTAATGCTTGAGAAGTTGTGTTTTGGAGTTTTATGGTTGGTTTCAAATGTTTTTGTCTATTGCAGTCTATCATACCAATTTCAATATCTAGAGTTAATCAATTTGATGCTGGGCGGTTGGATGTGGAAATGTCAGCGATGTTAAAAGAGCAATTGGTGAAGGTTTTTTCTCTAATGAAGGTATACCTTCTGGTTTATGTACTTTTTTGAACTATTTTTTGGTGTGAAAGTGAGCAATGTTTTAATTTGTGTTCGTCATTTATTTGCATTAGCCAGGAATGCTATTTCAATTTGAGCCAGAACTTGATGCTTTCCTTGAGTTTCTTATTTGGAGGTTCTCTATCTGGGTAGATAAGCCTACTCCTGGAAATGCTCTTATGAATCTGAGGTATAGAGATGAACGCGCAATGGGATTGAGAGGAAAAGGTGAGCAGGTCTACCGAGCTCTTGCTTATGCTTATTACTTTGTAAATCTGGGTCAGTGTCATGTAGGAATAACTGTTTAGCCTAGACTCTTATTCTGAAGTTTGAAAGATCGGATTGCAATCCTTTCGACATTCTGTTGCATAACTAGAGCCTAGAGTGTTGGTATTTACTTTGTCAAAATGTTGGGACAGTTGTAGGATGGTTAGTCAGTAAAAAGAGACGCACAACTATAAATGCTGACTCATTATAGATTCGCATATTACATGACAAGAGTATTTTCCTATAGGATTTTCTTATAGTTGCTCTCCATGGCAAATATCTGTCTTCTGGAAATTAAAATGGAAGACAGTAGTGTCTGTTGTTTGGTTTTTTGAGAACATTATTGTGTAAATGCTGTACATTTTCACATACAGAACCTGCGTTTTTCTATATGCTTCAAAGAGAGAAGACCAGGGATGGGGCACATACAAAATTAGCAAATCCCAGCTAAGGAATGCATATCTAATGTATTTGTTTCACCCTTTCTGTCCATAGCAAGGCTAGCTACTTATGCTTTCTAACTTGTGCTTGTTCTGTTTCCTACAGTCAGGACAGGTTTGGAAGGACCTGGACTTACTGTTGGCCAGAAAATTTGGTACTGCATTGCCACTGTTGGTGGCCAGTATTTCTGGGCTCGCATGCAGTCATTTTCCGCTTTTCGTAGATGGGGAGATTCTGAGCAGGTTCCATCACCTATATTTAACTTTAGTGAATTATTTTCCTGGATCGGATGGGAGGGTTTGACTGAATTCTGATTTTTCTTGGTTTGACTGAATTCTGATTTTTCTTGGTGTATTTCTCAGAGGCCATTGGCAAGGCAGGCATGGATTTTGATTCAACGCGTTGAGGGACTTTATAGGGCTGCTTCATTTGGCAACCTACTCATATTCCTTTATACAGGAAGGTAAGTTTTTTACTTTCTCAACTTTATTTTCTGTCAGCATTAGAATGTAAAATGAAGTGGTGCTTTTATTTGAAATTTTTGCCTGAGGAAATGCACATTTAATTACTTGGAGAATTAGAGAAAGATCTTTTATTAGGAGAGGAAGAATGTATATGTGCAATTTGAAAAAAATCAACATTTTACAATAAAGATTCAGGTTTTTATTTTGTGTTCTGGAAATAGAGTTTGACTTATGAGAAGACTATTCAGTTTAGCACTTCCTTGAAGTTAATGATCAGTCAGTTTGGTTTGTTGTTCTGATTCAGGTTTAGGAACCTCATTGAAAGAGTGTTACGAGCAAGGCTTGTATATGGAGCCCCTAACATGAACAGGGCTGTTAGCTTCGAGTACATGAACCGCCAATTAGTGTGGAATGAATTTTCGGTAATTGGTTTTACTGTTTAAATTTATCATCAGATCTCCCATAACTGGCAAGGATATGTCTATTTTTTCCTATTCTGTCTCATGCTATGTTTTTTGCTATCGGTATATCACGATACCTAAAGTGATTTAATGTTTTTTTTGGGGTTAAAGTGCTTACTTTACTCCACTGGTTATCCTGTGTACATTGCTCATGTCTGACAGCCAGGATAATGCCAGCATTTAATTTCTGTGTGCTGCTAACTAGTTCGATATATTTGTTGCCAGTCTTAAGTCTTAATCACTTTTTGACATGTTAAATCATTTGAGTATGATGCTACAGACTTAAAATTGGGGATGGAAATTGAATGTTTAAATGCAGCTACCTGACCAGAACAGTTAGTTTCCCGTTTATGATTCCCTGTTATAAATGGGACGTTTTTTGTTTTGTGTCTGCATATACCCCCACTTAAATGGGACGATTATGTTTTTTTTTACTTAATATTCACTGTTACTCGAGCCCTTACGATAGTTACATATATTACTTGCATAATATTTATGTGTATTTACTTAGTTTATACAATTTTATGAGTATAATGCAGGACCTCAATACCCAGTGCGTTTCTTTTCTAATTTTGAGATTTTTAGGCATAATGCAGTATTAATCGGGAAGTAGTCCTGTGTAGTAAATACAAACATTTCATTGCCAGTCTTAAGTCTTAATCATTTTTTGACATGTTAAATCATTCGAGTATGATGCTACAGACTTAAAATTGGTGATAGAAATTGAATGGGTAATTCAGCTACCTGATCAGAACAGTTAGTTTCCTGCTTATGATTCCCTGTTATAAATGGGACTGTTTTTGTTTTGTGTCTGCAAATACCCCCACTTAAATGGGACGATAGTTATATTACTTGCATTTCATTGAGATCAGTAAGATTGTGTTAGGTTAATGTGTCCTCAGTGGGTATTCCATACCTTCAGGTAATTAGCAAATAGGATATGAGAATGGGATGGTGTAAACTAAACATGCATGGTTTTGTGATTAACTAGATGGAACGGGTATGGTTTTGTTATGTTTTTTGCAGGTACTGCTCCTGTTTCCATCCCTTCTTGAAGTATTATTGGAGTCAATGAACTGCCAAGTGTTTTTTTGTTGCATAACATCATTTGTCTTGAATTATTATGAAAGAGCTGTGTTAAATCTGCTGAAGAAAACACCTACTATTTTGTGGTTGGTTGACTACAAGTTGTGCACTTTATGTAATTTTACTAGTCGGAGTATAGAATACTGCGAATGAACCACTCAAATGTTGGTTAAACTGGGGTTTGGGTTGGGAGAGTGGATGGTAGGGGTGGGTAGGGTGAAGATGAAGGCTTTTGGGCAATGGTATTGCCTTTTGATTTTTAGTATGTGCTTTGGGATAATATTTGTGCTATATACAAGAGTAGGGCTGTGAATTCTATTCTTTCAACGCCCATTCATCTCTGAATTAAAGAATCATATTGAAATATGTTAACATTGTAATTGCAACACTAATAAAGCTGTCCTTCATGATACATTGTTGGAGTGCAAAATTTATGTACAAACTGAATGCATCTTTCTTGATGAATTGTTTTGGTGTATTGTCTGATATACAGGAGATGTTGTTGCTGCTTCTTCCCCTTCTTAACTCATCACCCATTAAAAAGTTTCTCAGTCCATTTTCAAAAGATAAATCTTCAAATTCCCCAGCAGATGATGGTGTGTGCCCCATTTGTCAGGCAACTCCAACCATCCCTTTTCTCGCTCTTCCTTGTCAGCACAGGTACATAATTATTTTTACCCTTTTGGATTATGTAAAGTTGCAGGCAACTATTAATTTTAAAGTCATTTTTCATGACTTGTTTCTACATTTTTTATCTTAGTTCCTACCTATTGGTTTACGATGCAAATAGCAGTTGCAAAATCATTGTATAACCCTTGTCTTCACCTTAGGGATAAGATTTGTGTTATGAATCTACGCCAGGAATGACACGCATCCATGACCCTAGTTTTCCATATATCTTGAGAGGCATTTTGTGGTCTACTGCATGCTAGGATAGAATGTGGTTGATAGTTTGAACTTTCCCGTTGTCAGGTATTGCTATTACTGCCTCAGAACACAGTGTGCTGCTTCCCCATCATTCCGGTGTCCTAGATGCGGTGACCCAGTATCTGCAATGCAGAGGCACAGCGGTGGTGTACCCAGTCAAAAGAATCCCAACCAGTAAGTAGGATTTAGCAGCAGGAAGAAAATGATTGTAGACTAGTGTATAACATGCCTAGATTAATCGGGCATACAACATCGTTAAAGAATCAATATTTTTCTTCAAAAGCATCTATTCCCCTAATTAATTAAGTAGGGGGGGTCATTCTTTGCATCTTTATGCCACACAAGTTCTTTTCTTCAATGCATGAATTCTTCCAACTTCTTGCTGGTCTTCACGCTTTCCGACCTAATCTCAAGTAGGGGATTAGTCTCATGAGTCGTAAAAGGCAGATTACGGATGAATTTATGCGTAGACGCGCTATTTGTTTGGTGTTTTGGCTTATAAAGACAACATAGGACTAATCAGCGGTTGCATTGCATCCCCTATAAAGTGATCATTGTTAGCTTTTTTTAAGGCTTGATGACCCCATACAAGGTAGTTAAACTCATGAGTCAAACTCGTAAACCTGTATAGTGAGCTAAATTGGATTTAAAATCTAAAATGGCTGAATGCATCGTGGAATCTAGAGTTGACTCGGCAAACTCATAAACTCGACTGAGTTAACTGAGTCAAAGCGAGTTCAAGAAATTGATAATTAAAAAAAAGGAAGAAAGACGCAAACATCGTCATTTCATTCGGCAAAATAGCGTCGTTTCATGTTAGGGGGTTTATATGTTTTACCTTTTCCTCTTCCTTGACCTCTTTGACTCTAACGCAGCAACAAAACTCACCTAAGAATCTTCATCCTCGATCACCATCACCCCTCACACATTCGTCACTTTGTCCTGATCATGCCTACGATTAGTCGTTGGCTATTCCGATAATTCTCCCATTTACAGTGAAAGTTAAAGTATCGGTTGGGTCACGCCTAAGATTAGTCGTTGGCTACTCCGATAAAGCTCGCATTTACAGTGAAAGCGAAAGTATCGGTTGGGTGAAGTTCCAGACCCTCTCTTCTGCTATCCTACGGTCATTCCGTCTCCTCCAACAAACCTACTCCATTGTCCATATACACAAAGATCAGTTACCCGCCCACTTGGCCACATCAATCTCCTACCACAAGATTTGTAGTTGGTAAGAGATTTTGCTCATCCATACATGTATACATTTTGTTGTAATTCCTCTTTGTAACTTGAGGGTGTTTGTTTATTTTGCAAAAAATTGTTTGTTTGTTTGGGAAGTGGTCTCCTTTAATCATTGGGTTGATACCTATAGAATCCAAATCAGCCTCAGTGGCTTGAATTTTATTATCTTGTTCTTTAATCTATAAATTTATGCGTATTTGATGTTTTCATTCTATCTTGGGGTGGTTGTTGAAATGATTTCTATCAATTTTCTAGCTGAGGAATGCATTGTACAAATTGATACTGAAATACGCATAGCTTTTATCGATTATTTATGTATTAAATGTTTATTTATTTATTTTTAGAGAAAATGCACCTTAGGATCCCATCGTTTTATGAAAGATTTGATTGGGTCCCTGATGTTTTTTTTTGTCCAAGGACCAGTACCACCTTCTATTGTAGTCTCTGACATTAATCTTCGGCGTTCCCCGCACCAATTTTACTGTCAACCTATCAGACCGGGGTCCCAATGGTGTTGCCACTCATCAGATAGATTTGAGAGATTTTGGTTATGAGTGTTGTCGAGCCTTTGGGATGGTTGAGCCCCAATATCGGGACGTTCAAATGGGGAGATTAATGTCAGAGGTAGCAACAAACTCGGTAAATAGGGCGAGGTTTAGGAGTATACCTTTCAGCGTTTAGTTTGATCACCTCTGGAGCTCCTTGTACAACCCTATGGTCCAATCTCAATATTTGTATGAGACTACTGCTATCCGTACAAATACGCAGATCGATGTTATCGCTAAGATGTTTGACAATAATAGAGGTATGCAAGCTAAACTTGCTCAAGTCTCAGAACTTCAAAAGAAGACCCAAGATGCACTCGACGAAAGTGATACAAGTGTGGACCCACCCGTGCCCGCACGCATTGCACATGAAAGGCCTCCCGCTTGGCCTATCTTTGTCGAGAGCACCTCACGGGTTGGCCGGCCAAACCATGACTCGGGCCGCGCCAAAACCCTAGCAAGCCATGAGCGCTTCCGCCTAGCCCATGAGCTTCCTCGCCTAGCTCTCACGGCCCATCTTCTATCCCACCAAGCCAAGCGTCCAAGGCCCTCTGTCTAAAGGGTAATTTGGAGTTTTCCCATGTAATAAGCTCTTAGTATAAATAGTGAGCAATAGGCTCACTTTATACCTTGTCTTTGATTTGGTTGAGTGAATCTCCAAACTTAGACCATTTATCTTAGGTTAGTTAATTTAGGGTTCTTAGAACCATCTATCTTTATCTATACAAATCTGGGTTGCTCAAGCTAGACTTGAGAGGGTTGTGATTGTTAGAGATCCGTACTCATTTTTCGGCAAGGTTAGTCAAGCAAGACTTGAGAGGGTTTGTCAAGCTTGTAAGTTCCTTATTGCATTATCAATACACTTTATATTATTCTCCATTAAATCCGCTACGTCCACTCCATTTATCATCCATTATCATTCACTTGTTCAATTCATCACTCGCTCACGCCAACGTCACAAAGGGGACTAGATCCGTGCTTCTCCATCATTTCGGCTTCATCTCTCTATTTGGTATTAAGATCATATCATGTGGTAGCGGAGCATTTGGCCATCCTCTAGGTTGGTAACTTATATTTTTCATCATTTTTATAGTCTAAATCATCTTACTTTCCATCGGTTTTCATTTTGGAGCATTTTGGCAATTTTTGGTTTTTAGCCAAAATTTTCATCTTTTTGTGATTTGATCTTGTGTGAGCCAAAAATCTAGAAATTTTATGTTTAAATTGTTCTTCCATCTTCTTTCCTCTTGGACGTTCATGTGTTCTTCATGTTCTTCATAGCATTCAAATCTTCATACTTTTGCATGAGCTAGGTGACAAGTGTTTAGTGGTCCCTTTTTGTTTGCTTGTGTAGTTGTCATCTACCACACTTGATCCACATTAGGCCACATCACCCTCATTTCTACACCAAGTATTTAAAATAGGATATGCATAGAATATTCTTGTAGATATTTTATTGCACACTCACTTGACACATGATGTGATCCTGCCTAGGGTTAGTAAGCCAGATAACATATGGAGCTTAAGGAGGACCTAGCCAAGCGAATCATCTAGGGAAACCCAACTCGATTGATGAAGAAACAACAAGACATGGATATGTAGCGGAGGAAGAAACACAAAAATGATACAATCCCAAGATGTATCACGCGACTACATGGATAAAAGCATCAAGATATGATGGACTAGATGGAGTCTGATCAGGGATCAGAAAGGCTTGATGGAAACCTCTATGTGTTGTGCTTACTGTGTCCAAATTTTAGGACGTTTAGACGAGTGGAGCATCCAAAAGATCAAGCCAATATTCTCGTTGACAGTATTCCTACGCAGACAAGGATTCCAAGACGCATCAGGCAACTTCGTCCGAACCTAGCCGGCGCTGTACAAGTCTGAATCATGCAATCGACCACGTTTTGGAAACTTCTGGATGTTAGCTTTCTAATGGCACACGTTTCAGCCTATTTGGCCTAGTGGTTTGAAAGTTATCGAAGTCGACATTATGGTGTGCAGTCTATGCGCGAGACAACATACAACTTGAAGTTTCGGCCCAAACATTGGCCCGATGATGGAGAACTCGACATGAGCTGCTGGAATGTATTTAATTATATTTATATTTACTTTAATTATTTGATTAGTTAATTAGTTAATTAGTTAATTGATTAATTAGTTAATTAGTTAATTAAGTTATTTTCCTTAATTAGAACTCCTACTTCTATTCCTATTAGGGCTTGCTTGTAAACTCTTTATAAGGAGCCGTTTAGCTCCATTATTGAGTTGGTTGTTATTTTAATAAAATTGAGACTTCTCTCTTCAAATCTCTACCCATTGTTCATCAGTTGAACCTTGTTCCTTCTCTAGTCGCAATACTCGAGTCGTCAAACAAGTAAAACTAAAATTGCATCCTACTTGTTTGTCTGCCCTAGGTTGATATCCACAAGGGATATAGGCTTAGTGATTCGACAAGGATCCTCTCTTGTTCGGACTTAGGTTGGTTGTTGCTTAGCGTTCAGCAGGCTTACGTTGTCTAAGTGAGTTATCTTCTTCCACATTGAAATCTATCTTTGAACAACGATCATAATTACGTGCTACGCATCCTAAGCAACTAGGATCGTATCAAAAAGAGTGATGATATGATCCATTTTTTATTAAGTTTCCCTCCCTTTCCTAGCCCTTTTTGAACATGATGCTATTAATCTTCTCTTATTTTCCTACTATTTTGCAGATCAGAGCTTTCGGAAAGGAAATATCGAAAAGATACACCTTTCATGGATTCTGGAAGGACTTGAGCAGCGAGGCCTAGCAACAGTTGGCAGACAGTGTGCAGGCAGCAGCTTGCCCCTGCATTTGTGCGCACACGGCAACTAAGGACTCAAGCGCAAACAAGGAAACTTCCTTTTTAAGGAAATCCGCTCATTCTCTCCAATTAATCCAGACTTCTCCCGTTTTGGCAAGAAGATATTCCAAGATCAACTCCAATTAAATTAGGATTTTCTCTTTTAATTAATTTCTATTTTTGGAATTTTCCTTTTTGTAATTTTCTCTTTTAAAACCCTTTTAGCTTTAGGGTTTGGAAAAAATCTTTCATCTTCATCACGCCCTCCTCTTTGGAGAGAACAACCACCACCATATTTCTCTGTTTCTATTCAATAAACCAGAGCTTTGCTCCGGCCGGTTCTTCATCCTCTCTCTCTTTATGCAATTATTTTATTTTATTTAATTTATTTTTAATATGAGCGGCAAAGCTCATTTGTTCTTGGTAGGATCATCAAAGGTTGCTTAAGAAGGCTGTGAGGTCGAAGTGAAATTAATATATCCTTGATTGGTATTTAATTATTTAACGATTTCTTGTCAATTCTACTAGGACTATTTCTACCCTGATCAACTAGCTGTTTGCCCTAGGGGATTAAAGTCATCACTGTGGTTATAACTAATGCGAAGCTGCAGGGTAAAGTGGACGACCAGTCAGAGTCATCAGGTCGCTGGTCTCATTTGATTGGGTTAAGTAAGTAATCAGGTAGAGCCTTGAACGTACTGAGTGTCTCGCCCTGGGCGCGTCTTCCTTCATCTTCATAGGCCTTCGAGTATTGCTCCCATAAACGCACATTGGGGGACGGCGAAGCGTCAAGACTGCTCCATAAACGTACCTTGGAGTAGTTTCTCATAAGAAAGGAAGCAGGGGACCTAAACGTACCTGGTCCCTATAGCGCGCTTATCAGCGAGGGATAGAAGATCATTGCACCAATGATCAGCCGACTTTGAAAGCAACCCGAGATAGATTCCTACTGGGAACTCCCTTCTCTATTGATTTATTACTCATTTTATTACTATCTGTTACTGCTTTCTTAGATATTAATCAACAAACTCTTGAAAACTCCCCCGTTACTTGTTACTGTTCTGGTCTGTTTGCCCTTGCCGCACAACACAAGACAGTGTCTACCTTAGTCTCTATGGATCGACCCTGTACCACTATACACAATTTAATTGTGCATTTGCTACAGGTTTTATTATTAATTTTGAGGTGTCTCGACAGCACGTCAAATTTTGGCGCCGTTGCCGGGGACTAACGGTATTGATTTCTTTCTTTTGTTTGTGTGACAGGACATCCAGACCTAGATGCTGAAAACTTCAACCTCCGAATTTCCCAACATGGCCGACGTCTATAGAAAAACAAATCTCTACTATGACTCGTATGATCCAGATCCTAGCCGCAAGACAGGCTGTCCAGGCCAAGACACACAGATTTCGCAACTTTACCAACTATCCGACTAACGCATACCTATATACCCCTAATGAATTCCAAGTTAATACGATTGGTAATTATAACGGAGCTTCTTATACCAACAATTATGACCACAACATCATCCTAACCAAAGTTGGTGCGATCTGCAACCGTCTTGCCCTAGACAGTCACCACAGCAGCATCATTACCAAGATCCATCTCAGCCGCCATACAATCTTCAACCTTTTCAACCATGGCCAGACCATCTCCATAATCCGCAATACCAGTACCAGGTTCCTCAAGAACCAATTCCTCCCGCGCCCCTAGTTATTGAGGTAACGAATCTTACTAATATTATTCTTGATATACAACAACAGTTGAGTGCTTTCGCTGCAGAGATGAAGGAGATATAGAACCAAAGATGCCTACCACCTCAACCAGAACTCAACCCGCAACATGTTGTCTGTGCCATGACACTTCGCAGTGGTACTGAAATACCATCCCGCGAGCTGCATGCCCAAGACATTGAACTACCTGAACTCACGCCCAAACCGGAGGAAGCTAAGGCAGAAGTGGAGAAAGAAAAACGTGTCCACATTGCTAGATGACACGGTTCCCCACGTAAGGTAGATGAAAACTCTGAATTTTCAGAGGAATTCATCACCAAAGTTCTTGAGCCTCAATTTCCTCAACGATTGGTCAAGGCTAAAAAGGCTGGCGAGGATCGTGAAATTTTTGACATGTTTAGTAAAGTCTAAGTCAATATACCTTTGTTGCAGGCTATTAAAATCGTTCCTCGCTATACTAAATTTTTTAAAAATTGGTGTGCTAACAAATGTAACGTGGTAGATGTGAAAACGATCAGCGTAGGTGGGAACGTCTCTTCCGCGATCCAGCGGAAGCTACCACCTAAGTGCAAGGACAAAGGTATGTTCACCCTCCCATGTAAAATTGGTAGAGCTATGTGCGATTCTGGTGCAGGAATCAACGTCTTGCCCTTGACGATATACAACAGTCTAGGCCTAGGCCCGCTCAAACCAACGGGACTTGTCATCTAGCTGGCCGACCGCTTAGTTACATATCCCGAGGGTGTTATTGAGGACATCTTGGTGTAGGTTGGAGACTTTATATACCCAGTCGACTTCTACGCGATTGACATGGAGGATGGGAATTCTGTCAACGCCCCCGATATGCTGCTCGGATGACCCTTCCTCCGTACCGCTAAAGCCAAAATTGATGTGCATGATTCCTCCATCTCGCTAGAATTCGATGGTGAAGTTGTCCAATTTAATATGCATAATGATATGAGACACTCTACTAAAATTTCTAGCGTAAACTTTATTGATATTGCTGACCCTGTTGTTATTAATGTTTCTGCACTTGCTTATGATGATTCTCTACAGCTTGCCCTAGACAGGAGCATTCCGCCCGCAGCACTAGACCCTTTGGCCTTGACGCTTGTAACTCCACCTGAGTTGCAAGAAGTTGTTGCTGCTTTGGAAGAGAACTCTCTTAACCCTTCTACTCCTATCATTTCTTCTCTTCCGATTGATCATGCTAAGCCTCCGCCTTCTATTGTGCAGGCGCCTAAGTTGGAGTTGAACAGCTTGCCCTCGTACCTCAAGTACGCCTACCTTGGTGAGTATGACACGCTCCCTGTCATTATCTCTAGCAAGCTCGATACTGCTGCAGAACACGAACTGGTGTCCACACTCAAAGGATACTGCGAGGCCCTTGGATGGACGACCGTCGACGTCAAGGAGCTTGCCCCAGCCCTTTTCACTCCTCAACTAGCTCCTGTAGCCTTCGCACCCACTCCTGTTGCCCCCAACACCTTGGCAGTGACTTCAACCGTCGCTATGACCAATCCCGAGGACATAATGGTTCCTGCCCTTACCACCGCAACAACCACTACTGCCCAGACCAGCAAGGGCATGATGCTCATCGCAACACCAGTTCCACAATCCACCAAAAACACTATCAAGACAGCAACTAATCACGATAAGTTGCTCTCTCCTAAGACCTTTGATACTGGATAGAAAGTTTTACTTTACAATTTTTGCCTTAGGCTCTTTTCTAGAAAATCGAAGTCTCGGTGGACCGACCCTTAC
This sequence comes from Viola odorata, assembly GCA_963691705.1. NCBI lineage: Eukaryota > Viridiplantae > Streptophyta > Magnoliopsida > Malpighiales > Violaceae > Viola > Viola odorata. The sequence goes on along the minus strand of OY829540.1, from coordinate 27,599,425 downwards.
CTTGTCACGTGATGACGTGCTTGTCGAGGGCACGATCAAAGAATTACAACTTATCACATGCAACAAAAAAGGATTGAAGACAGTGGCAAGAGGTTCGATCCACAGAGAATGGTGAAGACATACACTAGACATGACCAAATATAAAATGAAATAATAAAAGAAACAATGGGGGGGTTTGGTTGGTTATTCTAGTTAACCAAGATAGAGATGGTTGCTAACAAGACAATTAATAAAAATAGAAATCAGGGGCACGAAAATAAAACACAATCAGGGGCAAGACATGCAAACAGAAATCAAATAAAGAAATAAAGTCAGAAGAGAAGAAATTAAAGAAATAAAATCAGAAGAGAAGAAATTAAAGAAATAAAATCAGAAGAGAAGAGATCTTAGCAAAGGACATTCCTGGGTTGCGTCGAGGGCTAGATAATCATCGACGTGGAAATATTCTATTCTCATGTCATAGACATGCTATAGGGGCCATGTTTCCACGTAGGCCCCCTACTTACCTTCTTAGATAAAAGCAACCCCCCATTTCCACATATGAGGTGGCCTTGATGTTTCGTCATCCCCCTAGGCACGAATGTGGGGAGACAATACTCAAAACGCCCATGAAGTGGAGGTAAGACATATCTAGGGCGTGACATCTTAGTGTGTCAAGCTCGCATCACATAACCTAAACGACCATTTACCCCTAGACGAAAGACCTCTCGCGATGTCCCCCTCTAGGTGTCTACTCCAACTCAAGGATTCACGTCAGTTATAACTAAGACAATGATAGTATTCATCTAGGATTAGTTACTAGTTGGCCTGACTACTAATCTTGCCCTAGACGAATTAACAAGAAATCGATAAATAATCGAATACAACAATAAGAATATATTAAACACATTTAGGCCTCTTAACTACCCATGCAACCCTCAAAATACCTCTGCTAAGAAGGGAGAATCTAGCTACTCATACCAAAAAACCAGTAAACAAAATAGGAAAAGAAAGATTGCATAAAAGAAGAACAAGAAGAAGAAAACTAATAAATGTTACCGGCTGGAGCAAAGCTCTAGTTAAATACAGTGGCTGCTGGATGAAGATGCCTCAGTCACCACCCAAAAGGGGGAGTAGAGAAAAGGGGGCGGCTCCCAAAAGAAGAAAGTGGAAAAATATTTACAAGATGTCCAAAACCCTAAAAAATTGAGGTTTATATAGTGTCCAACCCACAAAAGGACAAATTCCAGCTAAGGAATTACAAAAAGACAAATTCCAGCAAAGGGGAGAGAGTGACAACACATGGAGCGTGCTGGAATATTCTAGAATCTTCTAGATGCACATGGAATCTCGTGCGGATCTTTGGGGATTCGTCTCTTTGGCTTTCGATTAGGAATGGATGCAGAGATATCGCAGGCGAGAGACTGCTCACTGGTCTGGTTAGCGTCGAGGGCTCGACGACACTCTGATCTTCTAGGCCTTGAAGCTTGAAATCCCAAGAATTATTCCAAAAATGCATATTTTCGCTCTTTTTCTCCTTTTGGAGCTGATTTTCAATAAAGATGGAAATAAAGGTCAATTAGCAGGATCATGCCCCCGAAAAGGCTAGAAAAGAGGATAAAATCACGCCTAAGAAATATGCTATCAAACATCCCCACACTGCCCAATGCTCGCCCTCGAGCATTAACAAAATTGAAAAACCACCTCATGCAATGACATACGCCTTCAACCTCTTATCTTCTTCGATGTCTAGCCCTTGCCTTTCGAATGAAGAGTGTCACTCACCTGCCAAGGAAAGATCAAAGAAAAGGCTCAAGTGGTTAGAAGAAAGAATAAGGGTGTCAAGGGCATGAAAAAGGAAAGAAAATGGAGAAAGAAGAAAGTAGAAAAAGAAAAAGAAAAGAAAGAAAAATTGCAAAGTCTCTTCGTCGTTTCGTTGTTTTCCCCCGTCTAATTATGCCTATACCTAGGGATATTATGCAAACCTAGCCAGTGCCTAGTCAAGCATTGAATCACACATGAATAAAAGGCATGAAGCTCAATGTGCTCACAGGGTTCAATTTATGACTACTAGTGTCTAGGGCATGACAGGACATAAGGGCTAGCAGGTCTAGATATGCAAGGCAGGGCATAGATGCAATGAATGACAAGTTTCTTCCATGCATCAGAAGTCAAAAATGCATATCATTATGAGGGTTTTAAAACTGGGCAGTGGCAAAATTCCTAGCAAAGTCTAAAAATAAAATCCGAAAAAATTTGAAAAATCCGAAAAATATGCAATCATGTAACAAACGGAAAATTAAACATGCAAACAAACACACAAATAAATCTCTCCCCAAACTTAGGCAGCATATTGTGCTCAATGCGAGAAGGGCACACACAAGAATGTTCTGAAAAATAAAGAGTGAAGCAGAAATAAAAAGGGGAAGGAACGTGGGTTGCCTCCCACGAAGCGCCTCTGTTATCGTCGAGGGCACGACGTTGGTTGTTCGACTTCAACCAATCCTACTAAATGCTTTTCATCCTCTTAGCTTGATGTGAATTATCGCATGAAGTGGATGGTCTAGTAGTAAAGCATCCTGCAGGCAACCATAATATGATTCAAATGTTAATTCGGGTTCCCGCAAAATAAAGAGGAAAAAATTGTTATGAGTGAAAGGTGATTCAAGAAAAGGATCAATATAATTGGAAAGTTAAAAATTCTCCCTGTCACACATAACAGCTTTAGAGCTCAAGTCCTCAATTACCTCCTCCTCAATCGCTCTTAAATCCTCATCCTCAATCTCCCCCGGCTTGAATTCTGTGTCAAGGGCATGACAACTGTTGCAAAGTTTGATGTGGTGAAAAGCCTCATTCCCTTGGCCCACCAAAGTGTCAGAACAGTTCTGGAGTTGACTTGGTAAATTTGGTTGAACAATTATTTCTGCCTCTAATCCTGCGTCTAGGGTAAGACGCTCGTTGTAAAAATCTGGCAGATTTGCGTCGCACAATATTGTGTCTGCACTAGCCTTGAACTCTACATTGGCTCCTGACTCTGAAAGAAGACATTCTGGACCCTACAATTTTAGCTCATTCGTGGGCGTGAAAAGGTTCTTTAACCCATAAGACTCATCATCTTGATCATGACGCTCAGATGGCAACTCCCATAGAATGGCGGTTGATAAATACTCTTCACTTAAATAGTCGTCACTATCTAAGTGCTGCAAATGTTGTTCTATGGGGGTGATAGGATGACTCATGGTGTGACTGGGCAGAAGTGTTGGAGCTAAAAATTTTGGTCCAGGTGCAGGGGCAACGTCTAGGGCACGATGGGTAGGTTCAGGTGGTCCAATGTCGGGGGCAAGATACTCAAGTTGGCATGCAAAGTTTTCTTCAATGGCCTCTTGGCGCCTCTGCTCCTTAATCTCCTCCCAGATCTCTTGAGCTTGATTCACCAAATCAGCTAATTCATCTATTTGTCTCTGCATCTTAAGCTCCTGCAAGTCTAATTCCAACTCCTCAAGTTGACTCTTCATGAGATTTATTGCAGCCTGATTTTCTTGAAATAGCCCTTGGTCTTGTGGAGGTTGTGGAGGTGGATAATATTGATAGCTAGGTTCGGCTTGCACTCCATAATTGAAATTTTCTTGATTCCACCACAGGGGGTTAGGAGTAAAATACTAAGGAAAAGAGGGTGAGTGAGAATAAGAATTAAAATAAGACAATGAAGAAAGAAATAAATAAATAAAAAATATCTGGAACTGTCTAGGGCACGAATTAACACTATTCCTCGGCAACGGCGCCAATTTGATGACGTGCTTGTCGAGGGCATGATCAAATAATTACAACTTATCACATGCAACAAAAAAGGATTGAAGACAGTGGCAAGAGGTTCGATCCACAGAGAATTGTGAAGACATGCACTAGACAAGACCAGATATAAAATGAAACAATAAAAGAAACAATGGGGGGGTTTGGTTGGTTAATCTAGTTAACCAAGATAGAGATGGTTGCTAACAAGACAATTAATAAAAATAGAAATCAAGGGCACGAAAGTAAAACACAATCAGGGGCAAGACATGCAAACAGAAATCAGGGGCAAGACATGCAAAAAGAAATCAAATAAAGAAATAAAGTTAGAAAAGAAAAAATTAAAGAAATAAAATCAGAAGAGAAAAGATCTTAGCAAAGGACATTCTCGGGTTGCGTCGAGGGCTAGATATTCTCATGTCATAGACATGCTATAGGGGCCATGTTTCCACGTAGGCCCCCTACTTACCTTCTTAGATAAAAGTTACCCCTCGTTTCCACATATGAGGTGGCCTTGACGTTTTGCCGTCCCCCCAGGCACGAATGAGGGGAGGCAATACTCAAAACACCCATGAAGTGGAGGTAAGACATATCTAGGGTGTGACATCTTAGTGTGTCAAGCTCGCATCACATAACCTAAACGACCGTTTACCCCTAGACGAAAGACCTCTCGCGATGTCCCCCACTAGGTGTCTACTCTAACTCAAGGATTCACGTCAGTTATAACCAAGAGAATGACAGTATTCATCTAGGATTAGTTACTAGTTGGCCTGACTACTAATCTTGCCCTAGACGAATTAACAAGAAACCGATAAACAATCGAATACAACAATAAGAATATATTAAACACATTTAGGCCTCTTAAGTACCCATGCAACCCTCAAAATACCTCTGCTAAGAAGGGAGAATCTAGCTACTCATACCACAAAACAAGTAAACAAAATAGGAAAAGAAAGATTGCATAAAAGAAGAACAAGAAGAAGAAAACTAATAAATGTTACCGACCGGAGCAAAGCTCTGGTTAAATACAGTGGTTGCTGGATGAAGATGCCTCAGTCACCACCCAAAAGGGGGAGGAGAGAAAAGGAGGTGGCTCCCAAAAGAAGAAAGTGGAAAAATATTTACGAGATGTCCAAAACCCTAAAAACTAGAGGTTTATATATTGTCCAACTCACAAGAGGAAAAATTCCAGCTAAGGGATTACAAAAAGACAAATTCCAACAATGGGGAGATAGTGGCAGCACATGGAGCGTGCTGCAATATTCTGGAATCTTCTAGATGCGCATGGAATCTCGTGCGGATCTTTGGAGATTCGTCTCTTTGGCTTTCGATTAGGAATGGATGCAGAGATATCACGGGCAAGAGACTGCTCACTAGTCTGGTTAGCATCGAGGGCTCGACGACACTCTGATATTCTAGGCCTTGAAGCTTGAAATCCTAAGAATTTTTCCAAAAATGCATCTTTTCACTCTTCTTCTCCTTTTGGAGCTGATTTGCAATTAAGATGGAAATAAAGGTCAATTAGCAGGATCATGCCCCAGAAAATGCTAGAAAAGAGGATAAAATCACGCCCAAGAAATATGCTATTATCACGCAAGTGTATGATCCTAGTGCAGTTGCGATTCAACATATGGACACAAGCATCATTTTTTAGGTGCATGACCACAGGTTAGAGCTATTCCACGAGGGTTTCCATCCCGTCATGGCGGAGCCCCCAGATCTAGAGTGATTTGAGCAGCCTATGTCTTGCCCTAGACGTTAACAGCGGCGCTTCGTGGGAGGCAACCCACGTTTCTTTCCCTTCTCTTCCCTTTTAGTTTTCTGCCTTTTGAACTATTTTTTGTTTATGTGTGAGTCCCATTCTCGCATCGAGGACGATGCGCTGCCTCAGTGTGGGGGTGGGAAACTTGTGTGTTTGAAATCTTTGGTTTGATTGCATGTTGCATGCTGCTTGCCCTTGTACTTACATGATTGCTTTTGATTGGATTTTTTGAAAATTTTGCCTTGCCAAAACAACACTGCCCCTGTTTTTAAAACCCCTCAGTTTGAATGTATGGTCTAGGAACTTTTTATAGGAAACACTCACCCACTGCACATATTCACGTGCACAATCACACTGCCTGTTAGCTCCTATATCCATGTCTTGCCCTAGTCGCTTGCAGTCATTTGTTTACGTATGTGAGCTCTTTGAACTTTCATGCCATGATTTTTTCTGAGTGAATGCATGACTTTGTACTGGCTGAATTTGCATGAGACCCCTGGGTATAGACACCATTAGACGTGGGAAAGCGATGAAATGATTAAAAACTTTGCATTCTTTCTTCTTATCTTTTTTCTTGCTTTTATCTTACCCCTGCCACTCATCTCACCTTTTTTTCATCACCCTTCTAACCATTTGCGCCCCTCCTTTCTATTCTTAGCAGGTGAGAGATGTCCTCTGGCAGTGAGCAAGGTGGGCTAAAGAGAGAGAAAATCTCAAGTGTGGGGGTATTGAGCCGCAAGACCGGGGCACTTAAAACAGACGTACGGTAGTAAGTTGTAAGACCTGGAAGCTGAAAAACAAAAGCGGACGCTTAGAACAGAAGTGCAACATCTAACCGCTAGACCCAGGTGCTGAAAGCAGTAGTATGGCAAGTGATTACAGAGAACATAAAGAGAAACAAATCCTCTAGTGTGGGGGTATCGAGCTACGAGACCTAGAAGTTGAAAGCCAAAGCGAACACTGATAACAGAAACACAACATAAAACCGCTAGACCAAGATGTTGAAAGTAGTAGTATGGCAAGTAACCACAGAACAAAAAGAAATAGAATCTCAGTGTAATGAACAGCCAGACCAAGACGCTCAAGTCATTCAATGAGCGAGGTGGAAATGAGAAGCTAGATCGAGACATTGAAAGCTACCATTCGTTGAAGTCAGGTCAGTCGATAGAATTTTTGCTGCTCCATTCAGACGGATGAAAACAGTATGTACGCACTCCCTTTTACTCGAACAAATAAAACAAAAATTAAAAAATTAAAAAAATTAAAAAAAAATTAAATAAATTCGAGCAAAAGAGGAGCACAAATCAGAGACTGAGCAAAGCATGAGGAGAAACAGAAGACTGGCCGCACGACCCAAAAAGAAGAAAATACCCCCTCAATCATCCAGCGCTCTTTGCCTTGCCCTCGCTACTGCCAACAGGAGGATCTCTCTCGCCACTTCACTTTTTCCAGCTAAGAAACCCTCTATCCTTCTCTCTCTCCCTCTTTTTGAACCTTCTCCACTTCTTCCACATTTTCTTGCTCTACCCTTTGCAAAGTTTTTATGATTGTATGATTGCCCACGCATGTGTACTACGTACTCAGGTCGCTATTGCAAATCTGGTTTTGTGCATGTCATTTGCATTATTTGAGTGTAAACAGATTTCCATGATTTTTCTGAGTGTGAGTGCAAACACCGTTTTCCAAGTGAGGATTGCTTGTGACTAGCTAGACATGGGAAAGTTTCTCCCTTGGTTTCGTTATTCCTTGGATTTGATGCGGATGCTAACTAGGTAGGAGGTTGTGTTGAATTTTGTGCTTATGTGCTGAGTGTGTTTCTCCTGTATGCCTTATGTTTAAAACCATTTGTTCTCAATGAGGGGTTGTTTTGAGTGTGATGCTCGAGGGCGAGCATTGGGGTAGTGTGGGGGTATTTGATATGATGCATTTTGTATTAAGTTTCCTTCCCTTTCCTAGCCCTTTTTGATCATGATGCTACTAATCTTCTCTTATTTTCCCACTATTTAGCAGATCAGAGCTTTCTGAAAGGAAATATCGAAAAGATGCACCTTTCATAGATTTTGGAAGGATTTGAGCAGCGAGGCCTAGCAGCAGTTGGCAGACAGCGTGCAGGCAGCAACTTTCCCCTGCATTTGTGCGCACGCAGCAACTAAGGACTCAAGCGCAGACAAGGAAACTTCCTTTTTAAGGAAATTCGGTGATTCTCTCCAATTAATCCAGATTTCTCCCGTTTGGGCAAGAAGATATTCCAAGATCAACTCCAATTAAATTAGGATTTTCCCTTTTAATTAATTTCTATTTTTGGAATTTCCCTTTTTGTAATTCTCTTTTAAAACCCTTTTAGCTTTAGGGTTTGGAAAAAATCTTTCATCTTCATCACGTCCTCCTCTTTGGAGAGAACAACCACCACCATATTTCTCTGTTTCTATTCAATAAACCGGAGCTTTGCTCCGGCCGGTTCTTCATCCTCTCTCTCTTTATGCAGTTATTTTATTTTATTTAATTTATTTTTAATATGAGCAGCTAAGCTCATTTGTTCTTGGTAGGATCATCAAAGGTTGCTTAAGAAGGTTGTAAGGTCGAAGTGAAATTAATATATCCTTGATTAGTATTTAATTATTTTATGATTTCTTGTCAATTCTACTAGGACTATTTCTAGCTTGATCAACTAGCTATTTGCCCTAGGCGATTAAAGTCATCACTGTGGTTATAACTAACGTGAAGCTACAGGGTAAAGTGGACGACCAGTCGGAGTCATCAGGTCGCTGGTCTCATCTGATTGGGTTAAGTAAGTAATCAGGGTAGAGCCTCGAACGTACTGAGTGTCTCACCTTGGGCGCGTCTTCCTTCATCTTCATGGGCCTTCGAGTATTGCTCCCATAAACGCACCTTGGGGGACGGCGAAGCGTCAAGACTGCTCCATAAACGTACCTTGGAGTAGTTTCTCATACGAAAGGAAGCAGGGGACCTAAACGTACCTGGTCCCTATAGCGTGCCTATCAGCGAGGGATAGAAGATCAAGGGGACCTAAATGCCTATTACACGAAGCCTTCCTTTAATCCGACTTCTCTTCCAAGTCGACTTCATCTTCTACTCCTAGTCGGATTTGAAGTGCGCTCTCCTTGCCGCGTTTGAACTCCTCCCGGGCCATCTCTTGATTTCTTCGTGCGTTTTGGCCCAAAATTGGCCCAGACCTAGTCCATTGACTCAGATTCATATTACAACTTGAATCGCTCAAAAATCTCAAGCCGTTTTCATTTGGGCGCATGGTCAATTTCCCCTTGACTGCTTACGTTTGTTGACTGCACATGAAATTGTTGACTAGGGCCAACTTTTGTTTCCCTCGTCCGATTGACCTGATTTTTGGGTACGAACTTCCCAACATCCCGAAGTGTGTTTATTTTTACAATTAATCAAATCGGAGTTCATCTTGACCACTTTGGCTCGTCTAGACTCTTCCGCAACCATTGACGCTTCTTGTGCATGAGCCTCAGACTCTCCTTGCTCAAACACACTCCTCCTTTGTGCGTTGCTCTTCATAATCACTCTATGGGATCTAGATAACTCTACTAGACCCTTTGTAGCTTGCCTAGCTTGCTCCCTTGCGTGCCTTAGCTGAACCGCTACTCACCTCTCACTATGGCGCACCCTAGGGTTTGGTGCGATCCTAGAATCATATCAGGATGGACAAAGTGTCTCTAGCTATGATGGTAATGCCTCTTGTGTGGATGGTGTGTATCATTATGATATGCAAGAGTACATAGATGGATTAAGTTGGCATGAGCATAATGACCAAGCAAGCCAAGGCCGCGAGTTCTACACAAAGCCTGCATTTTCCCCAAGCCATGGCCTAGGTTCCATATCCTACCAAATACGTGGCCATGGCTCCACTACTTGTGTTTTTATCCGGTGACCTCCTCAACGTTCCTATGACCGTGGTAGACATTCCTATCATCATGTACGAGAGCATCACATGGCGCTAATGGGTGCCAAAGAGGTGGTTGAGGGTTCGGCTAAGTCTTCCACCTTTTATTCGGTTATGGCTTCCCGTATGGCGCAAATGGAAGAAAATATGGCCCGGATGAAGATCCAAGGGTAGAACCTAGTACACAACCTCCAGTTGGTAGAGCAAGAGTACACCAAGCAATTTCAGCAATGTAAGTTGATTGGTGAACGAGAAAGGAGACACATGTTTTGCCACTCATTGATGATGTTATGGTCCCATTGGTCACGGAAATGGATGCGTTGAGTGTATGTTCACATGGTGATGATCATGGGGCGGATGGCAGCAATGGGAGTGACTTAGGGCTTAGAGGAATGTCTACGGGCTGCCATGAGAGAGCTCTTCATTGTCATGCTTTGCAACACACATTTAAGTCCCTTGGCAACGACTTTTCCATCATTCCGGCGGTGCCTCCCTATAACTATTAGGACCCGTTCCTCCTTGGACTTGAGCATATTGGTTGCGCATCCTCCATCACTTATTTGGCTCCTCATATTGGCCAAGTCTCCTCCTTCACTCCATTGGCTCCTTCTTTTGGCCGAGTTCCATCCATCACTCCATTGGCCCCATATTTTGAGAAGAAAATGGAAGGGAAGGGAGACATGGTAGTTCTTAAGTCATCATCATCTACATCTACACTTTTGGCATTTGACACGCTCCATGGCTTAGATTTGAGGACGAATCTTCTCAAAGGAGGATGGGATGATACGAGAGTGGACCCGCCCATGCTCGCATGCATTGCACATGAAAGGCCTCCTGCTTGGCCTATCTTTGCCGAGAGAATCTCATGGGTTGGCCGGCCAAACCATGACTCGGGCCGCGCCAAAACCCTAGCAAGCCATGAGCGCTTTCGCCTAGCCCATGAGATTCTTCGCCTAGCCCTTACGGCCCATCTTCTAGCCCACCAAGCCAGGCGTCCAAGGCCCTATGTCTAAAGGATAATTTGAGGTTTCCCCATGTAATAAGCTCATAGTATAAATAGTGAGTAATAGGCTCACTTTATACCTTGTCTTTGATTTGATTGAGTGAATCTCCAAACTTAGCCCATTTATCTTAGGTTAGTTAATTTAGGGTTCTTAAAACCATCTATCTTTATCTATTCAAATCTGGGTTGCTCAAGCTAGACTTGAAAGGGTTGCGATTGTTAATGATCCTTACTCACTTTTCGGCAACGTTACTCAAGCAAGACTTGAGGGGGTTTGTCAAGTTTGTAAGTTCCTTATTGTCATCATCAATACACTTTCGATTATCCTCTATTAAATCCACTACGTCTACTCCATTTATCATCCATTATCATTCACTTTTTCGATTCATCACTCGCTCACGCCAACCTCACAAAGGGGACTAGATCCGTGCTTCTCCATCATTTCGGCTTCATCAGTTTGATCACCTCCGGAGCTCCTTGTACAACTCTATGGTCCAAGCTCAATATTTATATGAGACTACTGCTATCCGTACAAATACGCATATCGATGTTATCGATAAGATGTTTGACAATAATAGAGGTATGCAAGCGAAACTTGCTCAAGTCTCAGAACTTCAAAAGAAGACCCAAGATGCACTCGATGGAAGCTAAGCTCAGCTAACGGAGGCCTAACGGGAAAAGGAGGGGCTAATGTCAACCAATTGGGGAACGAGAAAGAAGATCCAGCAGCCACTATCGAAAGGTTGACGCAAGAACTGGCTGCGGAGAAGGAATCGATCGCAACATTAAGTCAGGAGCTTGCTGTCTAGAAGGAGTCTGCTACAGCGCTGATTCAAGAACTCAATCATGCGAGGAAAGATCTTGAAGACAAATAGAGAGAACTTGATGTTGTCCTGGAACAGATAGATGACTGGTGGAACCACACACTAGATGTCATGATTGGAGTTTCATGGACTATTATGGTTCGAAAAATTTCAGCCCGCGTTCGATTGGTCCTTACGTTGACCGTCGGTTTCAGGCATTGAGGGAAGAAGATTTCCATGCAGAATCAGAGACGGAAACCACCAATGATGAAGAATACGAAACTCCTCAGCGGGATAAAGACCCTTCTGTATAATCTCTTTCTCCTCTAGCCGAATAGTAGATTTAAAAACTTCTTCTTTCTGTCTGTAAATGTTGCTTTTTGATAAATTCTTTCTCGCAATTCGGATGTTATTCTGTTAATGCTTATTCCATTCTGTTCCTCGGGGTTGCTTTTCACCCGATACTTTTCAATTATCCAGCAAATCGTACTAATGGCATAAAAATGATAATAACATGATATCTCACCAGAAAACCAAGCAAGGGATATGTTGTAACTCCGTATGATTTCCTACAGATGTTAATTACAATAACATGCAGACAACATAATCTTTCAACATGCTAACAACTAATAATTGTCGTCATATGTCCAAATAACTTAGAGAAAATGTTTTAATATGTGTATGATGGTAATATGTTAATATGGTAATACTCCAACGAAAAAATGAAAAAAGGAAAAAATGTGTTAAACATGTTACTGTTTTGGCATTGTTACCGGATGGTATTTAAATCTCCTTTCTCATTGCTTCTGGGTATACAATAGAGTTACTGTCATTAGTGCACCCATGTAATCATTCGGATGACCCAATGAAGCGTACATACTTAAGTCGTGCCACCGTCTAAAAGAAAGACCGGAATAGGCTTGAGTGATGCAGTTAGCTCACCTAGGCAGTGCAATGCATCCGCTTGTTAAAAAGACAGAGATGGGTCCTAGTAGGATTATCGAATGTTGTACCCGTTATTGCTCATGCGTATGCTGATGGAATGTGGCGAATTGGCCGCGTACCATTTATACATGTGTCGTTAGATTATGGTGAGTAGATGATTGTATATGTCGTAAGGTGCATAAAATAAAGAACACTTGCATGTTTTTTAATGTGGTTCAGAAATCTAAGGCCTACGTCCACGGTGTTATTATTTATTCAGAGGTTACAAATAAAACATCTGCCCTTGGATGATATAATTTCAAATTAACAATATTCCAAGAGTTAGGCAAAGGGGTACCGTCAAGCTCCTCCAGGTGATAAGCCCCTTTCCCGATAACCCGGGTCACCCGGTAAGGCCCGTCCTAGTTAAGGCTGAGTTCTTCTAAAAAAATCGTCCACCACCGTTGTAATTCGTCAATGCAACATAGCGACGGATTCAGCTGTCAGCAGTGGTAATGCACCGGTTGTGCTTGGTCCAAGAAGGGTTGTGTTTGGTGTGACCGGGAAAATGATCTTCGGGCCGAAGAGAAAGTCGAGGTAACGATAAACCTGAGTTTACCCAGTGATTAAAGGCATCACCAAAGTCGAAATGACAGAAATGTCTCGAGTGGGAACAATGAAGGTGTTTTGTGGTTGGGTTGAAGTGGTATTCTGGTCAGAAGCCATTTTTAGCAATTGATAACCAAGAGAAAATAGATGAAGAGCTTGGATATCAAGGCAATCTCACTCAATGATCCAAATGCTCTCAATGAAAGCACCAAAAATGATAATCCTCGATGATGGGTGAGGACTTTTGAGTAATTTGGACTGCTGATGTGGACTTCTTGTTGCTCACGTGTCACCTGCAAAGTGTCGGAGGGGGTCTCCGGCGTAGATTCTCTAACGATCAAGTCAGTAAAGAGAATATTGTAAATAGGATATAGTAAAGGTAGTTACTGGGTGTGGTTTAGTTTTCAGTGTGTATGTGGTGTTTGGGATTTTGTATGCGTGTCCTTTGCTCATGCAGGAGAGGTATTTGTATACCCACTTTAGGCGGTTACTCAGGTGTTGTAGGGAGCATTAAATGCCCTAAACGACGCATTTATGCCCGCAAGTGGCGCCCAAGGGGTATTTATACCTCTGCCCAGCACAGTTATTGTCCGGGCATTAAATGTCATTAACTGCGTGTTTAATGTATGTCCCGGTACATCCTTGGGTACCGTTATCTTCCCTATCTATCGAGTCTGGTAAATGTCGTGTAGTCAATAAATGCGATCCTGGTCTTATGGGACCCCCCGTTGTTGACGAATATCCAGTAGCATTCCCCTTATGGACCCTGTCGGCTTCTTACCGGGCTTGTCTACGTGGCTTTAGTCAATGGTGACTAAGTCAAAGGTCTCATGGAATGACTAAAGTACCCTTAGCATTTCTCCATGTATTATCAGATCCAATTTCAATTCCACCTGATTAATGGTTGCATCCAGGAGGCTCTGTGAGCTCCAATCCTAGCCCGCCAACAAGAGTTGCATCGATTGCGCCCACAAAAATCCCCAATGGGCATCCGTCTCCTACGGCATTTTCATGTTCTTAGAATGCTCCCGTAAGCACCGTGGCCACGGTGTTGACATCTCCTTCGTCCGATCCGTCACCATGGTTTCCTGGTCCGAGATCCAGATCAAAAAGATGGAATCCGGTGGCAACAACAAACTTAACGCTTTCTTAGCCTAGTATGGAAGACCTAAGGATGATATTAATAAATTAATAAATAATGAAGATGTACGTGATAAAGATGAGGAGGAAGATGGAAGCGATGAAGATGAAGCTTTTGTTTGGAAACAATATAAATAAATAATTATAAGAGTAATGATGATAATAAAATAGAGAAAAGGAGATATTGTGAATGTAATTATTTGCCATGAATGACATGTGGATTTGGTTCGTATTTACTTGCAATGAATGGTAGAACTAATACGGTTCAAACTAATGTAGGTTGAACTAATTCAAATTTGGAGATTTTCTGACAATTTGGGACCAACGGAAGGACCCAATCGATGATCATACCCAAACGTAATGATTTTATTGAATAAAAAAATACGTTAGCAACTCAATCAAACCTTTCGTAAAATGATGGGGACTTTGTGGTGCATTTTTTCTATTTCTTATGTGTTGCATTTTAGTTATATTATACATTCAAAAAATAATTATTTTTGTAAGTTTTGAATGATCACCGATAAAGTTTTTTTCCAGAAAATGACTATTATATATATAAAAAAAATTGTCAAAATATAAACTCTTACGATTTTACGTTTCCCATTTCATATGTCCATTTCGAGTTTACTTAAACTCTCGAGTTTAACTATCTTGACCTTAGGGGTCTTCATGTTTGTCCATTTTGACCTTAGGGATCCCTATGTTTTTAATTGCACCCTATAAGTTTCTACTTTTGTCCAACTTGATCCTAAAGGTTCGTTCTTGTGGTCAAAATCATCCATTTACTTATTTTTTTTAAATTTCAAAAACAAATTTTGTAAATTAATATTTGACATGGCACTTAATTAGAGTAAAAATAAAATAAAAATTCTCACATGGCAGTGTTGATGTGGACTACCTCTATGAAAACTATTTTTTTCTCCCAGTTAGTGGGCCTCACGTTGCCACCTCCCACTAATACATGTAGGGCACATATGGTGACTCATCATCATCTTCTTCCCCCAACTTCCCCTTTCTTCATCCATCAAAAGTCCAATGTCACACTATAGTCACCTATCACAACAAGTGTTTATACACACTAGTTTAGGTATGCTAACTCACTATCTATACTTTTTCGTATAAACGGTGAGTTTTATACTCATAATGAGGTTTATTTCCATAATTATGTGAAATAGGAAAAGTAAGTTGCACCATTTATGTGAGTAAGGGAACAAATTATGTGTGGCAGTCCAGTACTCTATAATTTTCCCCACCGCACCACCCTCTACCTTCGCCCTCCCAAAATCCCAGATTTGGCAAAGCTATTGAAAGATACAACTGGATAACCGCATCCAAAAAAGTACAGTCCTCCAGTTTAACCAAATCTAAGCTAATGATCTTAGCAAAAGCCAATAGCACAATTAGCAACACTGAAAGCCCTAAAGCAGTGAAAGAGAGGAAAAGAGCTTGTGGTGACCTCGCATCCCGAGTGATTCGACAAAAAAGGCTTAGATTCAGCGTTACCATGTGGAGTATCAGCAACTGTAATCAGCAGTTCTCGATCTCTACCAACCATCATGATCATCGATTCATCATCGCCATTACTCTACTGCCCCAAAACGACACCGTTATTCCTCAAAAACACTGAAATGGGAGATTTCACAAAAGCCCAAGTTTTATTAAGCCCACGCAACGTCAAAAGCCCATCACCAACATAACATATGCAGTAACAGCATAGATATACCAACATAATGTATGCAGTAACAGTAGAGATAAGTTGAAGACGTTGGCAGCACAGAGACGTTGAATATATGGCCATTAATAGTGTCAATAGTTACGTTTCATAGCATTAGTTGTTGTCTCAAACTCAAGGTGTATATAAATAGGTAGCATCAATTGTAAATAAAATCATCAAGGGAATAAACACAATTACAATCAATTCTCAGTTTTTATATGGTAGCGGAGCAATGTCTCTAACGAGCTCTCTGCACTTCCACCCCTTCCACAACTTAAACTGGTCTGACTCCTCTCATCATGACTACTTCGGCTTTCACCACTTCCACAGACAACTCACCCATCATACACATCACGAATCCAACCCACTTTATCTCTCTAAAATTGACAAACCGAAATTATCTCTTTTGGCGAGATCTTGTCGAACCTTATCTTACCGGGCTAGGTCTGCTCGGCTATATCAATGGCACGGTCCCTTGTCCACCTTCTCATATACCTGGTGAGGTGTCACAGCCACCTATTGCAAACCCTGCTTATCTGTTATGGATCCAACAAGACAGTCTTATCATTAGTACTCTCCAATCTTCTCTCTCAGAAGAAACGATGGGTCTTGTTAGTGGCATGAGAACTTCACATCAAATTTGGCAGACCCTGGCGTCCTCTCTCGCATCTCCCGCCAACACCCGAATCTCAACTCTACATCAAGGTCTCCATGACCTCTCGTTCGACTCAAGTGAATCGATCTCAGTGTTCCTACACCGAGCTAAGGCCATTGCAGATGAATTAATGGCAGCTGGATGACCAATTTCCTCCGCCGATCTTAATGTTCATGTCTTTCGGGCACTCAATCAACATGATGATTACAAGTCCCTTGTCACTACGCTCAATGCTCGAGTCGAACCTGTCCAATTCAATGATCTAATCAGCCTCTGTCTATCCTAGGAATTCCTTAACAAACCTGTCACTACTTCCACTCCACAAACAACCGTCAATCCTCCTCTGTTCCCCACAACCACCACCCCTCCTATTGCCAACAGTGCTCAACGCACCGCACACTCTTCTCCTCCAACATATTATGGTAGCGGTGGTCGCACTAATGGTCGTGGTCGTGGTCGTAGCCGTGGCCGTGGCCGTTATGACAATCAAGGTGGTCGCAGTAACTATGGACCAGAACACACCCCCAAGTGGTCAACCTTAGTGCACATATTGTTCACAAGCAGGCCATCTGGCTGCTACTTGCTATCAACGGTTTCCTCATCAACGATTCTCTGGTCCACGCGCTAACTCTATCATGCACTCTCCTATTGCTCATCACTACTGGTACCCCGATACAGGTGCCTCACATCACGTTACCCCCGATCTATCACAACTCTCTCAATACCAAGAATATCACAGATCTGACTCTCTACAACTTAGCAATGGTAAGCATGTTCCAATAGCTCATATCGGTAACGGTCTCTTACACACTCCCTCTAAATCTCTTAAATTATCCTCTATTCTTCATGTCCTAGAACTAAATAAACCTTTACTTTCCGTTCAAAAATGTGCATAAGATAATCATACCTACTGGACTTTTGACTCCAATTCTTTTTCTTTGAAGGATATGGCAACCAAGACCACGCTGTTGAAAGGACCGAGTAGACATGGCTTGTACCATCTCCAATCGTCAACTTCCCCACTCAATAAATTTTTGTCACTCACAGCACAACCTCTTCCCTCTTCATCATCTCCAACTATCAACTCCTTAGAACGTGCCTTTGTTCCCTTGTGGCACCACCGACTAGGTCATCCAAATTCCAAGGTTCTTACTTATGTAATCTCTCAATTTAATCTACCTGTACTGCATAATAAATCAAATCAATCGCAAAAGTTTTTCTGTCCCTCCTGTCCAATGGGCAAATCATCTCGACAACATCTTCCTCTTACGGGTCACACAACGTCCTCACCCCTTGAACTCATTCACTCTGATGTCTGGGGACCATCTCCATGTGCGTCAATCACCGGTCATAAATATTATGTTATCTTTGTAGACGATTATTCTAGATTCACATAGTACTATCCCATCACAAAAAAATCTGATGTATTCCCTACTTTTAAAACCTTTAAAACCTTTGTCGAACGTCATTTTCAAAAACAAATAAAATCAGTCCAAACCGATTGGGGTGGGGAATATCGTAAACTAAATCAATACTTCTCTTCTTTGGGCATTCGTCATCGTATAATGTGCCCACACACACATGAGCAACAAGGCCAAGTTGAACGCAAGCATAGACACATTGTTGATACTGGTCTTTCACTTCTTGCCAACGCAAACCTTCCCCTAAAATTCTTGGTCTATGCCATGGAAACAGCCATTTATCTCATCAATTGTCTACCTACACCTGTTCTCAAAAATCAATCACCATACCAAAAATTATTTCACCAAATACATAATTACAAATTCCTCAAAAGCTTTGGTTGTCTATGCTTCCCGTATCTCAGACCATACAATACCCACAAATTTGATTATCGATCTCACCCTTGTGTCTTTCTTGGTTACATTCCTCTCCACCTTGGGTATCGATGCCTAGACAAATCGACTGGCAGAATTTATGTGGCTCGTCGTGTCATATTTGATGAGAATACATACCCATTTCTAAAAACATACCTTCCTCTCTCATCTACATCCAACACTCACACTACTGTTCTTGTACCCAAACCACTCCTACCCACCACAATCATCCCTCCAACCCAGCCGAATCCACTCACCCATCCAAATCACGATCAGTCATCTACTACCCACTCAGTCGTTCAGGTTACTCCATCTTCATCATCATCCTCCTCTCCGAGTTCGTTACCTCCAGCATGTCCACAGATTCCATACATGTCTACTCAGTCTGGCAGCACTCTTGGTCCATATCCGGATTCTACCACTACACCCACCAACCTAGTTGGCCCTACAACTCCCCTTAAAACCCATCCCATGACACTACGTCCCACTAAACATCTCAATCCCAAATATGCAAACTCAACCACTACACAACCTTCTCTCACCACATCTGAACCTTCTTGTTTCACCGAGGCTAACAAAAATCCCTTCTAGAGAACTGCCATGACAGAGGAGTTGCATGCCTTACTATCCACTGGCACTTGGACACTCGTACCAAGAGAACCACACATGAATATCATTGGTAACAAATGGGTTTTTCGCATCAAGCGATGGTCTGATGGTACCACTGAACGCTATAAAGCCCATCTAGTCGCCAAAGGATTTCACCAAATTGAGGGCCTAGACTATGGTGAAACATTCAGTTCGATTGTTAAACCACCTTCTATTCGGACTATCCTCAGTATTTCCATTTCCCTTAACTGGCCCTTGCGCCAACTTGATGTCCACAATGCTTTTCTTCATGGTGAGTTACAGGAACAGGTATACATGGAACAACCGACTGGATTTCACGACGCCCATCATGCCACACATGTTTGTCTATTGAAGAAATCTCTCTATGGTCTCAAGCAAGCACCACGGGCTTGGTATCGCCGCTTGAGTGACTTCCTTCACTCCACTAGTTCCATTCCTTCTACTCTTGACACATCTCTCTTCATACTTAACAAAGGGGGCCTAATTGTCTACATTCTTGTTTATGTTGATGACATCATTATTACTGGCAACAATCTGTGTTTTCTAGAACAGACCATCTCCACACTTGGCAAGGCCTTTAAGTTACGTGACTTGGGTGCACTCAGCTTCTTTCTTGGTATCTCTGCCAAACGATCCAAAGAGGGACTCTTCTTATCTCAACAATAATATTCTACAGACATTATCTCTCGAGCCGGCATGGCTAACTGTAAGCCACTCCACACTCCATCAGCCTCTGATTCCGAGTTGCTTACATCCACCGTGTCTACCAACTTCTCCAATCCGACTCTTTACCGTTCTATTGTCGGATCTCTGCTATATTTAACAATGACTCGCCCAGATATCACCTATGTTGTCAACCGAGTGTGTCAATTCATACATACACCGACGGATCTACACTGGAACTATGTCAAACGCATCCTTCGGTACCTACAGGGCACCTCCGATTATGGTCTTTTCTATTCAGCTGCTAGTCCACTTCGTGTACAAGTTTTCACAGACGCTGATTGGGCCGACAATCAGCATGACCGCAAGTTCACTGGGGGGTTTCTCACGTACCTCGGTTGCAACCTCATTACCTGGCAAGCCAAGAAACAAAGGACGGTTGCCCGCAGTTCCACTGAAGCTGAATACAAAGCACTCGCTGATGGCGCGGCCGATGTTGTCTGGCTGCGTAATCTCTTGTGTGAACTGGGCTACACCAACTTACCACCCCACATCCTATGGTGCGATAATCTTAGTGCCACCTACATGGCAGCCAATCCAGTATTTTATGCTCGCACAAAACACGTCGAGGTCGACTTTCATTTTGTTCGGGATCTTGTCAAGAAGGGTGAACTCTCTGTTCAGTACGTCTCCACCTCCGATCAAGTTGTTGATGTATTAACGAAGTCTCTCTCCACCAAATGGTTTAATTTCCTTCACTCCAAACTGAGTCTGGCATCACCCCGATCCTCAGCTTACCGGGGAGTATTAAGCCCACGCAACGTCAAAAGCCCATCACCAACATAACGTATGCAATAACAGCACAGATATACCAACATAATGTATGCAGTAACAATAGAGATAAATTGAAGACATTTGCAGCACAGAGACATTGAATATATGGCCATTAATAGTGTCAACAGTTATGTTTCATAGCATTAGTTGTTATCTCAAACTCAAGGTGTATATAAATAGGTAGCATCAGTTGTAAATGAAATCATCAAGGGAATAAACACAATTACAATCAATTCTCAGTTTCTATAAGCTTTACATCGAAAACAACACTATATTTTAGGAGGTGGAGGGTGGAGAGAGGGTGGCATTGGATTTTGGGTGGTGTGGGGTGGACGATGGAAGTAGTATAGGAAGATGTTGATGAGTCACCAAATAAGGGCTCATATATGTTAGTGCCCCTTAGACCATCCACAGCAGCGGGTGTTAAATTTAGGGTGTTATTCACTTTCTCTCACTGCCACATCAGCTTAACACCCAACCAAAAAGCATTTAACACCCACGCGCTCACAGCAGGCGATTATTCAGGGTGTTAAAAACTTTCTCTCCCTTCCACATCATTTAATCATATACCCCACCTTATTTTTCATTTCTTTTTCTTATTGAATTTATAATTACTATAATAATTACTTTTTATAATATAATAAATAAGAAAAGTATTTAAAAAATAAGAAAATGAAAAAAAAATGTTAAAAAATAAGAAAATGAAAAAAAGCATTTAAAAAATAAGAAAATGAAAAAAAGATGTAAAAAACTCTGATTTTTTTTAGTATCCAAATAATACAAACCTAGTCTCAATTTATAGATCTCAAAAAATTAAAAATAATGGTATATTTTTTTTTAAATTATGTTAAGTAATTTTTATAAAAAAAGACATTTAAAAAATGAGTGAAAAAAAAGAAGGAAAAAACCAATCATAGCACGGCCCTGCGCGCGCACGCGTGGCTTGCTCTAATTGGTTCTTTCCTTCTTCTTATTTATTTTTTAATAAAGACAATTTGACAGTGGATCCCACTGTCAGAAAAATCTGGGTATCAAAATTTGATACCCAGACCATCTAGTCAGCATTTGGTTTGTTTTTGGTCCTCTACTGCATGAAAAAATCCCTCAAATAATCCTTGAAAAGTCCTCTGCTGCTGTTGGTCTTAGTGGCAGCGTGGGGCACATGTTGGTGCCCAACGTTTACCATTTTATTTATTTCAGTACCAAACGTTTCATTTTATTCATTTTGGTATCTAACGCTAATTTTGTTTGTTTCACACCATTTCGTTAAAAAAAAATTGGGAAACAAACGGTTGTTTCCAGGGCCCACCTGCCAGTATTTTTTAGTTTTAAATTGTAAAAGCGAACAAAAAAAATTCTAATAATGAAAACATCCCCATTTTCATCTTCTTCCTCCTCTCTCTCTTACTCTGCAAACTATTTACCAATAATGAAAACATCCTCATTTTCATCTTCTTACTCCTTTCTCTTACTCTGCAAACTATTTACCAATAATGAAAACATCCCCATTTTCAAAATCGGTGTCTTAGAGTGAGGATTTGAAGAAAATAGCAGAAGAGTAGTATTTCTTTTTCATATGGGTCTTATCTGTTTGAAAAGAGAACAAAAATTTAAGTGAATTTGATTTCAAGTGCAGGAGATGATTTAGGGGTTTTGAGTAAATTATTGTGGTTTGTGGTAATTGAGGTATATAGGTAGTAAAGTTTTTTAATTGCATCCAATTTAATTTTTTTAAAAGAGTAATGCTATTCCAGTCTCTCAAACATCCCGACTCAACAGTCCCGCCACGTCAGTTAATTACAAAATTGCCATTAGAGCAAACTCTCAACAAAGCTCCTCCCTCAGTGAGCAAAGCTTCATTTCTAGGTTTTCTTCCTCCCCTCCCCACCACAACAAAGCTTTCAAGCCGCAGTAGCAAAACCATCAAAGCTTTGCTGTGGTGGGGAGGGGAGGAAGAAAACCTAGAAATGAAGCTTTGCTTACTGAGGGAGGAGCTTTGTCGAGAGCTTTGCTCCAATGGCAATTTTTAATTAACTAACGTGGCGGTTGCCACGTCAGTCGGATTGTGAAGTCGTGACATTCGAGAGACTGGAATAGCATTACACTTTTTGAAATGCCACCCAGGTGTCCTAGATCTGCCCACTGCAGTTAAGGATGGTATTTTGGGTGGTGTGAGTGGGAAATTGAATCTAAAGAAGATGGTTTAAGAGGTAGCAGATCCAGAGTGAAGAGTTGTGTTTACTTTTTTATTCAATGCGGACATGATTTATCTTAACACGAGCTTTGAATAATCATATGAAGGAGTTGTGTTTATAAACTCAATAATAATGAGATTTCAATTTTGGTAAAGAAAGTGGGGATCTTATTTTGTTCTTGGTAAAGAATTTGCAGAGAAAAAGAAAGAGAGAAGGAAGAAGAAGACGAAGTGAAGGAGAAAGAAAAAAAGCTTTTAATTTTGTTCTTGGTAAAAAAAAAATATTTTTTTTGGTATTTACGACTTAAAAATGAAAATAGTGACAGGTGGGCCTCATAACACGTCGTTTGTCCCCCGTTAACTTTTTTGGACGTAATGGTGGGAAATGAACAAACGGAGTAAACGTTAAATATTAAAGTGAACAAAATGAAACATTTGGTATTGTAATAAATAAAATGGTAAACGTTGGACATCAACCACTACCTTAAGCCAGCAGTGTGGGGCCCACTGGTTGGAAGAAAAAAATAGTTTTTAGAAATGTCATCTATATTAGTATTGTTGCGTCTGTAAAAAAAATATTTTTTTCCTCTAATTAATTTGTCATTATAAATAGTCCTTTCATAAATTGAAATTACAAATATTTATAATTTTTTTTAATATAAGATAGTATATTATACTTAAGTATGGTATACTCAAGGTACTTAAACTCGAGAGTTTACATATTTTATAATTAATTATTATTTATATATATATATATATGCATACACACACATAAATCATAAATCAATAAAAAATATAAGTAATCATTCAAACCGTACAAACCATAAATCATAAAAAATATAAGTAAATATTTTTTGAATGTATAGTATATAACTAAAATGCAACGCATAAGAAATAAACATTTAATACATAATACTAGTCAATAATCCATAAATCAAACACATAATAAACATAGTTCAAGTATAAAATTAACTTACATGTTCAAATCAACATAAAATTCAACACATAACTAAGTTCAAACTTAATAGTTAATATTAGGTAATCGTAAAATAGATTAAAACTTGATTGAAGATCTAAAGCATCATCATCCTTTTCATTCTCTATTAAACTGTCACCGTCATCTATTTCTTGTTTTCTTGAAAATCCCCAAATCTAAAGTGGCGGACGGTGGTGGGCGACCATGGCGGTCAAGGTTGAGAATTTTTAGGTTTGGTTGTTGCTGCTAGTTGAGAGGAGTTGGAGAGGTCGAGGGAGAGGGAAAACTTAAGCTGGTGAATTCCTAAAATTAAACGACGTCGTTTTGCTCAATGAAACGACGTTGTTTTGCGTTTTTTTAATTATTATTTCCATGAACTCGATTTGACTCGGTGAAATAAGAAGGGTTTACCGAGTCAAATTGATTTTTCACTCCGATTTGAGCAGAGTTAGATTTCATGTCAGAGTTTACGAGTTTAGTTAACTCGCTGAGGGGAATCAAACTCGTAAACTCCTACGAGTTTAAGAGTTTGACTCGCGAGTTTAACTACCTTAGGTAAGGCGGTCTCTTTTTGATGTAGGTGGTTAGGAAATATTTTCGAGTGGGGTGTGTTGTGAGCATTTAGGTAAGGTTGTTAAAATCGAGATTTTAAGTAAAATTGAAATTAATAGGTAAAATCGAAAACGTATTATGTAAGAGTTTATAAATTAAGAGAATTCTAATAATAATATTTATATTCATCCATTTTCTATATAATTTGACTAATAATAATTTTTAAAATTTACGAAAAATAATTATTTTTACTTGTACAATAAAAGACAACCCATGATAAAGATCAAATCGAAAACGTATTATCGTAATAGTATATTTTTTTCGTTGAAATTGTTATTTTCAATAATTATTAATGTTGGGGCACTTTAGATATGTTCGACGAAGGGTACCCCGTCACAAACGTTTACGAATTTAAGTCTCATGTGACACGTAGCACATCACATGCTCCTCCTTCTTTGCCTGGGCGCGCACTTGCTCCTTTGTTAGATTCGAACTCCGTTCGTCTCTCGCGCTCATGCTCCCTGTCCATCTTTGCTACATAAGAAGTCTGATTCATCCCTATTTATTTTTTACTTAACATCTCCAAATGTTTTTTTCTTGTTATGATTTTAGAACTCCATGAAAAAAAGTAATTATTAATTAAATTTTTATATGTTCATATAAATAATTAAATATAACTTAACAAAATAATATTTTTAAATATTTTTAATTGTTTTACTATAATATTTTTAGATAACTATATTTGTAAAAAGAGTAAGCAGAATATTTTATTGTGACAGTTATTTAATAAAAAGTAACAATTTTATAATTAAAACTCTAATTAAAATGACTAAGCATTTTTATTTTCAAAATATAAATAAATTATATTTTATCATCAAATTTCAAGCTTCACATATAATTAAATATCAATTCACTTAAGAGATTATCTTTGTTTCATACATTTGTGTCTGTAATTGGTGGAAAATATTTATACAACATACATGAAATTTTATCCTTCAATCATTAAGCCTAGAAGCATATCCTTAAATTGTTAATTTAATATATATATATATATATATATATATATATATATATATATATAATTAGATTAAATTCAGATTTAATTTATTTATTTATTTCTAAATCTGAAATTATTAATTTAAGTCAAGAATTTTATTTAACAGACATGGTTGTTGTATCTTGAGAGTATATTCGGTAGCTTAACGAGTTTACAAAATAAAATATTTATATTCACTAGATTATATAATACTCAAATTGAACATAAGTTAATATATATAAAATTTACTTTTTCAATAGACGTGTATATATATATATTAATAAATAAAATTTATAAAACTAATTCATACTATATATCAATAAAATGTGTATATATGGTTTACAACCTATTTAGTTTTAAACTTAATGAGTAATTAATAAATAAAATCTCTAAAACTATTTCATACTATATATATGATATCAATCTAACATTAGTAAACAAAATCTATAAAACTAATTTATATTATATATATGATATCAGTTTAAATATCAATCTAATGTGTATATGTAATACGACCTATTTACTTTGAAACGTAATAAGTAATTAATAAATAAAATTACTCCAAGGTGTGGTGTGATATAGTTTGCCTTTTTGGAAGGGGAGGGGACTGGTTTGATTTTTGGGTTAGGCATGTAGTGATTGACGTAGGTGATGGGCAAAATCTTTCCTTCTGGTGGGATCCTTGGCACAATAGGACACCATTGGCTTTGGTTCACCCGAGGTTGTATAGTCTTTTGGTCAACAAGCAGGGGAGCATCGCTGACTATGGTAGTTGGAGTGCGGGCTGATGGCACTGGCATAATCACTGGCGCCGTGAGCTCTTTGAGTGAGAGAGTGATGAGTGGGTATGCTTGACCACACAACTTCCCGAGTTACCCGCATAGCAACATGTTGACAGTGTTAGGTGGCAGTTGAGTCCTTTAGGGGACTACACAGTCGCTTCATGGTGTAGGGGTTTTGATAATCTGCGATTCCAGCCCATTCCTGTGCTGAAATCGTGCTGGTCCAATCTAGCACCATACAGGATTGAGTTCTTCCTCTGGTTGGCTTTGCCCGAGCGGCTGGTGACCAAGGATTTTCTATGGAAACGTAGCATGTTAGCTGCCGAGGATAATGTTTGCCCTATGTGTGACCGGTTTGGAGAAACAGTCTATCATATGCTGTTGTACTGTAGTACGGATACTGGGTGCTAGGATGTGGTGATGCAATGGCTGGGCACGGTTTGGTGTTGCCCTCGGACGGTAGGGGATCTATGGGGCATGTGGGAAAGTCTAGTGCCTTGTAGGGGCGAGCAAGTGAGAGGAATGTAGCGGGCTCTATTTTATGCAGTGGTGTGGAGTTTATGGCTACAACGAAACAAGGTGGTCTTTCAAAACGCAACCCACTGCACGAGACGCACGGTCAATCTATCCTTCTTGCTATGGTATAGGTGGTTGAGGAGCAAGGATCCCACATTTCCATACAGCTTGGGAATGATGCTGCTTTCGTCCACTTGGCTTCTGTCTTGGGGTAGTGTAGACCGTTAGTCCAGGTCAGCGTTGTATCATTAGGGTGAGGTTGTTGTTTCTTGATTGTCTTTTCTAGTGCTTCCTCTGTTGAGGAAGTGTCACACTTGTATATTCTTTCATCTCTTTTCTTGTTTCTATCTCCGTGATGGTTGCCAATAAAATCTTCAGCTTATGGAAAAAAAAAATTAATAAAAAAAATTAATAAAATTAATACATACTATATAATATATATATATATATATAACTAATTCATATTATATATAAATATGATATCAATCTAAATATCAATCTAATGTGTACATGTAATACAAACTATTTACTTTGAAATGTAATAAGTCACTAATAAATAAAATCTATAAAATTAATACATATTATATATATGTTACAATAGTGGGAAAAAATATTGGCTTCCATATACTATTTTTGTAATCAAAACTATGTTGAGTAACTTTTTTTTTTTTTTTTTTTTAAAAAGAACATGTTAAGTAACCAAACACGTGGAAACTATATATATATATATGATATCAATCTAATGTATATATGTAGTACAACCTGTTTAGTTTGAAATTAATGAGTAATTAAGGACTATTAATTATATAATTATATAATTATATAAGTAATTTTTTAATTATTGTATGTATATTGTTAATTTCAAAAATAGTCAATAGGCTACTTAATTACTATCTCTTAATTGTATAAGTTATTCAACCTTTTTTTTAAATTGTACATTGTATAATATACACTTTAAACATGACAACTATTATAAAACGACACATTTAAAGCACAAAGGATGGAAATTACATTTTCGACGACTTATTCTGTCGTCAATAGCGACGTAAAGCGCCGTCGCAAATAATGAGAACGATCACAAATGGAAATCTATTTCGACGAACATAGCCGTCGAAATGAGTTTTCCTTGTTCGACGGTCATTCAGTTGCAAAAGATGTAAGGTTTCGAGGGAGTCTCCGTCGAAACCTATTTTTGACGGCTACTTCCATTGAAACCTATTTTTGACGGCGACTTTCATCGAAACCAAAGAGGTTCATCATTGGTCTTTCTCCTTAAAAGAATTCATCTACTATCGACGGTCTTTCAATCGAAAACGTAATTCATTTGCGACAAGAATAGCGGTCGAAACATTTTCGAGGGGCATGTCCCTCGAAAATGTTTCGTGCATTAGAATTGTTGGCGCCCAAATATTTTGATAGAGTTTTTTGTCTAAACATGTTATCGATGGAGTTTTCCATTGATATGTACGATATTTCTGTTGATAATGCTACAATAGATTAATAAAAAAAAAAATATTTCGACGGTTGTACAATTGAAATGCGGACGAAAATTTCCGACAGAGTGTGTCCATAGGAAGCCTTCTGTAGGTATAAGGCAGTTTTTTTTGTAGTGATAATATACTATTAATGGTATATTTTATACGAGATTTAAGCATACATTTGTTGCAATAGAGGGAAAAAATATTGGCTGCCATATATTATTTTTGTAATCAAAACTATGTCGAGTAACTATTTTTTTTTTTTTTTAAAATAACATGTTAAGTAACCAAACACATGGAAACATTAGGCTTGTTAAAATTAAATACATGTTAGGTAAATAAAATAATTGATTAAAAATTAAATTGAAGAGAGTCTGACTATAACTTTGGTTTTTGTGAAGTATGCACCGTCTAATAGAAATGTATAATAAATTGAAAATTTGTGAATACTTATGTAGATGATCGTGCTAGACTAACTTTTTAATTTCTTAAATATTTTCTTTTCAAATTCCACTACTAACATTTTAATTAAATTGTATTAAATGAATTAAATAGCATAACCCGAAAGGTTTTTTAAGTTATGAATGATTTTTATTTCTTTTTATTACTATATATCAAACTCTAAAGTATCCAAATGATGACACATGACATCGTAGGAGAAAATTAGGAATCCTAAATGACTTTCTCACAAGCCACCACAAAATTTTCAGCACATACTTTTTAAGTATACATAGATTATCCATAAATTAAATCTAGAAATATTACAAAATATTTCTAATAATCTATAAAATATTATGTTATACTTAACTAAATACATGTTTGGAAAATAAAATAGATAATTAAAAATTAAACTTAAGAGAGTATAAGACTTACTTTGGTTCCTGTGAAGTATGTATCATCTAATAGAAATGTATAACAAATTGAAGATTTGTGAACACTTATATAGAGGATTATGCTAGAGTAACTTTTCAAATCCTTGAACATTGTTTTCTCAAATTCCACCACTAATATTTTAATTAAATTGTATTAAAATAATTAATTAAATAGAGTAACCAAAAGAGTTTTTAACTTATGAAAGATTTTTATTTTTTATTGTAATGTGTGAAACTCTAAGGTATCAAAGTAATGACACGTGGCATCACAAGAGATAAATAGGAATCCTAGGTGGCTTCCTTTCAAGCCACTACGAGAGTTTCACCATATAAATTTTATATATACTAGTCTAAAACTCCGTATAACATGTACATTAAAATTTTACGTAATACATAATTATTTTGACAATTAAACACTAATTAATTGAAACTAAAATAAATAAAAATAACTTTTGCAACTAACTTTGACTTGCATAAATATCACTATCAACACTTGTAGACACCTAAAATTATTTTTTGTAAATAAAATGAATAATTTGCAAGTAGTTACATAGAAAATCATGCAACTTTTTAAAATCTTAAACATCATCTCTTTAAAATTTCATAATAAATTGTATTAAATTAAATAGATTAATTATGCATATTAAATTAATTTAACAATGCCAGTGAAAAGTTGTAATGTTATATTCATTAAAATTAATAAATAAATATATAATCTAATCAAGCACACCAAAAGTAAATTTGTATGTTATCTAATACATTAATTGAGTGAAAAATAATAGCATAAAAATATTAAATAAATAGAATTAAAAATCAGTATATGCCACATGTCAATATATTAGGAATTTAAAAATGACAAATGACATAATTGGAGGAATTCATGGATCTTAGGTGGCTTCCTCTCAAGCCTTCATTTTGTATAGATATAGATTTATATAGATAGATTCACAATCATTAACTAAACAAAAGAATATAACTTTCGTGGTGCCGAGAATCATTCTCTTAGAAATTACTTTTTAAAGAAAGTTATATTTCTGAGAGAATTATTACATTTAGAGAACCAAACGCTACCTAAAATGAGATATACAAATTCTATAGCAAACCATATAACTAACATATATATAAAAAAATGAGTTTGCAAGGTAAGAGCGTTTGTATACAAACGAAGTTCTTAACTTTTGGATGATATTTTAATGACTTTAAACTTAATTTTATTTGTTTAAAGTTATGATATCATAACAACTCTACCTGATGAGTAATTATACAGTACATCTAGTGTGTTATGTCACTCTATTTACACACTCATATTAGTCAATAAAGAAGCTACACGTTAAAGTTTGTGGTTATAGATTAGGTAGTTTTGAATTTTAAATTTTAAAATTTTAAAATACTATAAACCTAGATAATGGTGGGATAAACTTAAAAAAAACCCGTCTATATATAACTATCTTATTAATTTGGGTGCACACTTAATTAAAATAGCCGATGCAATATATAATTTCTACTACATGATAGGCAAAATATTTGTTGATATATATAGACACGTTCTTTTGCTAAACGAACCTATTATAAATAGTACAACTAATAGAATTTTCGTCCATCATGCATTGCTGGTTCAGAATTTCTTTTTTTTTGTCCATACTCCATACTGTTTGATTTTTATTTTCTTTTTACTTGTTTTATTTATTTTGCTCCTTTATGTTAGACATATGGTCAAAGTTTTGTTTTAGATAGGATTCTTCAACCAATGACTAATGGAGTGACTAGACTCTTTTGTATGTCCTTTGTTTGATTGACAAGAAGGTAAAGGAAAAAGGAAAAAGGAAAAAGGAATAAAAAATACTTTAAATCTCTTTTTACCGTGAATCAATTCCGTGCAAAGCTTTTCGAACAACCAACACGGAGATATAGATTGTCATCTGTTTAAACATGCAATCTAGAAAAGGGTTAAAGATTTCATTTTACAAAAGTCTTAATCAAATTTAAAGAAGTAAATATAAGCTTTTTTTTTCCTTTTTTTATATGACTTTATAGATTTTCTTGTTCTATAGTTTTTCTCTAACAAATAAAGAATATATAATATTTAAATTTTATATATTTTAAGTAACTGAAACATTCACTAATTAAAATTGCTAAACTTAACCAAAACAAGAGAGAGAGAAATATATATTATTTTGATACATATTCTATTTTTTCTTACAATTAAAATATAACATTTTAAATTTGCATATTTTAATCGAGCATGATAATATACTTTTAATTATATTGGAGCATGAAAATTTCATGGTTAATGTTAAATGAGAGAAATTTTTTAACGTTTTGAAATGTCTCAGGATTTAAATAGTAGTATTATAGTAGTAGAATATAAGGGAAAAAAATTTAAGGTTAAAAAGTTAATTTTAAAGTGTTTAAAACCAAGTGCATTAGGTACTTCGAAAACGTTAAAGTCCAGATATGGATAGAAATTTAAAAAATGTAATAGATTAATAGACTAATTTAAAAAAAGGTTAAAAGTTAATTTTAAAAGTGTTTAATCCCTTTGTCTTTTGGCATTCTCTCTATTACGCGGTGCCCATGTGACTCAACTAGAACCAATAGGGAATTGACACGTGGCATGTCTAAGAGTCACTTGTCATTGTTCCCTGATTAAAAGAGTTTTTCCCTTAGATAAAAGATTTCCTGCTTCGTACAGAGATGTTTCGTTATTGTTTATTATCCATTAGACAAATTACACCGAATTTTTGTTTCTCGAGCTTTAAAATATAAAAACTTTAGAAACAAAGAAAAAATTTAAAAATACAGAAAAAATATACATACCGGACATAATACAATGGTTTTTTCCCTTGAGATTTAAAAATAAATAAAGAATCAGAAAATAAGAAAAAAAAATTCAAAATACAGAAATATTATTTTCTATTAAGAAAATCAGAAAATAAGAAAAAAAGTTAAAAATTCAAAAAATTTAGAAACTAAGAAAAAAATATAAAAATCCAAAAATGTTATATAAATTTTCCAAAAAAAGTCCTAATAATCATAAAATAATATAAAGAATTCAGAAAATAAGAAAAAAAATCAATTAACTTGTTTTTTTGGGAAATTCAAAAGTAGTATTTCAGAATTTAACAAAATACAAATATGGGTCAACCAACTTCAACTAGGCATGTTCTTTTTGCCTTTAAATTAAGATAATTTTTTTAGGTTTATGCATATCATCTAATTTTAATTAAATGCGGCGACTATTCTAAGTAAGTATTTTGTTTTTACCTTCTTAGTCACTTATTTTCTTTAATAACGTTCATGCAGGTCAGCCTGCTTCAATTATGTATTCTCTTTTTACCTTCTAATTCAATTTTTTTATTTAATACTCCCTCCGTCTTTTAATAAATGACTTTCTGAAACAGTAACATTCAGTAAAGCTTACACTAAAAAGTCAAGTAAAGTGTACAGTAACATTCAGTAGGAAAACGTCATTTATTGGAGGACGGAGGGAGTAAGATTTATGCGGGCTAGTAAACTTCAAATAAATGTAACGAATATGATAACCATGTCTTTTTCTTTTAATTTCTAATTCAATTTCTTTATTTATAAAATTATTGCGGGTCATTGATTGAATGCTTATTTTGTATAAATTCATCATCTATTTTACCCTTTTTAGATGATGATACTGTTGATATTTGGTGTATTCTCTTCCTTTTTATAGAAACCAGACAAAAGAATCAAAGAAGAAAAGGAACAGAAACGCTAAGAAAATAGAGCAAAAAGAAGAAAGTGGATCAAAGAGCTCAACAAAGTTGCAAGTAGTCTCTTCCCTAGACCTAGGAGAGAGTCGCAAGTGATCTCTTCCCTAGACCTAGGACGGTTACAGCACGGACGGAGGCAAAGCAGTGGGCCTGGGCCGTTGGACAGATAGACAGAAATCATGTGGTTGTGACATCTATCCACAGAGGACATTTATCTAGTAGAGTTTCAGTCTTGTAAAACCTTATAAGAGATGAAAACAATCAATTTTATACTTCATCTAGAACTCTAAGAGAAAAGAAAAATTTTGGCTAGTTTTTGAGATTAAATAGAGGACAGAGGCAGAGGAGAACGCATATATCATCTCTTCTTCTCCTCTCACGTTCTATCCATTATTCTCTATAGTAGACAGAAACTCCAGTATTTTATTGCTCTCCTCGTCTTCTTCATTGAGAGGAGGAGATTTTCGATTTTATGCAATTATTTTTATTTTTATTTTTATTTTATTATATTTCTCTCTAGTTAAATAAATCGTTCTTGGTAAAGATTTCAAGGTTCATGATTCTAGTATTGTGAGGTCTAAACGATTTAATCAATTATGAATTTCATATTTCTTCTCTGTCTGATTTCTTGTCAATTTATTCTTGTTTGATTTAAGAGTGATCAACTTAAGTTTTAAATCTGAATAATTACAGCTTTTCCTAATAAATTTGGGTCTATATTGTTAGAAGAAATTTGTAGGCAACTAGCTTGGGGCCAGTCGGGACTCAGTTAGGGAATGAGAAGAATTAGGTTTATAGGGGCGAGAGGTCTCTTCCCTAGGTCTAGGGACAGTCTCTCTTTGTTTTTATCAATCAACTAGTTAAATCCTATTAGTGAACCTTAGGATGGCTAGAAGATTAGGGTTCTTAATAGAGGGTCTCTTTAAGTAACTTGATTAGGAGGAGAGTAGGAAGTCAAAGTGAACCTAACTTTTATAGCCACCCTATGAAATTCAGTTTTAAATATTTTTGTACTAATGATCAATACATGTGAATTATGACCTTGGGTATATCTTTACTGGGAACTTCTTTATCATTTGATCATACTTATTATTTGTATGTTTACTATTATATTTGCATTATTTTTTAATACACCAATGGATAGACAATATGCTTTCTTCTTTCAACTAACTTTTCAGAAAGATCATTAATCCCTTTCAAATTCCATTGGTGTATTCCTTTAATTGGTTATTACTGTTTTCATCTTGTCTTCGCCTTGTTTTAAGCTTACCCATTCTCTGTGGATCGAACCTCTTAGCATTATTTACCAATCTTTGTAGTTAATGATAAGTTGTATTTATTTTTGACGGATTCGACACTTATTAGTCATTTAACTTCAAATGGTCGATATACATCATAAACTTATATATTGACAATTTCAAGTCATTTATTTCAACCATAATCATCAACTACATTTTAAAATTATTAGTCTTTTATTTTTACCTTCTAATTCACTTGGTTTATTTTGTAACATTTATGCAGCCTTTTCAATCAGGTGATTGATTGTTTATTTTGACTATATTTTTTGTTTAAACTTCTATAATTTCAACAGTAAAAGCATTAATTAGCGTCACAATCTTTCATCTTTGCAGACGAGAACTCTCGAGACAACTTTGGAGAAAATGACTAGAATCTGCCACATTTTGGCCAAGGATTACTTGAAGATTCTCTATGGAGCATTCTCCAGTCTAGGCCAAAAATATTTTCTAGGGTCAAGAATATTTTCTTGGCCAGAAGAGACGTCAGGGCAAAGAAGCAGTGGGCTGGACTAATAGGCCAAGAACGCGAAAGAGGGAAAGGAGCGATCGTTGGCGCCTTTGAACATCCAGAATTCAAATGAAGATCTGATTTTTTTCTTTGTAAATCCTTTTGGGATAAAGATACAATTTAAATTAGCATTTAAATATAAGATTTGAATTTTGGTTGGATATAATGAAGGGAGGAAAAACTACTTAATCCTCATTTGTATTATCGACAACCTAGTGAGTTTTTAATTTAGTTTTTTGTCTTTGATTGGTAGCAACTTAGTTTGAACTCCATCTTCTTCCTTAATTCAAGGATTTTCTTTTTATTCAATTTAATTTAAGCTTTTTATTTTCCGCATTTATGTCTGGCTAATTTCTTTATTGATTCCTGGTAAAGATCAATAGGAATATAATTTTATACATTCATGAGATCTAATTAATCTTTATAACATCTGAATTTGCATCTAATCACTTGTCAACATTGTTCATCTCGGACTTAACTCAGGCCGAGTTAGGTTTAAATTTGAATAATCATTGTCATTCTTTAAAGTTGCAGGAAACAACACACAAAATGAAGAGGATACACTAGACACCTAGATCAATCTTAGTTTAGTATTAACTCTTTCAGACTAGAGAGAGTGAGTAACTTGAATAAGCCCTGCTTGAGAAATGAGGTGTCTTAGTTAAAAGTTGTCTTTCCCTAATCAAACTCAATCAATTTAGTAAATCCTTTAACCAGCAACGTACTAGTTGATTAGGATTACCTATTCGAATGTTTCCTTAAGTAATTTGAAACATGAGGGAAGTAAGAGCTCTAAGGTAACTGGTTTCTAGCAACTTTGTAAATCATAAGCTAAAATGATCGAATGTCATTAATCATATTATCTAGCAAGTATCTTTATTGGGAATCTCCTTCGCAAATATTTGAACAGACAATTTAGTCTTCTTAATTTCAATTTTTCCTTGTAATTCTTAATTTAAGCGCCTGCGCGCGTGTGCACACACACATTTTGTCAGTTTTTATTACAAATTGTACTAAGTTGTAATTCATTCTTATTTTTTATGAGCTCGACACTCAACTATCAGGTCTTTTCTTTTTTACTTCTAATTCAATTCTTTTATTTAATAAGATTTATGTGGGTTAGTAAATTTAAAATAAATAGAATCAATATGCTAATCATGTATTCTCTTTTTTTACTTCCAATTCAGTTTCTTTATTTAATAGACCTGATACAGGTAAAACAAATCAAATGGTCAATATGCATCATAATATTTTATAATTATCATTGTAGTTTTATTTCATCTGTAAATTAAATTTCCTCTTACATCTAATGTTGTAATATTTTCTCAAGCATCTATTTATGAATTTATTGTTCAAATTGTGCTCAATATTTTTTAAAAATTTAATATCGGCATAAAACTATTTAAAATCTTACATTTATTAATAATAACAATTGAAGATAAAATAAATATAAAAATAAAATATTACAAACATTGAAACAAATTATCAAATTAATTTCAATTATATATTATTAAAAAAAATCCAATAGATTGATATTAAGACAGTGGGCACCACAGCGTAACTTAGGTGGAAGTGCTAGTACGTGAAGGGCTAATCGATGGAGTAACCGAGTAGGTAAGGAACTTGTAATTTTTTTTAAAAATAAAAGATTTTGTAATTATTTGTTTCGAAAACAAGGAATTTGTATTTAGTAATGAAGCTTACGCTTGACTCTGTCCGGCTAATTAGCAAAACTGCCATCAAGAAAAGAAAAACTTATTTCCGATCATGAAACGATAAATGGTAGGGAAATTATAAGCTTACCCCGTAGTATGCAAAGACCCGTAGAGAGAAATCATTCCTCAAAGAGAAAACGCAACAAAAACGCAATCAAAATTCTGTAATACGTTTGAAACACAAATAAAAAAAGCCCCGAACTACATAGTGGCTGCCTCTTATTACCTGGATTATTCTTGCAATTTTTCATAAAAAAATAAAACAAAAAAGTATGATTGCGATATTAATTAATAAATCACATAAAAAATTGTCTTATTTCGGATAATAATCTAATTTAAAATTCTAATTAGTAGTGCCTTGTCTGTGGTATTCTCAGTGGCTACATTTGCATGATTTATTGCAATTAATTTGGATTCCACAAAACTATCATTTTCATTCTCGATCGTGGGCCAATTGATGCTGGATTGCATTTGAAGATTTTCTCAGACAGAATTTGTCATCAATCCTATGATTTTCACTGTTTTGCATCAACATCATCTTCAATCTCTAAACCAAAAAAAATTGAAAAAAATCATATGATCCAAAAATCACATGTAATATGGGGCTGTCTCCCGTTTTGTTGTAAGTGTTGTTTTGTACTGTGTTGTATGGTACTGTGCTGTAAAATAAAGAAAATAAATTGTTTGGTTAAAAATTCTTAACCTTATGAACAACAATATAGGAACAAATCAATTCGATTAATAAATGAATCAAATAACGGAATGCGGAAGCGTACCTGATGATGATGTCATGATCTTGAAAAATCTGGGAACAAAGGTCTTCTGGTGGATTGTTGCCTTAGGGCTGAATGGGGAGCCGTCGTTCTCTGTTTTCAACGTACGTTTGTTTTCTGAGAAAACCCTTTTTTTCTTCTTAAGTGTTAAAAATAGAAGAACCTTACCTTATATATGGCAACTTCCACCAGGGACCAAATCCCAATTATATTTAACTTATGTTAATTACAAATTGACCCATCAACAATTGTAATTAACCTGGGATTCTGCACAAATACTAAATGTGCCCCCCACACTGTATTAATCAGATGATTGGACCCCTTAACTTTAATAGATCATCAATTTGGTCCAATTAACCTAATGTTAACAATATATTATCTGCCGGTACACACATAACATATGCGTCCATATGTCCCAACATGTACGAACGGTACTAACGCATTAGTCCCGTTGTCCAAATGCCAACAATCTCCCACTTGGACAACTACACAATATGCGTTCCTTATAGTACCACCTTTTGTCATACAATCATATGTTAAGCCCCGAATGCTAGCATATATCCGTCTAATTCAATCCGGTCCATTAGCTTCATTAATACAAGAACCAAAAGAGTAGTCATCGCAGTCCAAGCAATTAAACTCATAATGATTACGAGTACTAACTAACTAATGACATAGATCCAGTGTGCATGTGCAACATGGAAATTACAAGTGATCTATACTTGTCAAATTTCCAACTGATCCTCTTTACTTTATGAGATTAAAATCCAGAGCATATATTGAATAAAATCAATATCCATAGACTGTGAAATAACATAATACACAGTTAAAGCATATACAAGTTACAATAGTACAAACCGAACTCCCACTAATCTCAGGCATCTAACTTAATGACACCCATACTCGATACATGGCCATGAAATGCTACAGGTGTCAATGCCTTAGTGAGCGGATCCGCAATCATATCGTTTGTACCCAGTAACTTTATGCTAACTTGATTGCTCTGAACCCTTTCTTTAACGGCAAGGAACTTTGTATCAATGTGCTTAGACCTTGACGTACTCCGATTACTGTTGGAGTACAGTACAACAACCCGGTTGTCACAAAAGATCCTCAATGGTCTCTCAATACTAGTGACAACTCGCAGTTCCTTAACCATGTTCCGCAGCCATTTAGCATGACTGGATGCCCCGTAGCAAGCTACGAACTCAGCCTCTATAGTGGAAGATGCAACAAGTGTCTGTTTCGCACTCTTCCATGAAATGGCTCCTTCAGCCAGAAGAAAGACATAACCTGAAGTCGATCTCCGGCTATCCTGACATCCAGCGAAATCAGAATCAGTATACCCAATGATCTCAAGCTGATCTGATCTCCTGTATGTGAGCATATAGTCTTTCATTTTCTACAGGTATCGAAAGACCCTTTTGGCTGCAACCTAATGATCCCTTCCGGGATTGCTCTAGTATCTGCCCAACATACCAACAATAAATGCAAGATCCGGATGGGTGTAAACATGTGCATACATGATGCTTCCCACAGCCGAAGCATATGGTACACCCTTCATGAAGTTGCGGTCCAAGTCCGTCTTAGGACACTGATCAAGGCTAAATTTCTCACCTTTGGAGATAGGGGTATCATGTGGCTTACAATTTTGCATGCTAAACCTCTTTAGTACTTTATTGATGTAACCCTTTTGTGATAATCCAAGGGTACCCCATGAACGATCACGGTGTATCTGAATCCCCAACACAAAAGATGCTTCCCCAAGGTCTTTCATCTCAAAGTTATCTGAGAGAAAAGCCTTAGTATCCTGAAGAAGCTTTACATCGTTAGTAGCAAATAAAATGTCATCCACATATAATAGTAGAAATACAAATCTACTCCTACTGAACTTATGGTACAGACAGTCCTCTACAGCATTTACTTCGAAACCGTATGAAGTAATAATGCTATGGAACTTCAAGTACCATTGACGGGAAGCTTGCTTGAGCCCATAGATAGACTTCTTTAATCTACAAACCAATTCACTATCCTCGTTGGAGGATAGTCCTTCTGGTCGCCTCATGTAGATTTCTTCCTCAAGATCCCCATTGAGGAAAGCAGTCTTTACATCCATTTGGTGTAGCTCAAGATCGAAATGTGTGTCAGGGCCATAATAGTCCTAAAAGAGTCCTTCGATGAAACTGGAGAGAAGTTCTCTTTATAGTCTATTCCTTCCTTTTGGGTGAACCCTTTCGCAACAAGACGTGCCTTGTACCTCTCAATATTGCCCTGAGAATCCTTTTTGGTTTTGAAAACTCATTTGCAACCTATCGGTTTCTTTTTCTCAGGCAATGGTACAAGTTCCCAAACGTCGTTGTCCTTCATGGATTTGAGTTCATCCCCTATGGCCCTTATCCACTCTCGAGCGTCAAAACAACTATTAGCCTCTTTAAAGGTGAGTGAGTCATCCTCCAAAGAGTCAATAGTATCCTCATGTTCTTGCAGAAATACGATATCATCATCCGAAATCGTATTTCTTCTCACTCTAGTGGATCTCCTTAATGACATATCTGCCTTTACTTGGTCCTCAACTATTTGAGGTTGTTGAATTTGATCCGGTTGTGGACCCTCATGGACATCCTGATGATCCTCAAGTATAACCTGTGGATCTAGTCCTGGTCCTGCAGGAAGATTAATGACGTCGTTTCTTGCTCTCTAAGGGATAAGAATAGGAATATGAACAATAAGTTCATCCTGTCCCTCAGAAACTGCAAGAGGATGAGGTATGTTTGAATCCTCCTAAAAAATGACGTCTGACCTTCTATCTTCCCCCCCAAAATCAACATCCTCAAGGAACCTAGCATTTCCCGTTTCGAAAAAAGTTCGGGTAGTAGGGTTGTATAACTTATACCCTCGTGACCTCTCCGGATATCCAACAAAATAACAACTAACAGTCCTTAAGTCTAGTTTCTTTTCATCGGGCCTGTTGATACCCGAATTTTGACGCCATTTTTACTTAATTTTAGCATTTCTGTCATTTATTTAATTTACCATCATTTTTACTTAATTTACAGTCATCTGTAGTTAGTTTACTATCGCTAGCATTTTTAGGGTTTTCCTCGCAGTTAGCTTCGTCAGCTTTCGAAAATCGCGCTTTTAATTTTTCATCAAGTATTTTCGTCATTATTATCATTAGTATTTTTAGCCTTAAAACTCACATTTTTACTATCCGGCAGTCGTTTGCGAGTCGTTTCTTAGTTTTAGGTCATCTCATGATTTTTAGGATTTTTAATATTTTAGCACATTTTTTTAGTATTTTTATTTTTTATTATTATTTACGGTCGAGCTTTTATTGGACCCGAGTAAGTTCGCTCGGACAACAACTTGACTTCAAAATGTTTTCCATCAACTAGTTGCTAGATTTTTTTTCTGCTCGCAATGGTCTACAGCGTTTCGCGCAATTTTTGGTGTAACGCTTTATTTTTTCCGTTCCCGCTTTCCGCGTCTTTGAACGAGGAAATAAACGCGTTAAACGGAAAATTTTCATGATTCACTGTAGACGGCTAAAACCGTCATATTTTTCTCTACGCGCCAGTACCTTCGGCTCAAAAAGTCAGTACGTTTGCCCGCGAGTCTCGGCTCGAGGCCATTTAAATGAGACTTAATGGCCTTTGATCTCAACCGTTGATCTGGTCAACCAAGGAAAGTCGGAGCACAGTGGCGATTAGCACGCAGCGGAGCAGCCCACGCCCAAGCCAACTGCTCCCGTAGCTCTTGTCCCTCCGCCATCATCACGGCTATCCCGTAGCCTTGCCACCACGATGTCCGGCCACCACGCGCAGCTCCCTCCGCCACTCTCCCACGCGTCTTTCGGCTATAAATAGCCGTCTGTTCCTTCGTCAAAGGGGCCGAATTTTTCACCCAAAAAAAAAACCACACTACTCCCTCTCTATTTTCCGGTCCAATTCACGAGCATTTGAGCCCTTCCTTGCGCAATCCTTTCCTCTCGAGACAAACCACGGTAAGCTTCTCTCTCTCTCTCACTTACGGTTTCTCTCTCTAGTTTTTGTTCTTGACTTCGATGACCATTTAACTGCTCAAACGTGTTCTAATTGCTTGAGTTTCAACCTAATTTCACCATGCTAACATTCGTTTGAATTATCGTGGCTTAGTTTAATTGTTTCGTTAATAAACGTAAAAATTCATCTTTCGGTTTTCTCCAAAAAACGTCACTGTTTTGGGCCCGTTTTACTACTGTGATTGAGTTTCTGTATTGAGGGAGGGGAGACGGTCAGTTTGGGCCAAGAACCAGGCGAATCGGACGCCTGGTTCGGGACCTCCGTCGCCGGCAGTGGCGCCGGCGACGTGAGGAAGAAGATGAAGCAATACGGGCCTCATGGCCCTTCGGGTGAGAGGGAAGAAAGGTGATGGGCTTGGCCCATCACCACTTAAATGAATTACCTTTGGGCCAGGAACAATTCCTGGCCCATTTCTTTCAAATTTCCAAGTCAAGCCCAGCCCATTTGCATTTTTCCGGGTTTTCGAGTCGCCATTTTTTTCGTAAGATGCTCGCATGTTTCATATATTTATTTTTTATGTTACGTGTTATTTTTCGTATGTTTTATACATGAATTATTTAATTCACTTTTTTCGTAAAATATCTCATATGTTTAATTTTTAACAAGTTGTTTCTTGAATTGCTTTTATACGTGAATTGCTCATTCTTTATCGTGATATTTATTGTCATGTTATCTAACCTCAGTCATTTATATCTAACCGTTTAAGTTAAATTTATTATACCGCCTATATGGTCGGTCGCATTTTAATTTTCGTAAATATTCAACTGCTTTAATTTTTCGCACACTGCTGGAAATCCTTCCGCAACTTATCAACTGTTTAATTTTCCGCACTCTACTCTTCCGCACTTTAATTTTCTGCAATTTACTTTCGGCAATTTAAATTCAATACCGCCTACATGGTCGGTCGCACTTATCAACTGTTTAATTTTCCGCACTTTAATTTTCCGCAATTTACTTTCGGCAATTTAAATTCAATACCGCCTACATGGTCGGTCGCACTTATCAACTGTTTAATTTTCCGCACTTTAATTTTCCGCAATTTACTTTCGGCAATTTAAATTCAATACCGCCTACATGGTCGGTCACACTTATCAACTGTTTAATTTTCCGCACTTTAAATTCTAGCAATTTACTTTTAGTAATTTAAATTCAATACCGCCTACATGGTCGGTCGCATTTTAATTTTCGTAAACATTCAACTGCTTTAATTTTTCGCACACTGCTGGAAATCCTTCCGCAAATTATCAACTGTTTACTTTTCCGCACTTTACTTTTACACACTTTAAATTTCAGCAATTTACTTTCAGCAATTTAAATTCAATACCGCCTACATGGTCGGTCGCAATATCAACTGTTTATTTTCTGCAATATCAACTGCTTTAAGTTTTCGCAAAACTGCTGAAAATCCTTCCGCAAATTATCAACTGTTTACTTTTCCGCACTTTACTTTCCCGCACTTTAAATTTCAGCAATTTACTTTCAGCAATTTAAATTCAATACCGCCTACATGGTCGGTCGCAATATCAACTGTTTATTTTCCGCAAATATCCAACTGTTTATTCCCTGCATTATCAACCTGTTTTATTTTCTGCAAATCATTAAACTTTTTTTCTTCCCTGTAAATCGCCAATAGCATTTAATTTTTCTGCACTTATCAAAACAGCATTTCATTTTCGTATGCGTAAAATCCATCATTTTTCGCATGCAATCAACCCAGCATTTAAATTCTCGTATGCGTAAAATCAATCATTTTTCGCATGCAATTAACCCAGCATTTAAATTCTCGTATGCGTAAAATCAATCATTTTTCGCATGCAATCAACCCAGCATTTAAATTCTCGTATGCGTAAAATCACTCATTTTTCGCATGCAATCAACCTAGCATTTAAATTCTCGTATGCGTAAAATCAATCATTTTTCGCATGCAATCAACACAGCATTTAAATTCTCGTGTGCTTAAAATCAATCATTTTTCGCATGCAATCAACTCAGCATTTAAATTCTCGTGTGCTTAAAATCAATCATTTTTCGCATGCAATCAACTCAGCATTTAAATCTCGTATGCGTAAAATCCATCATTTTTCGCATACAATCAACTGTCATCATTTTATCAAACTCAGCATCTCACTTTCGTATGCGTAGAATCCATCATTTTACGTGTGCAATCGACTGTCATTTAAATTTTCGCACTCATAGAATTGCCTAGTTATTTCTCAAGCCATCACTAACACTCTCGTTTTGTAGGTTAATTTCAAGCTTCGCTCGAAAGTACGCCTCACAAGTCCCTTTTATTTATTCGATGCTTTTCGCAAATATCAACTGCATGCATGATATATAGAACTGCTAGAATTAAAATCAACCCACATGAACAACGTGTTTAAAGAGTTGCTTAAAATGCCATGTTCATATGATTTTAAATTCTCGCTTGTATTGACTGCATGTACATGGGGATTTTCGATCCCACATCAGTTTTCCACTATTAAAATCAATCATTTAAATCTGTACTCTGTTAGAAATCCATGTTAGGATCACGTAGTAATTAGGTTAATCATGCATGGCCCGATGATGAAATAAGAGGGCGCTCATTCAGTCTTACGGAAAATTCAGTCCCATCACGATCATAAAAAAGACTAAAGTGACGATTCCTCTGAGGGCCCCCTTTTTCAAAACGCATTTTATAAAACACCTTTTTAAACACCTCTCTCATCAACCGGTAACCGTTTTCGGATGTGACTCGGGTGCCTAACACCTTCCCGAGACCATAATACGACCCCGAACCTTTGTCTGGGGTCCGGACCCCTTTTTTGTGCCTTTAGTTTTTTTATTTATTATATTTCCTATGCCATGACGATTAGGGTTCCCTAAGCCTAGCAACCAAATTAGGGTGGCGACTTCATTGCATGCTGCTAGGCGTCCCTTTTACGCCGAGCATCTGAAGGTCTCAAATTTCGTTGCACACTCGCGAATTTTTAATTTTCGGGGCGCGACAGTTTGGCGACTTCACTGGGGACATTAGGGTCGGAGCCGGTTTTATCTTTTTAGAGAGGTGTTTTATTTGTTTATTTGCTTTGATCAATTGTTGGCCTGTTTATTTATTTGCTTCATCAATTGTCATATGCATTTCATAGCGCCCTACACCCAGGGGACAATTACCAAAATAGGAGGGTAGTAGTGACGCCCTAGGACACATGTCCTGGGTAGTGTTCACCAATCCCAACTCGGATGAACCCCTAAAGCCAGTCGAAAGGTTATACGATTTCGCAAGGAATCGGGCGACTGGACGACACTTTAGGGACCTTTTCATGGTATCATCCGGGAACCATTCAAGCCAGTTAGAAATGTCGGAATCAGAGCCCCAGCACGTGCATCATGATTATACCTGTTTGTCGTGGCATATTGACGTGATTTTTCTGTTATACGAACTATAAATTTTCTGACACGTGCAGGTTACTTTGCATTTAAAATCTTATTTTTG
Source organism: Viola odorata (assembly GCA_963691705.1). NCBI lineage: Eukaryota > Viridiplantae > Streptophyta > Magnoliopsida > Malpighiales > Violaceae > Viola > Viola odorata. The sequence goes on along the minus strand of OY829540.1, from coordinate 27,555,184 downwards.
TCCCATAGGACCCATTTTGCTCATTCGACATGTCGGCACATACACTACTTTCACTTGATATTTTCGGGGAACGAAGTTTCAACGATCAGACACTACAAAGCCGAATTGCCGCTTTAGAGGCTAAGATAGAGATGAAGAAAGGGGAGTTGGCTTCAATGGAGTACCTTTGGCAGGAACAAGAAGACTCAGACGCCCAGGAATGACACCTTCAGGGAAAGGCTCGGATATCGGCAAATCTTTTCTTTTTAGCTAGGACTCCTGATTCCACCTATCTTAGCCATTTTTGATAAATTTAGCAAGTTTACCATACTTTTGTAAACACTTTTAATAAAGGCGTACTCTTTCGGATATTTATTAAAATCATTTCATCTTTTCCATATCGATTATCCATCCAAACGCAACTCAAAAGACTATCGCAAAAAGAAAGAGAAAATCCCTCCGGGATAAACACAGTCGTTTCACCCAAAGAACCAAAAAATCAGACCAAACAGTCAAAAAAAAAAAAAAAATCCCCCCGGGGTAAAACACAATCATCTCACCGAAATTCCGAAAAATCAGAACAAGTATTCAAAACATCCGAGTATCACTCACTCATGCCCATGTCTTCCTAGTTTATCACAAAAACTCCAAAGATTGTCGTCTCTCCCCTCGGTTGAGTTTACCAGGCATCAGACATTACATCGTCAAGAGTATAGCGTAAAAGAGACCTTTCTAGCATGGCGACATTGGTTACCCCTGCTGATTTGGGCTTCGCCGTTAGCATCTCAGATTTGCTTCATATCGGGGGAATGTATAGAGGCTTCCTTCGTATCTTGTCAACCACTAGGATTCCTCGCCTCACCGACCTCCTTGAAAATATCAAATGAAAGTGTGGCCGGAAAATGAATGAGCAAATGTGGAGGCCTCGGGATTGCATATCACCTGTATATCCTCACTTGTATTTACTTTTTCTGTGTTTTTCCCTTTTTCAGGTTCACGATAGCTCCTCGAAAGCAAGCTACTCCGCACAGGCTCCCCCTAACTAGACTTCAAAAATGAAAAATGACTGAACTGGCCAAGACCGACGAAGCACTAATGGCTAGAATCGCAGAGTTAGAGGAGCAAGTTAAGATCACTACAGAAAGAGCCACTAGGGCCGAAAAGGAAAGAGATGAAGTTGTCGCCGAAGTACCACCGGGTTTTGATCTCCCTCAAACAAAAGGACCTCACTCTTCGCTCACCGTCGCAGGACCTTCCGTACTCCCACCACTTTCTGGTCCCCCGGGCCATTGGAGATGGGATAATCCCTTCACAGTACCCATCACTGCAAATCCTACAGCTAAGGCGGGTGAAGAGATCTCCCCGTCGCTTCAGCACCTTTCAATCAACCCTGCCGTGGACCCCAGCAAGAGCCAAGCCCACCTGGAAGCTTTGTATCTCCCTCCTATTCCTCCGAGCACAGTTCCCGGACCTATGGGAACTCAGCTCCTCACTTTCAACCCAGCACAACCTCAGTTCTCATCAGAACCAATGCTGCCCTTCGGTTCTAACCCCATCGGGGCCGAGAAACCGAAAAGTGACAGACTGAATCTTCTCGAGGAGAGACTCAGAGCAATCGAAGGGGCCGATCCATTCGATCCCACAGGTCCCGCCGACATGTGCATGGTCCCCGGGATCGTCATACCTCCGAAGTACAAGATCCCGGACTTCGAAAAATATACTGGGGTAGAATGCCCGAAGACCCACCTCAGAGCATACTGCAACAAGATGGCAGAGATGATCCACAACGAACCGTTGTTGATCCATTTATTCCGAGAAAGCTTGACCAAACACGCCCTAACTTGGTATATGGGGCTGGACAAAGCCAGGATCAGGACGTGGAGAGACCTGTCCGATGCCTTCTACCGACAATACAAATTCAACATGGAGGTGGCTCCTGACCGCGCCGACCTGCAAAATCTGGAAAAGAAAATCGGCGAGTCCGTGAAGACCTATGCGCAAAGATGGAGAGAGTTGGCTTCGAGAATCTCTCCACCCTTAAGCGACAAGGAACTCTTGTCGATTTTCTTGCACACCTTCAAAGCTCCCTACTACACCTACCTGATCTCGAACCCCTCAAACAGCTTCTCCGACATGGTCCTAATTGCCGAAAGAGTCGAGCAAGGGATTAAGTCTGGGCGAATCACGCATCCAACACCAGAGTCTGTACCAAAGAAAGCATCAGTCGTGAAAAGGGACGTCGGATTTGTCACTCCCCAAGTTAATCAGGGGCAGCCGTTTCCGCCACCACCGCCTTATTTGGTACCACCGCCGTATCAACCGACATCACTATATCAACCCACCTCCTTTCCTTTTAATTCACCACCAATCGCTAATATCCTACCTCAAAATCCTACTCATTTCCCACCACCTCCAGTGCAAACATCACGACCTATGCAACCCAAACCATATAACCCACCAAAAGACCCAAATAACCAAAACACGACCAACAATCGGTGGAACCGAGAGCCTCAACCTCCTCTCCCTCTCCCTGCAGGAGAAATCTACAGACATCTCCTGGCGGCCGAACAGATCGTACCGGTTCCGGCTCAGCCTCAATTGCCTCCTTACCCAAAGTGGTATGATCACAACGCAAGATGCGAATATCACGCTGGAGCCCCAGGTCACACTCTGGAAAATTGCTTCGCATTCAAGGCAAAGGTCCATCACTTGATCAAAAGTGGATGGGTATCTTTCGAAGGATTAGCAAAGGACCCAACACATCCACCAACCCTCTTCCCAATCATTCCCAAGGAAAGGGAGGGGTGAATGCCATCTCGGTAGGAGAAAGCAACGACCATTTATCTTCCGCATCGAGTTGGCCACAAGAACAGCTTTTCCAGGCCTTAGCTCGAGAGGGATATGTGCTATACTCAGGGGGCAATCCGAGTCACTGCATGTACTGCAAAGGAAGCGACGGTCATAAGATCCGAAGCTGCAAGTCATTCGCAGAAAAGGTGAGACAACTCTCGAGTCTCGGGGTAATACAAACCCAGAAAGTGACCCCTGGGGAAGGATCCATCAACACGATCGGAGATGGATTTCCTATCCCGCATAACGCCAATGGAACCCCACTCCAAATGGTCCAGAAGAAAGGATCGACTTCATCGTGCAAGCAGTTCTCCGCGCGCCGCGACGAAGGCGACCGCGAGATTGACACCTTGGGCCAACCTTCCGGGAAGTTCGATTACCTCGTCAGCTATTCGGCACCACCTTCCTATTCTAGCACAGTGCCCTTACTACCTTCTTGGGAATCCTCAGACTCCGAGTCATACCCTTCACCGACATGGTCGCTTCCTCCGTTTCCTTTGAAAGAGATCTACGCAAGCCTTTTGGCAGACGGGCAGATTACACCATCCCCACTCTCGCCTCAATCCCTTCCTTACCCTAGCTGGTATGATCCAAAGGATAGCTGCGAATATCACGCCGGAACCCGAGGACACTCCTTGGAAAACTGTTACGACTTTAGAGAGAAGGTCGAGCACCTAACGAAAGAAGGACGAATCTCGTCCAAAGGTTTGACAAGGGGTCCTGATATGACAACCAGTCCTCTACCGCACCATAATCCTGGGATGAGTGACATTTCTTCCATTGGAATTGACCTTTCTCACCTGTCGATGGGGGAAGTACCCAATGAAGAATTGTTCTTCGCATTAGCCAACAACGCTTATTTGCCATTCCCAGGGAATAGTCAGGCCCAATGCCTATTCTGCCAAGGGGAAAGCAAGCATGACATCCAGGATTGCAGACTTTTTCGGCAAAAAGTCAAGCAACTCGCAACATTCGGGATCATTCAAACCAAAGGGGAAACCCAAGGAGCCATCAACGCCATCGAGGACAATCCGCCAGCACCTTACTCCTTCGAATATGTGGCCCAGGCAGGGGAGGCAGCCACGATCCCACGCAAAGTAGTATTCACATTAGCTGTGAATACTCCCAGCCGGGACTTACACGCGGTCCCATTCAACTACGGATACACGGTGGTCACCACCCCTCCTGCAGTCGCACCAACAACACTCGCTATCGGCGAAGCCTCTCATATCGGGGGCATGACTTGCACCGGAAGATGTTATATCTCGGAGGAAGTAGAAAAGCAACGACAAGCCAAAGGGAAAGACCCTGTGATCCGCGAAGAGATAGTAGAAGAGACGCAAGGTTTGAGCAAACCTGTAACTGAGGACGAGACAGCCGAGTTCCTCAAGATCATGAAACAGAGCGAGTTCAGCATCATCGAACAGCTAAAGAAAACCCCAGCTCGTATCTCCATCATGGAGCTGATCCTCACTTCAGAGCCGCATCGCCAAGCTCTCTTAAAAGTCTTGAAACAAGCTTTCGTGACTAAGGATATCACCACAGAAGGGGTGGAAAACCTTGTCGGAAGGATCCAAGCCTTAAGCAGCATTTCCTTCTCGGAAGAAGAGATCGACCCCTCGGGAAGAGATCACAACAAGGCCCTATACATCACGGTGGAATGTAAGGGACATGTCATAGCAAAGGCCCTAATCGACAATGGGTCCGCACTTAATGTCATGCCCAGGCATGTCCTTGAACAGCTGCCGGTCGATTCCTCCCTCATAAAACCTAGCGGAATGATGGCTAGGGCTTTCGATGGCACCACTCGAGAGATCATCGGGAACATTGAGTTGGATATGGTCATCGGGCCCCACCCTTTTATCTTGACATTCCAGATCATGGAAATCCAACCCGCTTATAGCATGCTTCTAGGACGGCCTTGGATCCATTCAGCGGGAGCCGTCCCCTCTTCCCTGCATCAGTGCCTCAAATACGTCAAAGACAATGCCCTCATCACGATAAAGGCCGAAGAAGCCTTGATCTTGGCCAAGCATGCATCCGTGCCTTACATCGAAACTACCGAAACCCTGGAGAGTTCCTTCCAAGCCTTTGAAATCGTCAACGCGGGTTGGATCGAGGAGGGATCCCCCATTTGCGAAGCCTCAAAATCGGGGGTAGCCGAAACAACCACTAAGTCAACACTAGAGGGAAGCTTCCAATTAGGAAAACGGCTCGGGGCCGAGTTACAAGGATCGAAAGGCTAGGCGCCTCCGAAGAGCTTCGGAGATCGATTTGGGTTAAGGTACCAACCCAGCAAGGCCGATTTCACCAGGATCGCCCAAGAAAAGAAAGAAAAGCAGCTGGCTAAGTTATTTGGACGTTCTGCGCCAGGGGGCAAAATGCCGATTCCCCATATCCGAACCACGTTCCCCTTCGCCGCTGAAACCATCAATGAAAATCCAATCAGGGTATCAGACCTCCGTATCTGCACTCTAGGAGAAGAAGGATCGTCGCCTGGTTCAGTCATTTTCGTTAAGAAGTCAGGGGAGTCTGTGGGCAACTGGACCATCACCATGCTTCCGGATGTCTCTCCGTAAATTTCTCATTTTGAAAAATATATATATGTTTTTGGCACGTTTTCTTACGAAAACATTTTTGTAGGGACTCCTGTTCCCTTTTGTTAAAAATCAATATATATGCAAATTTTCATTTTACGCATCTCTTTTTTCGCGCTTTTAATTTCAGGATGAGTGTTAGTTCGGATTGTCTTGATAAAACCTATGTCTTTACTGGCGAAGAAATCATCGCTACGACCGAAGACAATGCCGAAATCTCCGACGAACTGACCCGTTTACTAGAAAGTTCAGAAAAGGAAATAACCCCTCATCGGGAGGAATTAGACGAAGTAAACTTGGGGGCAAGCAATGAGAATCAAAAACTGGTTAAGATCGGAACTACCCTGGATACGACTCAGAGAGAAAGGTTGATTTCTCTCCTCAAGGACTACTCCGATGTATTCGCATGGTCATACGCCGACATGCCAGGTCTTGATCCCGGGATAGGTAAGCATCGCATTCCATTGAGACCTGAGTTTAGACCAGTCAAATTAAAGCTTGAAGAAAATCATCCAAAAATGGTAGTTACTCACAAAGACTGGCATGACACGCTTCCTTTCACGCTGCACGCTTACCGGATAACAACTCTTAGATCCCCAGGGGGCAACTCCCTACTCATTAGTTTACGGCATGGAAGCCGTAATTCCCCTCGAGGTAGAAATTCCTTCTCTCAGAATCCTGGCAGAATCTGAAGTAGAAGAATCAGATTGGGCAAGAGTAAGGTATGAGCAGCTGAACCTCCTTCCCGAAAAGCGCTTGGCCGCTATCTGCCATGCGCAATTATATAAGCAAAGAATGGTCAATGCTTATAACAAGAAAGTGCGACCTCCAAGTTCGAGGCTGGAGATTTAGTGCTGAAGAAAATTCTCCCTCATCAGGAGGCTAGTCAAGGAAAGTGGGCCCCAAGGTACGAGGGCCCATATCTGGTCAAAAGTGCATTCTCAGGGGGTGCCCTAATGCTAACCAATATGGATGGAGACGATCTCCCGAGACCGGTAAATGCCGATGCAGTCAAGAGATACTTCGCCTAAAGCATCGCGAACAGAGCGTCCGGGCAGACCAAGGACATAGGGTTTTATCATGACAATCTAGCACAAACATTTGTCCTGAAATGAATAAAATAAGTTTTTTTCAAGAGATGCTTTGTTTTAAAATTTGTTGTCCCCTGCTTTTTCTTAAAATTGTGAGATGACAAAAGGAGGCATGGCATGGATGGATCCCCAGGAGTAGCTCGGGACGCAAGACTCGTCACTTAGACTAACGCCACTAATTACTCTTCAGTTTTGCAGGGACGTAAGGTCTTACGCCTCAAATCGTCGTCACAATAAAACCAGAAAGTTTCGCTCGTAGGAGCTGTTGAATGGTCGTAGCAGGCCACCTTCAAGAGCGAATCAGGAAAGATTTTAAGACAAACCATCACCATCTAAAGTGAAATTTCTTTTCCTCGTAGTGCTACCAGCACAACCGGCATCGCAAACAACCAGTCTCAAAGGACTAAATGCCGGACCAAAGTCACAAAGCCCATCCTACGCCGGCCGATCTGTCAGAACACTAGCAACGTCAGCTTCCATCTCCGTTCACCTATTTGGAAGGAGCTCATCACCAAAACGCCATGGTCGCCCAGCACACCCTTGCAAGCAACAACTCCTGGAAAAAGCACGACAGAAAGATGTCCCCCTAGAACTACCGTCAACATTCTCAATGCGGTCTGGTTCAAGCAGTATCCCAACCTCCGCACCATGATCAATACGGTGAAGATCAATCCTTTAATTGAGGGACAGCCAGGCTGCGAGTGTCACCCACGCCAAGGCAAGAGCTACGACAAAGCATCTAACAACAAAGCCATCATCAACCAACATCCGACACAAGTCACACTCAGTGACCCGCGGATTGCCCGTCTAAAAGGGAGAGCTTAAAACTTATCAATCGCTTTACTTTTGCTAAAGAGCGTCTTGCATTTACTCCTCATTTGTGCTTGCCGTATCTTTTTCAGGGACTGGGTCACCCCCATTTGTTGCCTGCAGAAGAACGGTAAGCATACACCCTTGTAGCCCCGCTGCACATCACGGGGACAGAGGGTTATCCCCTCTATCCCCGAGCAACCACGAAGCCAATCAGCGAAGGTCCAGCAGGACCGGCAAGCAACTGAACCGAATGCAGATCTCGTCCTCACTACGGCTCGGATCGGCAATACCCGCAAAACAGCTAAAAAGAAACCAATCAAAGCAAGGCGTCCCAGGACTAGGACCACGTCATAGGCACCCTCGAAAAGTCAGGTTAAAGGAAGGGAGAATCCCTGAACTTATCTCATTTTTGTTTTCAAATTAATTTCCCTTTCCGTTTTCCCCTCTGCATCTCGCAGACACAGGAAGCATCTCGCTGTCATCCGCATGGAGCTTGTGGAAGACGCCCGCGCAGCCCCGCTGTGCAGTTCAGGGGAGTCCCTCTTTCTTTTCCCTTTATTTAAATTTGTTTTTATTCTTGCTCGCTTTGATTAGCTTTAAGTCGAGTACGGTCGTCTAGCCCAATGGGGGGCAACCTTAGGTCCTCGTTAGAACGTTGCAAATAAGTCGTCCCCCACATTCTAGCAATCAAAACATCTAGCAATCAAAACATCTAGCAATCAAACATCTGGCCATCAAACATCCAGCAATCAAACATCTGGCCATCAAACATCCAGCAATCAAACATCTAGCCATCAAACATCCAGCAATCAAACATCTGGCCATCAAACATCCAGCAATCAAACATCTGGCCATCAAACCATCTAGCAATCAAACATCTGGCCATCAAACCATCTAGCAATCAAAGATCTGGCCATCAAACCATCTAGCAATCAAACATCCAGCAATCAAACATCTGGCCATCAAACCATCTAGCAATCAAACATCTGGCCATCAAACCATCTAGCAATCAAACATCCAGCAATCAAATGTCTAGCAATCAAACCATCCGGCAATCAAATCATCAATCAATCAAAAATCAAAAATCAATCAAAAATCCCTCTTTAGCCCGGCTCAAACAAAAGCATACTACTCTCATAAGCATTTTCATGCACAACATAGGTTAGGAATATTTAATCCCTCTGTTAACTCCAGCATCTATCCAAGTTACGTGCCATGTATGATATTACCTGTTTGCTCTTATATCCGCGGTTTGCTCCGACGTAAGCAGTCACAAACAAATCCCGGTAAGCATCTTTGAGCCGTCACGTCTTATCCTTCATGAGTGTAAGAGCCTGACTAGATACTAGTTGAGTTCGCATAATATCCAGGGTACATGCGCCATTAGACATGGGATAGCTATAAAATGACGTGGGACTTTTACGATTTTCTCCACTTTTTTCGTTTCTTCCCTCTTTCCACCATATATGTCATCACTCCCCCAAACCGTCAATATCAATCATACCCCGGGAGCCGAAGAGCAGTTTCAGCTAAAATTGCCAGCCGAAAGTAAAAGCACGCCAAGTTCAAGTTCACGACGAAGGAGACGGAAAAGGTCACCAGGAGATCGCTAAGGACTATCACCGAAGAAGCAGCAACGACGAAGGCCAAGGCCTCAAGACAGAAGGGGAAGAGATCAAGACAAAGGCTGTGCTTGCTCTGCTCTGTGGCATTTTCAAATCAAATCAAAAAGGGGAGGGGATATATATAAAAAAAAACAAAACAAAAAAAAAAAAGAAAAAAAGAAAAAAAGGGGGAAATGTGAGGAAAAAAAGAAAAAGAGAGGGGAAAAAAGGAAAAGAAAAGAAAAATGCTCAGAGGCCTTCGACGAATACAAACAATCGAAGAGCCAAAGCAATCACAGCTCGGGGACAACTCAATTCGAGAAAATCTCGAAGAAAACTTTCCCAGTGAACTCGAGTAGAAAGGCCCAAGGCCAACTCGAGAAATCTCAAAACATCCTTCCCTAGTAAAGTCAAGCAAAAGAGGCCCAAGGCCAACTCAAGAAACCTCAAAGCAGGCATCCCTAGTGAGAACCCGAGAGGAGAAAGGGGCCCCAGGCCAACTCAAGTAGTGAGTCGCCAAAGGAACAACGACGACACTCCCCAATGAAGACTCAAGAAAAGGCCCCCTCGCCGAACGAAGAGCACCCCCAGCAAGGATCCCTGAGCTCACGCACTCTGTCCAGAAAGCATCCCCAGCAAAAAGCGAGAGAGCTCGCACCCCTCGCTCTCATCAGGGCCAATCAAGAAAACATCACTCATCAAAAACCTTCCAACTCCCAAGCAAAGCAATCTTTTCCAAAACAAACTTCTTTCCGGACATTTCACGTCCTTTCATTCTTTTCCGTAAAAGTCCCATCGATTATTAGAACGCCCATGCATGTGCATCTTTATTCGAAGTCTATTCACTCGGATTGACATTGCGAACTATAAATTATGTATCATGTTAGTTGCATCTTTATGAGTGTAAAACACTTAGCCTTGTTTCAGAGCGTGAGTGCAAACACTAATATCAGGTGAGGACTACTTACGGCTGCAAATCGTGGGAAAGTCTTGTCCTTGGGGTCGTTACCTCCTGATAGCATGTATTTTATGCATGTTTTTCCTTCTATTTTTGCCTTGATTTAGGCCTTGATACTACTAATCCACTCGTGTTTCCATCTTTTTCACAGATCAAGGCCAAGAAGGAGAAATGTGCGAAAAGACATGCTTTCTGGGTGATTTTCAAGGTTCAAGACCATCGTCGAGACCAAGGACCAATTTCCTCATCGAGGCCTGTCATCGAGCCCTCGACGGATCAAGAGCCTTAAATCCACGTGTCCTCGCAGTTGTGCTTCCACGTGTCCCCTCGGACGTCCCCCAGAATATTCCCTCAGATGCGGATGTCTCCTAGAATATTCCCTCAGATGCTGGTCTCGCCCGAAAGGAATATTCCATAAAGATTCTTATCGAGACCCATTCCAGAACATCCCAGAACATTCCAGAACGTTCTAGAAGGTTCCCAAAGATGCTGATCTGCCCTCGACATGTCGTCGAGACCTCGACAATCTTATCAAGGCCTCGACAAGTGCAAAACGCCAAGTCGACGTGGCTCCACTCCAATCACTCCACGTGTCCTTCCTGGTGCATGTCAGATGTTCTGCGAGGATCCCGAGGAATATTCCCCTTTTGCCAGAGCGTGGGCACCTTGTGTATACTTCCCCTTAGCTGGAATTTTTGTCCCTTAGTGGGTGGCTGGTATATATATACAACCTTATGTGCTAGGGTTTAAAACACTTTACACTTTAGATATTTTTACTCTTAAACTAATTTCAGTAGCTTTCTTCTAGTTTAGTAGTTTTGGGGCTTGTTCCTTCCTCTTCTCTCCATAGTTGCTGGATCCAAGCTTTGTAACAAGCACCATTAATCAAGTTTTATCCTTAACTCTTCCTTTATCTTTTATTATGTTATTTCCATCTTTTATGTGTTTATCTCTTAACATGAGTGGCTAAAACCCACGTTCTTGGTAAAGGTGTATCGAGGGTTGCTTGGGTAGATTCGAGGCCTGATTGCTCTTAACATGTTCTCTTTGTTATATCTGGTTGCTTGTCATTTTAATTCCATTTTTGCTTAGGGTGATTCGAGGCCTGATCAACTTTTAATCTTCCCTTTGTGATTATTGTCGTGACTCTGCAGTGATAACTAGCGTGAGACTGTTGGGTAGGTGTAGACAACTAGATTAGTGTTCTCGGGTAGATCTGGGTTCATTAGTCTAGGGCACGCAGCTGGTTAGGGTCCTGTCGTGATCCTGACAAATCGAGGCATCGCTCCCTAGATGTGTCTTTCTTGTTCTTTATCGATGCTCTGATATTCTGTCCGCTTTGTGCTAGTGACAAGCTGAAGTGAAAAAGGCTGTCTTTTGATGACAAGATAGGTGGCTGAGAGGATATCAAAGGATCGAGGCCACCTTATTAACAGTGAAAACGGGGGGTGGCTCCTTACGAAAGAAAGCAGGGGGTCTACGTGAAAACATGACCCCTATAGCACGTCTGTAACGTTAGAACGGAAAATCTTTGCGCTGATGACAATCGAGCCCTCGACGCAACCCAAGAAAGCCCTTTACCAAGTTCCCTTCTCCTTGACTTATTATCTTTGCTTATTAATCTAATTGTTTATTTTGTGTTTTATTTTATCTCTGATCTTTATTATTATTGTTTACTCGTCGTGACCTCGATTGCCATTTTTAGTAGTTAGAATTGTTAGCTCTGATCACTCTCTTGGTTAACTTGATTAACCTATAAACCCCCCCCCCCCCCTTTTTGTTGTTGTGATTTTGTGCATTTTTACCTCTGTCATACAATCGAGGGCTTGATTTCAGTTCTCACAATCTCTGTGGATCGACCCTGTTACCGCTTTACACAAATTAGTTTGTGCATCTAGGCCTCAGGAAATATATTATTTTTGACCCGGTTCGACGGCGAGTCAAATTTTGGCGCCGTTGCCGGGGATTGTGACGAAACTGATTTTTCTCTTTTGTTTGCATGACCAGGAGATCTGCACCAGACCTACTACCCCTCGATCACGAGCTTACTCGAACTGAGAAAGGACTTCGAAGACAGGCCAAAGGACCATCTACCAGTCGTGGGGAAGCCTCACGTCCTGCCCTCGATAGTCATCGATCTCACTCGGATAATCACGGTATTCTATTTCATCAAGACCTCGACAACCCAGTTCTACACACTATGGAACACGATCCCCCTCCTCCAGGTCCCGATCACCCACCAAACATCCAAACCATCGATGACCTAAATGCTGCCCCTGAAACACCAAGCACCTGCATTGATTGGCCTACCGTTGCCTACGACTGGACACTCAAATCAGCAGTCATGCACCACCTTCCTCTTTTCCGTGGCATGGCCAAGGAAAACTCTCATCGACACCTCCACCAGCTCCACAATATCTGCGAGGCCATGAAGCCCACCAATGTCAGCATAGAGCAAGCTAAGCTCCGTGCCTTCATGTGGTCCCTCAAGGACGATGCCCTCGATTGGTTCTACGACCTCCCTCCTAAATCCATTCGATCGTGGCCAGAAATGTCCAAGGTTTTCACGGACAAGTATTATCCAGCGTCCATGGCCATGATCACTCGCAAGCAGTTGGTCTCGATTCTTCAGAAGGACACGGAGAACCTCGATGAGTATTATGAGCGCTTTAAGAAGATGCAGGCGTTATGCCCCTCCCACAACCTCACCGAGCATGCCTTGATCCAATATTTTTGTGAAGGTCTGCGAGCCCACGACAAGGCCCTGCTAAATGCCGCCGCAAATGGCTCTCTCACCCGCCTCACTCCTGCTGCTGCTAAGGCCACGATCGAGCTCATGGCAAAGAATGCAGTGCCCATGATTAGCAACAACAATCAAGATGCCCGCTCAGCAGCCATGGAAAATCAATTGGCCGCCATCACGGGCATGCTTCAAAACATGGCATCGGGACAGCCTATCCAAATGAAAGCTTGCCAAATTTGCCAATTCTCAGATCACGCCACCGATGCGTGCCCATTCATTCCTGAAGAGATCCAAGTAAATGCAGCGGGAGGGTATCATGTCCCATATGGCCAAAATTACAATCAGAATTGGAAACAGCCCAATCCCGGATGGGTGAACAACCATCAATCATCGGGGCCTCGACAACAGCAACAAAACCTCTATGGCAATCACCCTCCTCCTTTCAACATGCAGAACTTTATGCCCATGCCTAGCTACCACAACAATCAGTACCAACATCAACCCCCTCAAGGTCAGACCTTCACCGTACCACCGGTTGATGAAATAGATCATGAAAAGAAAATAGCTCATGAAAAAAAGGTAGCAGACCTCGAGAAGCAAGTGAGCATCATGATGGCTGAAATGAAAGAGTTGAAAAATCAAGGTAGATTTCCTGGGCAGACTGAGGCCAACCCAAAGCACAGTGTGTGTGCTATGACTCTTCGTAGCGGTCTCCAATTGCCTTCTCGCGAAAGTCGAGACCTCGATACCAACCCATCTAGCTCCTCTCTTCCAGGCCTCGACGATGAATCTGTCGAACCCTCGACCAAGAAGAAGCAAGTTCCTAAGCACAAGAAGGCTAAGATACCAGAATGTATGGAAGATCGCATCCGCTCTCCTAGAGGAATGGCCCCGCGTAATGATAAAAGTCCTCCTGAGTTTACCCAGGAGTATATTCACAAGATCCTTGAACCACCCTTCCCTCAAAGGCTGGTCAAGACCAAGAAGGAAAGTGAGGATCGTGAGATTTTTGACATGTTCAGCAAAGTCCAAGTCAATATTCCTTTGCTGCAGGCTATTAAAAATGTTCCTCGGTATGCTAAATTTTTGAAAACTTGGTGTGCTAACAAATGTAATATGATAGGTGTGAACAAGATTTGTGTAGGTGCGGACGTCTCGGCCTCGATCCAGCGAAATCTACCGCCCAAGTGCAAAGACAAAGGTATGTTCACCCTCCCCTACAAAATTGGTACTACTGATGTTGGTAGAGCTATGTGTGATTCAGGTGCAGGTATGAACGTCATGCCCTTGACGATATACAACAGTCTAGGCCTTGGACCCCTCAAGCCCACTGAGACCTCGATCCAACTAGCTGACAAATCCGTCATCCATCCCAAGGGGGTCGTTGAGGACGTCTTGATCCAAGTTGGCGATTTCATATACCCAGCCGACTTCTACGTGATTGACATGGAGAATGGGCATTCTGTCAAGGCCTCGGACATGCTCCTGGGCAGACCATTCCTTAAGACAGCAAGGGCCAAGATCGATGTCCATGACGCCTCGATTACTCTTGAGTTCGACGGCGAGACCATCAAGTTCAATATGCCTAACGCTATACATGACCCTATTGAGTTCTCTAGTGTTAATGTTGTTGATATCATTGATCCTATTGCTGAGAAAGTTTCTACACTTGCTGCTGATGATTCTCTACAGCTTGCCCTCGACAGGAGTATTCCGCCCACCATGCTGGACACCTTCACTTTGACACTTGTTACTTTAGAGCACTCAATTGTTGATGCTATTGACCCCATTGTTATACAAGTCTCCGATCTTAATGCTGACAACTCTGCACATCGTGCCCTCGACGGGAACATCACTACTAATGCACTGGCCCCTAAGTTGGAGTTGAAGAGCTTGCCCTCGCACCTCAAGTACGCCTACCTTGGCAAGCATGACACACTCCCGGTGATCATCTCTAGCAAGCTCGATCCTGCTGCAGAGCGCGATCTAATTTCCACACTCAAAGGATATCGCGAGGCCCTTGGATGGACGGCCGTCGAGGTCACGACACTCTTACCAGCCCTATGTGCTCCTCAACTAGCCCCGGTAACTTTCGTACCCACTCCTGATGTCCCCAAAGCCATGACACCAACCCTCGCCTCTACTGATACCGACACCATTTTGATAAGCGAGGGCAAGACACCTAATGCCAATCCAGCTCCATATCCTGCCATTGACACGATCAAGGGCAAGACGCCCTGTCACGATAAGTTGCTCTCTCGTAAGACCTTTGCAACTGGACAGAAAGTTTTACTCCATAATTCTCGGCTTAGGCTCTTTTGTAGAAAGTTGAAGCCTCGATGGACTGGCCCTTACCTCGTCAAGAAGGTGTATACCCATGGTGTAGTTGAGATTCAGAGTATAGGCACGGGCCTTATTTCCAAAATTCAAGACCACAGATTGGAGCTGTTCCATGAAGGTTTCCACCCCCTCATGGCAGAGCCACCAGACCCAAAGTAATCTGAGTATCCAACGTCGAGGCCTCGACGTTAACTGAGGCCACAATCGTGGAGATTTCCACGAGTCATCGAACTACCCTTCACTCTTCCCTCTATCTCTTTTTTTTTACTACATGTCTTCTTTTATTTTATTTAATCATTGCATGCCTTTTAAATATTTAATTATTGTATGTCTTTTTATTAATTACTGCATCCCTCCTCCATTTCGTTTTTCTTTTGCCGCCTCCCATGCCTTTATCTCTTTTATATTGCATTTCATCATTTCATCATTTAATTATTGCATGTCTTTTTTGATTTTTAATATTGCATGTGTCCGTTTTATTATTTAAGCATTGCATGTCTATTTATTATTTAAACATTGCATACCCTTTTTGTCGATTTTTAAATTTGTTTTCCCCCTTTTTTGTTTATTTTTCCCGCTTCCCCCTTTCCCCCTCTTTTTTTTTTTTTTTTTTTTTTTTTTGATTTTTTTTGTTTTGCAGGCTGGGATCCGCGTCCAACCAGGGCGCGCCACGTGGCAGCCGTCCTCCCTCATCCTATCCGAAATCCCAGCTCAGCCACTCCCCTTGCGCCACGTGTCGCGCAATCCGGCCGCCCAACCAGCGCGCGCCACGCGTCCTCCTTATCCGAACAAGCGCCTTATCCGAACTCCCAGGCCAGCCGCTCATCGCGTGCCACGTGTCGCGAAATCCGCGTCGGCCAACCAAGGCGTGCCACGCGTCCCCTTATCTAGTCAACGCGCAATCCCAGCGCGCCGTCTCCCCTTGCGCCACGTGTCCGCGCTATCCTTATCCGTTGCACCCAATCCAAGCGCAATCCGCGTCACCCTCGCCCAGCTCGCCACGCGGCAGCGCCCCACCCAACGCGTCATCCACCATCACCCTCTCCCAGCCCGCCACGCGTGTTCTCCCCCCTTGCGCCACGTCATCGCCATTTTCAGAAAATCAGCCCCTCCCCTTTTTCAGAAAATCAAAAAACGCCCCCATATTCTCTTCGTCATTTTCACCGACCCCCCCTCCCCCAAAAGACTAAAATAACACTTTTCCTATCCCTTTCAACCAACATCATCTTCTCCAACCATCATCTTCTCAAACCCCACCACCCATTCCGGCCATGGTGAAGCAAGTGGCCCACAAGCGCCCCTCAGGAGCGCGCCCGCCGGCCATACACCACTCACCGGAGCCCTCTGATTCTTCATCCTCTCAACCCGCCCCCACCACCGAAAAAACCATTAAACCACCACCAAACCAGAGCCGAAAAAGATGAAGGGCGAGCAAGCCTAAAAAAAAAAAAACTCTTAAGGAGCTCACGGTGGATGAGGTTTTGGGAGAGACTCTGGTGTCCGATGAAGAAGCTCTCCAAGAGCAGCAAGTGCAAGATTCCGGCAGTCCAAAAATTTAGGCCTTGGCAGTAGAAGTGGCCCGACGCAACCTCCCTCCCTCTTGATTCCCCCCCCTAACAAAAATAATTTATTTTTCATTTCTGTCTATATACTCTTCTCCTTTTTATTCCGTTTGAACTCCTTTTAATTTCTATGTGTGTGCCCCCTTCTCGCATTGAGGACAATGCGAAGCCTAAGTGTGGGGAGGGTTGTAATTGTGACTGCTTGACTGCATGTTTTATTTTTTGCTTCTTGCATGTTTGCTTATTTTGTGAAATATTTGCGGATTTTTACTCTAGATTTTCTCTAAGTTTTTGCATGACCTCGCTGCCCTGTTTTGAAACCCCATTTGCATGAGCACATGTCTTGAGCACTGATTTTGCATGATTAAACTAATCTTTTGAAGCATGTTGTCTGCCTGTTGCCCCTTATATCTACATCGAGGCCTGGACGCTAGTAGTCACATTTAGCACCTTGTGAGCACATTGAGCATCCATGCCATATCTTTTTCATGAGTGAATGCATAGCTAGGCACTTGCTAGGTTTGCATGACATCCCTGGGTGTAGGCACCATTAGACTTGGGAAAGCAGCGATATGACAAAAGCCTTTGCATCATTTTATTTTCTCTTTATTTCTCTCTTTGTTTTCTTTTCCTCCATCATGACCTCGACATCCTTTGTTCTCTTCTAACCATTTGAGCCATTTTCTTGATCTTTCCTTAGCAGGTGAGTAGCACTTTTCAAAAGAACAGCAAGGGCTAGGTGCGAAAGATCAAGTGGGGGAGAGACCAAGATCGAGGGCAAACCAGTAAATCGAGACTGCTTCCTCTCCACGGCAAAACACAAGTGTGGGGAAGCAGAATCAAAATATCAAGCCCTCAACCCTAATCAAGGTCAAATCATTGAGACCTCGACGCTGATCACTCAAAGCAAGAAAGAGGCAAGGGTCCCCAGCTGCAGCCCCTAAAGTGTATAATGGCAAGCTAAATTTTCAAGGTCTGTGTCTGCAAAAAAAAAAAAAAAAAACAAAAAAAAAAAGAAAAAAAGAGAAAAACAAAAACAAAAAAAATATTCAAATAAAAGCAGACCACACACAAAAGCAGCCAATATCACAAGTATGGAGCCCTCGACACAGAATGCAGATCGAGACCTCCCCCACTAAAGAATGAAGAAATTATCATCAAGCCCTCGTTGTTGCATCCTCTCCAGCAAGTGCTTACTCACCGCCTCTCCTTTTTCCGGCCAAGGAATCCCTCAAACCAGTTGGTTATCTCTTCTCCATCTTCTTTTTGTTTCTTTTCCTTTTCCTTTTATTTTCTCTTTTGCCATATCTCTTCTCCATTTCTCTAAACCCAACTCTTCTTCATTTCTCCTCCTCTCTTTTTCATGATGCAAAGTTACTTTTTGATTGTTAGATTGCCCAAGCATGTGGATTAATGTACTCGGATTGATATGCAAACTCTGTTTTGTGCTATGTTATTTGCATTTTGAGTGACTAAACACATAACCTTGTTTGTGAGTGAGAGCGCAAACACATATCTAGTGAGGATTGCTTGTGGCCAGACTTGATGTGGAAAAGTTCTACCTTTGGGGTCGTTATCCCTCTGGATTAATGCAGGTGTGCATCTAGGCAGGAAGCATCTTATCGAGACCTCGACAATTGATTGGTTTGATCATTCCAGTGCTTTGGTCGATTGTGTTTATGTTTTGGGGCTGTTTTAAATTTTCTGAATGCTCGAGGGCGAGCATTGGGCAGTGTGGGGATATTTGATAGCATGTATTTTATGCATGTTTTTCCTTCTATTTTTGCCTTGATTTAGGCCTTGATACTACTAATCCACTCGTGTTTCCATCTTTTTCACAGATCAAGGCCAAGAAGGAGAAATGTGCGAAAAGACATGCTTTCTGGGTGATTTTCAAGGTTCAAGACCATCGTCGAGACCAAGGACCAATTTCCTCATCGAGGCCTGTCATCGAGCCCTCGACGGATCAAGAGCCTTAAATCCACGTGTCCTCGCAGTTGTGCTTCCACGTGTCCCTTCGGACGTCCCCCAGAATATTCCCTCAGATGCTGGTCTCGCCCGAAAGGAATATTCCATAAAGATTCTTATCGAGACCCATTCCAGAACATCCCAGAACATTCCAGAACGTTCTAGAAGGTTCCCAAAGATGCTGATCTGCCCTCGACATGTCGTCGAGACCTCGACAATCTTATCAAGGCCTCGACAAGTGCAAAACGCCAAGTCGACGTGACTCCACTCCAATCACTCCACGTGTCCTTCCTGGTGCATGTCAGATGTTCTGCGAGGATCCCGAGGAATATTCCCCTTTTGCCAGAGCGTGGGCACCTTGTGTATACTTCCCCTTAGCTGGAATTTTTGTCCCTTAGTGGGTGGCTGGTATATATATACAACCTTATGTGCTAGGGTTTAAAACACTTTACACTTTAGATATTTTTACTCTTAAACTAATTTCAGTAGCTTTCTTCTAGTTTAGTAGTTTTGGGGCTTGTTCCTTCCTCTTCTCTCCATAGTTGCTGGATCCAAGCTTTGTAACAAGCACCATTAATCAAGTTTTATCCTTAACTCTTCCTTTATCTTTTATTATGTTATTTCCATCTTTTATGTGTTTATCTCTTAACATGAGTGGCTAAAACCCACGTTCTTGGTAAAGGTGTATCGAGGGTTGCTTGGGTAGATTCGAGGCCTGATTGCTCTTAACATGTTCTCTTTGTTATATCTGGTTGCTTGTCATTTTAATTCCATTTTTGCTTAGGGTGATTCGAGGCCTGATCAACTTTTAATCTTCCCTTTGTGATTATTGTCGTGACTCTGCAGTGATAACTAGCGTGAGACTATTGGGTAGGTGTAGACAACTAGATTAGTGTTCTCGGGTAGATCTGGGTTCATTAGTCTAGGGCACGCAGCTGGTTAGGGTCCTGTCGTGATCCTGACAAATCGAGGCATCGCTCGCTAGATGTGTCTTTCTTGTTCTTTATCGATGCTCTGATATTCTGTCCGCTTTGTGCTAGTGACAAGCTGAAGTGAAAAAGGCTGTCTTTTGATGACAAGATAGGTGGCTGAGAGGATATCAAAGGATCGAGGCCACCTTATTAACAGTGAAAACGGGGGGTGGCTCCTTACGAAAGAAAGCAGGGGGTCTACGTGAAAACATGACCCCTATAGCACGTCTGTAACGTTAGAACGGAAAATCTTTGCGCTGATGACAATCGAGCCCTCGACGCAACCCAAGAAAGCCCTTTACCAAGTTCCCTTCTCCTTGACTTATTATCTTTGCTTATTTATCTAATTGTTTATTTTGTGTTTTATTTTATCTCTGATCTTTATTATTATTGTTTACTCGTCGTGACCTCGATTGCCATTTTTAGTAGTTAGAATTGTTAGCTCTGATCACTCTCTTGGTTAACTTGATTAACCTATAAACCCCCCCCCCCCCCCCCCCCCCCCCCCCCCCCCCCCCCCCCCCCCCTTTTTTTGTTGTTGTGATTTTGTGCATTTTTACCTCTGTCATACAATCGAGGGCTTGATTTCAGTTCTCACAATCTCTGTGGATCGACCCTGTTACCGCTTTACACAAATTAGTTTGTGCATCTAGGCCTCAGGAAATATATTATTTTTGACCCGGTTCGACGGCGAGTCACCTCCTGAGCAGGACGCAGACGCATTCTAGGTTCGTATCAAGGCCGCTGGCAATAGCTTTCTTCTCCTCCCAGAGTGACATCATAGTTTAGTCTTTAGCATTAGCATCTTCTCCTCCCAGAGTGACATCATAGTTTAGTCTTTAGCATTAGCATCTCCTCCTCCCAGAGCGACAGCATTAGCATCTCCTCCTCCCAGAGCGACAGCATTTAGCATTCCCCTCCTCCCAGAGCGACAGCATTTAGCATTCTTCTCCTCCCAGAGCGACAGCATTTAGCATTCCCCTCCTCCTAGAGCGACAGCATTTAGCATTCTTCTCCTCCCAGAGCGACAGCATTTAGCATTCTTCTCCTCCCAGAGCGACCTTAGTTTAAATTCCGCATCTCGCGCCTTCTCCTACGGGAATCGGCGTTGTTTAAGTTTTCAGCATTAGCATTCTTCTCCTCCCAGAGCGACCTTAGTTTAATTTCCGCATCTCGCGCCTTCTCCTACGGGAATCGGCGTTGTTTACCTTTTTCAACCTCAGCATTTCTCCTCCTCCTAGAGTGACAGCATTTAGTTTCCAGCGTAGCATTTCTCCTCCTCCCAGAGTGACAGCATTTAATTTCCAGCATAGCATTTCTTCTCCTCCCAGAGTGATAGCATAGCGTAGTTCTACCTTTGTCAACCTTAGCATTTCTTCCCCTCCCAGAGCAACATCATTCACACAATTCTACATTTCTGCATAAGCATTTTCCTCCTCCTAGAGTGACGCCACTAGGACAAATCATTCATACTTCTGCGAATCGCGCATTATCTTCCGAAGCAACATCAGTCACATGTCAAGTGATCATCCCCCCCAGTGGAGCTGTCGTTTGCATTTTCGTAAAATTACTTTCCGTCCCCTGTAGAGTAGTTGTCATTTACATTTCCTGCAACTTATGTTTCTCTCGATATCCGAATAGATCTAAATTTATATATATCTTTGCAGGATCAACAACCTATCTCCCCCCAGAGCGACAACAATCTCCTCCTCCCAGAGTGACGTCAAGTAAGCACCTTTTATCCCCAGTGACAGCATCAATCAATTTCCTCCTCCCAGAGCGACATCAATCAACTACCTCCTCCCACAGCGACATCATCACTGTAAGTTTGAGGTAAGACATGCCGTGTCGCCAAAATTCGGATATCTAGGGGCAACTGTCTTTACTGCTTATCAAATATTTCGATAAGACAGTAAAGAGGGGGCAACCGTTGATACCCGAATTTTGACGCCATTTTTACTTAATTTTAGCATTTCTGTCATTTATTTAATTTACCATCATTTTTACTTAATTTACAGTCATCTGTAGTTAGTTTACTATCGCTAGCATTTTTAGGGTTTTCCTCGCATTTTAGCAACATCGTTAGCTTCGTCAGCTTTCGAAAATCGCGCTTTTAATTTTTCATCAAGTATTTTCGTCATTATTATCATTAGTATTTTTAGCCTTAAAACTCACATTTTTACTATCCGGCAGTCGTTTGCGAGTCGTTTCTTCGTTTTAGGTCATTTCATGATTTTTAGGATTTTTAATATTTTAGCACATTTTTTTAGTATTTTTATTTTTTATTATTATTTACGGTCGAGCTTTTATTGGACCCGAGTAAGTTCGCTCGGACAACAGCTTGACTTCAAAATGTTTTCCATCAACTAGTTGCTAGATTTTTTTTCTGCTCGCAATGGTCTACAGCGTTTCGCGCAATCTTTGGTGTAACGCTTTATTTTTTACGTTCCCGCGTTCCGCGTCTTTGAACGAGGAAATAAACTCGTTAAACGGAAAATTTTCATGATTCACTGTAGACGGCTAAAACCGTCATATTTTTCTCTACGCGCCAGTACCTTCGGCTCAAAAAGTCAGTAAGTTTGCCCGCGAGTCTCGGCTCGAGGCCATTTAAATGAGACTTAATGGCCTTTGATCTCAACCGTTGATCTGGTCAACCAAGGAAAGTCAACCAGATCAACGGTTGACAATTTAATGTGCATAATGCACATGCACAGTGGCGATCAGCACGCAGCGGAGCAGCCCACGCCCAAGCCAACTGCTCCGCCATCATCATGGCTATCCCGTAGCCTTGCCACCACGATGTCCGGCCACCACGCGCAACTCCCTCCGCCACTCTCCCACGCGTCTTTCGGCTATAAATAGTCGTCTGTTCCTTCGTCAAAGGGGCCGAATTTTTCACCCAAAAAAAAAACCACACTTCTCCCTCTCTATTTTCCGGTCCAATTCACGAGCATTTGAGCCCTTCCTTGCGCAATCCTTTCCTCTCGAGACAAACCACGGTAAGCTTCTCTCTCTAGTTTTTGTTCTTGACTTCGATGACCATTTAACTGCTCAAACGTGTTCTAATTGCTTGAGTTTCAACCTAATTTCACCATGCTAACATTCGTTTGAATTATCGTGGCTTAGTTTAATTGTTTCGTTAATAAACGTAAAAATGCATCTTTCGGTTTTCTCCAAAAAACGTCACTATTTTGGGCCCGTTTTACTGCTGTAATTGAGTTTCTGTATTGAGGGAGGGGAGACGGTCAGTTTGGGCTAAGAACCAGGCGAATCGGACGCCTGGTTCGTGACCTCCGTCGCCGGCAGTGGCGCCGGCGACGTGAGGAAGAAGATGAAGCAATACGGGCCTCATGGCCCTTCGGGTGAGAGGGAAGAAAGGTGATGGGCTTGGCCCATCACCACTTAAATGAATTACCTTTGGGCCAGGAACAATTCCTGGCCCATTTCTTTCAAATTTCCAAGTCAAGCCCAGCCCATTTGCATTTTTCCGGGTTTTCGAGTCGCCATTTTTTTCATAAGATGCTCGCATGTTTCATATATTTATTTTTTATGTTACGTGTTATTTTTCGTATGTTTTATACATGAATTATTTAATTCACTTTTTTCGTAAAATATCTCATATGTTTAATTTTTAACAAGTTGTTTCTTGAATTGCTTTTATACGTGAATTGCTCATTCTTTATCGTGATATTTATTGTCATGTTATCTAACCTCAGTCATTTATATCTAACCGTTTAAGTTAAATTTATTATACCGCCTATATGGTCGGTCGCATTTTAATTTTCGTAAATATTCAACTGCTTTAATTTTTCGCACACTGCTGGAAATCCTTCCGCAACTTATCAACTGTTTAATTTTCCGCACTCTACTCTTCCGCACTTTAATTTTCTGCAATTTACTTTCGGCAATTTAAATTCAATACCGCCTACATGGTCGGTCGCACTTATCAACTGTTTAATTTTCCGCACTTTAATTTTCCGCAATTTACTTTCGGCAATTTAAATTCAATACCGCCTACATGGTCGGTCGCACTTATCAACTGTTTAATTTTCCGCACTTTAAATTCCAGCAATTTACTTTCAGTAATTTAAATTCAATACCGCCTACATGGTCGGTCGCATTTTAATTTTCGTAAACATTCAACTGCTTTAATTTTTCGCACACTGTTGGAAATCCTTCCGCAAATTATCAACTGTTTACTTTTCCGCACTTTACTTTTCCACACTTTAAATTTCAGCAATTTACTTTCAGCAATTTAAATTCAATACCGCCTACATGGTCGGTCGCAATATCAACTGTTTATTTTCTGCAATATCAACTGCTTTAAGTTTTCGCAAAACTGCTGGAAATCCTTCCGCAAATTATCAACTGTTTACTTTTCCGCACTTTACTTTCCCGCACTTTAAATTTCAGCAATTTACTTTCAGCAATTTAAATTCAATACCGCCTACATGGTCGGTCGCAATATCAACTGTTTATTTTCCGCAAATATCCAACTGTTTATTCCCTGCATTATCAACCTGTTTTATTTTCTGCAAATCATTAAACTTTTTTTCTTCCCTGTAAATCGCCAATAGCATTTAATTTTTCTGCACTTATCAAAACAGCATTTCATTTTCGTATGCGTAAAATCCATCATTTTTCGCATGCAATCAACCCAGCATTTAAATTCTCGTATGCGTAAAATCAATCATTTTTCGCATGCAATTAACCCAGCATTTAAATTCTCGTATGCGTAAAATCAATCATTTTTCGCATGCAATCAACCCAGCATTTAAATTCTCGTATGCGTAAAATCACTCATTTTTCGCATGCAATCAACCTAGCATTTAAATTCTCGTATGCGTAAAATCAATCATTTTTCGCATGCAATCAACACAGCATTTAAATTCTCGTGTGCTTAAAATCAATCATTTTTCGCATGCAATCAACTCAGCATTTAAATCTCGTATGCGTAAAATCCATCATTTTTCGCATACAATCAACTGTTATCATTTTATCAAACTCAGCATCTCACTTTCGTATGCGTAGAATCCATCATTTTACGTGTGCAATCGACTGTCATTTAAATTTTCGCACTCATAGAATTGCCTAGTTATTTCTCAAGCCATCACTAACACTCTCGTTTTGTAGGTTAATTTCAAGCTTCGCTCGAAAGTACGCCTCACAAGTCCCTTTTATTTATTCGATGCTTTTCGCAAATATCAACTGCATGCATGATATATAGAACTGCTAGAATTAAAATCAACCCACATGAACAACGTGTTTAAAGAGTTGCTTAAAATGCCATGTTCATATGATTTTAAATTCTCGCTTGTATTGACTGCATATACATGGGGATTTTTGATCCCACATCAGTTTTCCACTATTAAAATCAATCATTTAAATCTGTACTCTGTTAGCAATCCATGTTAGGATCACGTAGTAATTAGGTTAATCATGCATGGCCCGATGATGAAATAAGAGGGCGCTCATTCAGTCTTACGGAAAATTCAGTCCCATCACGATCATAAAAAAGACTAAAGTGACGATTCCTCTGAGGGCCCCCTTTTTCAAAACGCATTTTATAAAACACCTTTTTAAACACCTCTCTCATCAACCGGTAACCGTTTTCGGATGTGACTCGGGTGCCTAACACCTTCCCGAGACCATAATACGACCCCGAACCTTTGTCTGGGGTCCGGACCCCTTTTTTGTGCCTTTAGTTTTTTTATTTATTATATTTCCTATGCCATGACGATTAGGGTTCCCTAAGCCTAGCAACCAAATTAGGGTGGCGACTTCATTGCATGCTGCTAGGCGTCCCTTTTACGCCGAGCATCTGAAGGTCTCAAATTTCGTTGCACACTCGCGAATTTTTAATTTTCGGGGCGCGACAGGGCCTATAAGGCCTTGCCTTTGCTGGACATCCCCAAACCTTTACGTGTTTTAAGACAGGCTTTCGGCCAGTCTATAACTCATATGGGGTTTTGTTAGTCATTTTAGTTGGTATCCTATTGAGAATGTAGACTGCAGTTCTTAAGGCATCTCCCCAGAGTGATGTAGGTAAGGTAGTATTGGCAACCATACTCTTTACCATATCTTTAAGGGCACGGTTCCTCCTTTCTGATACACCATTCATGGTCGGAGACCCCGGTATGGTGTACTGTGGAACTATCCTACACTCATCGAGAAATTGGGCAAATGGCCCAAGACGCTGTTCACCTGATCCATCATATCGACCGTAGTACTCACCACCATGATCCGATCTGATGACCTTAATAGCCTTTCCGAGTTGATTTTCAACTTTAGCCTTAAAAGACTTGAAAGCGTCCAATGCCTCAGACTTTTCCTTTAAAAGGTATAGGTATCCGTATAGAGAGAAATCATCTATAAAACTGATAAAGTATCGTTGACCATTCCAGGATGCCGTAGGGAATAGACCACAAATGTCTGTATGTACCAGTTTTAGAGTTTCCGAACTTCTCTCGGCCTCAAATCGTCATTTGTTAGTTGTTTTGCCCTTTATGCACTCGATGCAAACTTGCTGGTCTGTACGATCGAGTTCACAAGTCGGTCTATTTTCCTTGCGGAGATATGACCTAACCATCTGTGCCATAACCTGAATGAATCCTCAGTTGGCAATTTACGCTTAATCCCTCTGGACTCGCTAGCATAACATTCATTATTGTTGTCAACCGAATGCAATAAATACAAGTTATGCTCTGCAATACTGCAAAGAAACACTTATGTGTTTAGTGGTTCCTGTATCTAACCACCAAGTGTTCTTAGCCACAGAAACAAGAAGGGATTCTGTACTAACAAGAGACAATGACATACCTTTCTTTTCACGCCAAGCCATATACTTAGCGCAGTCCTTCTTTAAGTGGCCTGCTTTCTTGCAGAAGAAACATTGTGGTCCCTTATGCTCAGTATCTGAGCCCTCATGCTTCTTCTGAGAACCAAACCCTACAGTCTCTTTGCCTTTCCTCTTCTTAAAACTGGAAGAAGAGGTTGTAGCTAGATGAGCACTATCCAGTTGAGAGTGTCTCAACCTTTCCTGTTCCTGAACTAGATGAACAGTCAACTAATCAATTGTCCACTTATTTTCCTGACAATTGTTGGAAGTGAAGCCAGCACACGATGTACCAGATAGTCATCTGGTAACTCAACTTTAAGTGCCTTCAGCTTCTCAGCTAGGTTGATGATCTCCTGGACATACTCCCGTATGTCGCTATCCCCACTGTACTTTATGGTCGAAAATTTGCGAATAGTATCGCTAATTTCGGCCTTCTCTGTATAGGTATAGCGACGAGCCAAGATCTCTAGGATCTTGCTAGCACTAACTTCCTTATCCAGTGTGCTCCGCATGGATATAGGGACAACACTGAGTATGACCAAACGGCAAGCTCTGTTCGATTGCTGCCAGTCCTCAAAAGCCTGGAGTTCCTTATCATAACTTTCGAGGGCTGGTTCCTCAGGGCAATCCTTATAGAGTGCCAGATCCTTATTCATACAGCACAGTGTTGTCTCTACCTTTCTCTTCCATAACTCGAAGTTACTGGAAGATAATAGTGGTACACTGTTCAAATTGGCAGATACCGAGCTTGTTGAGTTCATGTCTGAAAGAACACAACACTTAATCAGCTCACTTTAATAAAACTTTATGAAAGCAATAAACTTAAAAAATAACACATTGAATAAATCAAAAGATTAATTATATGACATTGTGTTTAGTCTTTGGACTAAAAGCACAACTCACAGTTAATTAATCTGTCATAGTGTGAATTTTATAGCTTGATTTTGCCAAATATTTAACCTTCCTTTTGGCCGATCAAATACTCGCAATAAATCTCTTGATAGCTATAAAACTTGAAATTCATCACTATCGTATTTATAATTTCTGCCAAACAGTCATCTTCCTTTGGGCCGACAACTAACCGCATGAAATTATGAATACCACACTTGAAATATCCAACACGGTAATGTCCGTAGCAGAGGTCACTTTTGTGACTTTACCACTTCCATTAATCGAGTAAGACAAACAAGCTAAGCTTAAAAGCTTCCTTAGTGTTATTCTGCTTTGCTTTATAAATCAATTATTTGAACCCGACAAACAACTTTAAAGCTTATGATGTTCATGTTCAAATAATCGAAGCAACTTTAAGTCCGGCAACCCGAATCAGTACTTAGAATCGCAAAAGTAATTAAACTCTTGCACTGCAATTAAATTAATTTGGCAAATCTCAAATTAATTGTGCAAATCCTGATCAATTAATTCATTGCCAAATTCCGGGATTAATTTAATTGCAACCCAAAACCCGGAGTTACTCCTGGAAATCACCAAGTCCGGAATGGAAATCCGGAATACAATATAAAGGCAGGAAAGCCGGAATTACAATTCCGGAATCAATTAAATGCACAACCCATGCAATACCGGATTTAGTGATTCCGGAATCACAAAAGTCAAAGTCACCAAATTCTTGACTATTTCATCACTGCAATTCCGGAATTACACCTCATTTCCATTCCCAAATCATCATGCCCGGAATCCAAAATTTACCCCGGAATTACAACACGGCAATTGCAAAAAAACCAGAATTATAAAACCGGAATTACCAAATCCGGAATCACATATAATTGAGCAATTAAGCACTTAATTAATTCCGGAATTAAACAATCAAAAGCCGGAATTGATTTCAGCATGAATTATTCCCATAACCGCACTGATGATTAAATTGCGATTACAATTCCATGGAATTAAAACAGTGCACGAAGCATAAGTACTAAATCCGGGATCAAGCCACCAAATCAGGTACGCTTCCACAAGCCACCACAATCAAGCAATAGCAATATCCGGAATCAATTAATCCATCAGCAAGGATTCAATAGAGATTCAATTAAGCAACATCAATTAATTGCAATCCCAAACGGGATTCTTAATTAAATTGCAATTCCAATTGCAATTCCGATTGTAGCAATTTCAATTTCATAAACCCTAATAATCAAATTCCCAAAATTTCCAATTGATTTCAAAATTGCTTGATGAAATCAATCAATCATGCATCATAAAATTGCAATCCATGCATAATCTATATTGATTGGCTCCGCTACCAATTGTTAGAACCAAAATATGTTCGCTATTGTTCTTAACCTTATGAACAACAATATAGGAACAAATCAATTCGATTAATACATGAATCAAATAACGGAATGCGGAAGCGTACCTGATGATGATGTCATGATCTTGAAAAATCCGAAAACAAAGGTCTTCTGGTGGATTGTTGCCTTAGGGCTGAATGGGGAGCTGTCGTTCTCTATTTTCAACGTACGTTTGTTTTCTGAGAAAACCCTTTTTTTTTCTTAAGCGTTAAAAACAGAACAACCTTATCTTATATATGGCAACTTCCACCAGGGACCAAATCCCAATTATATTTAACTTATGTTAATTACAAATTGACCCATCAACAATTGTAATTAACCTGGGATTCTGCACAAATACTGAATGTGCCCCCCACACTGTATTAATTAGACGATTGGACCCCTTAACTTTAATAGATCATCAATTTGGTCCAATTAACCTAATGTTAACAATATATTATCTGACGGTACACACATAACATATGCGTCCATATGTCCCAACGTGTATGAATGGTACTAACGCATTAGTCTCGTTGTCCAAATTCCAACAGTGAATTGTTTTGATTGATTGAAATGATCTTCAAGGTCATTAGTTTGTTAAATTTTTTTTAATTCAAATATTGTTATATAAATTACATTAAAATTATAAATACATAAGATTTGTCTTTATTTTTAATGATATCTTTGATCCTTCTGCTGAGAAACTTTGTTTAGTCTGGTCTTTCTGGTCTAATCGTGACTAATTTAGAAATATATTTAAAAATAATACAAAATTTAATTAAAGTAAAAAAAATTAAAATAATAATGAAAAATTAAAAGATGTACCAAAAAAGCATAAAAATTAAAAGTGCAATAAATTTTTGGAACTTAAAAAAAATTGAAAATTTTCTAGAAATTTGAAAAAATATTACATAATTAAATTGAAAAGGAAATTATAACAAAAAAATCATAAGAAAATAAGAAAAATATTTTTAAAAAGTGACTAAAGTTGTGAATGATATTAAAAATAATTGAAATTTACAATTTTGGATAATTTTAAAATATGAAAGAAATCAAAAAAATAAAATTTTAAATAGTGATTCACTTTTTTTTTTTTTATAGAATTTCAAACAATTCAAACAAAATAATTATGGAACTAATCCTTTCAAAAATTTCTGGAAGTAAAATAGAAAAAACAAAACTTAGAACCTAGTAGGCGTGGTCATTCCGTATGGTTTGATAAGTTTTAATAGATACCAATTACCAATTACTGAACATAAATAATATATACATAATAAATACTGAACTGAAATTCCTGCAATAAATTTACTTTAATATTCGATTATCCGAATAAACTAAAATTCTAACACTTTAAATAAATAGACAACAAGTCTACAAATAATACAAAAGTCTAGGTTCGATTACAAAGAAACACTTTGGAACAATTACCATGCAGTGCGTGCTACACATATTAAAAAAACCAATAGCATTATAAATATGCAGCAGATATCTCATGGCTGTAGAAATATTATACATACTTATTAACATAAAATATATTTTGTTATACTCAGCATCGCCAAATCATGAGTGGACTGTACCGTTCCTTACCTGAAAAAATTTCAATTCGGTTCGATATTAGTGTGCACCGTGATAAATTAATATGTAATTTAATATTCCGAATGAGGGAAATTTTGGTATGAAAAATCATTTTTATTTTCTTTTTCAATTTTTTCGTGACTAAAAAACATTGTACCACTATTTTAAAAACTGTACTATTTTTTATTTTTTATATTTTTTAAAAAATATTTTTTGATTTTAAACTCACTTGTTAAAAATATTTTTCAAATTTTATTATAATTTATTTTGTTTTTTTAATAAACTATTTTTAAATTTAATAGCATTATTTACTAAGATTTACTTGAAATTTTCTTTTTTTTTACGGTCCAGAAATTTATTTTATTGTTTAAAATTTTGGTGCATTTTTTGGTATATTTTGAATTTTATTTTCCGTTTTCATTTAATCTTATATTATTTATAAATTTTTTTCTAGACTTTCCCTTTTTTTACATATTCTAATTTTTTGGATTTTTTTTAAAGTTTTTGTAATTTTTTTTAAAAATTTTATGTGGCATGTTATGTTAGCAGCCACCGACATGTCATCACTATTAGCCGGTAGCAATTTTCTCAGGAACCAAATTTGTTACGGTTTGACCAGAGAGATATGATTAAAGAAACTTTTGTAGCACAAAGAATAAAAATGTCATTAAACCCACAATAGGAAGTTTCAACGGTAGTTTCTGGTGAAAACATTTAGACAGACATCTCGGTCGAAAAAAATACGACGCTCATGTGCGGCGCCAAACCATTTTCGACTGAACTCAGTCGGAACATTTATGCTTTCAAAAAAGTCAGGTTTCCTAGTTTTTCACCTCTTTTTCCGCTGAAACCTTTTGCTGCCATAACTTATCTCCTTACGTTTCTATAAAGGCGACCATCAAAAATCTCCTGACCATTTACGACGTACTTTTTCGTCGGAAACATGAAAGTATAATTGTTGTTATATTATTTAGTATTTTTTTAATATTAATTATTTAGTATTAATAATAAATATAAAAATTAATATTTAATAATAATAATAGTAATATTAGTAATATATAATACTTACACTAATAACATTAAGATTTATTATTAAAAATCTAGAAGTTAAACATTTACGGTGCATAATATATCTACTTAAATGCTAGAAAACTAAAAACTAAAAACTAATTAATTAACTATACTAAATATGTCCAACAAAAAATATATCACCTAAAATTTTACTCACTTTCTGATCATAAGGAGGATCCTCAAATGGAGGAGGAACAACGTTATCAGAAGGTAGTTGTTGGACTGCCCTCTGCCTCTTTAACTCGGCCAATATAATCCTCAACTCGGTCTGCACATCAAAAGGTTGTTGCGCCTTGTGCCTCTCCAACTCAGCCCGCAACATACTCATCTCAGCCTGCATCTCATCCTGCATTTGTATCACGCTCTCCCGCATTTTGAAAATTTTAGCTTCATACTGACTATTGGCTTCTTGAATCCCATACTCCACTTGTTCTTTAACATGTCGGTTAACCTCTTCCAGAGTAGGTATCCAACTAGAAGAAGAGCCTGGTCCTTTTGATTTAAAGAAGAAAGTATAAACATTAGACTAACAATTCATAAAACAATATTATAAACTATATGACGGTATTAAAACACACCTGACGAATATGTGCTTCGGCCAGTGTTATAAAAACGTGAAGCTGACAAATGAGCACCTATGCCAACCACCCGATTTCTAGTGGGTTGGCCAAATGAATCTCGATGCAAAACGGGGTCGTATAAGTTTTTTCAACTACATCTGAATACTAAGCTGCATAACGCTCCTTATACACTTTCTAAAAATAGACACAATTAGTTAAGAATTGCATGACAATATTAGTATAAATTATTGCAATGGAAAAATTAAAATATAAACATAAAATGCATCTTAACAAATAGAAACATTAATCAAATTGCAATATTACTTACAATGCTAGCTTCACTTCTATGGTTGACATATTTCTTGTCAGGGTGTTTCTTCAAAATATGGGTGTGGTCATAAACCGTGTCAAAAAGAACTGGAGCACCCTGAAACTCCTTCATATTTTTCTCCTACAATATTTCATATAGTGCATTCATTAGGAAAAAATTAATTAGATCTAGTAAAGCAACTAAAGTCATTAAATGAATGAAAAAAAAGATAGAAGTACAACGCATTACCATGTGCTCTGCAGTCTTTCCGAAGTGTCGGCTACCTTCCGTGTGAGTGCCAAAGGCCTTTTCTTCTCCCTCCGCACCACTCCATCAATTCTTCTTATTCCGTTAAGATATCGCTTGAAACTCCAGGGTCAGCTAATAATCGCACAAGTTACCCCACAACTCTTGTGACACAGCCTTTAGACCTTTGTGTTTCTTCGCCTCCTGAAATGATCCATACTTTTTCAAGGCCCTTCGTCGCCAATTATAAAGCATATATGCAAACCGACTTGTAAAGACCTTCCTCCATAAGTGTTTTACCTCATCTATAATAGATGGGTCCCACTGAAATCTTGTCTGTAATACAAAAAATTATTAGTGACAATTAACATTAAGTAATTACAATTGTTATATAATAGGGATGGCAAAAAATAGAGTAACTATGGGTCTCCACCTTATTTGAAACCGGAAATTACTCTATTTGCAAGTATTCTAATTATTAGGGTAGGGTATGGGCATGAATATTTAATTATCCTATTGATTAGGGCAGGGTATGAGCATCGACCTTCAAAACCTATTATTACCCTCATCCTACTTATTTTTATATATTTAAATAATATTTTTTATGCATATTAAAATTTTAAATAAAAAACTTTAAGTTGTGTACAGATTAAAATTTAAAACCCTCAATCAAGTGAACCATTAATTCCTAATTAATAATTCAAATAACTTACCAATGGGCTATAAGTATTTTATAAAATTTGGGTACCCAAAATATAAATAGATGAAATTGGTTAATTTAAATTATAAAATTAAATGGAAATCAAATGTTGAACTTGATCTCTTATGGGTAAAAAGTAAGATTTTTTAATGTTGAAGGAATGTTTATTAACTAATTTGACAGATTTATTTCGGTGGGTTTTAGTATTACTACTATAGTAATTTGTATTTTTTTAAAGATTTAAAGTTTGTTACGTCGATAGTAAGAGTATTCAGTTGTTACCCTGATAAAAGGGTAACAAAAGAGTAGGGTATGAGCATAAAAATTAGAAAAAATTAGAATAAGGATAGGGTATGTGCATTAGGTTATTGTCACACCCCCTTCTTAGATTTTATCCTTATGCGCGCGTGATGCGAATCCACGCATCCAACTACCGTTACCACCAGCTGGTCCAATGACTCGAGCCAGAGCAAGAAAGCTTCAAGACCGATTGTCATCTCTCATTCACAAGGAGCTGGAATGTGAGATGTCAAGTGAGGAAGCTGCACTTCGAGAGAAAACCCCTAGAGTTGTGAATCTCCTTACATTCACAATAGCCGATGATGATTCTGCTAGAAACGGCACTTGACCGTTTGTCACAAAACGGCTCTTGTCCGATTCGTTCAAAACGGCTCTGACCGTTCTCACGAAATCGGCATCTGCCCGTTTCACTCAGCCGTTGCCGTTTCACTCATCTGTCGCGCGTGCCGATTGTTCAGAACGGCTCCTGCCCGTTTCGCGTGTCCAGAAGCTGGCGCGTTGACTGAAGATTTAAGTTGTTGACTTTAAATTACTTTAAGCTTAATTAGGTAATTGAACAGTTTAATTAGTTAAGCTATCTTCCTATTTTAGAAGTCCTACTTCTATTCCTATTAGGTTTGCTTTTAGGGTTTGATTGTAACCTATATAAGGAACTACTTTGCCTCCTTATTAGGTTGGCTGTTATTTGATAAATTGAGATATTCTCTTCAATCTCCGCCCCTTGTTCAAGTTGGTTGAACCTTGTTCTTCTTGAGTCCGCAATACTTGAGTCGTATACAAGTAAATCTTGGAATTGTATTATTGTGTCGTTTATCTTAGTGTGATTCTCACATTGTTGAGTCTAGTCCTAAGAACCCGATTCAAGACCCTTGACTTGAAATCGATTAGGGCTCTTAGCACAGGTTAGCTAAGTGGTCTAAGCTCGTACTTGTCGAGTTATCTATTTCCGCAGGAAATCCGTCTTTGAACAAAGATCAAAATTGGTGCTACGCATCCTAAGGAACCAGGATCGTATCAGTTGGTAGCGGAGCTTAAGGCGTTCAAAGATTGGTAAGTATCTTCAATTGTTTCAAGTTTTCTTTGTTGAAATCGGTATTCCTTTCTACTCCATTCCAAAACCGATTTCTTTGTTGTGCTTGGTTAGTTACTTGAATACAATTGGTTGTGTTTCGGTCCAGTTTGTTGTGTTCAAATTCGCTAAATTACTTGCGTTTTCTACCCACAAGAAGGTCACGAAATACCCAAAAAAAAAAAAAAAAAAAAAAAATTCTATTCAGTATCAGTTGTCGAATTTATATTTATATATATAGCAACTGAAGTCCAATTTGGGTGATTGTGGTTTCGTTGGAAAGCTGAATCTGTTGGGCTTCCGAATCAAAAAGAATCGGTCGATTCGGAGTTCAGAGTAAAAAGTTCTGATCAAAACACTAAATTGTGTTTTGCTGTCAAAAAAAAAAAAAAAAAAGGGAAAATTCCCAAAGAAAAGAAAGGGATTCGATTCTGCAAATACAAAAATATATAGAAGTATTTGCTCCATAAAAACCAGATTTATCAAGGAATTAAATTGAACTGCGATTGGATATTACAATCATAACTGAAATTGAATTTGTTTGAGTCCGTTCGAGTCAATTTGAGCTTTCTTGATTCCTTGAATTTGCCTTCTACTCTACTTGCTATTTGTTTGATTGGTTGTTCTTGCAATTACTCAAATATCAAGTGTCACAATTCTTTTCAGTGCTAGTTTTCTTTGCGAGTCTTCTTGGAAGCTTTTCTTTGGATTCTTGAGTCTGACTAACGTTTGAACATTGCAGGAGATTTTGAGAGAAATTGTGAGATTATTAGAGTGATAAAACACGAGAGTAAACACGTGAGGGAGTGCTAGGAATAGTGCAATTTTACGTTTCCTTTTGTGTTGTGATTTCAGGAAAAATATAGATGTCCCAAGAAGGAGTACAACAACCCGATCTGTCGGCTATACTAGCCAACATAACGGAACAGCTCCGAACATTGAATGAACGGCAAGTAACTGCCAATGAGCGGCAGCTAACTGCCGATGCAAGAATGGCTAGGGTGGAAGCGTTAGCTACCATAAATCCAGTTCCTATAGCCGCGAATAACCAACGTGATGGCCGTTTGACTGATCTGTCCGAAGAAGATGACAACGCCCGTCGACCACGTGATGTGAATCGTCGGCGTAATCTTGCTTTGGTCCCTCCTAGGCGACTTGCCAGGCGTGGTCCACAATTACCACATTCTGATTTGGAAGAAGAACCTGATGGGGGAGAAGGCTGGATAAATGCAAGGGATGGACAGAGGAGAGAGAGACGAGACCGTCGTGATGGTAGGAGAGAACGGGAGGATGACCGTTTGGATGCTAATCTCAGCAGCATCAAAATGAAAATACCTCCGTTTGAGGGTACTGACGACCCTGATACCTTCTTGACATGGGAACGGAAAGTAGATGCTATTTTCTTATGCCACAATTATTCAGAGGGTAAAAAGGTCTAGTTAGCAGCAGTAGAATTCAGTGGATATGCTAGTCATTGGTGGGAGCCGCTCAACCTGAAGAGAGCCGCTGTTTATGCTGGTCCGATTAATGACTGGGTTGAGATGAAACAGGCGATGAGACAACGGTTTGTCCCTGCCCACTTTCACCGCGAGCTTCATCAACGGCTTCAAACCTTGAAGCAGGGCAGCAAGGGAGTTGGTGCCTACTTTAATGAGATGGAGATTGCTTTAGCTCAAGCAAAAATTACTGAGGAACCTGAGGTAATGATGGCTCGGTTTATTGCTGGTTTGAATGCAGAGATTGCCGACGCCCTGGAGCTGACGCAATACAATACTCTTGAGGAGATGCTTCACATGGCTCAAAAGATTGAGAAGCATCGGAAAGCTAAGAGCTCTTCTAAGTCTACTGGATCGACACCGTGGAAGAAGCCGTCTTGGTATAAGGAAGACAGAACGGCTTCTACCGTTCCGAAGACACCCACCAGTGCCGTTATCCCGTCCAAAATGGCTACTACTAAACCTTACACTCCACCTGTGGATCGGCCAGCCACTAAGGAAATTGTTTGTTTCAAATGCAACGGTCGAGGACACAAGAAAGCGGAGTGTCCGAATAAGAGAGTCTTCATCATCCGGCCGAATGGAGAGGAAGAATCGGATGATGAACAGGAGAAAACAGAACCTGAGGAAAACGGTCAGACCGATTCGGATATTGACTGTCAGAGAGGTGAGCATGTTCAGTTGCTTGTCATCCGACGGAACCTGAGCGCGCAGACCACAGATGAAGTGTGTGATGAGGAGCAACGGACCAATCTGTTCCACACCCGAGGTGTGATTGATCACAAGGGTTGTTCCATTATTATAGACAATGGAAGCTGCACCAACTGTGCCAGTGCGCTGATGGTTCATAAGCTGGACTTGCCGACGGTAAAGCATCCGAAACCGTATCGTCTACACTGGATGACGGATGACAACGGTATTAAGGTGACCAAACAGGTACTTGTTAAGTTTCGTATCGGCAAATACCAAGATGAGGTTCTCTGTGATGTTGTGCCGATGCAAGCAAGCCATATCCTCCTTGGACGCCCATGGCAGTTTGATCGCGAAGCGAATCATGATGGGAAGAGAAACCTCTACAAATTGGTTAAGGATGGTCAGAAATTCACCTTGGCACCATTAACACAAGCTGCAGTGTTTGAGGATCAGCAATGGCTTGCTAAGTCACATGCTGAATATGAAATTGCAAAACAGCTTGCGAGAGAAAAAGAAGGTTTGAGTGTGAAAAGTATAGAGGGAACCACTGAGTGTGTGAGCCTTAAACATTCGCATGAAAACAGCAAGCATGCAGAGGGCGAGTGTAAACATTCGCACGAAAAGAGTAAGCGTGCTGAGAGTGGCATTGAGAGAAAATGAGAGGTAAATAAAAAGAAATTGAGTGTATATGCCAAGGGGAGCGAAGTGAGGAGAGCCATGCTTTCTCATAACAACTGTTTTGACGCAAGCCGTCCTCTACTTCTAATCCGTTTTCGCTCTTCTTGTTTAACCTCCACTGAAACAGAACGGCACAACACCGTTACGATTGGTATATCTTCTCTCTTGCAGGAATTTGGAGATGTTCTACCCGAAGAGATGCCACCTGGCTTACCTCCGATTCGAGGCATCGAACATCAGATCGACTTTGTTCCTGGATCGGCAATTCCCCATCGGCCGGCTTACCGATCCAATCCAGAGGAGACAAAGGAACTGCAACGGCAAGTGGACGATTTGCTTGCGCGTGGGTACGTTCGGGAGAGTCTGTCTCCATGTGCCGTTCCAGTCATTCTAGTCCCAAAGAAGGATGGATCTTGGCGCATGTGTGTTGATTGTCGAGCAGTCAACAAAATCACTGTAAAGTATCGCCATCCTATTCCTCGATTGGATGATATGTTAGATGAATTAAGTGGTAGTAAATTATTTTCTAAAATTGATTTAATGAGTGGATACCACCAGATTCGTATGAAAGAAGGGGATGAATGGAAAACTGCTTTTAAGACTAAGTATGGTTTATATGAATGGATGGTTATGCCGTTTGGCTTGACTAATGCTCCTAGCACCTTTATGAGATTAATGAACCATGTACTTCGGCACTTAATTGGTAAATTTGTTGTAGTTTATTTTGATGACATTTTAATCTATAGCAAATCATTGGATGAGCATGTTTTACATCTTAAGGAAGTTTTTCTAACACTTCGTGAGCAGAACTTATATGCTAAACCTAGTAAGTGTTCTTTTGCATTGGAACAAGTTGGTTTTCTTGGTTTCATTGTAAGTGCAGATGGCGTTAAAGTGGATGAAGAGAAGATCCGCGCAATACGGGAATGGCCGACGCCGAAGGCCGTTACCGATGTGAGATCGTTCCATGGATTAGCAAGCTTCTATCGGCGTTTTGTAAAGGATTTTAGCACCATTGTCGTTCCATTGAATGATTTAACAAAAAAGAATGTTGTTTTCAGGTGGGAGCAACAACAGGAGGAGGCGTTTGCTGCCCTCAAGGAACGGCTCTGTGTAGGCTGCTCATCGTAATAAGAAGATGCGTGGCAAGGGGGCACAACCCTAAAAGCAGGTGGGACATAGGGACTTTGGTAGGATGAGGAACCTAGGTCATGGCTTGGAGAGTGCGTTGTAGGCTTATATGCACTAGGTCCATATCCATAATCAAGCCCCCCGACGAGAAATAACCACCATTATAGCTACCGACACTTCGGCTATCCAACCTATCATCCACCTTGGTAATATATCCAAAAGGAACTTGATCATTGGAGGAAGTGTGCTTACCGTAAGAACAAGATGGTTGTCGAGATAGAGTCTCCCCATAGGCATGCGACTCATAAGGATCATAAGAACAAGAAGTGTGATCATCACCCGCCACCGAGTCATACACATCACTTTGACAAAGAGAGCTAGCCTCCCAATAGGAACCACTATCATCATGATAACGAGACATAATTAAAGTACCTACAAAAAGAAACAAACACAATTGCTATATAAAAAGATTGGTCTCTCCCTCACGTGTATCGCTCGTGTTTCACACTTCACTCTAATATTCGCACAACCTTTCCCACTCTTATCTCCAAACATAAACCAAACCTTAAGCTAGCAATGACTCTAAGAATCAACAAAAGCATAAGGAATGCAAGGAAAATAAGGCAAGGAAGGTCGAGATAGTGATAAAAAAAGAAAGCTTTATTTTGACACTAAATTGACTTAGAGTGGAGTATGAATGTGCAGAACCAAGGAAGGAGACACCAATACACAAGCTACACAAGAAGAACCTCAAGAAAAAAAAAGAAAAAAAAATTATAGCCCAAAGTGTGAAAAATTGGAGTGAAATTTGAAAATTGATAAATGCACACCTTGTATGTAACTACTTACACTTAAAATGCATACACGCACAAGGAGTCTCTTGCTTTGACTCACTCTTTTCTTTCTTTCTTTTTTATATAAGGGCCTTGATATATATATATATTTTTTGAAGTGAGTGCAAGAGTGCTCAATAAGGCATGTGAAGGTGTATGACAAGCATTTTCAAGTGAAAAGTGTATGACAAGTAGTTTGCAATAAAGAATTTTTTTTCACTATATGCGAAAAGTTGATGACGTGGCAAGAAGTGATGAGGTGGCAAAAATATGTGAGGTGACAAGTGATGCGGTAAGGAGTGTGCAATAAAATATCTACAAGAATATTATATGCATATCCTATTTGAAATACTTGGTGTAGAAATGAGGGTGATGTGGCCTAATGTGGATCAAGTGTGGTAGATGACAACTACACAAGCAAACAAAAAGGGACCACTAAACACTTGTCACCTAGCTCATGCAAAAGTATGAAGATTTGAATGCTATGAAGAACATGAAGAACACATGAACGTCCAAGAGGAAAGAAGATGGAAGAACAATTTAAACATAAAATTTCTAGATTTTTGGCTCACATAAGATCAAATCACAAAAAGATGAAAATTTTGGCTAAAAACCAAAAATTGCCAAAATGCTCCAAAATGAAAACCGATGGAAAGTAAGATGATCTAGACCATAAAAATGATGAAAAATATAAGTTACCAACCTAGAGGATGGCCAAATGCTCCGCTACCATATGATATGATCTTAGTGCCAAATAAAGAGATGAAGCCGAAATGATGGAGAAGCACGGATCTAGTCCCCTTTGTGACGTTGGCGTGAGCGAGTGATGAATTGAACAAGTGAATGATAATGGATGATAAATGGAGTGGACGTAGCGGATTTAATGGAGGATAATATAAAGTGGCAAAAAATCTCCAAAATGAAAATCGATGGAAAGGAAGATGATTTAGACCATGGAAATGAAGAAAAACACAAGATTACCAACCTAAAGGACAACCAAATGCTCCGCTACCACATGATATGGTCTTGGTACCAAATAGAGAGATGAAGCCGAAATGATGGAGAAGCACGGATCTACTCCCCTTTGTGAGGTTGGCGTGAGCAAGTGGTGGATTGAACAAATGATTGATAATGGATGATAATGGAGTATTAAGCTAGTCGGAAATGAAGGAAGTTTGAAGAGGTATTTAATGGATACTTGTATTGAACTTGATAGTTAGAGAAAACCCCCTTTACAACTTAGTAAGGCAACCTTTATATGAACAACAATCAAGGATCTCTAATCAAAGCTGACCCTCCCACCAACAAGGATGGACAACTCAGTTGTTTTGACAAGATGGATAGATTAGTTCTAAGAACCCTAAAACCCTAAAGCTAACCTAAGATATTTAGTCTATGAGGAAATAACATTCAAATCAAAGACAAGTCTAAAGTGAGCATATTACTCACTATTTATACTAACAACTTATTACATGGGAAAACCCCAAATTACCCTTTAGATATAGGGCCTTGGACGCTTGGCTTGGTAGGCTAGAAGATGGCCGTGAGGACTAGGTGAGGAAGCTCATGGGCCAGGCGGAAGCGCTCATGGCTTGCTAGGGTTTTGGAGCGGCCATGGCTGGGTCCACGCTCGTATCAGGACAATTCATCCTCTATGAATTGTCCTCTTATCACATGGCACATTTCCTCCCATGTTCTGCTCCTTGCACCTTCTTGGATTCTACGGAACCACCAATCATAGGTATCATCATCAAATGTTTTGATAACAAGTCCGATTTTTTATTTCTTCGACAGTTGATGAGAACCAAATGTTCTTACAAGGCGGTATTCCCATTCAATAAAGTCTGCCGGCTAAAAGGTGCCTCTCAAAACAGGGAGTACAAGCCGTCGGTGTTGAGAAGTTGCGTGGTCTTGAGGGGTACGACCACTAGTAGAGGGGCCATGGCCAAGTTTTGAATGGAAATGGAACCTAGGCCATAACTTAAGACACGAGACTTGGGGCATCTTTATAGTCTTCATCTTCACCACAACTTACTTCACTTTCCGTTTGGTGCTCGCCCGTACTATTACTGCTATACTCGTAGCCACCTTTATCGGAAGGATTGTGTGCGTCATGACCATGCACTTGGTAACTATCATATGCATGAGGACTGTAGTCATTATCACCATACGGTCCATAATTCTCATCACCATCGGGCTGGCAATAAGCATCACCATATGAATCATAACCATCATCATCATTGCATTAATAACTATAGGCATCATAATATGTTCCTTGGTCACAAGATTCACAATCACTTTCTTATGACATTGTACCTGCAAAAAGGAAAAAGGAAACAAACTATATATATATATATATATATACGTTAGTGAAAACGCTCGCTCGCGTGTTTGCACTCGTGTTTAAGCACTCACAAACATTTTTCTCACTAATCTCTCTACTTAAACAATCCCGTGCAGTCAAGGCAGCAACCTCAAGTATCAATCAACCGAAGAGACTCAAGGAGATGCATGGAAGACACAAGGAAAGGAGACGGAAGACAAAGGTTTAGGAGTAGCGATCAATCAGTATACCGTTAGGGTACTATCGGTATGTCGTTAACTACTAGATTTTTTTTTCAAAATTCTGAACTTGCCAAAAGGTAGAATAAAGATAAGAGATGACCCGAAAGGAGTAAAGGCTGACAGGTTTGACAAAGAAGACTAACTCAAAATATATCGGTATGTTGAGGGAATATACTAGGCTCGGTGAAAGACTTGGAAGACTTGGGAAAAGTATCAGAAGACTCAAGGCTTGAGAAAATAGACAGAAAATTTACCAGTAGATATATAGGAATGTACCTGTAGACTCAAGAAGACTTAAGAAAATAAACGGAAAGATATTGGTGGGTGTACGGGAAAAGTACCGGTATATGATGGGGGGGTAACGGTAAGAGTTACCGGACTCAAGTGACGACTCAAGAATACGGTAGTAAACTCGGATGGTTGAAGTTAAAACTTGTGATAGAAGAATGACACAAGACTCGAGAAAGGAAAACAGTTAGAGACAGTTGGTGATGTGGTTAGTATCGAGGCCTCTTTTAGCTAACATATTTTGGCTAGACTAGATGTTTTGGTGGGTGTTTTCCAAGAAAGTGGGAGAGAGGGGTGACTGACCTATCTTTGCATTAAATGCATGGGATAGACATATGATGACCGATGATTTGAAGGAAAATAATTATTTAGAGGGAAACACCAAGGATTGGCTTTTTTTTAAAAATTAATTTGGATCAAACTTTGTTTTCCTCACACAAGCTTCTCTCTCAAATGGATGAACAAGATGAACACCAAGAACACTGATAACTTCTCGGTTCTTCTTTGAAGATGGAGCCGTGATGTTCTTGAAGCAATAGGATCTAGTCTCCTTTGGGAGATTGATAAACACTTACAAGACGGATTATGGATGAAGTAATTAGGTGTTTAGGGAGTAATAAGGCAGCGAAAATTGATGGAGGAATTGTAGAGATGATTAAATGGAAACTTTATATGAACTTGTATTCAAAGGATTACAAGGATCATTAAGC
Organism: Viola odorata; assembly: GCA_963691705.1. Taxonomy (NCBI): domain Eukaryota; kingdom Viridiplantae; phylum Streptophyta; class Magnoliopsida; order Malpighiales; family Violaceae; genus Viola; species Viola odorata. Next base: position 27,512,363 of record OY829540.1, on the reverse strand, counting down.
GAAACCTTCCCTTAATTGATCAAGTGATGATCAAGCCGAAACGTGTTAGTTAATTGAAAGAAGACCGATTTTAAGAACCCTAAAGGCAAAGCCTAGCTACTTGGTCTTGATGGAGATAACTCACTTAAAATCAAAGATAAGCTATAAAAGAGGCTATCTCCTTCTATTTATAGCTTGGGACTTATTACAAGGGATAATACCCTAATACCTTTAGACAAAGGGGTAGGACGTCGGGCTTTAAAGATGGGCTTTGAAGGCTTGGCACTTGGCGGGCTTGGCCTAGGCGGACACCTTGGCCCAGACATGGGGTGAGGATCTAGGGCTAGGCATGGCCGCTCATGGGATAGGCGGAGAAGCTCACGACTTGCTAGGGTTTGAGGCGCTGATGTGTCATGGTTTGGCCGACCAACCCGTGAGGTCCGTGCGAGGAAGATAGGCCACGCGAGCGGCATTTCGTTTGCAACATACTTGATCACGGATATTCCAAGGCTAGTGTCTACTGGCTCCCAACTCGTATCATCCTATCCCTCTTTGAAGAGATTCGTCCTCGAATCTACACCGGGCGATAGGGGAAAACGATGGAGAATCCAACCCAAAAATATCCAAAACTAGCGTAAGATGAGGGATGGAGGTAAATTGACCTAGGTGAGGGAACATAGTAGTGAAAGAGGAGGCGCGGACACTACGAGATGTCAATGGAGTAGTGGAAGAGGTCCGGGTAAAGTGCGGGGTCGTGTAGCCAATAGAAGGGACCGAAGAATGGAAGGAGGATGCACGGCCAATATGGTCAAGGCCAAGGAGGAATGGGTCCAAATGGCTATGGGGAGGCACCGCCGGAATGATGGAAAAGTCACTACCGAGTGACTTACATGTGTGCTACAAGGCAAGACAAAGGAGAGCTCTCTTATGGTAGCCCGTAGCCAACCTGCCAATCCCTATTGCATTCCCAATGCTACCATCCTCTACGAGATCATCATCACTCGAAGTTACATCCAAAAGAACCATCTTCGCACCATATGGGACATCACCCTCATCAAGGGGCGGCACAACAAGCATTTCAACCTCCAATGGAGCCAAACTCTCATCAATAGAATGTGAATCAGAAGAGCAAACCCTAACGTCATCAATGGGTGGAAGTGGAGGAGTTTCAACTCGTGGTTGCAAGGAGCTAATTGCCTTCAAAATGGCCGCATTAGTTTGCTCTTGTTGCACCCATTGGCGTTGCAACTCAGCCATGATATTTTGCGCAACTACAACTTTCCCATCCACATGGTAGTGAGACGATGTGTGGCGAGGAGGAGCAACCCTAGAAGCCGGTGGGATATAAGGGCGTTGAAGAGGTTGACGGACCGAGACACAAGTAGCGGAGCCATGGCCACGACTATGGTAGGATGAGGAACCTAGGCCATGGCTTGGAGAATATGGAGCCTCGGTGTAGTAGTCTGTTTTCCCATAAGGAAGATGCTCACTCTCTGCCCAAGAATCATACGAAGAAGAAGTGGGCCGAGATGGAGCCTCCACATAGCTATGCGACTCATAAGGATCATATGAATGGAAAGTGTGAGCATCACTCGCCACCGAGCCAGACGCACTACTAGGGCAATATGAACTAGCCTCCCAATAAGGAACACCTTCAACAAAGTCTTGCCGAAATGGATCATGATAATCAAACTCCGGCCCAGAAGAAGATGCGACATAAGAGTGTGAGACATAATCCTCAACCCCATAAGAGTAATCCCTAAAAGACCTCTCACTCCCATTGCAGCAACTCTCATTATCAAATTGAGACATGGTAACAGTACCTACAAAAGAAAACAAATACAAGAGCTATATAACAAACGTTAGCCTCTCCCTCACGTGTTTCGCTCGTGTTTCACACATCTCTCTAATAATCTAACTAACTCACCCACTCTTATCTCCAACAAAAACCAAGTAATTAAGCTTAGCACAAAACTCTAAGACTCAAAACAGCACATGGGATGCAAAGAAAACAAGCTTAGAAAGAAAGGTAGAGAAGGCCAAATTGATGTTCAAGAGATTGATTGCTTTGAACACCAATGACCTAGAGTAGATAGATGTAGGAAACAAGGCACGAAAACTCAAGACACTAAAGGAAAGGCTAGCTCAAATGGACAACTCAAGAAGACAAGAAAAGAACGAAAATGTAATTCACAAATTTTGAAAAAGAAAAATGGAGGGAAAATAACCGAACTTGTGTTCTTCCCAAAAACCTTCACTCTAAAGATGTAATTCACTTCAAATACACACACACATGTAGTATTTTACTTGTGACTCAATTGTACTCTTTTTTTCTTTTTCTTTTTTTGAATTTTAGGAACTTGATCTCTTTTTCTTTTTTTTTTATTGGTCTTTATTTTAGTTCCTTTCTCTTTTCTTTTCTGTTTTTGTTTCTTTTGAATTGAGTGCAAGAGAACTCTCTTGTATGACATGTATTTTTGAAAAAATAAGTGAAAGACAAGTAGTTTTACAAGTGAAAAAAATTATCACTAAATGCCAAAAAGTGGGAATGAATGACACATAGTGCAAGTGTGTATGACAAGAGGTTTTTGCAAGGTGTATGACAAGGAGTGCTAAGGCGTATGACAAGCAAATGTGCAAGCAAGTATGCTACCCTAGGGTCGGTTATGTGAGCCAAATAATGTTGGGGTGTGCGAACAAAGTCCCACATCGGAAAGAAAAGAGAGAGAAAGACTAAATATAAGAGGAGTTGATCTTCTTAATGGAATGAGACCTTTTGTGAAAACCGTGCGGGCTCAGGCCCAAAGCGGACAGTATCATTCCATTAAGAGAGATCCGAGTTGGTCTTTATTTCTCCAACAAATGGTAGCGGAGCCGAAGGTTCGGCTGGGCCTGAGTAATGGGCTTTGATGTGGGTGGCACGCTGTGAATCTCTTGGCCGAACTGGAAAAGTACAGTGGTTCTCCCAGGTCGAGAGGTTCGAGGGGGAGATTGGTGAGCCCAATGTGGTTGGCTCTGTGGTACTTAGTTCGAGGGGGAGATTGTTGGGGTGTGCGAACAAAGTCCCACATCGGAAAGAAAAGGGAGAGAAAGACTAAATATAAGAGGAGTTGATCCTCTTAATGGAATGAGGCCTTTTGTGAAAACCGTGCGGGCTCAGGCCCAAAGCGGACAGTATCATTCCATTAAGAGAGATCCGGGTTGGTCTTTATTTCTCCAACAAATGGTAGCGGAGCCGAAGGTTCGGCTGGGCCTGAGTAATGGGCTTTGATGTGGGTGGCACACTGTGAATCTTCTGGCCGAACTTGACAAGTACGGTGGTTCTCCAGGTCGAGAGGTTCGAGGGGGAGATTGGTGAGCCCAATGTGGTTGGCTCTGTGGTACTTAGTTCGAGGGGGAGATTGTTGGGGTGTGCGAACAAAGTCCCACATCGGAAAGAAAAGGGAGAGAAAGACTAAATATAAGAGGAGTTGATCTTCTTAATGGAATGAGGCCTTTTGTGAAAACCGTGCGGGCTCAGGCCCGGAGCGGACAGTATCATTCCATTAAGAGAGATCCGGGTTGGTCTTTATTTCTCCAACAAAGAAGAGTGGTGAGAAAGCTGAAATGCTTGGCTCACAATGAGTTTGAAATACTTGGCTCACAATGAGAGATGTGGCAGCCTAGGAGGTGAGCACAAAAATGAGATAACTAGCTAGCAAACAAGCAAGTCCACATGGCTCTCATGGCTGATCATAGGAAGCTCCAAATCAGCAAGCATTCATACTTTAAAGAAGATAAAATTTCGTCCACTTAGATGCAAATAAACACACAACAATTCAGCAATTGTGTTTCTTCAAAAATCAGCACACTAGAAGACAAAATTTTATCAAGAACACAAAAGATCCAAATAAAGATTAATTGAAACCTATGGTAGGAATCAATGTTTAAACGATGGAAATGAAGTTGGCAAGTGTTTGAACCGTGGAAACTTGATGAAAATAAGTTTTAGCAATTTAGTGGAACGGTGACAAAAAGGAAAAATAATTTCTCGCAAAAGATAGAGATCTACGGTAGAGGAAATGATTCTAACCGTAGAAATAAAGTTCACCAACCTAGGAGACAGCTTGGAGCTCCGCTACCACTTGATAACTTCTCAGTTCCTCTTTGAAGATGGAGTCATGATGTTCTTCGAGTAATAGGATCTAATATCCTTTGGGAGATTGATAAACACTTACAATGCGGATTATGGATGAAGTAATTAGGTGTTTAGGGAGTAATAAGGCAACGGAAATTAATGAAGGAATTGTAGAGATGATTAAATGGAAACTTTATACAAACTTGTATTCAAAGGATTACAAGGATCATTAACCGAAACCTTCCCTTAATTGATCAAGTGATGATCAAGCCGAAAGGTATTAGTTAATTGAAAGAAGACCGGTTTTAAGAACCCTCAAAGGCAAAGCCTAGCTACTTGGTCTTGATGGAGATAACTCACTTAAAATTAAAGACAAGCTATAAAAGAGGCTATCTCCTTCTATTTATAACTTGGGACTTATTACAAGGGATAATACCCTAATACCCTTAGACAAAGGGGTAGGACGCCGAGCTTTGAACCATGCCTTAAAGGCTTGGCACTTGGCGGGCTTGGCCTAGGCTTAGGCGCACGACTTGGCCTAGGCGGACAGCTTGGCCAAGACATGGGCCGAGGAGCTAGGGCTAGGCATGGGCGCTCATGGGATAGGCGGAGAAGCTCACGACTTGCTAGGGTTGGAGGCGCGGATGTGTCATAGTTTGGCCGACCAACCCGTGTGGTCCATGCGAGGAAGATAGGCCACGCGGGCGGCCTTTCGTTTGCAACATACATGATCACGGAAATTCCAAGGCTAGTGTCCACTGGCTCCCAGCTCGTATCAAACACCAAGGACAACCCTTTTTGGATTTTGATCATTTTAGCTAGCAAAAATTGCCACAAAATTCACGAACTTATACCATTGAAACTGGATGAAAGGAAGGACACTTTAGACTTAATAAACACTAGAAACAGATGGATTAAGACTCGATTGAAACTATTCACAAGATGAACATACGACGTCTACCTCAAAGCAAATCAAGAACACTAACGAACATGGACTGCCTCGGTCGCTGATTCTATTCTTGCTTGGTGGTTGTCGGAAGTATTTTAAAGGGTGATATCATAGATCAAACTCAAGAACACATAAACACAAAAGATTGACAGAAAACTTGACACTTTTGGTTTTGTAGTTACGGATAGAACTGACTCTCTTTTGTTGGACGGAAAAACTCAAGGTGAAAACACAAGCACTGTTTTATCAAGATTTCGCCGAGGGACAAAAGATTGAGACTCAGCTCTATGGATGATAAAACAGAGATGACACAAATGAACAACACAACGAAATTGGACAGAACGAAGACAAACTCAAGAGCGCCGGAAGCTACGCTACCACCTAATACGATCACAGACAGCCCTCGGTTGGTAACGACAGGCTGAGATGTATGCGACGATTGGAGGATCTAGCTCTAGATTTTGAGACACATAAACATGCGGAAAACAACAGCAAATATGGAGGAAACAATGAAGGGAGACGCGCAACAAAAATATAAAGATAAATACCCGAATTGAATGGTGGAAGGATTAGGGATGATAGTCGGAACAATGATCGATTGAACACTTGAGATATGCTTATTGAATCTTTGAACATACTGGCTGAATTCTCTCAAATGCAACAATCACAAACCGTCCACTAAATGGACACCCAAACATTCACTCAATCGCTTACAATAAGGTAGAAATAACGGATTTCACAAATGGGTAGCTTAATCAAGATATAAGCTGAGGGCCAAAGATTGAGACTCGATTCTATGGATGATTAAACGATGTGGGGTGTTTTATCAAGATTTCACCGAGGGACAACGTGATTGAGGCTCGAATCTATGGATGATAAAACAGGTGAATAGGAAAGAGTGTTCTCAACTTTAACAAATTCACTTATAATCCAAGCTCCCGAAAATGTACAAGAAGCTAGCTATTTATAATAAGTACATAAAATGGGCATTTTATGATAAGTTTGCCCTTATGAATAATTGAAAGAATTAAAAGTATCAATTTTGCCAATCTGTCTAGAGATTAACGGTATGCTCCACAATTGTCAACTATCGGTTTACCGATAGATTCTCGTTAAGGTCTTCGTTACCGATAGTTTTCCCTTAGGCCCGAAAAGCTCGGCCAATGCGGGTAGCCTCAGACTCGGTAGATGTACCGGTGGGTGTTGGTTCCTGGTAGCTTCCCCTAAGATGCCCGTTATGGTGGGGGAACTGTCGGCTCCCGATATCCTCCCTGGATGTATTCATGAGGGGAAGGTAGGCCACGCGTGTGGCCTAAGGTTGGGACTCGTAGATGCCTGACGAATCTCAATAGACTCCCTTAAGGTCAGTGGTAATTGCTGGTTCAACTGGTGGCTCCTGGTAACCTCCCTGCAGGTGTTCATCCATGGAAAGCTAGGCCACGAGGGTGGCCTCAGGCTGGGTCTGTAGTGATACGATCCTAGTAGCCTCGCAAACCCTAGTGAGGTTAATTGAAGCGTCACAAGCAGCCAAGGGTTTGGAGAACGCGAGGAAGCGAGCTAAGAAGGCCTTGAAGAGTCAAGTGAGGCTAGCGAGAGCCCACAGGGCCGAGTTAGGAGTCAGCGCGCGAAGGAGGTGCGCGCTAGGGCAGTCTATGCGCAAGACGCATGCGCAAGGAGGGTTCACTCCGAGCCAAAATAAAATTGGCTCGAGCTTTTTCCAAAATTCCAAGTGCCACATCAGTAATAATAAAAGTAGGAATTCTTGACCAAGTTTGAGGGAAAACGCACAGAGAAATCAAGAGATGGCTCGAGGGGAGTGTGAATGCGGCAAGGGAGGCGCACTTCAAGTCCGACTAGGATTAGAAGATGAAGTTGAGCGAGAAGAGGAGTCGGATAATGAAGCGTGGTCTTGTAAAAGTTAGATAGGATAAATATTGTATTTATTTTATTTAATTAAATTAGTTAGAGTTAAGATAGAATTAGAAATCCTAGTCTTAGTCGAAATAGAATTTGTAACTCGCCTATTTAAAGACAACGATTGTTCATAATAAATTAGATCAGATTTTCCACATAAACACCTTACCAAATCTCCGTTTCATTATTCTACCATCTTATTGCCTTGATCTACAGAGCAAGTCGTTCTTGGGTTTAACTTAGTCGTGGCATTACAGGGATAGCGTGGAAGGTGCGGTTAGAGTTAGCATAGCGTGGCGTTTACAGGGATAAGCGTGGAAGGTGTGTGAGCTAGTGTGTGCGGACCAAAGCATGACACTTATAGGGATACGTGTGGAAGGAACGTGAGGGATCGTGTTGGCGTTCACAGTGTTGATCGTCGTTGCTAGTATTCACAGGGCTGAATATTGGTTACTAACAATTACAGGGTTGATTGTTGGTGTTGCTCTCGTTCACAGGGCTGGGCGTTAGCGTGTGTGCGTACTACAGGGCTAGGCGTACATCAGCGGGCGTACTACAAGGCTAGGCGTTCGTGAAAACCTCGACTTTGCTCAAACAGAGATTTGCAAGTCATTAACCTCAATTAGTAGTATGGGAAACTAATTGATCCAAGGAAGCGTTCAAGAAGAGGTTTTCGTCAATTTCGTGCCCCAAACCTACAAGAGAACAAGATCATTCACTTATGCGCCTCGGGTTCTAACCTAGCACCCAAGGATCGTATTAGGTAGGAGGTGGGTTAACGATCCCCGGTAAGTGTCTGTTCTTGGTATTTATCTCGGTCTCCATTATGGCTCGTTCTTCGGGTTGGTTCCCGATATCATCCCTCACGGATTCCGATTGACAATGGCTTGGTTGTCTGTGTCCGGTAACTTCCCTTAGTTTTTCCGGTAATGGACCATTTTTGGTAATGTATTGGTAATGTATTGGCCTGGCTGTCGATTCCCGATAGGATTCGTGAACATCCCTAAGGATAGGCTAGGCGTGAACATATCAAACTCATACAATTAATCGATAGTAATTAAATAGCTCATTAATTAACTAAATTCAAAATTAAGAATATACATTTTACATTGATATCATCGAGTATGAATTTGTTCTTGGTAATCAATAGTAATTAAACACCTCATCAATAGACGTATTTATATATATATATATAAGTACGTTTACTGAAAAAGTAAATGTTATATATACTAACTAATATTTAGTTCGAGCATTATATAATCTAGTAATTATTATATTTACGTGATTTTTTGTAGTGTAGTAAGTTCATGTTTATGACTTAGTTCATTAATTTTTGTAAGGTCATGTTGATGACGTACAAAAACTAATGAACTAAGTCATTATATAAGTCATCAACCTGAACTTACTAAAAGCTTTTAGTTCGAGCAATGAATTTAGTAAACTCGTTAAGCTACCGATTTTTTCTACATGTGTATTAAATGAAGATTATCATTTAATTATACAAGATTTTAGTCATACGAATTGAGTCTATCATGAGATGAGAAGTTTTAGCGTAAAATTTAATAATTAGTATTATCATATTTTTGTGTAATCGATAATTTTTTAAAACCACATTATTTATAAAATTTTAACTTAATTTAGTCATTTTGTATATAATTTTGTATATAATGTATTTTTTTAATGTCAAATTAAATTAAATTACAACTTGGGAATATAATTAATTGCCTTATTCAAATTTTTGTAATTTAAAAAAATATTAGTTTCCGTCGAAAAAGATTTCCGTTTCTGATGAAAACGCCGTCGGAAATGATTTTCGACGGACAGGCCACCAGAAATAATTTTCGATAATAATTTCCGATGGAAAGGCCGTCGGAAATCATTAGGACGGATAGGGGGTCGGAAATGGAATTTCCATTCTTTGTGTAATTTTTTAATAGTTGTTATATATATAATTTGAATAACTTATACAATTAAGAGATATATTACTTAACTAATAATATTAATACCCCACAAATAATTAGAGAATTATTGTAGTATATTATTTTGTTAGGTAATATGTAATCCAAATTAAAAATATTTATTAATTGTGAAATATGTTAAATTAAATTAACTAATTTGATTTATGTATTAATAATTTCTAGCCAATATTCAATTTTTTATACTAAATTAATGTATACTAATTAAGTTACTTAATATACAAATTAATATTCATAAAAATTGGTCAATATTGGCAATGGTTTTCCTTGCAAACTTTGACCGGTCATAACTTTACGCTTATATGTCTAATTGAGGTAAAAAAAAATTAACGGATTCCATTTTTTGAGATCTACGTTGTCTCAAATATCTATAGGCCAACGTTTGTTTTCATAAATCTATTATTTTGCCCTTTATTTTTCAATATTTTTACCGAATGTCGCATTTTTTATGTCTTTGCTACTATTTTTTTGATGATTTCTCATTTTTAATCTTACGAATGTTATTTATATATAATTTTAGTTCAGATATGAGATTATGGGTTCGAGTCAGGATATGAGGTCTAGGTCATGGAGTATTGAACGCTTAATGTATGAAGTTTGAGATTTATAAGTAACAAAGCGTCCATATTAGAATGTCATTTTGTAATTATAATTAGATTCAATAAGTATCCATATTATCAATATATGATTTGAGTTTCAAGTACGAAGGTGTGGGTACGATTTCGGGGTTTAAAGTATATATAGAGTAAATATATGGAGTATGTGGAATGAAGGTTGAGATTTTATGATAAAATATAATTTATTTATATTTAAAAAAAATGGTTACTCATATTAATTAGAGTTTTACTTATAAAATATTTACTATTTATTAGATAAGTGTATTCTTCTTACTCTTTATACAAATATAGTTTATCTCTGAAAAACTTATAGTCAAACATTTAAAATTATTTAAAATTTATTTTTGTTAAATTATATTTAATTATTTATGGGAACATATCAAAAATTTAAGTAATAATTACTTTAAATGATGTATTTCTAAAAATATAATAAGCAAAAAAACTAATATTTTATAAATGTTTATATTTTAAAATTTAATAAAAGAAATGTAGTTATCTATAAAAAATTATAATAATTTACAAATATAGTAAAAAAAATAATCATTTATAATTTATTATTTTAAACCTATAGTTAATTATATATATTTATATGAGCATATTAAAAATGTAATTAGTTATTACTTTAAATGATGGAGTTTTGAAAAAAACTGAAAAGAACAGAGAAGACTTTAAGTAAAATGAAACAAAAAGGGTGTATTAGAGTTGTCCTGCAGCAAAGTAGGTCCCGCGCGCGAGGCTTTCTACCTGTACAAGGTTCAAATCCGGAGGAGCGCGGAATGGAGAGTTTCACCTGTGTGAAGAAGCTCTGCGTGCACGGATATGTTAAACGGACACCCTCCATCAAAAAATATCCCATTTTTTGTGTAGTGAGAATTCGGTCGAAATTGAATAACAATTTTGAGCAAATAGGGCGTCGAAAATTGGTGCCAAATTTAGAATTTCGACGGATATGTTAAACGGACACCCTCCATCAAAAAATATCCTCTCTTTTTTTTTAGTAAGAATTCAGTCGAAATTGAATAACAATTTTGACCGAATAGGACGTCGAAAATTGGTGCCAATTCCAAGCCAACTTTCGACGGATACCTTGTTCGACCACTTCCTCTATCGCAAGTCCCTCAATTATTTTTCGTCAATTATTTCAATCGAAAAGTAGGGTGCTCGACGAGCCATTCAGCGACTATCTGGAGGAGTTGAAGATTTCATCAAAATATGTGTTCCGACAGAAAGGGGGTCGTTTTCGACGGACAAGTCAGAATAAGACAGTTTTTTTTTTGTAGTGCTTAATATTCCAACTTATGTTTTAGCTAATTTTGCTTTAATTATTGGTTTGGAAAATGTGTGGGTAGAGGTATGCCCCGAGGTGATCGTACCTGCTGTACTAAATAATTTGTCTTAATGAACTTTTCTTCTTTCAGGAAAACAAACGGAAGAAAAAAATATTTTATTATTATTTTGACCATATTATCATGTCACGTAGGATACCATACTAAAGAAACATATTTTCTGAAATTTTTTGAAAATAAAAATTAATTTAATTAAATTAATTGGACTGATTTCAACCAATTATATACAAACATGAGGATCAATTTCTGCCAAAGTCAAACGTGAGGACTAATTCAATTTTTTTGAACAAACGTACGGACGAAAATAGACATTTAGCTTATAAAATTCTCATATTAATAAAAAAATAAATCAAAGTTCTGAATACCTAAAATATTCTTTAAACATCAAATAAAATTGCTAATTTTATGTATTTAAATCAAAATTTTGATTAAACAATATTTATATTTATTTGTATATACAAAAGAGAACGATTTTTACAGTTTGGTTCTCGATGTTTGTGGAAAAAAACCTGGACCGAACTGGATTTTTGTTGGTTCAGTTATGGTTTTCCCCCTTTAAATTTCCAAAGAAAAAATCGAACCAATCCAGTCGATCTGGATCAAAGTGGTTTAGTTTCTGGTTTAGTCTGCATTTTGATCAAAGTTCAGCCATAGTATGTATTGTGCTCCACACCTTCAAATCTTTCAAAATATAGCTTAGCTCCATATCTTTTTGTTTGGAAGCATGTGGTGTGAGTGCAAGTAATTATCAGTCTCCAACAACAATATGCCACACCATATATATGATAAAAGAAAACAAAACAATATACTAATTAGTAATTAATATAGTACAACGATCCATATATGAATATAATATTATAATGGTATGATGGTGCAAAAAGTAGTTTTGCCAACAAAGCTCTTGGCATATTGTAGTGAAAAATGTTGGTATACATAGATTCTGTAATTTTGTTTGTTCAGTTGAATTATTGCAGTCAAAAGGAGAAAGCATGATACGCAAAGATACATAATAATATGAAATGGATAAAATACTGGTATGCTCCATTCGTAGGAGTAATTATTGGATACTCAGGTAATATCATGTCACGTAAATGTTGACGGTAATACTTTTATCAATTCATTTTATGTAGGTGAGGGTGCAAAGGATGACGTGATCATATGCTGGGAGTACGAGATTATCTTCGATTAATCCTACCCTAATCCTAACTGATCTCCAAAACAATCCCAATGCATATATACTATAGTAACACCAAATCAAGGAAGGTAGGCATGTATATAAGCTACTGATGAAGAGCATTAAGCATTAGTTTAAGGGGTGAAAACACACTGCCCACCAGCTTTTGTTGCCCCCACTTTATGATAAAGCAAAAGCAGCAAAAGAATGAAAAAGACAGTAAATGTATGAAAGAAGAAGGAAAAAGAAAGGAAACATCAGCAAAAGCTCTCTATAAGAATTCTTTGTAAGACAAAGGCTCAAAGTTTCTTCAACTTCTTCTGGGCAAAAGCAAACAGGAAAGGAAACTCTCATCTTTAAAGCTTTAAACCAAAGGTCTCTTCTTTTTTCTGTGCAAAAACAAGAAAAGAAAAAAGAGGAAGAGAAAGGAAAGAAGATATATTTTTTATGGCTTTTTCTCTCTTTTGAAGAAGGGATTTTATGAATTGAAGTTTACAATAAGTTGTTTTGTTGCAACAAGAAGGTCTCTTTTCATCAGAAGTAAGGTGATGATGGCAGGAAACCCTAATTGGTGGAGCAATATGCATCCACTACAACAACAACAACAACCTTCTTCTGCTGCTTTCTTATCATCTTCTTCCCCATCTTTCTTTCCTCCTCAATGTGTTCTTGGATCTTCTAATAATTCTTCTTCTCTTCCTTTCAATTCTTTTCCTGCTGATCATAACCAAGAGCAGCTTCCACGGTCATGGAGCCAACTGCTTCTGTAATTAACTCTCTCTCTCCCTCTCTCTTTCTCTTTCAAGTTCAACTTCTTTATTTATCTTGAAATATTGGTCTATTATTAATTACTTGGGTATATATCTTGCTTGTACTACATGAAAGATTTTCTTGAGTCTTAATTTGGTCTTTTTTTCTCTCTTTTATAAGAGAAATACTAATTGTAGGGATTTGTTTAATTAATTGGGTGTGGAATGTTTTTCAGGAGTGGGTTGACAGGAGAAGAAGATAGGTTTGGGCAGACTCATCATTTTCAGCACAAGAAGTTGGAAAATTGGGCAGAAGACCAAATCTTGAATTCCAATTCCAATAATAATTCATCTCATGGAGTACTCTCTGCAGCAGATCATGTAAAACAAGAATTAGTATCCCAGAACAGTACTAATAATAACCAGTTGATATACTCAGATGAAGAATTTCAAGCAGCACTTAGGCCAGTAGCAGCAGCTTCTTGGACCCAAGTAGCAGTCAATATGCCAGCCTCTTCCCCTAGGTCTTGTGTCACAAGTTTGGGTAGTAGTAGCAATATCTTGGACTTCTCCTATAACCAAACTACTACGGATCATCATGGAAGAAACAACCACACTATTAATCAACTTCCAGATCAATCATCTGAGGTAATTTAATTAATTATTATGTCTTGTCTTTTGATGGGAAAGTACTAGTAGGGTTTCTAATTCGAGTGTCATTTCTACTTATTGGTTGCTAATTAATAATGTTCTCTTTTGATTTTTGTTAATTGATAATAGTGTAATAGCACAGCAACTGGTGGGGTGTGCAAGAAAGCTAGGGGTCAATCCTCTTCAAACCAGACACCACTAAAGGTAACTCATGCATGACACATCACCATCATCATCCTCTTTCAACAACTCTTTCTTGCTTTCTTTATTTCTGTGTATGTTTTCTGCTGCTGCTTATGTCCATTTCTTTGAGCATGTGTGATTCTTCTGCTATGTTTCTTCATCTATTTATTTTATATTTATAATATTTTTTGCAGGTGAGGAAGGAGAAGCTAGGGGATAGAATCACAGCCCTTCACCAATTAGTTTCCCCTTTTGGAAAGGTAAATCGCCAACCAATAGGAAGCAGAGTAGTTTCTTTTTCATTGCTTAAACCCATAAAGCTGTACTAATTGATCTTTCTTCTTTTTTCTTTTTCTTTTTTCTTGTGATCAATATGGTTATAATTTCTCTATCTTACTCAACTGGGTGGTCCCCTTCGTTTTAACATGAATAAAGAAAAAAAGAAGATTGATGAAAGAAAAAAAGATGAGTTTATAAAAGAAGTGTGATGTGCTTTTGCAGACTGACACAGCCTCTGTCTTGTTAGAAGCTATTGGGTATATCAGATTCCTTCAGAGTCAAATTGAGGTGATGTTTCCTTCCACATCCATATTTATACTCTCTGCACCTATTTCACTCTGAAATCAGTGTGTGATGGAATAAACAACTCCAAAGCATGCATGCTAAATTCACTACCTACCTCAATTATTCTTCTCATCTCATCTGCTTTTCTTTTCTCTTTTCTTTCCCCCCCTTAAATATTAGTTAGCTAATTGCATTCTTTTTACTACTTATTAATTCAAAACAATAATTTCTTGAACTGAATGGGATCAGGCTCTTTCCTCTCCTTACATGGCATCAAACATGAGAAACCATAACCAACATTCTGTAAGTAACCCATAAACCTATACAGTACTCTTTCAATTCTGTTCTCTCATTTTCCAATGCAAAAATCATTTCTTTAAAGGAAAAAGGAAATTCTATATCTCTCCCTATTTCTTGTTTTCTCTCTTTTTCTTGATTCTTCATTCTTTAAGAAATGTCTGTGTGCACTTTACTAATGTGAGGAAAGAAAACAATTGTTGTTAGGTTCAAGGAGAAAGGAGTTGTGCATTCTCTCGAGAGAGAAGTCAGGTACTGCGCTTTATTGGATCCATCAATCTCATAAAAACATGGAAAAAGAATGTTTTTATTAATTATTTTCTACTATGAAACGGGGAAAAAAGCATTTAAATATCACATCTTGATTCCTTATCAAAGTTAATCAGATCAATCATATATAATCCCCGGATCTGTGTTAACAATCAAATTAAAGTTGATCACTCGTGTCAGAATTTACCTAGTCTCTTTCTCTTCGTGTTCACCTCCCTCTTACCTCTCAAAATGACACAGCAAAATTTTTAATCCTCCAAAAAAAGAGGCCCGCAAATGCAAGGACTATAGGATCGTTTAGCCAAATATATATATATATATATATATATATATATAACATCTCCAATTAAAACATTTAACTATTCTTTGATTCCTTATCAAACTTAATCAAATCAATCACATATAAATACTAAAGTTGAGCTAATTAATACTTTTATAATTATTTAAATATTTTTTCTTTAAAAAACTTCTTCTCCTCTTCTTTTTACTTTTTTAATTAACTAGCTGTTGAAAGAAAAGGAAAAGGAAAAGGAAAAGGAGGCCCTTATTTACCAGTTACTCCTTCTTTTTTGTCCACCCATTGATTACAACATTGAAATTTCCTCCTTCAGTTGACTTATTGGTCATTAATTAATTTATAATCTCAACTTTTATCTTTGTTTAAATATACTACTACTCCTTTCTTTTTTTAAAAGTTATTGTTTTAATCGAATCATATATATACCAAGACAATTATTAATATATATATTTTTTTAAATCAAATCGAATATAAATATATTAAATCAATTGAGAGTTATTATAAATAAGAGGCATGATACTAGGATGGCTCGCCTCGAGCCAAGAGAAGTAGTCTCTAAATTTGGAGCAAGTTTGCTAAGAGAATGAGTGACGACATTTGTTTCCCGACGTTCGTAGAAGAACAAGTGAGATTGATTGTAGGGTTGAGTGAGAGCCCGAATATCATCAACAATTAATCCAATTTCACTGTTGGAAGATGTAATCTGGAACACAATTCTGGATTTCAGTTACTAATACACTTCACTAATTATCACTTTTCACTATATTAATTATTCTACTTTAAACTAACTAATAAAAAATAAATTTATTTTAAATTAATTGGTTTAAATTTATGAAAATAATAAAAATTATAATTAAAAAATACTAACTAACCTCTAAATAATTTTTTTTGTCTTAAACGACAACTAATTGAAAAAGGAGGGAGTAGTTAATAGTAGTAGTATTTGCTTATAAATGATATCATTAATTCTCATCCTCATCACCGTCATCAGACTGTAAAACATATATGTTTCAAATTAAACGAATTTTTTTATTTTATTTTACACATATCAAATAAATCAATTTTCATACTTTTTAAGTTTATATTTGATACTAATACCTTCTTGTCTTATTCTAATGCACATATTTTATTACTCTCACTAAATATTTATCCTAAAAATAAGGAGTATGTTAGTAAAGTTATTTAAAAAATCACTTAAAAGTAGTGAAACATCATTTAATTTTATACTAGCAAAAATTCAAAAATATCATTTAATTTAAAATGGAGGGAGTAATATAAAGTACATTGTTATACATTAATTACTCCTTCCGACACTTATTATATGACGCCCTAGGCTTTTCATGCCTCCACACATTTTATATATATATATGACGCCCATCAGTTTCCAAAAAAAATTAATTACTCCTGCAATCCGAATTAGTACTCATATTAATTGCATAAAAAAGTACTCCTATTTACTCCTACACTACCAAAACACATCAGTAGTCTCCTTTTCCTCCATTCTTTTCAATTCTTTTCATCTTACTGCTCTACTCTTTTCAATTCCCGTCTGTCTTTTGGAGGGAAAGAAAAGTTTTCGCAATATTACTGAGATTTTATTTTGCCGTTCTCTTTACTTGATGGACAACTTATGGTCTTCTAGTTGCTGTGTTATTTTTCAATTTTATCTTGTTAGAATCAAGCTCAATCTTTACTTCTTTTTTGTCAAAACAAACGAGTGTCACTTTGTTCCTAATTAATTTAGATATGCTTCTTCTCCCTCTATCAATTTGTAACGATTCCATGATACAGAAAGCAGAAAGATTGCTTGCTGGGTTTTTATGAGTGGCTTGGAGGCTAATCAATAAGCTAATTAATAGTAATTAGTATCAGAGCTTTTTTTCTTCAGTTTCAAACAAAAAAGACAGTAATAACTTCTTTTTTTAATTTGTGTGAAAACTTCCTAGGTGTTATATTTTGAGTGAGGGAGAGTAGTACTTTAAGTTAGGTGTGGATAACAACCTTTTCTTGACATGATCAAATCAGTAATCTTAATAACACACATGACAATAATAAAAAAACCATCTTAATCTTCTTTCCAAAGAAACTCCATGTTATCTATATCTATAATTGCATTAAGTGATATCCAATAATTTATTTTTTTCAATCAATTTTTTTACTATTTATTTATTTGACATATCAAAAAAGAATACGGTTAAAAGTCAACCTCATTAAAATATATAGATGAGCAATTGGGGTTTAGTAAATTAGGGATTGTATAAATTAAAAGAAAAACGAAATATGACTTCATTGAAGAAAAAAAATCTATACATATATATATAATAAAATTTAGTTGGTTCTTACCCTTATGGATGAAGAAGTTATCTGCTATGAACTAACATTAGCAACCACCCTTATGAATAAAATTAGTTCTATAATCTAGTGAGTTTGAAGATATACCCGGTTTATATATCTAAAAATTAAGATTTTAATTATTCAAACATGATAAAAGTAAGTACGTAAGAAAAGGTATAATTTTTTTTATGAATCTGTGAAACAGGATGGGCAAGGTAATGCAAGGGATTTGAGGAGTAGAGGGCTATGCTTAGTTCCTGTGTCATTCACTCAGCATGTTGGAAGTGAGAGAGGTGCAGATTATTGGTCTCCAGCAATCGGTGGGAGTTTTTGAAATTATGTATCACTTAAATTGGGATTATATATAACATCATTAGCAGTCACTCTGGAAAATCCAAGGCTGATTGCTCATGATGCTATACATTCTGGTATTCAAGGAACAAAAGAACTGAATTAGTGCACCGCGCCCGCCGGTTATCGTATTGTTGAGGTGTGCGAACCAAAGTCTCACATCGAAAAGAAAAAAGAAATAAAGACTTAATATAAGATGAGTTGATCTTCTTAATGTACCAATTGTTAAATATTGGCTTGAAATATTAAATATAGGCCCAAGTTAGCTCGTACTTTGTACTTTAATCATCATAATAAAATTTCCTTTATTGTGTGGGTTGATTCAAAATTGAATAAGGTCAATTATTCACAACAATCGGTAGCGGAGCTCTTGGTTTAGAGTTTGGATATGCTTTCCCGATTTTGCCCTAGATGTATTCCTTTGAGTGTGGAAATTAGCTCGCCCTCTACAGCAGAATCGAACTTGCTAGAGATGATCACCAGGAGTGTGTCATGCTCGCCAAGGTAGGCGTACTTGAGGTGCGAGGGCAATCTCTTCAATTCTGACTTTGGGTCCTACAAAAGAGAGGGGGCAAGCTGCAAATTAGGAGTAGGGAGATTAGTTGGAAGAGGAGAAATAACAGGGGGAGAAGGGATAGCATAATGCTTTTCCAAAGCAGCGATGACTTCATGCAACTTAGGTGGAGTCGCGAGTGTCAAGGTGAAGGTGTCCAACATGACGAGTGGAATACTCCTATCAAGGGCAAGCTACAGAGAATCATCAGCAGCAAGTTGAGAAACAATAGTAACAACTGGGGCAACAATATCAACAAAGTTTATGCTAGAAAACTCGGTGGAGCATCTCATATCATCAAGCATATTGAACTTTATGGTCTTGCCGTCGAACTCAAGAGTGATGGAGGCATCGTGAAAGTCGATCTTGGCCCTGGCGGTTCTGAGAAAGGGTCTTCCAAGCAGCATATCGAGGGCCTTGACAAACTGCCCATTCTTTATGTCAATCACGTAGAAGTCAACTGGGTAGATGAAATCTCCAACTTGGACCAAGACATCCTCAATAACACCCTCGGGGTAGATAACAGATCGGTCAGCTAGTTGGATCGTGGTCCTGGTGGTCTTGAGTGGTCCAAGGCCTAGACTGTTATATAGCGTCGAGGGCATGACGTTGATACTTGCACCAGAATCGCACATAGCTCTACCAATGTCAGTAGTACCGATTTTACATAAGAGGGAGAATATACCTTTGTCCTTGCATTTGGGTGGTAGCTTCCGTTGGATCGCGGCCGAGACGTTCATACCTACACTAATCTTTTTCACACCTATCATGTTACACTTCTTAGCACACCAATGTTTCAAAATTTTAGCATAACGAGGAACATTTTTAATAGCCTGCAGCAAGGGGATGTTAACTTGCACTTTGTTAAACATTTCAAAAATCTCACGGTCCTCGTCATCCTTTTTAGACTTGACTAGTCTTTGGGGGAAAAGTGGCTCAAGGATCTTATAGATGTACTCTTGGGTGAACTCTAGTGGCTTCTTTGTCTTGCTCTTTTCTGGCTCGGGCTCGGGCTAAAGCTCGGTGGTTTGTTCGACGTCGAGGCCTAGATGTGCATACTCAGGCATTTCAGCGTCTAGGCCTAGATGCGGATGTACATGCGAGGGCAGTTGAGTGTCACTGAGGAGTGTCATGGCACATACATTGTGCTTCGGGTTGGCCTCTATTTGCCCAGGAAGTCTGCCTTGGTTCTTTAATTCTTTCATCTCGGCAGCCATGATACTCATTTACTTTTGCAAATCCACGATGATTTTCCTGTCATTAGTTGCTTCATCAACCGGTGGAGCGATGAAAGTCTGACTCTGAGGGGGCTGATATTGGTACTGCTGGTTGTGGTGATATGTAGGCCTTGACACGAAATTCTGCATATTGAAGGGTGATTGAGATGGATTCCCATATTGATGCTGCTGTTGCGGCTGTCTAGGGCTAGATGATTGGAGGTTGTGTGACCAACTCAAATTGGGGTGCTTCCAGCCCTGATTGTAGTTCTGGCCATACAGGATATTGTATCCTCCCACAGCATTAACTTGAATCTCGTTAGGAATATAGGGACAAACATCTGTGGCATGATTCACAAAATTACAAATCTGGCAAGCCTTGCCCTGGACAGGTTATCCTGTGACCATATTCTGCAGCATGCCCGTGATGGTTGTTAACTGGTTTTCCATAGCAGCAACACGGATATCCTGGTCGTGGTTTGTCGCTCTGTTAAATGTGATGATGGTCTTGGCCATGAGCTCAATAATAGCTTTTGCAGCAGCTAGGGTACAAGCACAAAGAGAACCACCGGTTGCGGCATCTAACAAGGCCTTGTCATTTTGCTTCAAGCCCTCATAAAAATATTGGATAAGTGCGTGATCAGCGAGGTTGTGTGAAGGACACAAGGCTTGCATTTTCTTGAAGCGCTCATGGTATTACCCTAGACTCTCGTCATCTTTCTGGACAATGGAGACTAGCTGCTTGCGGGTGACACTTGTCGTAGACACTAGATAATACTTATCGGTGAAGGCTTTGGACATCTCGGCCCAAGAGTGAATAGATCTAGGAGGAAGATCGTAGAACCAGTCAAGGGCAAGATCCTTGAGGGACCACATGAAAGCACGGAGCTTGGCGTGTTCAATACTTACATTGATTGGCTTTATGGCCTCGCAAATAGAATGCAATTGTTGAAGGTGACGATGAGGGTTTTCCTTGGCTAGCCCACGGAAGAGGGGTAGATGGTGCATAACAGCGGACTTGAGTGTCTAGTCATAAGGGACAGCGGGCCAAATAATACAATTGCTAGGTGCCTCAGGAGCAACATTGAGGTCTTTGATGGTCTGGACGTTTGGCGGAGCAACATGCCCTAGAGGGGGTGGGTTTTCCATAATGGGTATCTTAGGGTGGACGAACTCTGCATCATCGAGGTCTCTATGGAGGTTAGCAGGGTCCGATGCAAATCTCCTGGTCATACAAATAAGAAAAGAATCAGTATCAATCAATCCCTGGCAATGGCTCTAAAATTTGACTTGCCGTCGAAACAGGTCAAAAATAATAATAAAACCTGATGCCTAGATTCACAAACTAATTTGTGTATAATGGTAACAGGGTCGATCCATAGAGACTGAAGGACAAATCTTGCCCTAGATGTATGAAAGAATGAAATGCACAAACAGTAACACAAAGGGGGGGGGGGGGTTTATTGGTTAAGCTAGTTAACCGAGAAAGATCGAGGGCAGGACAGCTAACAAGGACAGAAATAATAAAATTAAAAGAAATAACAATCATAAACAAAGTAAACAGGAGATTAAATAAGGTAAAATCAGATTAGGAGAAATCTTAGCAAGGGATCTTCTTGGGTTGCGTCGAGGGTAAGTCAGTCATCGGCGCACAAATATTCTATTCCTATGCCATAGATGTGCTATAGGGGTCAGATATGTTTAGCCCCCTACTTTCCCTCTTAAGAGAAGCTACCCCCCGTTTTCACATATGAGATAGCCTTGACGCTGCAGGGAGGCAATACTCAGAGCGCCCTTGAAGATGACGAAAGACAAGTCTAAGGCTAGATGTCTCTCAGTTTGTCAAGCTCGCGACACTGCCCTAGTTGCTCACTTGCCCAAGACAAAATGGACCAAGATAATGACAATCTATCTGGTGTCTACTCGATTCTAAGGCTTCACGTTAGTTATAGCCAAAGAAATGATAGTAATCATCTAGGTCAAGTTATTAGTTAGCTAGGCTCCTAACTTGCCTTAGACGAATTAACAATAAAATGGCAAACAATCAAATATGACAATAAGAATATATGAAGAACAATTTGTCCTCGTGACTACCCTTTTGCAACCCTTAAAACACCATTGCTAAGCGGATGAACTTAGCCACTCATATTAATAAATAACAAAATAGATTTAATGCAAAGCATAAAGGAAAGAAAAAAGCAATTAAGGGAAGAAAACTCAATAAATATCGGCCGGAGCTTTTAGCTCCGGTTTGAAGAAGAGTTGATGGCTGGCGGCTACTCCAGCAAAAGGGAAGAATAAATCCAAAAGAAAAACTAAAGAGAAAATGTAAGAGACGACTCCCTAAAAGAGAAAAATGAGATAATCCCTAAAAACCCTAAAACTAAGGCTTAAATACCCTCTTGCCCACAAGAGGACAAAATCCAGCTAAGAGGGAGAATATTCTGGAATATGCTAGGAGAAATCTGCATGGAATCCCGTGCGGATCTTTTGGAAATCTTTCTCTTTGTCCAAAAATGGAATATTCTAGAATCTGCCAGGCATCTAGGGCATGATGATAAAATTAGCATCTAGGGCAGGACGAAATGATCAGCAACTAGGGAATATTTTGGGAATATTCTAGAGACCAGCAAGGAGGACACGTGGAAGCACAACAACAAAGCTTTGACCAAGAAATATTGCCCAGGGCTCGACGGCAAAATTGGTGTCTTTGCCTCGCTGCTTTGAGATTCATGGAATTCCACTAAAAAAATATACGTTTTTGTATCTTTCTCTCTTTTAGCCCAGAACTGCAAAAATGATGGAAACAAGGGCAAATCAACAGTATCATGCTAGAATAAAGAGTTAAAATGAAGAGAAAAACATATATAAAATACACGTTAACACTTCACTACGCCTTGAAGACTAAGAAATAGAAGAAGATGGAGGATGCAGATTGGGAAGACTGCAAGGAGACTGCGTTCAGTACAATCAGGTCATGTTTGTCAAATTCGATAACTTACTTAGTATTTGATACGAAAAACGTAAGGAGTTGTGGTAGAAACTCGAGGCAACCTATCTGAATAAAGGTCTATCTAACCGATTAGAGATGAAGAAAGATTTGTATAATATGAGGATGGCTGAATGAGGGGATATACGTGACCATATTGACTTGTTCATGAAGGAAATTGTTGAATTAGAGCGATTGGGGGTCGTATATGAAGATGAGGAGAAAGCTTTAATGCTCTTCAACTCCTTGCCAAGTTCGTATGATCACCTTAATACGACTCTACACTATGGCAAGCAAACGGTTGGTATTGAGGAGATCACCACTATTCTTAGGAATCAGAATAAGACTCAGAAAATAGGAGATGGGGATTTTCAAGCAGAAAGTTTGGTTGCTGAAAATAGGGATAAAGATCAGAAAAGAGGTTCGTCTTCAAGGGGGAAGTCTAGAGGAAGATCAAAGTCCAGAATGAAAGATGCCACGTGTTTTAAGTGCAAAGAAAAAGGACACTATAAATGTGATTGTCCTCAGTGGAAAGCGGAGAAGGGGAGGAATGATGGTTCGTTTAAGGCAGCCAGTACTGTCACGGACAATTCTTCTGATGAGGAGGTATTGGTGGCGGCTGTAGGTAATGAATCTTTCCTAACTTCATGAACTTTGGATTCTGGATGTTCACATCATTATTGCCTGCATATAGAGTGGTTCAATTCCTATAGTGAGTGTGATCGTGGTAGTCTATCTATGGGTGATGATCATCCTTGTAAAGTGGTGGGTGTGGGTACTGTTAAGGTGAAGATGCATGACGGTATAATCAGGGTTTTGCTTAACGTTAAACACGTCCCAGAACTCAAGAAAAATATGATTTCTCTTGGGTACTTGGAAAAGACAGGATATGGATATTCAGCAGGACCGAGTGATAGGATTCTGAAAATAACAAAGGGATCATTGGTTGTTATGAAGGGTAAGTGGCTGGCTAATAATCTGTATAGATTGATTAGTTGTACTGTTATGGGCAATGATGCTGCAGCTTCAGTAGCAGAACAAAAGGTTGATGATTCTTCTTTGTGGCATATGCGTTTAGGGCATATGAGTGAGCAGGGAATGTTAGAATTGCATAAGAGGAATCTACTGAAAGGTATCTAGCACTATAAGTTGGGATTTTGCGAATTTTGTGTACTTGGTAAATAGTGCAGGGTCAGTTTCAAGTTGTCTACACAGAGAAGTAAGGAGGTACTGCAATATGTGCATAGTGATGTATGGAGTCCAGCAAGTGTTCAATCGCAAGGTGGAGTTGTTTATTTTGTCAGTTTCATTGATGACTGCTCTAAGAAAGTGTGGTTGTATTTCATGAAATAGAAATCCGAGGTATTCACTATTTTCAAGAAGTGGAAAGCAGAGGTGGAGAAGCAAACAGGGAAACAATTAAAGTGTATAAGGTCTGACAATGGTACAGAGTATAAAAACACAGATTTTGCTCAGTTTTGTCAGGAACACAGGATTGCTAGGAACTTTTCTACTCTAGGTACACCTCAGCTGAATGGTGTAGTTGAAAGGTTAAACTGAACTCTTCTTGAAAAGGACAAGAGTATGAGGTTGCAGGCTGGTTTGCCTAAGTGTTTTTAGGCAGTAACATTGAACACAACATGTTACATTGTGAATAGGACCCCGTCAACGAAATTGGATAATAAAGTACCAGAAGAACTATGGTTTGAAAAGCCTATTGATTATTCTAATCTTAGAATTTTTGGTTGTCCATCTTATGTGCATATACCTAATATGCAAAGGTCAAAATTAGATGCCAAGTCTAGAAAGTGTGTGTTTCTCGGGTATGAGAAAGGGGTGGAGGGATTTCGATTATGGGATCTAGAGGCAAAGAAGATTGTCATTAGTAGAGATGTTGTATTTGATGAAGCATCCATGCTAAGAGACAAGAATGTTTCGCAGTCAGAGCTTCCTACTAAAAAGGAGTCTAAGGTTCTCATGGAGTTTCAACCACTAGAGATTCAAGAATAGGAAGATAGGGATGAGAATGCGGAACAGGTTGATCCTCCAGGTGGAGTTGAGCAGGTGTAGCAGAGTTCAGTCATGGATATACCTAGACACAATATCAAGCCTCCTCGAAGGTATGGTTTTGAGGATATGATTTTGTTTGCATTGGTTACTAGTTGTGGAGATCCGTGTTCTTTTCAAGAATTAGTTGCTAGTCCAGAAAAAGAAAGGTGGATGGAAGCAATGGTGGAAGAGATGGAATCTCTGCATAAGAATGAAACTTGGGAGTTGGTTAAACTACCTAAGGGGAAGAATACAATCGGGTGAAAGTGGGTCTATAGGAAGAAAGAGGGAATGACTGAAAATGATGGCTATAAGTACAAAGCAAGGTTTGTAGCCAAGGGATAGTCATAGAAATAATGAATTGACTACAATGAGGTGTTCTCTTATGTGGTGAGACATAATTCAATTCGGGTTTTGTTATCCATGGTAGCAAAGTGCGACTTGGAACTTGAGCAAATGGATGTTAAAATGACATTTCTCCATGACGATTTGGAGGAGCAAATTTACATGAAGCAACCTGAGGGTTTCAGGCAGCTTGGTAAAGAGGATCACGTTTATAGGTTGAAGAAGTCGTTGTATAGATTGAAGCAATCACTAAGGCAGTGGTACAGACGGTTTGACTCTTTCATGATGCGTATTGACTTTATGCGTTGTGAATACGGTTCTTGTGTCTACTATAGATTGTTAGCTGATGGGACTTATATTTATCTGTTACTATATATCGATGATATATTGATAAAGACAGTGGTGATAGACAAGTTTAGGCATTGCCTAGACTTGGTTAGTGTGGTGCAGAGACACTAGGCCCTTAGGGGCATTGGCAAGTCAATGATGATGTATTTCAGAGTTGATGATGGAAGAGATTTCAAGCCAAGGTGAAGATTGTTAAATATTGGCTTGAAATATTAAATATAGGCTCAAGTTATGTCGGCCCATAAGTGTCCTAATTCTACTAAGATTTGTATTACATGTGCTACAAGGTTGAAGTCATGTAGGAGTCTTCTATACTTATCATACATGTATTAGGAATTTGTGGCTGAGTAGAACTAGGAGATTGTAGCCTAGAAGGATTCTAAGAGAGTTTAGAATACTTCCATGAGGTGTATAAACAGGGGTCTTATGGTATTGGTTTTCTTACAAGTTGTACTTTGTGCTTTGATTATCATAGTGAAATTTTCTCTAACTTGCCTGCGGTTTTTTTACCTGAAAAGGTTTTCCACGTAGAAACAAAGTGTTCTTTCTCTCTTTCTTACTCTTTTACTTTAGAGTTCTTTAATGTGTGGGTTGATTCAAAAGTGAATAAGTTATTCACAACACGTATGTTTCTGCCCTACAAGAAACTCCGATTTGTCGCCATAGGTGAGAGTTCGCCACTAGAAAAATTGATGACGGGTTTAATTGTGACTCATTCACCCTCTAATTAACTAAGATTTCTTGTCTTGTTGTTGTAGCTATATTTGTTTGAGCTTTCTTGATTAATATTTTGAAGCCCAGTTAGTATTTTTCTAAATCTCATCAAAACGTTGGTCCTTCTTTTCTCGTTATATTATTAATAAAAAAAACGCTAAATTAATTAACTAGTGCCAAATACGAGCATTGTGCAAAACTTAGACACTGCAGAACTTTCTTATACCAAATATACTTTTTTTTATAAAAAAAAGGGTATTATTAAAAGGGATTAACAATTTAACATACTAATTAAGTCTGTAATTCAAAGTGTATTTTTTTTTCATACCCATCCATAAAAAGAAACAAAACAAAAACCTTACAGCCAAGCTACAAAATCAACAAGTCGATAAACCCCTTCTTACACCAAGTACATACACACATATTAAAAATGAATACAAATCAATGAGTAATTTTTTTATTAAATTAAAAAATTATGTTAATTCAACATTCACTCTTTTTTTTAATTTAGAAAAATTACTACCGTTCCAATACCCAAAATTCATAATAGTAAAATAAATCATGACGACAAATAAAAAATAATGATTTTTTTTTACATGAAAAGCACTCAAGATCTTAAAAGTAATGCACAAAGTTGATATTGATGAACACATTCTAAAAACCATATGCATGTTAATTATTTAAGTAACAAATCATGTTACATAACTTGCACATTAAAAATATAATTTTCATTAAAAGATAAACATTAAAACTAATGATAAAATAATAATATAAGTAAATCAAATTAATGGTGAAAAAAACTCTTTGAAACTTCTTGACCTTTGTAAACAATTTTTTTAATGGTAATATTTATTATTGCCACATGGGAACTAAGTAAAGTCTATTGATTGGCCATCTAGTTGAGTTTGGAGATTCACTATGTGTCACTTACATTAAAACTTAAATTTATTGAGTCATTAGCTGCGCTGTTATTTGTTAGAGAAATAAAATTTCATTAATCTCTCTGCATTAAATGATATTAACTGCTAAGGGTCTAGCTCCTCACGATTTTGTCAAAAAAATTTATTCAATTATAAGATCAACTTTTCTTATATAATTAATTTTTATTTCTCAATTTTTCAATTTGGAACTTTAATTCGCATATTTAACAATCTTGCCCTCGAATGAGAGCTTATAAAATGAGGAATTCAAAGATCCCCCATACACCATATCTTCGAACAATTTCATGTTAATTATAATTACAACTTCCATTCTCAAATAAGGGTCGCGTTTCAGAAAGGAAAAAAAATGTTCTACGATAAGTGTCATTTTTTTCTAAGAACACTTTTATTTTACTTTCCAATTCTATCTTCTTTTTTAATTTAATTTTTCGCTTTAATGCGTACGGAAAGAGAGCGGTGGTCTGTTTAAGTAAAAGAGGCATTTTAGTCAAACTATGAACAAATGGTAGGTATTTTTATAATAATTATAATAATATTAACTATAAGCGTTGTGTAACAATAATATTGTATTACAAAACTTAAGCAACTAATTTTGAATTTTCAGTAACAATATAAATGTTTCAGTAAGTTCAAATTTAAAATTTAAGAAACAGATCATTGCCATTTTTTTATATGCCCAATCTTCATTGTGCATTATTTTTTTTAAGGAAAAAATTTCATTATTTATATCAATTTTATAATTTATAATTTATTTTAAACAAATATATATATTAGGAATAAGCTATAAAATCAAACCATATGTTTCTATTGTATGATCGGATTATACCAATTTTAAAATTTAGTCAAATCACACTATAATAAATATAAAAATTAGGTGAAGAACTAACTCAGACTATATTATTTCTATCTTGAAACTTTAGGATTCTAGTTACGCGCACATCATACTAGATACTTTTTCAAAAGTATGTTTACACTATATAAAACAAGATTTAAATTTTTTAAGCATAGACAATAAAAGTAAGAGCTAAAAAGTTCTTACACCCATTTGAAATTAGGGTGTAATAAGTTCAAATTTACAAACACTAGGTGTAATGACTCAATTAAAAACATAAGGTATGACACAAATTCACTTATTCCAACTTAGTTAATATATCATCTAACATTTTATAATATATTTCATTTTTACGTGTAAATTAACTTTTATAACATATCTAACGTTTCATAACTCATTTAGCTATAAATGTGAGGATTTTGCCACGTCAAAAATATTTTGGCACTTTTAATGACCAATACCATTTTCTCTTAAAATATTAATTGATAATTTTTTTTTAAATTCTTAAAAGTACAAATGATTGTTTATTTAAGTACAATTACAGTAAAATTAACTTTAAATGAGACAAATTGAGGAAATAATTAGACTTAATAGATGATTTTATCTCTAAAATACCCATTACAAAAATTAACATGTGATCCGCTGTTGATACGTAAAAAAAATTCAAATGCAACTTGATACTAAACTATAAAAAATATTGTAGATAATGGAAAAGGATCATTCTATAGCGACAATTGAAACTGATTAATATAGTAAACCAGGTGAAAAACAATAAAAAATGGTGGTTTCAAAACCAAGAAACAGTGGTCCAAGTAAATTGTAAAAATACTTCCAGACCTAGAGCAAGAATTAAGGAATGAAAAATAAACAAAAAATATTGAGATCAAATAACAGGAAAAACTCCTAGTGAAGTCTTAAATTGAGGTTCCAATAATAATCATTTGATCATTGATGCAAGAATGGTCATTCTAAATTCATAGAATAGTTATGGAGTTCAATTTCGCTTAGAACTCCTACTCTCCTCCTGTAACAAAATACTTGAAGATTTTCTCTATCATAATTCTTAACCTTTAAACAATCCTAAGATCTGCTTATAAGATTTAATTAAAAAGGTTGATTATGTTTGGGGAAACCATAGGCAAACCCGGATACCTGTCTGCGATACTCACAATAAAAAAACTATCTGATTTTGACAGCCAAAGTCCGTCGAAACACACTAATTTTCCATCGGAAATCAAACATTTTGACCGTTTCTTCAACGACTCCATGTCATCGCTAAATGGCTCATCAAAGGCCATAAGTTTCGACCGAAATAGTTAACGAAAAATCATTTCGAGGGACTTGCGATAGAGAGGGTAGTCGAAAGTAGTGTCTGTCAAAAATTAGGGATCAAGTTGGCACTATTTTTCGACGACCGCACAATCCGTAGCAAAACCAATTTCGACGGACCTCCGTCGAACAAAGAAGAATGCGTATTCGGCCGAATGACCCATCGATAAGATCGTCCCTAAAGGTTTTCGACGGAGAAGGCTGCCGAATTATTTAGTTTATTTCGACTGCTTTGTCCGTCGAAAGCGTTTGATACTAGACGCTTTCGACGGACAAAGCGGTCGAAACAACTTGAATATTTCCAACGGCTTTGTCCGTCGAAAAGGTCAAAATATTTGTTTTTTCTTACAAATTTCTATAAATATGAATAATTTGCATTAATATTATATATTAAAATAAATAATTAATAATAATATTAGTAATAAATAATACTAACACTAATAATACTAATTAAATCGTATAATTGAAAATCTTTTAGTTACACATTAATTTATAGTTCATAATTAAATGCTAGAAAACTAAAAATTAATTAAGTAAATATACTAAAAATGTCTTACAAAAAGTATCACCCAAAATCGTATTTACTTGAGCCTTCATGATCATCAGATTCAAGCTCAGGAGGTAGTTGTTGGATCATCCTCTACCTCTCAAATTCTACTTACATCATCGCCTGCAGTTCAAGAGTCTATTGTGCCCTTTGCCTCTCCAATTCTTCCCGTAACATCCTCATCTTGGCTTGTATCTGATCCTGCCTCTCAGTCATAGTCTCCTACATCTGTAATTTTTGCCTAATACTGACTCTTTGCTTCCTGAATCCCGTACTCAATTTGTTCTTTAACACGGAGGTTCAGTTCATCCTAAGAAGGTATCCAAGTAGAAGACGAGCCATATCCCGTTGTTTCAAAGAATAATGTATACATTACATCGAAATTTTATAAAACAATAGTGTAAAGTAAGCGATGGTATTAAAACACACCTGATGGATATGTGCTTCGACTAGTGTCATAAAATCGTGAAGCTAGAAAATGACCACCGATGCCAACCTCGCGATTTCTTCTAGGTTGACCAAATGCTTCTCGATGTAATTCCGGGTCTGCATAAGATTTGTTAGCTATATTGGATTACTAAGTAGAATAACCCTCCTTATACATTTTTTGAAATTGACATGATTAGTTAAGAATTACATGACAAAATTAGTAAAAATTATTGAAATGATAAAATAAAGATATAAACATCACTTGCATTTTAATAACTACAAACAATAATAAAATTGTAGTATTACTTACAATGCAAACTTCACTCCTAGGTTGACATTTCTTCTGAGGATGTTTCGTCAGGATATGAGTGTGGTCATAAACCGTGTCAAAAAGAACCGGACCACCCTGAGACTCGTCCATATTCTTCTCCTACAACTTTCCAAATAAAATGTTAATTTGACAAAAAATAATTAAATCAAGTACACAACTTAATTCATCAAAGGAATGAAACTTGAAAAGAAGAAGGAGTTACAACACATTATCAGAATCTCAGCAGTCTTTCTGAAGCCTCTACTGCCCGCCGTGTGAGTGCCAAAGGCCTTTTCTTGCCCCTTTACACCACTCCACTAGTTCCTCTTGTTCCTTTGCAATATCTCTTCGAACTTCGGGGTCGACTAATAGTCGCACAAGTGCCCCCATACTTCCCGTGTCACACCCTCCGGACATTTGTGTTGCTTTGCCTCTAGGAAGGTCTCATACTTCCTCAAGGTAGTTCGCCACCATCCGTACATCATGTCCTTAAATCGGCTCGCAGAAACCTTCCTTCACACCTCATCTATAATAGACGGTCCCTATGAAACATTGTCTGCAATAAAGAAAAATTATTAGTGACAATTAACATTAAGTAATTACAATATGCATGTAAATAAATCATATTAAGGAAAAAAAATAGATGTTAAAAAAGATGACCATACACAGAACTCATCCCACAACTAGTCGATAGTGTTCTATCCAAACTCATTCCAAGAATGGACTACAGTAGTGAACCACCTCCTCGAGGCAAGAGTGATGTCCTATAAGTTGGCTTCGCATATGAAGTTGCACATAGAACAACCACAACAGAAATAAATTATATTTTAAAGTTTTATAATAAAAAATATAGCATATTGACTAATGAATTTTTTTATTTACTTGTCATCTCTCACCCTAATGATTGGGAGAGTTGTAGGATTAGTAGGAACGATAGCCACATCCACGGGGACATAGTCAGGATCATGATCAAGCTTTGCATCCGAGGACCCGGGCGACTGATCGCGGTATGAGGCGTGCTACGGTGAGTGATGTGGAGGGGGTTGAATGGGGTCATAGTCCGCCATATAATCGAGACCTAGTGTCTAATGATGTCTTTGTTTATGTGACTGCGACAATGATGACTCAATAGCCATTTCCGAGCCGTAGGAAGATCTATAATGGGCTCGTGGCAGTAGAGACTGTACATCTGAACCCCGATGCAGGCAACAACCCGCGAATAGTTTGGCGGGACGGTGAGATGTCCCTCTAGAATTCGTCCCCTCCGTACAACCCCAGGAATCTCTACCACCCCCACTATCTCTACCTGCGCCTCTACTATGACTACCACGCACTCTACTACCTCTAGCACGACCTCTACTAGAAGTATGGCCAATACCACGTGATCTATCAAATCGATCTCAACCACTCATCTATTCACCTTTTTTAATTGATTATATATAAATTTCATTTGAAAAACCTTTTCGACGAAAATTTTTGTAGGAAAAAAAGGAATTAATTGTTCAAACAACGAATTTAACAAATCAACCGAAACAACAAAAACATTCAACTACAAAAAAACCATTTTCGTAGAAAAAAAAGGACTTAAATGTTTAAACAACTAATTTAATCAATCAACCCAAACAACTAAAAGACTCTACTAAAAAACAAACATTCCTACGGAAATTTCCGTAGGAAAAAAATGAATTAATTGTTCAAACAACTAATTTAAGAAATTAACCCAAATAAATAAAACATTCAGCTAATAAAAACCATTCCTACGAAAATATCTGTAGGAAAAAAAAGAATTAATTGTTCAAACAACTAATTTAAGCAATCAACCACTAAAGAAAAACTGGCAATCAGCAACAATACCATTTCGACGTACAAACTCCTCAAAGGAATTTCGATGGCAAAGCCGTTGAAACCTATTTTTTTGGTAATAAACATAAAAAAATGTACTCTAGTGTTATCGACAGAAATGATCTACATTTCGACAGCCATTTCCAATAGTAATTAAATACCCCATTTAACTAATTTTGAAATTATCAATATAGATACACAATAATGAGAAACGCTACAAAAAAACTGGCAATCACCGATGAACATTTTCCATCAAAAATCTCCTTCTGATTTTTGATGGCCTAGCGGTCGAAATACATTATTTTTTATCCCACAAATACTCTTTACTGGTTTCAATAGAAATGTCAATATTTTCGACGGCCATTTCCGTTGAAATCTTTGAGAGCCAAAGGAAAAAAATTTGCACCCCAACTTAGCGCGAAAAGTTTTCAACATCTATATGTTTCGACAGATAAAGCTGTTGAAAATAGAAAAATATTTTTGACAGCCTTCTCAATCGAAATTTATAGATGTTTTTCGATGGATTTTGCTGTTGAAAATGGATTTCGTTTTGTGCCTAGGGTTGGTTTGTTAGATTTTTTTTTTAAAAATTGGATTCTTTGTATAATAGTTGTTATTTTTAAATTTTTTATTATACAATGTACATTTAAATAGAAGGTTGAATAACTCATACAATTAATCAATATTAATTAAATATCCCATTAATTAACTAATTATAAAATTAACAGTATATATTTTATATTGATATCATAGAGTATGAATTTATTTTAGACAGCCTTCTCAATCGAAATTTATAGATGTTGTTTAATAATTATATACATAAAGACATCTATTGAAAAAGTAACTAATATTTAGTTCGAGCATCATATAATCTAGTAAGTTCTTGTTGATGACTTAGTTCATTAATTTATGTAAGTTCTTGTTGATGACTTACAAAAATTAATGAACTAAGTCATTATATAAGTCATCAACATGAACATACTAAAAGCTTTTAGTTCGGGCAACGAATTTAGTAGACTCGTTAAGCTACCAATTTTTTCATGAGATGAGAAGTTTTAGCGTAAAATGTAATAATTAGTATTATCATATTTTTGTGTAATCTGTAATTTTTTAAAACCACCTTATTTATAAAATTTTAACTTAATTTAGTCATTTTGTATATAATTTTTTATACAATATATTTTTTTAATGTCAAATTAAATTAAATTACAATTTGGGAATACAATTAATAGCCTTATTGAAATTTTTGTAATTTTAAAAAAATATAGTTTCCGACGGACATGCCTGTTGGAAAATATCCATATGTTTCGACAGATAAAGTCGTCAAAAAGGAAAAATATTTTCGACAACCTTCTCCGTCGAAATACATAGATGTTTTCCAACGGACATAGGCATCGAACAAAGATTTGCCTTATTGAATTTCTTTTAATCTAGAAAAAAGTACTTTTCGACAAACATGTCTGTTGGAAAATATCCATATGTTTCGACGGATAAAGTCTTCAAAAATAGAAAAAATGTTTTCGATAGCCTTCTCCGTTGAAATATATAGATCTTTTCCGATAGACATAGGCATTGAACAAAATGGATTTCGTTTAGCGTTTAAGGCACGTCCGTCGAAAACAATTTTTTTTAATTGGATTCTTTGTATAATAGTTGTTATATTTAAATTGGTTAGTATACAATGTACATTTAAATAAAAAGGTTGAATAACTCATACAATTAATCAATATTAATTAAAGGCAAAATGACATAAAACAACCCTGAACTTTAATGTTTTATTTAAGTGCAACCCTTAACTATTTTTTTGTTTAATTGCAACCCTAAACTTCGTCCTTTTTGTCATATTACTCCCCTACCGTAACTGAAATCCGATGTGGCACCGTTATGTGCTGTGTCAGCTACTATCACGACGCCACGCCAGCGATGATCAGGGGGGCAATTAAATAAAAAAACAAAGTTAAGGGTTGCGATTAATCAAAACATTAAAGTTCAAGGTTGTTTTATGTCATTTTGGAGGCTGACGTGTCCTGAAAAGTGATATGGCACATTGACATGGCATCATGATAGTAGCTGACATGGCATATAACGGTGCTACATCGGATTTCTGTTACGGTAGGGGGTAATATGACATTATTCAAGAAGTTCAGGGTTGCAATTAAACAAAAAAAAAGTTAAGGGTTGGACTTAAATAAAACATTAAAGTTCAGGATTGTTTTATGTCATTTTTTCATTAATTAAATACCCCATTTAACTAATTTTAAAATTAACAATATACATACACAATAATGAGAAAATTGCTTAAATTATATAATTAATATCCTCTAACCCCCTAGTACCCCTTATATGAAAAATCCCAAATTACAATAGATCCTTACCAAAATAGACCTCGGTGACAATCAGATGTTAGTCGCATCGCGGGCTTCTTGGGCTAGGTCAATAGTGAAACCCATAGGAAAACTTCAAGACATATCAACATAGTATGTATTTGATTTATAGATTTTGTTTATTAGTTACTTATTACGTTTCAAACTAAACTCCTTCGTTTTGAGGAAGTTCATGCAACGGAAGT
This sequence comes from Viola odorata, assembly GCA_963691705.1. NCBI lineage: Eukaryota > Viridiplantae > Streptophyta > Magnoliopsida > Malpighiales > Violaceae > Viola > Viola odorata. Next base: position 27,477,580 of record OY829540.1, on the reverse strand, counting down.
GTGTTGGGCCCATAACCCATAAGTCCCAGGATCGAAACGTGGCTCCGCTACCAGAATATACGCAGTGGATACCAAGGAAAGGACGGGTATTCACCAGGGGCACTTTGTGGCTCTCTCGGCCCATGAGGCAAGTAGGCAACTTATAGCCGGTTCCCTTGGTATGCTGAACAACTTCAGTTATGAGGCCTAACATGGTTTATAGAGAAACCATGATGCTAACCATGAACCCTTTGTTTTGAGAATAATAATCCTCATGGTTGGGCGAACAGGTTGCTAAGGCAGACCATATCGTTACCCATGAGACATTCATTTTTGAAAGCATGAAGGTTGTATCGTTACCCATGAGACATTCATCTTTTTGCCTATCTGTGGCAATGGATATGCTTTCTTGTAATATTTCTTCTTCGTATCATGGCAAGAACAAGTCTGCTGAGTCGGACATTTGATCGTCAAGTCTACTACTTTGCAGGTATTTGTGATAGAAGGATTCTCTTTGAGAAAATCTTTGATCAGCTTTTGGGTTGCACAAAGCTTTTCCAAATATTTAAGCATGGACTAATAGAGTTCTCCCATGGAGGCATCTGTGACTTGTTTACCTTGTGCTTTGAGCATCCAAAGAATTTCATCATCGAGTTGTTCCAGAATATAAGCAAGAAAATATTATTTAAGGTTGGGATTCGTCGGGCCACCAAGAAGGTAGAATTTTTTATCATACGACGATAATGATAGATTAGATCTCTGCGGTAAAAGGAACAACACTTCATTTTAAAAAATTCATCATGCTGAAGATCAAGATGATCTTCATTTCTTCGAAGGAATTCTTGATAGATAGCATGGATGGCGGTTGTAGCTGAAGGGAGTTGAAAGAACTTCAGTTGTTGATATTCTCCTAATGATAACCACTAATCATGGAGCATGCCCATAAAATGTGAGGCAAAATTATAGAGAACATGATACAGCGTAGCGCCTGGTTTAGAGCTTTCAACATGAATCTATGACAGGAATTCATCAAGTCGTTCATGCCATTTGGACGACGAGACATCATCTAAGCTAAAAGTAAGCTTAGAGCCGGAAGGAACAACCGGGGTTGGGGTAGATGAGCATCTGAAGTACTCGAGGAATCATCCACATTAAGAACAACTTCACCATCTGAATCAAGAGGGTGTTCAGTGTGATATGGTGTCTGTTGATTAATGAATTGTGCTGGATATGAGCAATCGGAAGTAGAGGATAATTTCGTATCATCGGAAAGATCGATAGTGGATAAATCCAAATCAAAGTAAGAATCTCTAGCTGTAAGATATATTTGTGGCAGCTTAGTACATTGATGAAGGAGATTTTGAATGGGATTTGGAGTTGTAGACTTGATCATCATTTGTTCTTCACATTCTGGAATAGGATATAAGGCTTCTGTGACAATAACTTTTGATTTGCTGGATTCTATACGAGAAAATTTGCTGGAGTTATGAAGCTTGTGGATATGGGTTCCATAGTATTTGGCTATTTCAGCTGGGTCAGGTATGTAGAGTGTTTGAGTTGATGGTGGATATGGATGTATTTTCTCCCATGATTGGACTGGTGTGTTGCAAAAGAGAGGTGTGGATGATGTGGGTGGTAGTTGTGAAGGTTTTTCTCCTTTGAGAATCTGGATTTGATCTTTAAGAATGCAGATCTCCTTTTCCTTCTGTTTAGCTTCAAGACTCAGTGGCATCGCAAAGTTAATATCATTATCCACTTTGATTAAGTGAAGTTGAAGTTGCTTCCACAGCTGGTTGTTGGCAGTAAATCCTTCTTGCAACTTCTTTTCGACTTTATCAACACGAGTTGATAACTGGACTAGAGCTGTATTTTGAGCAATAACGTTGTCTGTCTACCAGTTGAGAATAACTTCTACTGCGAAAATATATTGTCGGCCACCTTCTGCATCTCTAGACGTTGGTGTAGAGATTTTTAACATCCGCCTATTTCTACGATCATCAACAATTTCCTGTAGAGGAGGGAAATTTGTAGATGAAAATATAAAAAAGGTCTTGTATCATCGAAATTGGGGACTCCTTCTGAATCTCCTAAAGGATTGTCCGATAATAGGGTAAAGATGGAGGAGATGAAGGTGGAGGTTTAGACATCGGTGGTTGACAAGATGGCATAGGCAATGGTGTGATAGAATATGAAAGTGGTGCGGAATATTTGACAAGATAATCAAATTTTTCAGAAGGCTATCTAAGGGTGTCAATCTCGGGGTCACCTTTGTCGTGGCGTGCTGAGAATTGTTTGCAAGGTGAGAGTAATTTCTTCTTTTGTTTTGGGATGTCATGGGGCTATGCAATATCATCGTCATCATCAGAGTCGGCGGTGATAGAATCCCAATAACATGCATCACAATCATCATCATTAAAAAAGCAGTGACCACTTTCATCCTTGAATATGTAAACTAGATTGTCGTCAGAGTTAAAAAACCAAATGGTCGGCTCACTTGGGACGACATAACCAAGAGATATCTTCATCATAGGGTCATCTGGAGAGATGGGCTCCATCATCATTTGAGTGTGGAAAAGAGCAAGTGGTGAATGTTCCTTTTCTCAAACGAACTGGATGGTACCATCACTAGACTTTTTGAATTTAGGCTCACTAGATTGGATGGGTCAAGAGTTCTCATGGAGTTTCTCCTAGTTAGTGACCCATGTATCCAGTAGGAGTTTTATGAGCTCCAATTTCATCCTTGAACATGTAAACTGGATTGTCGTCAGAGCTAAAAGACAAAATGGGCGTCTCACTTGGGACGACATAACCAAGGGATATCTCCATCATAGGGTCATTTGGAGAGATGGGCTCCATCATCATTTGAGTGTGGAAAATAGAAGGTGAATGTTCCTTTTCTCGAACGAACTAGATGGTACTGTACACATAATATTTTCCTAAAATATGAGAAAATTACACGTGTCAAATTACAAATGTTGAATGTAGAGTAAAAGTGGTTCTTCTTCTCTTGATTCCTCTGATTAATGAATCAGTCTTCACTCCGGATTTGGATTTGAACTTGAGTTGGATGGTTGACGGATTGGCCTTGAATAAGCTTGTAATCCGCGGTTGATTTGAGAAGAAACCGACCTTAAATCAGCTTGTGGCTTCTGCGGTTGATTTGGTAAGAAACTGGCCTTGAATCAGCTTGTGGCTTCTCCTTGATTTGATTTGATGTACTTGAGAGAGAACAGACCTTGAATCAGCTTTTGGTTTCTCCTTGGTGGTTGAGAGAGAACCGGCCTTGAATCAGCTTTTGGCTTCTCCTTCTTTCTTGAAGACGATCTGCTTCAGTTCTTGATCTTCGCAGCACTTCTTCTCTCCAAGAAAATATCCTCCTTCACCTTCTGATGAGGCCTCTATTTATAGGCTCATAAGGACAATTTTGGCATTAGGAAAATGACATGTGTCTTCATCTCATTGGTCTTACATTGAATACTAATTAATTTTATATTTAATCAAAATTAATAAGTAAATATGAGATGGGTTTTGATCCATTCAAATGTAAGCTTTCTGATGGGACTCGACCAAATAAGCTTCATGGATTTCGGTGAATGTTGGGCCGAATATTTTAAGACGGGCCACAATTTTGATGTCTACAAATGCCCCATCAAGATTATTTTACTTAATGAAGTAAATTAATATTGAACTTTTTCCCTTTCGAATAAGCTTAATTTGCGTTAGGGACTGAACTTGAAATCATGTTTGATTGTAGGTCCAAATTAATCAAGGAACCATTTTGACTTTAGAGAAGTTGGTTACATGCAATCTCTTTTAGAACTTATGCCAAGGAATTTAATCTTGCTGCCAAGAGCAATATGTGATACGAGCCAGACTAGGAGTCCAGCTGCATCTACCGCACCTGTGCCCTTGCCGCCCGCAGGCGCCATCACACGCTCGCACGCGAGGACCATGCAAGCGAGGCTAAGCACCCTGATCCATGAGGAGCTGAAGGCCGAAGTGTCATTGGACTCAGCTAGCCTGCGCGCGCCCCAGCCGCGCCTCGTCACACTCGTGCACGCCACAACCGAGGCACCACCGAGGCCACCATGGGCCAAGTCAGACCTCTAGCCCATATTTTGATGTAAGAAATATTCTGGCAAGACAGGATGTATTTATAAATCACCAGGAACATGCCTGCCAAGTGCCAGCTCAATCGCATCAAAGGTTAGGGAGAACGCCTCACTCAAAGTACCATACTACCGGCGAAAGCCACCTTCAAGCCTCTTGACGATGGACGAATATTTCCCCGCACTATCTTTGGACCATGGTGAGATATGTGTCTTAGAAGTTCTCTGTCCAAATTTCATCCAATGCGAGAACGCCTTGTTCTACTCAGCGTGTGCAGAAATAAAGCCCAACGGGCCTCCAGCAGATCCGACTCAAGCATTGGTCACTCTGACAGGACTTTGACTTGACCAGGACCTGGATTGACTTTATTTTAAGTTGTTTGACTATTATTTATCTAGGTGGATTTTATTATTAAATAGATAAATAATTAGGAGCGCTTTTAAGTAGTTAAGCGCAAGTGAACTACTAAGTAGGGTTTGGCAGATTTCTTTCCATAAAAAGGGAGAGCCGCCTCTTTGTTTCTGCACGTTGATTATTATTAAAAACCAGAAGAGTTTTCTTCAGTTGATCTCCAAGATCCTTGTTCTATACCCGGTTTGATAAGCCGCGTCTAGCCTCAACTAAAACACGAAGTCTATCATCCCATTCTTTAGTCTCGTCGGGGTTGTCTAGGTATTACACCTAGGAGGGTCCGAGTCCTATTGAAGATCCTTGAAGGATTTCATCTAGGTTGCCTAAGCATCGCGCTTAGGAGGGTTGGAGTTTCCAACGAGTTAAGTTTTCCGCATTCAAATCCTTGTTACTGAGCAACGATCCATCACTAGGAAGGTTTCCAATTTAGGAACCATATCAGCTGGTAGCGGAGCAAAGGCTGCTCACCGTATAGGTATCTATCCTTTAATTAATGTTTTCGTTTGTTAAGATTGGTTTCTTTGTCTTCCTTAGCCAAATCTATACCAATCTTGTTTTGTTTCCCCGTTTGTGTTAGTGAGTCGAAACTAGTAACTAGTTGCGTCTTGTTTAGGTAACAAATCAAACCTTTGATTTGCTATCTTCTTCGAGTCATAAAACAGAAAAGAAAGATCTACAAAGTGTCAGTTTGTTTAGTTTTAAGTACTTACAATTTATATTTCCAAAAAAAAAACAAAACAAAACAAAAGAATTCATTCGCACAAAAACAGAACAGAAAGCGAATTCAAAAATTTCAGTGTGTTAACAAAATATGAACCTTTCGATGAACACAGAATCAAAATCAGCAAGAAAAGAGTGTTCCAACACAACAAGAATCATAGAAAACGGAGTTGTAAATCAAAAGTTATCAAAGAAACAAATCGGACACTTAGTAACCTAGTTCTAAAACAAATCCGAACTAGTTCAAATATCTTGTCTTTCTTTGAGCTCATGTGATACATGACCTATCTATTCTATGCTATAGTTGATTGATTAGTTGACAAAGTAATCTTAAATTATATCCCATCTATATTCTTTCTACGCTTGAGGTGTCCTTGCAAATTATTGGAAGCTTTTCTTTTGACATTCTTTGAGTCTACGGATCTTGGATTGATTGAAGAAGAATTTTCGTTGAGTGATTTGTGAGCACATTAGAGTGATTAAATATGAGGGTTTAAACATGTGAGGGAGTGCTTTAAATAGGGCAATTTTACGCTTGTTCTTTGTTGTTATTGTGATTTCAGATGGCAGATAGTTCGCCTAAGAGCACGGAGTCACAAGCGCAAGCTGAAATGCTAGCCATGATGCGCAAGTTAACCAAGAGGTTTGATGAGATAGAGGCATGGCGAAAGGAGGTCGCCAAAGAGAAGGAGGCTGCTGCCCATGTTGCAAGGCAGCCACACACTCGTTACACCCAAGTCCTTAACCCGAAGGAGTCACCCTACGTCTACGGAATGCCAATGGGGGAGGAAACCAATGCCGAAGGGTACGAGGAGGAAGAGGAGTATGGGGAAGAGATACCTAGGCCAAGGAGACCTCTACCGAGGCAGCCTAGAGGAGGAGAGGAAGGAGTAGATGATAGGATAACGGGAATTAAGCTAAGGGTTCCCGCATTCGAAGGAAAGGAGGATCCAGATGCGTTTCTCGTTTGGGAACGCAAGATGAGGGCAATTGTCTTGTGCCATAACTATTCGGAGGAGAAAAAGGTTAAGATAGCCTCTGTTGAGTTCTATGGGTATGCTGCCCATTGGTGGGATCAGTTGCACATTACTAGGCAACGCGTAGGAATGGGTCCGGTTGACAATTGGGACGAAATGGTTAGGGTTATGAAGGAGCGTTTTATCCCACGCTACTTCTACCGAGACCTTCACACTAAATTTTAGAACCTTACCCAAGGATCCAGGAGTGTTAGTGAGTTCTATAATGAAATGGAGATGGCCATAGCCCGGGTACAAGTGGTAGAAAGCGAAAGCGCTACTATGGCGCGCTTCTTGAGCGGATTGAACAAAGACATTGCAGATGCTGTTGAGGTCATGCAATACCATAGTATTGAGGAACTACTCCACCTAGTTGTCATGGTGGAGAGAAGGAAGAAAACCCGCACCCCAAACACAACCCTAAACACTACCCAAAACCCTAGACCTACACCTTGGAAGAAGCCGTGGAACAAGCCCACTACTTTTATCAAAACACCACCTAAAGTGATCCCTACAACCTACAACCCTAGAAGCCCAAACACCACACCCAGTACCACAAAACCTATGGCCCAAACACCCCAAACCACTGATCGCCAGCCCTCGCGAGAGATTGTTTGTTTTAAGTGCAATGGTCGTGGCCATATGCAAAGGGAATGCCCGAATCGGCGCATAGTTATCATTCGGGACAATGGTGACTTAGACTCCGAGGAGGACAGAGATAGGGATGAAGGAGAGGACGTGGAGAGTGAAGCTGAAGAGAAGAGTGAAGAAGAGGAACGAATGGTCTTATCAACTAATTGTGTAATTCGGCGCAACTTGAGTGCCGCTCCAAAAACAGAAGTTTGCGATGAGGAGCAACATGACAACCTTTTTCACACTCGTTGCATCATAGCAACCAAGGTATGTTCAGTGATTATTGATAATGGCAGCTGTACTAACTGTGCGAGAACACTTGTGGTACACAGGCTTGGTTTACCCGTTGTTAAACATCCGAAGCCGTACACCCTCTCTTGGATGAACGATGGCAACACCATGAAGGTTACCAAGCAAGTATTAGTTTACTTTGCCATAGGGAGGTATAAGGATGAGCTGCTGTGTGATGTTGTGCCTATGCACGCCAGCCATTTGTTGCTAGGAAGGCCATGGCAATTCGACAGAAACGCCAATCATGAAGGGCGAAGCAACAAATACCGATTGGAGAAGGATGGTGTTAAGTACACCCTAGCACCACTTACTACGAAGGAGGTCTTAGAGGACCAGTTATGGCTTGAGAAGTCCAACACTGAGTTTGAACTATCTAGGCCATTGGGTGATAAAAGAATTGAGTGTCAAAACAACCCCCGAGAAAAGAATAAGCTCGGGTTTGAGAGTGACAAAAAAAGAGATGCGAATGGAAAAAAAGGGAATCAAAACAGCCCGTGTGAAAAGAGTGAGCACACGAAGAAATTAAATATATTCGCAAGTGTGAGGGATGTGAGGCAAGCATTGACGGTTCAAAAGTCTTCGGACTCATTTTATCCTCTTATTTTGATCCGATTTAAGTCGTTCTCTTTGAACGCAACTAACGCTAACCCTATGGATCATTTGCCCCCTTGTCTTGAGTCTCTTTTGTAGGAGTTTGCGGACGTGCTGCTCAAGGAGATGCCCCCCGGTCTACCCCCTATCTGCGGCATTGAGCACCGCATTGATTTTGTACCCGACTCTTCCATACCTAACCGCCCCGCGTATAGAAGCAACCCCGAGGAGACCAAGGAGTTGCAATGCCAAGTGGAAGAGCTGCTGTCCAAAGGGTACGTGAGAGAGAGCCTCTCACCGTGTGTTGTTCCTGTCATCCTAGTGCCGAAGAAGGACGACTCTTGGAGGATGTGTGTTGACTGCCGCGCAGTCAACAAAATTACGGTAAAGTATCGCCACCCAATCCCACATTTAGACGACATGTTAGATGAACTTAGTGGTAGCATTGTGTTCTCTAAAATTGATTTAATGAGTGGGTACCATCAGATTAGGATGCAAGAAGGTGATGAGTGGAAAATGACATTCAAGACTAAGTATGGATTGTACGAATGGTTAGTCATGCCGTTTGGCTTAACCAACGCGCCTAGCACGTTTATGCGACTAATGAATCATGTGCTTAGGAATGTTATAGGCAGATTTGTAGTCGTTTATTTTGATGACATCTTGGTCTATTCTAAATCACTTGATGAACATGTTGCGCACTTAAGAGAAGTGTTTGTAATCTTGCGTGATGAGAAATTATTTGCTAAACCTTCGAAATGTTCTTTTGCATTAGAACAACTTTCTTTCTTAGGCTTTCTTGTAGGCCGAGAGGGCGTGAAGGTTGATGATGAGAAGATCCGAGCGATCTGCGAGTGACCAACACCAAAAACCGCAAGCGACATCCGTTCTTTCCACAGATTAGCTAGCTTTTATCGACGGTTCATTCGTGATTTTAGTTCTTTAGCCGCACCTCTTAATGAACTAACTAAGAAAAATGTTTCTTTCAGGTGGGCCGAAGCACAGGAGGCTGTTTTCCAAGCGCTTAAGGACCGTTTATCCAATGCGCTTGTCCTTGCTTTGCCCGACTTCGATAAACCCTTCGAACTCGAGTGCGATGCAAGCGACATCAGAATAGGAGCCGTATTGATGCAGGAGAAGCGAGCGATTGCCTTCTTCAGCGAGAAGCTCAAGGACATCCAGTTGCGCTACCTTACGTATGACAAAGAGTTGTATGCCTTGGTGCGCGCGTTTGAGGTATGGCAACACTACCTCATGCCGAGAGAATTCGTGGTACACACGAATCATCTCAGCCTCAAATACCTAAAGGGTCAGAATAAGCTCAACCGAAGGCACGCAGCGTGGTTGGAGTTCCTGGAAGTGTTTCCATACCACATTAAGTACAAAGAAGGTAAGGATAACGTCGTGGCCGACGCCTTATCCCGCAGGTATACCTTGATCTCTTCACTATCCGTTAAATTCCTAGGGTTTGCACAGATAATTCCTATGTATGCTGATGATGCGGATTTTAGTGAAATTTATAAAACCTGTGATGCACAAGCTGATGTGAGATATTTTACGCATGATGGATATTTGTTTAGGCAAAAGCGCCTATGTATTCCTATTTGTTCATTGCGTGATTTACTTGTGCATGAGTCACATAGTGGCGGTCTCATGGGTCATTTTGGTGTCACTAAAACATTTGACATGCTGAGAATACATTTTTATTGGCCTAAAATGAAGCGTAATGTTATTTGTGTAGTCGCTAGATGTCTTGTTTGCCAAAAGGCTAAATCGCATGCGTCTAACCACGGAGCCTATATGCCACTGCCCGTGCCATCCCACCCTTGGACCGATGTGTCCATGGACTTTGTAGTCGGCTTGCCTAAGTCGTGGGACGGCCATGATAGCATTTTTGTTGTAGTCGACCGATTTTCAAAGATGGCACACTTTTTGCCATGTAAAAACACACACGACGCATCAAAAGTTGCTAAGATTTATTTTAGGGAGGTAGTCCGCCTCCATGGGATGCCGGTTAGTATTGTAAGTGATCGTGATGGGAAATTTTTAAGCCATTTTTGGCGTATTTTGTGGAGTCGTTTAGGGACTAAGTTGTTGTATTCTACATCTTGTCATCCTCAAATGGACGGCCAAACCGAGGTGGTTAACCGTACGCTTGGGTCATTGCTTCGCACTCTAGTCATAAAACACACGTACAAGTGGACGGATCACTTGCCTTTTGTTGAATTCGCAGATAACCGAGTAATTCACTCCACTACTAATTGCTCGCCATTTGAGGTTGTTTACGGATTTAATCCTATTACTCCACTTGATTTAACACCTCTACCTTTGAGTGATATAGCTAGTTTAGATGGACAGCAGCGTGCGGATCTTGTCCAGCAAATGCACGCTAAGGCCAAGCACAACATTGAGAAGGCTAACGCACGCCTTGTGCGCAAGCGCAATGACGACCGAAAGATTGTTTCTTTTCAGGTTGGCGATTGGGTGTGGCTACACCTAAGGCGTGAGCGATTCCCTGAGAAGAGACAAGGAAAACTTTCACCTCGAGGAGATGGACCGTTCCAAGTGGTTGAGAAGATCAACGATAATGCTTATCGTTTGGATCTACCTAGTGAGTATGGTTCGGTACATGGTACTTTTAATATTACTGATTTGCGTTTGTTTGAAATAGGTGATGACACTGATGCTAATCTGGATTTGAGGATGAATCCATTTGAAGAGGGAGGGGATGATACGAGCCAGACTAGGAGTCCAGCCGCATCTACCGCACCCGTGCCCTTGCCGCCCGTAGGCGCCATCACACGCTCGCACGGGAGGACCCTGCAAGCGAGGCTAAGCACCCTGATCCATGAGGAACTGAAGGCCGAAGCCTCATTGGACTCAGCCAGCCTGCGCGCGCCCCAGCCGCACCTCGTCACACTCGTGCACACCACAACCGAGGCACCACCGAGGCCACCATGGGCCAAGTCGGACCTCTAGCCCATATTTTGATGTAAGAAATATTCCGGCAAGACAAGATGTATTTATAAATCACCAGGAACATGCCTGCCAAGTTCCAGCTCAATCGCATCAAAGGTTAGGGAGAACGCCTCACTCAAAGTACCATACTGCCGGCGAAAGCCACCTTCAAGCCTCTTGACGATGGACGAATATTTCCCCGCACTATCTTTGGACCATGGTGAGATATGTATCTTAGAAGTACTCTGTCCAAATTTCATCCAATTCGCCCGAGGGAGTTGAGAGAACGCCTTGTTCTACTCAGCGTGTGCAGAAATAAAGCCCAACGGGCCTCCAACGGATCCGACTCAAGCATTGGTCACTCTGACCGGACTTTGACTTGACCAGGACCTGGATTGACTTTATTTTAAGTTTTTTGACTATTATTTATCTAGGTGCATTTTATTATTAAATAGATAAATAATTAGGAGCGCTTTTAAGTAGTTAAGCGCAAGTGAACTACTAAGTAGGGTTTGGCGGATTTCTTTCCATAAAAAGGGAGAGCTGCCTCTTTGTTTCTGAACGTTGATTATTATTAAAAACCATAAGAGTTTTCTTCAGTTGATCTCCAAGATCCTTGTTCTATACCCGGTTTGATAAGCCGCGTCTAGCCTCAAGTAAAACACGAAGTCTATCATCCCATTCTTTAGTCTCGTCGGGGTTGTCTAGGTATTGCACCTAGGAGGGTCCGAGTCCTATTGAAGATCCTTGAAGGATTTCGTCCAGGTTGCCTAAGCATCGCGCTTAGGAGGGTTGGAGTTTCCAACGAGTTAAGTTTTCCGCATTCAAATCCTTGTCCCTGAGCAACGATCCATCACTAGGAAGGTTTCCGATTTAGGAACCATATCAATATGGACCAATGATCAATATGGCTTCTTCATGGGCCTGCCCCCTACGCTGACCCTTGATGTCATTCTTTTTTTTTCCTTTTTTTTCTATATAGAGAATATTCAACGGCAAAATCTTTTTCTTAATTGAGCATATTTTTTCTCTTGATTGAGCAGTACTTATTTCATTTGACTAAGTAAAATATTTCCCTTAATTGAGGAGAATTCTTTCTTAATTACTCAAAATCCTCTTCTTAATTGAGCAGGATCCTTTTCTTTACAAATAAAGTTGCACTTATGCTCCCTTCTTCATTTGAATTTTGAATCTCTTTTTTTTCTTCTTCTTTTTGCTGCTATCCGGAAAGAGAGGAAAGGTAATTTTTTGACTTTTAATTTTTTTCCTTCGTGCTCCATTATTTCTGGGCTCTCTTTTTTCATTTATAGAATTAATTGTGCAGTCTTGGATATATATTCCCTTTTTTTCCTGGACAGGACGCCACTAGTAACACCATTTCTTTTCTTTTTCTTGAAACTGCATGCACACACCTTTGCACTTTGCCCTTTTTTCCCCTTTTTTATGCTTTATTGCTCTTGGACATGCATATACATGTTGTTGCCTTTATATATATGCATGCCTCTGTTTCTTCATATTTCTGCATGTCCATGGCGTCCTTGCTTCTGCATGAATCAAATGGCAAGAGGAATAATTCAATTATTCCATAATTTTTTGCAGGAACTTTTTAACTTATTAATTCTACATGGCTTTCTTGCTTCTTCTGCATGTGTATGCTTGAAGCCAATTACTTTCCATGCTCTTTTAATTCCATTGGACCATCACATGCTGATTTTTGCCATGATCTTTTAATCTCATTGGACCATCACATGGCTTCTGTCTCTATGGTTGTGATGGACTTTTTTTTTTGATTCTGGACATGCATATATATCACACTAGGCCCCATTTCTTGATCTTCTTTGATATCTAGCCAAATCAATTGCCATGCAAATAGATATGATCATGCCACACAAACGCAAATTTTTTTTATTTTTTTTATTTTTTTTGAACTTGTATTAGTTTATTCGAGTCGACCTTGTGTTTCCCCTCATCGTATAGAGCGAAACCATACTCGAATTTGATCTTCACTTGCCGTGATCATTTAGTCTTCATACGTACCCGGTACGACTACTCCTCTCTTTTTTTCCGCTAATTCCTGGCATAGCTAACCTAAATTTTGATTTGAGAGGATTATGGGGTAAATTGAATCACTTTTAATCAATGGGGGTTATGACCAATTAATTGCTCAAGATTTGAACTAATATCAATTTTGGGAGCCATGTGCCATAAATTTTTAAAATTTTTTTCCTTTTTAGATGACGTCATCCTCGTCGCGATCTTCTGGTGTCGCTCCATTGCAACCTCTTGATATGGACTGGATTGGCGAGAGCTCAGGTCAAGGGCAAAGAGGACGATTTCTTTATTTCCAGGAAATCGAGGTGAAGCATTGATAACATGTCTTTATTATAGGTTTTTCTATCTTATTTCCAGCCTTTTCGAGGGCAAAATACTTCTGATTTTCCCTTTTCCCCATCTTTTTGTAGATCAGTGCCTAAAGGGAGAAAAGAGCAAAAATGAGCCTTTTTGGGAGGATTTCTGGAGTTTTGAAGATCGAGGTCTAGAAGAACAGAAGTTGTCGAGCCCGCGACACTAACTTTGCCATTGAGGCCTTGCCGTGGTTTCCATCGTCAAGCCCTGGACAGACCAAAAGCGTTATTTCCACGTGTCCTCATTGTCGTACTCCCACGTGTCACCTCTGATGTCTTCCAGAAGGTTCCGTGCAGATCCCCAAGAATATTCTCTTTAGTCGTCGTACCCCCGACGCTAACCAAACTAGTGAGCAGTCTCGTGGCCGCGATGCTTCTGCATCAGTTCTTAATCAAAGGCCAAAGAAAGGAACCTCCAAAAATTCCCACGGGATTCCTTGCGCATCTAGAAGATCCCAGAATATTCCAGCACGTTCCATGTGTCGTCACTCTCTCCCCTTAGCTGGAATTTGTCTTTTTGTAGTCCTTTAGCTGGAATTTGTCCTCTTGTGGGCTGGACACTATATATACCTTTAGTTTTAGGGTTTTAGGCATCATATCTCATTTTTAGTTATTGGCAGCCGCCTCTTAGGTTTCTTTTCTGGGGATTTATTCCTCCCTTTTGTTGGAGCAGCCGCCACTATTAATCCTTCTTCAAACCAGAGCTTTTAAGCTCCGGCCGGTATTTATTAAGCTTTCATTCCATTTCTTGTCTCTTTACTTTTATGTTATTTATTAGATTTATTTTTATTACTTGTTAGCATGAACGACTAAGCTCATCTTCTTAGTAAAGGGTGTTTCAAGGGTTGCAAGGATTAGTTAAGAGGCCTAATCGTGTTTAATATATTCTTATTATTATATTTGCTTGTCTATCGTTATTATGCCCTCGAAACCTCTTTAGCAGTGACAGTGTGGGGAGGAGTCTGGGAGGATGACGAAGTGTCTAGGTTACCTCTTTAGCAGTGACAGCATAAGGAGGAGCTTGGGAGGATGGCGAGTGATGCGAATCCACGCATCCAACTACCGTTACCACCAGCTGGTCCAATGACTCGAGCCAGAGCTAGAAAGCTTCAAGACCGTTTGTCATCTCTCATTCACAAGGAGCTGGAATGTGAGAGGACAAGTGAGGAAGCTGCACTTAGAGAGAAGACACCAAGAGTTGTGAATCTCCTTACATTCACAATGACCGAAGATGATTCTGCCAGAAACGGCACTTGACCGTTTGTGACCAAAACGGCTCTTTTCCGATTCGTTCAAAACGGCTCTTGTCCGTTTCGCTTAATCGGCGCTTGACCGTTTCACTCAGCCATTGCCGTTTCACTCATCTGTCTCGCGTGCCGATTGCCCAAAACGGCTCCTGCCCGTTTCGCGTGTCCAGAAGCGCGCGTTGACTGAAGTTCAAGTTGTTGACTTTAATTATTTTAGCTTAATTAGTTAATTAGACAGTTTTAATTAGTTAAGTTATCTTCCTATTTTGGAAGTCCTACTTCTATTCCTATTTGGTTTACTATTAGGGTTTGTTTGTAACCTATATAAGGAACCACGTGGCTACTTTATTAAGTTGGCTGTTATTTGATAAATTGAGTTAATCTCTTCAATCTCTGCCCCTTGTTCAAGTTGGTTGAACCTTGTTCTTCTTGAGTCCGCAATACTTGAGTCGTATACAAGTAAATCTTGGAATTGTATTATTGTGTCGTTTATCTTAGTGTGATTCTCACATTGTTGAGTCTAGTCCTAAGAACCCGATTCAAGACCCTTGACTTGAAATCGATTAGGGCTCTTAGCACAGGTTAGCTAAGTGGTCTAAGCTCGTACTCGTCGAGTTATCTATTTCCGCAGGAAATCCGTCTTTGAACAAAGATCAAAATTGGTGCTACACATCCTAAGGAACCAGGATCGTATCAGTTGGTAGCGGGGCTTAAGGCGTTCAAAGATTGGTAAGTATCTTCAATTGTTTCAAGTTTTCTTTGTTGAAATCGGTATTCTCTTTCTACTCCATTCTAAAACCGATTTCTTTGCTGTGCTTGGTTAGTTACTTGAATACAATTGGTTGTGTTTCATTCCAGTTTGTTGTGTTGAAATTCGCTAAATTACTTGCGTTTTCTACCCACAAGAAGGTCACAAAATACAAGAGAAAATTCTGTTCAGTATCAGTAACTTCAGTTGTCGAATTTGTATTCATATATATAGCAACTGAAGTCCTATTTTAGCAATTGTGGTTTCGTTGGAAAGCTGAATCAGTTGGGCTTCCGAATCAAAAAGAATCGGTCGATTCGGAGTTCAGAGTAAAAAGTTCTGATCAAAACACTGAATTGTGTTTTGCTGTCAAAAAAAAAAAAAAAAAAAAAAAAGAAACAGGGAAATTTTCCCAAAGAAAAGAAAGGGGTTCGATCCTACAAATACGAAAATATATAGAAGTATTTGCTCCATAAAAACCAGCTTTATCAAGGAATTAAATTGCACTGTGATTGGGTATTACAATCATAACTAAAATTGAACTTGTTTGAGTCCTTTCGAGTCAATTTTGAGCTTTCTTTGATTCTTTGAAATTGCCTTCTACTCTACTTGCTATTTGTTTGATTGGTTGTTCTTGCAATTACTCAAATATCAAGTCTCACAATTCTTTTCAGTACTAGTTTTCTTTGAGAGTCTTCTTGGAAGCTTTTCGTTGGATTCTTGAGTCTCACTAACACTTGAACAATTGCAGGGATTAATTGAGTGAGTTTTGTGAGATTATTAGAGTGTTTAAACACGAGAGTAAACACGTGAGGGAGTGCTAGTTTTTAGGACAATTTTACGCTTGTGTTTTTTTTTTTTTGTGACTTTCAGGAAAGGTAAAAGATGTCTCAAGAGGGAGTACAACAACCCGATCTATCGGCTATACTAGCCCACATGTCGGAACAGCTCCAAACATTGAATGAACGGCAATTAACTGTAACTGAAAGGCTAGCTAAGGTGGAAGCGTTAGGTACCATTAATCCAGTTCCTATAGCCGCGAATAACCAACGTGATGGCCGTTTGTCTGATCTGTCCGAAGAAGATGACAACGCCCGTCGACCACGTGGTGAGAATCGTCGGCCTAATCTTGCTTTGGTCCCTCCTCGGCGACTTGCCAGACGTGGTCCACAATTACCATATTCTGATTGGGAAGGAGAACCTGATGGGGGAGAAGGCTGGATAAATACAAGGGATGGACAGAGGAGAGAGAGACGAGACCGTCGTGATGGTAGGAGAGAATGGGAGGATGACCGTTTGGATGCTAATCTAAACAACATCAAAATGAAAATACCTCCGTTTGAGGGTACTGACGACCCTGATGCATACTTAACTTGGGAAAGGAAAGTAGATGCTATCTTCTTATGTCACAATTATTCGGAAGGTAAAAAGGTTCAGATCGCCGCAGTCGAATTCTGTGGGTATGCTAGTCATTGGTGGGAGCAGTTCAATCGGAAAAGGGCAGCTGTCTTAGCTGGTCCGATTGCTAATTGGGAAGAGATGAAGCAGGCGATGCGACAACGGTTTGTCCCTGCCCACTTTCACCGTGAGCTTCATCAACGGCTTCAAAACTTGAAGCAAGGCAGCAAGGGAGTTGGAGCATACTTTAATGAGATGGAAATTGCTTTGGCTCAAGCGAAGATTACTGAAGAAACTGAGGTAACGATGGCTCGGTTTCTTGCTGGTTTGAATGCAGACGTTGCCGATGCATTGGAACTGACTCAATATAACACTATGGAGGAGATGCTTCATATGGCTCAAAAGATTGAGAAACATAGGAAAGCTAGGAGTTCCTATAAGCCTACTGGGTCGACACCTTGGAAGAAGACGTCTTGGAATAAGGATGACAAAACGGCCCCTGCCGTTTTGAAGGGATCTGCCAGTGCTGTTGTTCCTTCTAAAACGGCACCTACCAAACCTTATACTCCACCAGTGGATCGGCCAGCCACTAAGGAAATTATCTGTTTCAAGTGCAACGGCCGAGGGCATAAGAAATCAGAATGCCCGAATAAAAGAGTTTTCATCATCAGGCCGACTGGCGAGGAAGAATCGGATGATGAACAGGAGGAAACGGAACCTGAGGGAAACGGTCAGACCGATTCGGATATTGACCATCAGAGAGGTGACCATGTTCGGTTGCTTGTAATCCGACGGACCCTGAGCGTACAGTCCACAGAAGAAGTGTGTGATGAGGAGCAACGGACCAATCTGTTCCACACCCGTGGGGTGATTGATCACAAGGGATGTTCCATTATCATAGACAACGGAAGCTGCACCAACTGTGCCAGTGCGCTGATGGTTCATAAGCTGGACTTGCCAACGGTAAAGCATCCGAAACCGTATCATCTACACTGGATGACGGATGACAACGGTATTAAGGTAACCAAACAGGTGCTTGTTAAGTTTCGTATCGGCAAATACCAGGATGAAGTTCTCTGTGATGTTGTGCCGATGCAAGCAAGCCATATCCTCCTTGGACGCCCATGGCAGTTTGATCGCGCAGCGAATCATGATGGGAAGAGGAACCTCTACAAGTTGGTTAAGGATGGTCAGAAGTTCACCTTGGCCCCGTTAACACAAGCTGAAGTGTTTGAGGATCAGCAATGGCTTGCTAAGTCACATGCTGAATATGAAATTTCAAAACAGCTTGCGAGAGAAAAAGAAGGTTTGAGTGTGAAATATATAGAGGGAAACACTGAGAGTGTGCGCCTTAAACATTCGCATGAAAACAGTAAGCATG
The DNA here is from genome assembly GCA_963691705.1 of Viola odorata. Classification (NCBI taxonomy): domain Eukaryota; kingdom Viridiplantae; phylum Streptophyta; class Magnoliopsida; order Malpighiales; family Violaceae; genus Viola; species Viola odorata. Next base: position 27,459,692 of record OY829540.1, on the reverse strand, counting down.
CAGAGGGAGAGTGTAAACAGTCACATGAAAACAGCAAACATGCAGAGGGCGAGTGTAAACATTCGCACGAAAAGAGTAAGCGTGCTGAGAGTGGCATTGAGAGAAAAGGAGAGGTAAATAAAAAGAAATTGAGTGTATATGCCAAGGGGAGCGAAGTAAGGAGAGCCATGCTTTCTCATAACAATTGTTTTGACGCAAGTCGTCCTCTACTTCTTATCCGTTTTCGCTCTTATTGTTTAACCTCAAATGAAACGGAACGGCACCATACCGTTCCGATTGGTATATCTTCTCTCTTGTAGGAATTTGGAGATGTTCTACCCGAAGAAATGCCACCTGGCTTACCTCCGATTCGAGGCATAGAACATCAGATCGACTTTGTTCCTGGATCGGTAATTCCTCATCGGCCGGCTTACCGATCCAATCCAGAGGAGACAAAGGAACTGCAACGGCAAGTTGACGATTTGCTTGCGCGTGGGTACGTTCGGGAGAGTCTGTCTCCATGTGCCGTTCCAGTCATTCTGGTCCCAAAGAAGGACGGATCTTGGCGCATGTGTGTTGATTGTCGAGCAGTCAACAAAATCACTGTAAAGTATCGCCATCCTATTCCTCGATTGGATGGTATGTTAGATGAATTAAGTGGTAGTATAGTATTTTCTAAAATTGATTTAATGAGTGGCTACCACCAAATTCGTATGAAAGAAGGGGATGAATGGAAAACTGCTTTTAAAACTAAGTATGGCTTATATGAATGGATGGTTATGCCGTTTGGCTTGACTAATGCTCCTAGCACCTTTATGAGGTTAATGAACCATGTACTTCGGCACTTAATTGGTAAATTTGTTGTAGTTTATTTTGATGACATTTTAATCTATAGCAAATCATTGGATGAACATGCTTTACATCTTAGGGAAGTTTTTCTAACACTTCGTGAGCAGCAATTATATGCTAAACCTAGTAAGTGTTCTTTTGCATTGGAACAAGTTGGTTTTCTTGGTTTCATTGTCAGTGCAGGAGGCGTTAAAGTGGATGAAGAGAAGATCCGCGCAATACGGGAATGGCCGACGCCGAAGGCCGCTACCGATGTGAGATCGTTCCATGGATTAGCGAGTTTATATCGGCGTTTTGTAAAGGATTTTAGCACCATTGCCATTCCATTGAATGATTTAACAAAAAAGAATGTTGTTTTCAGGTGGGAGCAACAACAGGAGGAGGCGTTTGCTACCCTCAAGGAACGGCTCTGTGCCGCTCCCGTGCTAGCATTGCCCGACTTCAGCAAGGCGTTTGAGATCGAGTGCGACGCCAGCGGGTTAGGAATCGGCGCCGTTCTGATGCAAGAGAAACGACCGATTGCCTATTTCAGTGAAAAGCTCAAGGATGCCCAACTCCGATATCCTACCTATGACAAGGAGTTCTATGCTCTTGTCAGAGCGTTGGAAACATGGCAACACTACTTGATGCCAAGGGAGTTTATCATCCACACAGACCATTTGAGCTTGAAATACCTAAAGGGTCAAGGGAAGCTGAATCGGCGACATGCCGTTTGGATGGAATTCATTGAAGCCTTCCCTTACCACATTCAGTACAAGCAAGGTACAGAGAATGTTGTTGCCGATGCACTATCTCGAAGGTATGTGCTTATTACTTCTCTAAATGCCAAATTGCTTGGATTTTCGCACATTATCGAACTCTATGCTACCGATTCTGATTTTAGTGATATTTATTCGCATGGCGTTTCTATTTCTGGTTCTAAATTCTACAAGCATGAGGGTTATTTGTTTAAAGGCAAACATTTATGTATTCCTCATTGCTCTCTTCGTGAATTACTGGTGCATGAAGCCCATAGTGGTGGTTTAATGGGTCACTTTGGCGTGACTAAAACTTTGGATGTGTTACATGATCACTTTTATTGGCCTCACATGAAGCGTGATGTCGTGCGCATTATTGCTAGATGTTTGACTTGTCGTAGAGCCAAATCTAAATCTGCTGGTCATGGAGAATACATGCCGTTACCTGTTCCTTCTCATCCTTGGACCGATTTGTCCATGGACTTTGTCGTCGGACTACCCAGGTCTAAGAACGGTAAGGATAGTGTTTTTGTTGTAGTGGACAGGTTTTCAAAAATGTCCCATTTTATTGCATGTTCGACTACTTCTGATGCTACTCAGATTGCTGATTTGTTCTTTCGTGAAGTAGTCCGTTTGCATGGTATCCCTTTGACGATTGTGAGTGATAGAGATACTAAGTTTCTTAGTCATTTTTGGCGTGTCTTATGGAAGAAGCTTGGTACTAAGTTATTGTATTCTACATCTTATCACCCACAAACGGATGGTCAAACAGAGGTGGTAAATCGAACTCTTGGCTCCCTTTTACGCACCCTAGTTCGTAAGCATGTTTCTACTTGGGTTGATCATTTACCGTTTATTGAATTTGCTTACAACCGTGTTGTTCATTCTACTACTCATTACTCGCCGTTTGAACTAGTGTATGGATTTAATCCTAGAACTGTTTTGGATTTAACTCCTTTTCCTTTGAGTGATGTTGTGAGTTTAGATGGTGCCCAGAAGGCTGATTTTGTCAAGCAATTACATGCTAAGGCGAAGCAGAACATTGAGCGCATGAATGAGAAGCTGATGCTGAAACGGAACGATGGCCGACGGCTCGTGACGTTCCAGGTTGGCGATTGGGTTTGGTTGCATATGCGCAAGGAGCGTTTTCCTGCCCAACGCCGCGGCAAGCTATCTCCTAGAGGCGACGGACCGTTCCAGATTATCGAGAAGATCAACAACAATGCCTATAAACTGGCATTGCCGAATAAGTATGGTGCCGTTAGCTCTACCTTTAATGTTTCTGACTTAGAATTGTTTGATGCAGATGACGAGTATGGACTTTCAGCTGATGCCGATTCGGATTCGAGGGCGAATCCTTCCGAAGGGGGAGGGAATGATGCGAATCCACGCATCCAACTACCGTTACCACCAGCTGGTCCAATGACTCGAGCCAGAGCTAGAAAGCTTCAAGACCATTTGTCATCTCTCATTCACAAGGAGCTGGAATGTGAGAGGACAAGTGAGGAAGCTGCACTTAGAGAGAAGACACCAAGAGTTGTGAATCTCCTTACATTCACAATGACCGAAGATGATTCTGCCAGAAACGGCACTTGACCGTTTGTCACCAAAACGACTCTTTTCCGATTCGTTCAAAACGGCTCTTGTCCGTTTCGCTTAATCGGCGCTTGACCGTTTCACTCAGCCATTGCCGTTTCACTCATCTGTCTCGCGTGCCGATTGCCTAAAACGGCTCCTGCCCGTTTCGCGTGTCCAGAAGCGCGCGTTGACTGAAGTTCAAGTTGTTGACTTTAATTATTTTAGCTTAATTAGTTAATTAGACAGTTTTAATTAGTTAAGTTATCTTCCTATTTTGGAAGTCCTACTTCTATTCCTATTTGGTTTACTATTAGGGTTTGTTTGTAACCTATATAAGGAACCACGTGGCTACTTTATTAAGTTGGCTGTTATTTGATAAATTGAGTTAATCTCTTCAATCTCCGCCCCTTGTTCAAGTTGGTTGAACCTTGTTCTTCTTGAGTCCGCAATACTTGAGTCGTATACAAGTAAATCTTGGAATTGTATTATTGTGTCGTTTATCTTAGTGTGATTCTCACATTGTTGAGTCTAGTCCTAAGAACCCGATTCAAGACCCTTGACTTGAAATCGATTAGGGCTCTTAGCACAGGTTAGCTAAGTGGTCTAAGCTCGTACTCGTCGAGTTATCTATTTCCGCAGGAAATCCGTCTTTGAACAAAGATCAAAATTGGTGCTACGCATCCTAAGGAACCAGGATAGTATCAGCGAGGTGTCTAGGTCATCTCTTTAGCAGTGACAGTGTGGAGAGGTGATAGATCCCTATAGCATGTCTAGGGCACGAGAATGAAATATCTTTGCGCCGATGATTAACTAACCCGAATGCAACCTAAGAATACGTCTTTCCTAAGATCTCTTCCCATCACATTAATATCTCTCTTACTGTCATTCTTATTTTCTTGCCCCCGAATTGCTTTTGATTTTCTTACCCTGGATTGTGTTTTACTTTCATGCCCTTAATAACTGCTTTATTTATTTGTCTTGTTAGCTCTTGTTAGCTCTCTGATCTGCGTCTTAATCGACATAAAACCCCCAGTGTTACTTTTATTTTCGGTTGCATTTATCCTTTGTCATATATTTAAATTGAATCATTAGTCCTTCAATCTCTGTGGTTCGATCCTGTCTTGCCCTGTACACATTTATTTGTGCATTTAGGCATCAAGATAAATTTAAGTATATTTGGGTGACGATCAAATTTTGGCGTCGTTGCCGGGGACCGAACCCGGGTCACCCGCGTGACAGGCGAGAATACTTACCACTATACTACAATGACTATTCCCTTGTCAGTTCTAGATTTTTTGTGGATCACCCCACTGATGCATGTCCCCACATTCCAGATGAAATACAAGTTAATGTTGCTGGTCAATATGTCCCAGTCCCCTATGGCCAAAACTACAATCAGGGCAGGAAACAGCAAAATCCAGGATGGGTTCCTAACCCTCAGCCTTCAGGACCTAGCCATCAACAGCACCAACAGAATCCGTATGGAAATCACCCTCCACCTCCCAACATACAGAATTATAGACCTCGACCCACGTACCATCAGAATCAATATCAACGTAAACCTCCTCAGGATCAGACTTTCGTCGTGCCCCCGAATGCAGAAATACCTCAGAACCCCGAACAACAGAAAGAGATTGACGATCTTAAAAAGTACGTGAGTACGCTGATGGCGGAAATGAAGGAAGTGAAGAATCAAGGGAGACTCCCACCTCAAACCGAAACAAATCCAAAGCACAATGTCTGTGCCATGACCTTGCGAAGTGGAATGACCTTGACACCTCCTACACATCCTGCCCACGATATTGCAAATTCTCTAGAATCCGAACTCAAGCCGAAACCTAGAGCTAAACTCTCGAAAGTTCCCGGACTCGTTGAAGTCACGAAAGATAGAGTTCGCTCTCCTAGGGGTTCACTAAGGAATGACCCCAATCCACATGAATTCACCCAGGAGTACATTCATAAGATTCTCGAGCTCCCATTTCTCCGAAGGCTTGTCAAGGCCAAAAAGGAGAAGGAAGACCGAGATATCTTCGAGATGTTCAGTAAAGTGGTTGTCAACATCCCTCTTCTCCAAGCAGTGAAGAACATTCCTCGCTACGCCAAATTCTTGAAGCAACTATGCACAAACAAAAACAAGTTCGCCGAGGTTAACAAGATTAGTGTAGGAGCTAATGCTTCTGCCCATATCCAATGGAGGATCCCTCCCAAGTGCAAAGACCAAGGAATGTTCATCATCCCCTGCCGGATTGGAACAGGCGATATCGGGAAAGCTATGTGCGATCTAGGGGCAGGAATCAATGTCATGCCCTTGATCATCTATAACTGTCTAGGCCTTGAACCTCTCATGCCTACAGACCTCGCCATTCAACTTGCTGATCATTCTATCATCTATCCTGAAGGGATAATCAAGGATGTTCTAGTCCAAGTTGGCAAATTCTTATTCCCAGCCGATTTCTATGTCATAGCAATGGAGAATGAAGACTCCACCAAGTCTACAGATGTCCTTCTGGGCCGCCCATTTCTGGCCACTGCTCGGGCAAAGATAGATGTTTATGATGCAACCATCTCTCTAGAGTTTGACGGAGAGATTATCCGATTCAACATGCTAGAAGCCATGCGATACCCCTCTGAATTCTCTAGTGTTAATTACATTGATGTTATTGATCCTTCTATTGATGAACTTGCTGAACTTCATTCTACTGATCCTTTAAAATTTACCCTTGACAGGAGTCTAACACCAGCACTTCTAGATGTCGTGGCCTCGACACTTTCCACACCACCTGTGCGTTGTAGTTTAGTATGAGCCTCCAATGGTGTCTCCTAACCATTTGAATCATGTTACTTTGTCTCCATCTATTGATCAGGCTCCAGCCCTCGATCTTAAGCCACGGCCTTCTCATCTGAAGTATGCTTATCTAGGCCCCGACAACTCCCTGCCTGTCATTATCTCCAACAAGCTCAACAATCCTGAAGAATCAGAACTTATTTCCTTGCTTAAGGAATTTAGACAAGCCATCGGCTGGACCATTGCCGACATCAAGGGCTTGTCTCCATATCTATGCACCCATCGTATCCACTTGGAAGATGCTAGTAAGACCATCCATCAGCCCCAGCGAAGGCTAAATCCACCCATGATGGAGGTGGTCAGGAAAGAAGTTCTGAAATTGCTAGATGTCGGGGTCATATATCCTATCTCTGATAGCCCATGGGTCAGCCCTATCTAGGTCGTGCCCAAGAAAACTGGCATAACTATCACCATGGGCCAAAATGGCCAGTCCATTCGCACTCGAATCCAGAATAGGTGGAGAGTGTGTATTGACTACCGCCGCTTGAATGCAGCCACTAGGAAAGATCATTTTCCTCTACCCTTCATTGATCAAATGCTGGAGCGTCTCGCGGGCAAAACACATTACTGCTGTCTAGATGGTTACTCCGGTTTCCACCAGATCCCCGTTGCCCCCGAAGATCAGGAGAAGACCACCTTCACTTATCCTTTCGGCACCTTTACTTATAGACGCATGCCCTTCAGCTTGTGTAATGCCCCCGCCACTTTTCAGCGTTGTATGGTGAGCATTTTCTCCGAATTGGTCGAAGATGGAATTGAGGTCTTCCTGGATGACTTCATGGTATATGGGAATTCTTTCTCAGAGTGTATGGATAAATTGAGGAAGTGTTTAAAATGCTGCATAGAGACCAATCTTGTCCTTAATTTTGAGAAATGCCACTTCATGGTAGATCGAGCCCTCGTTCTAGGCCACATTGTCTCGGCCACGGGGATTGAGGTCGACAAGGCCAAGATTGAGGTGATTGAATCCTTGCCCTATCCAGCATGTGTTCGCGATGTGCAATCTTTTCTGGGGCACGTCGGTTTCTACAGACGGTTCATTAAGTATTTTTCTAAAATCGCTCAACCTATGTGTCGCCTACTTCAGAAGGAAGTCGCCTTTGACTTCGATGATAATTGCAAAGCCACCTTTGAACTTCTCAAAAACAAGCTTATCTTCACTCCGGTAATTTGATCCCCCGACTAGTCTTTATCTTTCGAGGTCATGTGTGATGCTAGAAATCAAGCCCTAGGCGTCATTTTGGGTCAGAAGAAAGACAAGGAAACTTATGTGATCTATTATGCTTCCAAGCTATTAGACCCAACCCAACAGAACTACACAACAACAAAAAAAGAACTCTTGGCCGTGGTTTACGCCCTCGACAAGTTCAGGCAGTACCTCCTGGGTACAAGTGTTCTAGTATACTCGGACCATTCGGCACTCAGATGCTTGTTGACAAAGGCTGATGCCAAGTCTTGGCTGATTCGTTGGATCTTGTTGCTACAAGAATTCAATATCTTGATCAAAGACAACTTTGGAAAAGAAAATCTAGTGGTAGACCACCTCAGCAGACTTCCAGCCCAAGAAGACAATTCGCTTGTGCCGATCAGTGATACTTTTCCAGATGAACAATTGTGTCTAGCCCACGCTGTCCAGTTTCTATAGTTTTCAGACATAGCAAATTTCTGTTCTACAGGTACCTACCCCGCGGATGCTTCCCCATTAGATTGCACAAGAATTAGAAGGCAAGCAAAATACTACATTTGGGATAACCCGTATTTATGGAAACACTGCTCGGACCAGATCATACGTCGTTGCGTAACCATGGATGAGGTTCCCTCGATCCTTACATTCTGACACTCTGAAGGAGGACATTTCGCGGCCAAGAAAACTTCCCTCAAGGTGTTAGAAGCAGGTCTATACTGGCCGACTATTTTTAAGGATAGTTACATGTATTGTGCGTCGTGCCCTCGATGCTAAGCCATTGGTAATATTGGGGCCAGGAATCAGATGCCTCTAACAGGTATCATTGTTTGTGAGATCTTCGACATCTGGGGGATAGATTTCATGGGCCCATTTCCCAATTCCTTCGGCAACATCTATATCCTTCTGGCCGTCGATTATGTTTCCAAATGGGTCGAGGCTAAGGCGACTCGAACGGATGACTCCAAGGTGGTAGTAAACTTTCTACGCACCAATATCTTCAACAGATTTGGTGTACCTCGAGCCCTCATAAGTGATTGGGGTACCCATTTCTGCAACCGTGTCGTGGCCTCGCTACTGACCAAGTGTGGAGTCCACCATTGAACATCTACTGCCTATCACCCTCAAACAAATGGCCAAGCCGAAGTGTCAAACCATGAAATTAAGTCCATTCTTGAGAAAACGGTGAACCAATCCCGAAAGGATTGGAGTCTGAAGTTGGATGACGCCCTCTGGGCATATCGGACAACTTTCAAGACCCCAATTGGGATGACACCATACAGACTTGTCTATGGAAAGCCATGCCACCTCCCTGTTGAGATAGAGCACAAGGCTTTCTGGGCCATCAGGAAAGTGAATACGTACATCCAAAAGGCTGGCCAGAGCAGACGCTTGCAAATTCAAGAGTTGGAAGAGTTGAGAGATGACGCTTATGAGAACGCTCTGCTTTATAAGGGCAAGACCAAGACCTACCATAACAGGAATCTTCGTCCCAAAACATTTCTTGGACAAAAAGTTTTGTTGTATAACTCACGGTTGCGACTCTTTGCAGGAAAGCTCAAGTCAAAATGGTCGGGACCTTTCATGGTCATGACAGTTTTTGACCATGGGGCAATTGAGATCCAGAATCCGACAACAGGAACAATCTTCAAAGTCAATGGCCAAAGGCTGAAACCCTTTTACGAGGGATTCAAGCCCTCGACTGTTGAGGATACGATGGTGGAAACTCCACCTGTCTAGATCTAGATTTCGGAAGGATGTCGAGGCCTCGACGAGTAAACAGGCCATACTGGAGGCATTTCACATGCCGTCCCACTCCTTTCTAACTCTATCTCTTTTATTTCGTTATTTAAATTCAGAACCGTTTTTCCTTTTTATTTCTTGCTATTTTATTTTCCCTTTATTAGTTAAGATTTCTTTTTCTTATTTTATCCCCTGATTTTCTCTCTTTCTCTTTTTCCCAAGCGATTTTATTCGCCTGCCCATTTTATCTTTCCACTTATTCCTTCCTTTTGTCTTTATCTTCCCTAACTACACTCTTTTTAAATTTTGAAAAGGAAGACGGTTGGAATCCGCGGGCCATGCACTCTCTCTCCTCCTTGCAAGACGCCGCGTCATCAGAGGGGACAAAAAATTGGCCCTCATTAATATCTCTGTCAGACGCAGCAGCGTTGGCAGCATGCTCCCCTCGTCCTTTCTCCTTCCCTCTTCCAGCTATCATCCACGTCTCTCTCACCAACAACCAAAACACTTCACTCCACTGACCCATCGCCATCACCGAATCATCTCCTTCTCTCTCTCAAATCACCATTTTCCTCCAACCAAAATGCCTAGAGTAAAACAAGTGGCCCATAAGCTCGCTACCTCAGACCCTGAATGTTCCTCCTCTCATAAATCTCTCAGCCTCGGTCTCGACGAGAAGTAACCACCTTCCCCGACTATCCCTCCAACCACCGAGCTAAACCTCACTTCCCCCGCCGCTCACCAGTCGGACGGTGAGATAGAAATCACCGGTATGGTTCCAGCGACCTCCACAATGACAAGATCTGGTCGCGTTTCTAGAAAACCACCCACCACCACTCCCAAAAGGCCGAAGGTTGAGAAAGCCTCCCCTGCAGCTAAGAAGAAGCTCACGGTCGAAGAGGTATTACAGGACATCTTGGTGACCGAATCTGAGCATAAAGAGGAGCCGGCGGCCAGAGCTGAGGAAGAGGAGGTCGAACAGACCGCCGCTAGCGCCGACGATGAGGAAGGTTCCAGCGAGAACCAAAAGGAGGACGAGGAAGAAGATAAAGATGCCGAGAAGGAGGTCGCAGAGAAAGTTATAGAGGAAGAACCTGAGAAGGAGAAAGTTGCGAAAGAGGCAGCTGACAAAGCTAAAAAGGAAGCGGCAGCTCTCAAAGCCGAGGCCGCGAAGAAGGCCAAGGGAAAAGAGGTCGCAGCAAAGAAGACGACCGAAAAAGGGAAGGTGGAGACTCCGGCCAGAGCAGATCCGCCACCGGAGCCTGAAACGCCGGCGGATAGGAAGAGGAAGGCAGCATCTTCCTCAAAGGCTCCAGCCAAGCAGGTCCCAACAAAGAAAATGCGTCATGACCCCGACGATGATTCGGACAGCGAGGGCTCGACTCAAGCGCCTGCCTCCACCCCGCGAGGGTCTTCTATCCATGTTGTTTCTGACCTCTCTAATCCCCATGAATGGCTATATTTTGATGATAAACCTTTGATAGAAACGTTGCATGCTATGAACTCCAGAGGTGTTAACCCGTGTGCGCGTCTAGATCTGGAATTTTTGAGAAAAATATGGCAGGAAGCTAGAATCTGAGAGCTCATTGGTAACATAGCTTGGGAGTCCTTTTTCTTTTTGGAACATCCAACCTATGTCGAGCCCTCGCTAGAGTTGTTTACTACTGTTTGGGTTAGTTCGGACCATTTCAAGCCTAAGGGCAAGCATGGACCGAACCCTTCGACCCCTGGACTAATTAACTTTCGCTTAGCAAACAAATGGATTAAGCAGTCCCTCAATGAGTTCAATTGTGCACTTAATTTTGTCACTCCTGAAGGTTTAAAATCCAGTGCTTATAAAAATGCTTTGACTGTGATCCCCCCCCTGTTTTTGATGCTGATGTGGCTTTTCGCGAGTTGTCTGAGAATCCTGCTGTTGTTTTCAACCCCAAATCATCTAAAGCGCATGAAATTATAGACCCTGCTCTTAGAATTGTGCATCGCTTTGTTGCTCTTACTTTTGCTGCCAGATTTGGTTCTTTAGGGCAGTTAACCCTGCAAGAACTATTTCTTCTTTGGTGCATGAAAAATAAGTGTAGGATGAATTTAGGATTTTGGGTTGCTTGTGCTATTATTCATGTTCAGAATGGCTCTCGATGCCCCATTTTAGGATCTCTGATTGCTTTGCTTGTTGAGAATTCGCGCAAAATTGATTTAACCTCTACTGGCCTTAGTGAGCTAATTGCCTTTAAGGATTTAGACCCCCGTACACTGGATACGATGAGGCATTTGTGCATCTCACATGGTGTTTTGAGGTTTTCTATAGGTACAACGCCCTTGGGAGAGAAGGTCTTCGGCACGAAGAATGGAGGAGATTTCTCCTACCCTAACCTTTCAAGGCCTCACGACCCTGTTGCTCCTCGTGCCCCCGAAGAAAAATCCGATTGCGCCCCCGAGACCAATCAAGCAAGCAAGTCATCCGATCTAGCACCCCAAACGCTCCTCCGAATCGAGCGCCTACTGCAAGCAGTCCTAGCAGAGCTTCGAGGCCTCGCGACTGAAGTGGCCAGGAGCAAGCTACCGCCATCCTGATTCCCCCCCCCCCCCCCACGAACAATTTCTCTTTCTTGCCCTTGAGGAGGGCCAAAAACATTTTTACTTGTTTTTTATTTTATTCTGTCATGTACTTATTTTAATTTTCGTTGAACTTCTTGTATGTGCCCTTCTCACATTGAGGACAATGCGCAGCCTAAGTGTGGGGAGGGATATATCTATGTGTTTGTTGCATGTTTAATTTTCAGTTTGTTGCTTGATTGCATATTTTTGCGAAATTTTACTTTTATCGGATTTTTCAAAAAAGAAATCTACCATTGCCCAGTTTTTCAAAACCTCTATGTATGGACACACACTCTTGATCACATATGCACAAGTATGAACCACCATGCACTCTAGACCTAGTTGTTCCCATTTTTGCCTGTTGAACCTTATATCCATATCTAGGCCTCGACATCAGTAGTCACAAAGCACCCTGTGAGCACTTGAGCTTCTATGCCTATTTCTTTCTTGTGTGATTAGGATGCTTTAGCTAGGCACTGGTTGATCTTACATGATATCCCTAGGTATAGTCACTGTTAGACATGGGAAAGCTTCAATTTGACAGAAAACTTCGCATCAATGTCTTCTTCTTTCTTTGCTCCCCCTCTCTCTTATCTTTTCGAGCCCCCGACATTCCCCTTCTTTTCATATTCTTTCCTGACCATTTGTATTTTCTTGATCTTTCTCCTTGGCAGGTGAGGTAGCAATTATTGAGGGTAATGTGGAGGGCTAGACATCTAAAAGACGCGCAGACAAGTTCAAGTGTGGGGAAGCAAACGAAAGCAAAAAGACTTCAGAGCCGAAAACATAAAGCAAAGATCTAGGGCAAGAAAAAGCAAAAGCTCGAAAGTGTTTCGAGCCCTAGATCATTCAAGCTATTCGAGTCCCCAAAACGTTCAAGTGTGTGGAAGCGAAAAAGAAGTCACCATCGATGCTGGAAGTAGATCAATGGCAAGCGTCGAACGAAAAATCAAAAGTTTCATGCCCCAGAAGAATCAAAGGTTTTTGTAATTAGTTCGTGCCCCCTCCCTCTAAAAAAATACTCCTCTAAAAAAAATTCAAAATAAAAGGAGGGGGGCATTAAGCGAACAAAAAAATTATCCGCATCCGAAGCCTCAATAAGAAAAGAGTTTCCTGCCCTCGAAAGAAGACCTCTGTCTAGCCCCTGAACCACCTCATGCCCTCGATGAAAGCTGTCTTGCCACTTCGCCTTTTTGCTAAGCCAAGGAATCCATCCAGGTTTTATCTGGTTCTTTCTTTTCTTTCTTTCTTTTCTCCCCTCATTTCTCTTCTGATTCATCTCCTGCTTCTCTCTTCCACATTTCTAGCTCTTTCCATCCCTTTTCTTTCTTTTTACTGATGCGTTGCTTTTTCGATTGTTGATAGCCCATGCTTGTGTTCTACATTACTCGGATTGATATGCAAGTTTGACTTTGTGTTGTGTTATGTGCATTTAGTTTTGAGCGTAAACACTTAGCCTTGCTTGCGAGAGTGAGTGTAAACACGTATCTGGTGAGGATTGCTGATTAAGGGCTTGATATGGGAAAGTTTCATCTTTGGGGTCGTTATCCCTCTGGTTTGATGCAGGTGTCTCCTAGGTGAGAATGGGTTTTGTACGAAGTCCAGCTTGGTGTCGGTTTGTGCTTGTGTGTGGTCACTGTGTTGTCTATTTTTGGAGGTAGTTTTCAGTTTTTTGATTGCTCGAGGGCGAGCAATGGGCAGTGTGGGGATTTGATAGCATGTCTTAATTGTAGGTTTTCCCCTTTTATTTCCGGCCTTTTCGAGGGCAAGATACTTCTGATTTGCCCTTTTTCCTATCTTTTTGCAGATTAGCGCCTAAAGGGAGAAAAGAGTGGAAATGAGCATTTTTTGAAGCATTTTTGGAGTCTTGAAGATCGAGGTCTAGAAGAGTAGAAGTCATCGAGCCCGTGACGTTAACCAGACCAGTGAGCAATCTCACGGCCTCGACTTCCCCGCGTCAGATTAGAGATCAAGAGCCAAAGGATAGAATTCCAGAAGCTCCCAGAAGGTGTCAGACGCTTCCAGAAGATTCTAGAAGATTCTAGAATATTCTCTGGCAAGGACGCGGTCCCCTTGTGTGCTGGCATCCTCCCAAGCGCTGACACCCTCTCTCCCTTAGCTGTATTTTTGTCCCCTAGCTAGTTTAGCCTATATAAGCTTAGCTTTAGGGTTTTTGTAAGGGAGGCTGACTTAAGACACTAAAAATATCTCTTTCTTTTACCCTAATTTCTAGGGATTTTATTCTCTTGAATATTAGAGTAGCCGTCAGTTTTGTAAAGGAGGAAGCTTTCCTTCTTTGATTTATTAAATCATTTACCGGTTTCCTCTAATCCTTTTCTCTACTCCTTCTTGCATGATATTCATTACCTACTGTTTACATCTTGTTATGAGTAGCTAAATACCACCTTCTTAGTGAAGGGTGTTTCAAGGGTTGCAAGGGTTAGTTAGGAGGCCTAAAGTGTGCTTAATATATTCTCTTGTCATATTCAATCAATTATCGTTTTAATCCTTGCTCATTTAGAACTGTTGAGGGCCTGATCAACTGTCAATATTTCTGCATGTGTATTGTCATTCTCTTGGTTATAACTGACGTGAATCCTTGAGATAAAGTAGACACCTAGTGTAGACATCGCGAGAGGTCTTTCGTCTAGGGGTATTTGATTGTTTAGGTTATGTGATACGAGCTTGACAAACTGAGATGTCACGCCCTAGATCTGTCTTGCCTCTACTTCATGGGCGTTTTGAGTAGTGCCTCCCCGCCTTCGTGCCTGGGAGGACGGCGAAACGTTAAGGTCGCCCCGTATGTGGAAACTGGGGGTGGCTTCTACCTACGAAGGTAAGTAGGGAGCCTAAGTGGAAACATGGCTCCTATAGTAGGTATGTGCCTGAGTTTGGACTATTTTCGAGCCCATGATTAACTGACCTAGAAAGCAACCCGAGAACACCTTTTGCTAAGATCTCTTCCCAACTGATTTATATCTCTTTTATTGCTTTTCGTGCCCTCGAATATCTTTTGTTATTTTGCCCTTGATTGCTTTTTACTTTCGAGACCCCAAATGTTTGTTACTTTTATGATTGCGGTTTACATTTATTTACTTATTTGTTTTGTTAGCTCCCCGATCTGCGTCGATTAATTCATTAATCAACAAAATCTTCCCCCAGTATTTCTTGACCGTATTCTGTTGCATTTGTGCCTTGTCATACACCTTTATTAGCAGTTTATTCCTTCAATCTCTGTGGTTCGACCCTGTCTTGCCATGTACACATTTATTTGTGCACTTAGGCATCAGGAAAATATTTAATACATTTGAGTGACGATTAAATTTTCAAAATTTGATCGTCACTCAAATATACTAATTTCCTGATGCCTAATTGCACAGTTAAAATGTGTAAAGGGCAAGACAGGGTCGAACCACAGAGATTGAAGGACTAATAATTCAGTTTAAATGTATGACAAAGGGTAAATGCAACCGAAAATAAGAGTAACACTAGGGGTGGTTTATGTCAATTAATACAATTAATCGACGCAGATCAGGGAGCTAACAAGAGCTAACAAGATAAATAAATAAAGCAGTTATCAAGGGCACGAAAGTAAAACACAATCTAGGGCAAGATAATCAAAAGCAATTCGGGGGCAAGAAAATAAGAAAGACAGTAAGAGAGATATTAATGTGATGGGAAGAGATCTTAGCAAAGGGGTATTCTTAGGTTGCATTCGGGTTAGTTAATCATCGGCGCAAAGATATTTCATTCTCGTGCCCTAGACATGCTATGGGGATCTATCACCTCCCCACACTATCACTGCTAAAGAGATGACCTAGATACCTCGCCATCCTCCCAGGCTCCTCCCCATACTGTCACTGCTAAAGAGGTAACCTAGATACTTCGTCATCCTCCCAGACTCCTTCCCACACTATCACTGCTAAAGAGGTTTCGAGGGCATGATAACGATAGACAAGCAAATATAATAATAAGAATATATTAAACACAATTAGGCCTCTTAACTAATCCTTGCAACCCTTGGAACACCCTTTACTAAGAAGATGAGCTTAGCCGTTCATGCTAACAAGTAATAAAAATAAATCTAATAAATAACATAAAAGTAAAGAGACAAGAAAGGGAATGAAAGCTTAATAAATACCGGCCGGAGCTTAAAAGCTCCGGTTTGAAGAAGGATTAATAGTGGCGGTTGCTCCAACAAAATGGAGGAACAAATCCCCAGAAAAGAAACCTAAGAGGCAGCTGCCAATAACTAAAAATGAGATATGATGCCTAAAACCCTAAAACTAAAGGTATATATAGTGTCCAGCCCACAAGAGGACAAATTCCAGCTATGGGGAGAGAGTGACAGCACATGGAGCATGCTGGAATATTCTGGGATCTTCTAGATGCGCAAGGAATCCCGTGGGAATTTTCGGAGATTTCTTTCTTTTCCTTTCGATTAAGAACTGATGCAGAAGCGTCGCGGGCACGAGACTGCTCACTGGTCTGGTTAGTGTCGAGGGCGCGACGATATTCTGATCTTCTAGGCCTTGAAGCTTGAAATGCCAAGAATTCTTCCAAAAATGCATATTTTCGCTCTTTATCCCATTTTGGGGCTGATTTGCAATGAAGATGGAAATAAGGGTCAAATAGAAGAATCAAGCCCTCGAAAAGGCTAGAAAAGAGGATATAATCACGCCCACGAAACGTGCTATCAAACATCCCCACACTACCCGAATGCTCGTCCTCGAGCATTAACAAAATTGAAAAACCACCTCATGTAGTGACATATATCTTCAACATCATAACACACAGAATAGACAAGTCATTCGACAAACTATACCCATCCAGAACCTATCTAGCCATAGAAAAGCACCTGCATCAGGCTAATAGGATAACGACCCTATCAACCAGACTTTTCCAGACCAAGTCTATTCACCAGCAGCCCCCACCTAGATATCTGTTTGCACTTACTCTCGCAACAAAATATGTGTTTAGGCTAATCACTCAAAGATGCAAATAACACAACACGAGGCAGAGCTTGCACATCAATCCGAGTACTGTAGTACACAAGCGAGGGCAATCTAGCGATCAGATACGACTTTGCAAAAAGAAAAAGAAAAAGAAAGAGAATAGGAGAGAGAATGGGGGGTATGAAGAGGAAGAAAGAAAACAGAAGTGAAAAGAAGAAAAAGAAAAAGCAAGAAAAGAAAAGAAAAGGAAAGAAGGAGAAAACAAATCTGGAGGATTCCTTGGCTAGAAGGAAGGCGAGATGGTGAGTAACACCCGCTGAAGAGGGTTGAAGGTGAGGGCTAGACGATGGCTTCGGCGTTCTTCTGTGGGGGAGATCTTTGTCTGCTTCGAGGGCTCGAAATGGTTGCCTTTTGCTATGCCTGCTTTGCGTTTATTTAAATTTAATTTTGATTTTCTTTTCTTTCTTTTTTTTTTTTTTAAATATCTAGCAAGCAAGCACAAATCTTTCTTCCTTTGCTCGCTCTTTGGATAGGAGCTGGAGCTGGAAATTCTTCACATTTCTTTGAGCGATTGACTTCGAGGGCTTGATACTTGATTCTACTTCCCTGATAAGAGTCCGAGAAATGCTGAGCAGGATCGGCCTTATCTGGGCTGGTCGGGAACACTATTCTGGGGTCTTCGTCACCTGCAAAGCGCCGGAGGGGGTCTCCGGCGTAAACACTCCGATGCCTAAGTCAGTATGAGTGGTCAAAATGGCAGGGTTTTAGTACGCTATCTTAGGCTTACCCTCTTATTAGAATGGGTGGGGGTATTTATAGGTAAAGGAAGGAATGTACCGACAGGGGTAGGAGCTACCCCCGAGTAGATGTCGCTGGGGTGGCAGGGAGTGATGTCATGCGGGATGACGTCATGCGAAGTGACGTCATGGATGACCTGGGATGGGATACCGCCGTGCCGATGTCGCATGAGAGCCCCCTCCGCTGATGTCTTGTCTCCCTCGGCGGGTACAGTATCCTGGCCTGGCCACTTGGGGGAGGGGTACAGATGCCGCTTCAGTGGCATCAATAGTTATCATTCCCCACACTTAAGCTTTGTTATGGTGAGGGAGTAATACTGCGTTGATGTCGTGTCCTCGATTTGTGATTTCTGCATTTGCTCTTTCGTGCCCTTAATCTATATTTTTCCTCCCCACACTTATCTTCTTCGGAGTCTAGCCCTTGCCTTTTGTGATGAAGAGTGTTACTCACCTGCTAAGGAAAGGTCAAAGAAAAGCTCAAATGGTTAGAAGAGAAAGAGGAAGGGAATCGAGGGCATGAAAATGAAAGAGGAGAAGATGGAGAAAGAGAGGAAACAGATGAAAATAAAGATAAAGACAAATTCCAGCTAAAGGACTATAAAAAGACAAATTCCAGCTAAGGGGAGAGAGTGACAACACATGGAGCGTGCTGGAATATTCTGGGATCTTCTAGATGCGTAAGGAATCCCGTGAGAATTTTCGGAGATTTCTTTCTTTGGCTTTCGATTAAGAACTGATGCAGAAGCGTCGCGGGCACGAGACTGCTCACTGGTCTAGTTAGCGTCGAGGGCTCGACGATATTCCCAAGAATTCTTCCAAAAATGCATCTTTTCGCTCTTTATCCCATTTTGGGGCTGATCTGCAATAAAGATAAAATAAGGGTCAAATAGAAGAATCAAGCCCCCGAAAAGGCTCGAAAAGAGGATATAATCATGCCTATGAAATGTACTTTTTATAAGCTCCATCGAGGGTCTGGATCAGTGCTTTTTAAGCATTGTATCCCACCTAATCGATATAAAGGCTTCAAGATCCTGCCCACCAACCCCGACGTTAACCTCATCGAGGGTCTTGATCAGTCCTTTTCAAGGACTGCATCACACCTAATTGATGTAGAATCTTCAAGATCTCGCCCCATCAGTTCCAGGATTAACCACATCGAGGGTCTAGATCAGTCCTTTTTAAGGACTGTATCTCACATAATTGATGTAGAAGCTTCAAGATTTCGCTCCACTAGTTTCAGGATTAACTACATCGAGGGTCTAGACCAGTCCTTTTTAAGGACTGCATCTCACCTAATTGATGTAGAAGCTTCAAGATTTTGCTCCACCAGCTTATTCCTTCCTTTTGCAACATTGAAGACTATATTTCGCATTCTTGAGATTTGTCGAGAGGATCAAGGTGAAGCGTTGTAGATGGGGATCGCCACTTGTTGCTCAAGAAGAGATCTCTTATCTTCAAGACCTTTAGGAGTGCTTGTTTTGGACTAAGAATCGCCTTCGGAACAAAGGTTTCGGTCTCAGTGGCATCTTCAGAATAAAAGCTTCATGAACTCAGAGGCGTCTTCGGAACAAAAGACCTCGAACTCAGAGGCATCTTCAGAACAAAAGCTTCGGACTCAAAGGCGTCTTCGGAACAAAAGCTTCGAGCTTAGAGGCGTCTTCGGTTCTTTAAAAGGCCATCAATGAAATATTTACATCTGACGCCGCTCCATTGAAGTTGAAGGCTAGGACTTTCTAACTCAAGTTGACTCTTACCTCACAAGGAGAGAGAAATGCACGAGTCGTCTTCCTTCACCTAAATTTCAGCTAGCTTCAAGGTGATCTTCAAGGTATTGATGAGAACATCCAGAAGCTTTCCACAGAATAGAAAGAATGGAAAAGGAAAGAGACCGTCACTGCAACTGAAGTTAAAGTGATTGATCGTGAGAGGGAAGAGCTTAGGCATATTTTCTTTCAGATGGCAGACTTGGAAGACATAGTGACAACCTTGATGCAGTCTCTTTCTCTCTCTTTTTTTTCTTTTTCCTAGAACATATTTATTTTGTTCATTTATTTAGCCGTACATAGTTTATACTCTTGTGGGCCAGGAGTGGGTACAATGATTTTGTTTTCTTTTTACCGTACATAGTTTATACTCTTGCGGGTCAGGAGTCCTGTGATGAATTTTTTTTTTTGATATGACTGCACTTGAAATATGTCAAGTTGCTTACGTACCTTCAAAGAAGAAGGATCGAGTCATGACATAGTTCAGTTGTTTTTTTTTTCTTTTGGCCATACACAGTTTATACTCTTGCGGGCCAGGAGTGTTTTTTTCTTCTTATTTGTGTGTTTGGCTTTGCAGTTTACCCTCTTACAGCTAGGAGTAACAGCGATGATTTTTAGGCATAGAAGCACTTCAATACCCTTCCGTTGATAGGTCCGATGTGTAATCCATTGACTTTTTCCAATTTAGCAATTGTGGATTGCCCCCTTTCCTCGAATGTTGGCGGAGCTAGCTCTGGTTCATCTTCATCTGACACTTCCTCAACAAAAGCACAATTAGCGTTCTCAACCTCCATGTCTTCAGCATTGTAGAAGAGTTGTCGTGCAACTTTTTTCCTCTTCTACTTATGTTTCTTGGACTTTCCTTTTTGGTTCAGGATATTAGCTAAAGAGACGTTTGATGGAACCTCTTTCAAACTTTTTATAACATTGTCATCCTCCTGGTCAGACTCTTCAGCTTGCTCCACGCTGACCATGTGGACTTCTACACAATCTTCATAAGATTGCTCTTCTGGGAAATACTCCTCACGAGTTGTTGTCCCTTTTGGTTGAGACGAATACCCCAGTGTTGAGCATTCGAGAGTGTGGTGCCTCCCTTTTCTAGACATTGGATGAGTGTTAGCCTTAAAAGATGTTCATTCTGGCTTTGTCGGCACATGGATCTAAGCCTTTCCCTTGCGAGGCTTATCAGCAGTCCCAACTTCCTAGGAGATCTTTGTTGGCTCACCTGGAAGACCCCACCATTCTTGCTGGACATCACAATCTCGACTAGAGAATCCACAAGGGTATTTTGAGGATGACTTTCTCTTGGGAAGAACTTTCTTATTCTTCTTCCTTCTGAAGGTTGACCATCTGTCGTTAATTTCATCTTCGGACTCAGAGGTTGTTTGCAAAACATCTAAGTCATCAGCCATCAACTCGTACAAGCTTGGCCCATAAGGGTTTCCTATCTTCGACATCCTTGGGTAAGCATAGATGACCTTGACCTCTCCATCAGTGCTGAATTCTATGGGGACTGCCCCTGATGCATGCTTGTCGAGGGCACGATCAAACAAATAAGAAAGACCTGCTATCAAGTGCATAATAAATTATGCATAGTGGTAACAGGGTCGATCCACGGAGACTAGGGCAAGATGCTAACTTTCATGCATGAAAAAGACAAACAAACCGAGACAGCAATAAAAAGGGGGGGTTGGTTGGTTGGCTAACAAGTTAACCAAGAGAGATAAGAGATAACAAGTTAACTAATAAAAACAGTAATCTAGGGCACCAAAAGTAAAAAGCACTAAAAGTAAGAGTCAAGGGCAAGACAGATAAACAGGAAAACAAATAAAGACATGAAAGCAGATAAGAAAGATTCCTAGCAAAGGTTTTTCTCGATTTGCGTCGAGGGCATGATAATCATCGGCGCAGAAATATTCTATTCTCATGCCATAGATATGCTATAGGGGCCATGTTTCGACGTAGGCCCCCTACTTCCCTCGTAAGAGAAGGTACCCCCTATTTTCACATATGAGGTACCTTAGACACCTCGCCATCCTCCCAGCTACCTCTCTTGTCATCAAAAGGTAGCCTTGACACTTCGGCATTGTCACAAGCTCGAAGTAGGGAGGCTAAATTCGAAGAACCTATGAAGACCAAGAAAGACACGTCGAGGGCAAGATGCCTCTCAGTTGTCAAGCTCGCGACACTGCCCTAATTAATTACTTGCCCTAGATGGACGAGATCACACTATAGCAATTACTCCACCTAGGTGTCTACTCTACCCTGCAGCTTCCCAATGACGTTTTCACTACAAGGATTACTATAATCTAGAGGGATAGACCAGTAGGTAATTAAGCTTCAAATAGTCCTAGACCAATTAAAATCGACAAGCAACCAAATACAACATTAAGAATATATTAAACATATTTAGGCCTCTTAACTACCCATGCAACCTTCAAATAACCGTTGTTAAGAACAAGACAAATCAACCACTCATGCTGGAAAATAGATAAATAATAGATCTAGAAAGCATAACAAGTAAAGAAGAGATAAAGGAGAAAACTTGATAAATACCGGCCGGAGCAAAGCTCCGGTTTATATACAAGACTGCTAGAAAATGTTCTGGTCCACCTCCTCCAAAAGGAGGAGGGGAGAAAACTGAAGAGAAGCACACAAAAAGATCTACGATGAATATGTGGTGGTTTTTCCTTTTAATCCCTAAAAAGTAAAGTCTTATATATGCCCTCATGCCCATAAGAAGACAAAATACAGCTAGGGGATTACAAAAAGACAAAATCCAGCTAAGGAGTTCAAAAACACGAAATAAGTCGCTTTGGCTCAGAAAGGGAATATTTTGGGAATATTCTAGAAGCGCACGACGTCGAGGGCACGACGACTAAAGAGAATATTCTTAGGGATCTGCGCGGAACTTTCTGGAAGACATCAGAGGTGACACGTGGGAGCACGACAACGAGGACATGTGGAAATAATGCTTTTGGTCTGTCTAGGGCTCAATGATGGAAACCACGGCAAGGCCTCAATGGCAAAGTTTGTGTCTTGACCTCGACGCTAGTCTTGAAGCTTGAAATCCACAAAAAGCACCCGGAAAGCGTGTGTTTTCGCATATTTCTCCCTTTTGGACTATATCTGTAATAAAGATGGAAATAAGAGAAAATTAGCAGTATCATGCCATAAATTAAGGTAATAATGGAGGGAAAATCATGCATAAAACACACGCTATCATCCCCCTTAGGTAATTCAGTTGTCAGTACCATTGGCTGAGAGGTGACTGGGTTCTGACCCAGAGCTTGCGACAATGGAATAGGATCAAATGACCCGAATGCGATCATAGTTGGTGTAGCATCATTGTTTGCAATGGTTGTGATGTAATTGACATCTACAACATCTTCATCATCAAGTTTTATTTTTTCCTTCCTTGTCCAAACAAACGATGAGGTCTTTAAAGACAAAACACTTATCTACCGGATGACTGATGATCTGATGATATTTGCAATACCTGGGGTTGTCGACCTGGTTCACTTCTTCTGGGCGCTTTGATGGCGGAAGCTTGATCAATTTTTGTTCAAGAAGTTGGTCCAGGATGTCAGAGACTTCCGAGTCTAAGAAGGGGTATCCCCTTTCTTCACGTTCCTTCAGGGTCCTTCTTTGAGCTTTAAAAGGCTTGTACTCGGTCTTGACTTGCTTTACTCTTCTTTTCTTTGGATCTCTTTGAAGGATATTTTCGCAGGTGCCGTGGTGACTACCATGCTTTCCTTCCCTTTACTAGTCTTTGGGTCTTTACTTACTTCTTCCTTTTCACGAGAGCCATTTGGCAAGTAACTCCCGTGCCTTTGGATCTGAATTTTCAGATCATGAGCTCTAGTTGCAAGTTCTTCGAATGTGCGGGGCATGTTTGCCTGCAAGTTGTAGAGTAGTCCCCAATGCATACCTTGGACACACATGTCGATTGAAGATGACTCACTAATCCTTTCTTTTCAATTAAGGACCAAGTTCCTCCATCTTTCGATGAACTCAGTGATAGGTTCATCCTTTCTTTGTTTTGCTCCGGCCAATTCTAGTAGGCCAACAATCCATCGAGTGCTGTAAAAACGAGTTAGGAAGTCTCTTTCCTACTGGTCCCAACTATCAATAGACCCAGGCCTAATATCAGTGTATCATTCAAAGGCCACGCCTTTCAGTGATCGAATAAATTGTTTCACCATCATATCTCTATAAGTTCCTACATTGTTGCAAGTCTCTATGAAGTGAGCGATGTGTTGTTTAGGGTTCCCTTTCCTCTCGAATTGCTGGAATTTTGGAGGTTGATACCCCACAGGCAGTAATAGTTCATCTATGCGCCTTGAGTAGGGCTTTGCGTACCCGAGAGAGGATTGCAAAGCTTCTCCATATTGAGCACGGATAGTGTTAGCAATCATCATCTGCAATTGTTAAACTGTCAGATTTGCGACATGTGTCCGATGTTGTTGTTGTCATTCAGATTATTCACCCTGGCGAAGTCTTCATGGTATTTCATTTGTCATTCTCGCTCAGCATTTTCATCACCAGTAGACCCTCCGCTAGAGTTCGGATTATTTGATGAGCCTGGTTGACTTGCCAACTTAGCTGTCAAGAAAGTTATTTGGGCATCTTTCTCTGCCATAGCTTTTGTCAAATTTTTAATTGCTATGGACATCTCTTGAAAATAAGTCTCAGGATCTTGGGTAACGTCAATGGCCATTATCGCAACAAAGGATTCAGAGA
Source organism: Viola odorata (assembly GCA_963691705.1). Taxonomy (NCBI): domain Eukaryota; kingdom Viridiplantae; phylum Streptophyta; class Magnoliopsida; order Malpighiales; family Violaceae; genus Viola; species Viola odorata. Next base: position 27,435,925 of record OY829540.1, on the reverse strand, counting down.
ACTCAGAGTTGTAGTCTGCCCATCTCCTAGTTAGAGTATTTTCAGAAGCAATTTCAGCATCGGATTCTCCACTCGTATAATAGTCATAGTAGGAACCCTCGGATCTTGTCTGGACCCCTTTGGCAACCTTTCTTCTTGGTTTTTTTCCTACGGGAAAATTGCTTCAATGGTGACACCAATTGGGCCCTTCCAGCTCTAGTGCGAGCACGTGTTGCCGGAAGACCTTCTTGAAGATCTTGAAGTGCTTCAAGAAAAGAGTCGTTAGTCTGACTTCTAATCAAGTGATTCATCGTTGGATCTTGATTTGAGGAGTGTGATTCAAGAGATGAGAGGAGAGTAGTGTCCCACTGGGCGTGCCAAAGATTTGTACACAAAAGTTTTTCCTAAAATAGGAGAAAATTACACGTGTCAAATTACAAATGTTGAATGTAGAGTAAAAGTGGTTCTTCTTCTCTTGATTCCTCTAATTAATGAATCCATCTTCACTCCGGATTTGGATTTGAACTTGAGTTGGATGGTTGACTGATTGGCCTTGAATCAGCTTGTAATCCGCGATTGATTTGAGAAGAAACCGACCTTAAATTAGCTTGTGGCTTCTCTTTGGTGGTTGAGAGAGAACCGGCCTTGAATCAGCTTATGGCTTCTCCTTCTTTCTTGAAGACGATCTGCTTCAGTTCTTGATCTTCGCAACACTTCTTCTCTCCAAGAAAATCTCCTCCTTCACCTTCTGATGAGGCCTCTATTTATAGGCTCATAAGGACAATTTTGGCATTAGGAAAATGACATGTGTCTTCATCTCATTGGTCTTACATTGAATACTAATTAATTTTATATTTAATCAAAATTAATAAGTAAATATGAGATGGGTTTTGATCTATTCAAATGTAAGCTTGCCGATGGGACTCGACCAAATAAGCTTCATGGATTTCGGTGAATGTTGGGCCGAATATTTTAAGACGTGCCGCAATTTTGATGTCTACAGGTACCATCACTAGACTTTTTGAATCTGGGATCCTTCCATCATTGATACGAGCTGGGACCCACTGGTTCCCACACACATTGCACGGGCAAGGCCTCTCAAGTGGCCTATCTCCCTCGAACGCGCCCGACGAGAAGGCCAAGGTAGGGCCCTAGCGGCATACCGCCCCAGCCCTAGCGGTATGCCGCCAACCTCGACATTTCGGGCAAGTCTTGGAAGCGAGCCTAGCGGTATACCGCCAGGCTCCAGGCGGCATACCGCCAGCTCCATTTTGGGGTTTTCCATGGGCCTTTCGAGCAGCCCATCCACTAGCTTGAAGCCCTTTGTTAAGGGTATTTTGGGGTCTTCCCCTTGTAATAATTATTGGGTATAAATAAAAGGACTTAGCCTCTTTTATACCTTGTCTTTATTTTGAATGTTATTTCTCTTAGACCAAACCTTTTAGTTAAGTATTAGGGTTCTTGGAACTGGGGCTGTTAGGGCTGAAATCCATGGTCTTTCCTTCTGGTTTTGAGTATGTTTCAAGTTGTTAGTACTTAAAAGGGTCATCGTTTAGGAGAGAGATCCTTATAGACTGCATTGTTGTTAATCATCAAAACACTTTCTTTTTCATCCATTTATTCCACTGCACAATCCACACTCCTTCTAGCGACGTTACCTTCTCCATTTATCCACCATCTCGAGTTCATCCATCGAATCCATTAATTATCCGTGTGTTTACCACCTCCCAAAGGAGACCAGATCCTTCCATCAAGCAACTCACGACTTCATCTTCACGAGAGGAACCGAGAAGTTATCATGTGGTAGGGGAGCGCGAAGCTGTTTTCTAGGTTGGTAAACTCATTTCTACGGTTGCAAAACCTCTCCTTCACCATTTCCACGGCTGAATTTTTTTCTGTTTTTCCCCATTTTCATGGTCGTTCATCTAAATTGCTAAACTTCATTTTCTCACCATTTCTACGGTTCAAATCTCTTCCCTTCCCATTTCCACGGTTGAAACATTGTTTCCTACCGTAGGTTTCAATTATTTTCCATTTGGAAGTTTTCAGATTTAGGTCAAATTATTTGTGTTCTAGTGGTTTGATCTTGAAGAAACACAATTGCTGCAATTTTGTGCGTTTATGTGCATCTAAGTTTTGACTAAAAAATCAAGCTCAACACAGACACTTCACCCTCTAAATTCATCCTAGATTAAGAGGCCATATTCAATACCCCAAACATCTCGATCATCACAATAGTACCACAATAGCTAGCCTTACACTTAATAAATAGTTGAAGGAACAAAACATTTTTATTACTTTTTCATTGTCTCACCCAATTAATCCAGAAAAACATAGAGTTGCTAACATATGAAATTTGCGCATTCACAATATAGAAAATTAAAACACATAATCATAGATTTTTGCCATGTCATGCATGCATTGAGGTCTTTTCTTTGCACTGTTCTTTTCTTTCTTTCCTTTTTTTTTTCTTTTCATGTGTGCAATTCCTTGAATATTTTCTTTTCCTTTTGCTTCACAGTTCATATAACACATAAAGCTCAAGCATTGAACACCACCGACTTAGCTTGTTCAGCCTGGTAATAAGGGATTAGCTAAATGTACTTCGGGGAGTTTCACTTATTTAAGGGGTGATGGTACCAAATTAACAACACCGTGCAACCCTGTTGGTTCCAGTGGTCTCCACAATCGCAAGCAAGGAATTGAAAGACTCACCAAGCAGTGCAGAATTAAAAACTGACAACTCTATATTTTTCTAGATGGTTCAATTATTATATAGCGTGACAAAACAACATTGTTAGTCAATTTCTTGGCCAAGAAAGTTTTTCTAGTGTTCTTCCAACAACTCTCCTAAGCTCCAAGCTAAACTAATCATGAGTCTATGGTGATAGCCAAGAGTGAAACTAGCATTAAGAGATATGCAATTACTGGTATTGAACATGTTACACTCATACGGTTGCCCTGTTAATAAAACACATATTTGACTAGTGAAGTGTCATGGCATTTAAAGTGTTGAGGCAAATTTTTAAGAGAAACAGGGGGTTCTAATTTTCATGCATCATAGTAAACCTAAAAGCACACAAAAATCAAAAGGGAAAATCATGCAAAAACTAAGAATAAAACCTAAAACTGGAAAAATTTAACATTTAAACACAAAACACTGTAAAAATACAAAATCACAGTAAATAATATTTACAAGACAAAAACTCCTCCCCTACACTTATTAGATACATTGTCCTCAATGTGTAGGAGAGGAAAAACACAAACACAGAAAAACAAAATACAAAACAGAAAATAAAATAAAACAAAATAAAAACAAAAATGAAAAGGGATAACTTGGGGCAAGGTCATTAGGCAGAGGGTGGTGGAGGGGGTGATGGTGGAGCTTGAGTGGGTAGAGCAGAGTCGATTTTCTTGGTCAGGGACAATAGAGATTCGAGGAAGGCCTAGTTCATTATGGTTGCTTAATTCTAAGAGGCCATGAGGGTCTAGAGGAGTCTGTTGGTCTCCTTCTATTGCTCTAGAATAGCTGCCATAAAACTAGGGGCAAACCTCTGTGTGGCAGATGAAGTAGTTGGATTCTCTTGGCCGATATCTTGGCCAAGAGTAGCTTCTTAGTCTTCCTGTTCCTCATATGCTTCTTTTGCTGGGTACATCAGGGGGGCAATTGGTACTTGCCTTTGTGTTTGGGGCCAAAAATCTGTGCATTCTTGGGCGTGCAACCTATATTGTAACAAACAAAACCTCTTTCCAAATGGAAATATCTCATGTGATCAAGAGTCTCGAGATCAAGCATTTTAAAGGCATAAAAGTCATGGAGGTTGGTGGCAGCACTTTACAGGTTCCTAGACTTATTAGGTAAAAGTGTAATTAGGGAACCTAGTACAATTTATGTTCTTAGATGCGGCAAACTACTTGGCCAACTAATACCCTAAACTGACTTTTTAGCCAGTTTGCATACACCAAAGGATAGAAAGTTCGGTTTTATAAATAGCAACAAACATGTTGCTCTTTACCATAAAAATTGACAGACAGTCCCCTATGCAATATCCTAAGGGCTGGGTCACGAAGCATATGTGCTTTGGCGTGCTTAGTGAAGTGAGCCTCTAGGTCACTAGTGAGAAACCTAAAGGCTCCATCAGTGTCCCAATTTTTAGGGATTTCATACATTGTGGAGGCATACCAAGGGGGATTAACATCATCATCATCAGACACAAAACCAACCAAAATATCAAACTCATGCAAGAACAAATGAGACCACTTCTCGTATACAAATCAAAATTTTCTTTACCTTTAACAACTACCGTGTTAAAATCAAACCAAAAAGTGGAATAAAACTCCAAACACAACTCAGTATCGTTTGTTGTTTTTTATTTTTTGTTTGTTAAAAACCAAAAACTGTTTTTGGTTTTGCTTTCTGTTTTTAAAAATTAGTTTTTTGACAGGTGAGTTCGTAATTCAACTAATTAGTGGATGAATATTTTTAATACAAATTATGTGTTCAATTTTTGATAATATAATAATAATTAATAATACAATTAATTAAAAAATATTTTTAAAAATTATATTTTTGTACAAAAATATCTAACAAAATTATAAAATATAATGTTTGGTACCATATTGGACTTTTTGTTTTTGTTTCCCACAAAATAAAATCGAGTTTATCTTTTTTATTTCTTTAACGGTAAAAAATCACTGGGGTTTACCACGTTCTACTTCGTTTCTTCCCTCTTTCATCCCACCATTCAAGGACCCTAGTTACACATACCACTTTTGAACAAACACCAGGCCACCACTGTCCACTATTTGCTTTACATCACCATCTATTTTTATCCAACATAAAATTCATTTCCAAGCAATGCTCACTTTCCTCAGTGAAAAATCAAAGATCTCATCTTTAACCTCAGGGAGCAGCTTTCACCTTCACTTTCCAAATTTCGATGAAACCAAGTTCTGGTGACCCATCCCTTTACCCACCACCAAAATTCGAATTTAATCGATGTTTCTTCGTCGTTGTGGATCCCATATGCAGATCTGGCGGCTTTAAGCATCGATTTTGGTATGGTGGTGTATGATACAGGTGCTGATGGTGGATGGAGGTGGAAATCGAGGTGGAGCTGGAGTTGGAGATGGTGGAGGTGGAGGTGATGTGGAGGAGGAGGAGGAGAGAGGTTGTGGTGGTGTTTGGTGGAGGAGAAGAAGGAAAAAGGTAGAGAGAGGGAGTGGAGGAGAGAGGAGGTGGTGGCTGAAGGAGGGAGGAGGAAGTGGTTGCCGGAAGTGGGTAGCGGAGGTTGACGTGTATGTGGTGGTGGTGGTGATGGGTACGTGGTAGAGGGAGAGATGGTGAGGGAGACGAAAGAAAAAAAGAGGAGATAATAGTTGGATAAAAAATCAACAATAAAAAACCACAAAAAGTTGTTTAGAAAATCGAAATGTAAAGTAAGGAAAAAACTATAAACTGAGGGGAAAGGGCACTCAGTAATCTCTATCCTTATTATTTACATTTTATTTAGTTCTACTTTTCGAATTTCGTTCAATTGGATCCTAATCGTTAGCTCCGTTATCCACCCTAGGTCCCTTCCGTCTAAATCGACGGTAACGGACGTTTTTTATCGTTAACTATCATTATTTTATTATTATTTCTGACACGTGTCAGTTTATTATTTAATTAATAAAAAAATTCAGAAAAAATATAATTAATTTAAAAAAAATTTAAAACAATGTAATTAATTTAAAAATTCAGAAAAATAATATAATTATTTTTTTCTTTTTTTATTTTATTATCTAATTAATTTTAAAAAAATCAGTTTTATTATCTAATTAATTTTAAAAATTCAGAAAATAATGTAATTATTTTAAAAATTCAGAAAAAAATATAATTAATTAAAAAAATTAAAAAAATATATAATTAATTTATAAAAAGCAATGTAATTAATTTAAAATTTCAAAAAAATATAATTAATTAAAAAATTCAGAAAAATAATGTAATTAATTTATAAAAAATCAGAAAAATAATATAATTAATTTAAAAAATTCAAAAAATAATTTTAAAAATTTATTAAAAAATGTAATTAATTCATAAACTCAGAAAAAAAATATAATTAATTAAATAAACTCAGAAAAATAATGTAATTAATTTATAAAAAATAATGTAATTAATTTAAAATTTTAGAAAAATAATATAATTAATTTTTTAATTTTTAATTTTATTATCTCTTAATTCCTTTATTTTCACTTCTCCTCCACTTTTCAAAAATATCTCAAAACTAGTTTTATTAATTATTTCAAAAAATAACATAAATTAAGATTTCTTTTTGCAGCATAGGAGAGATGATGAAGAGAGGGCGACGGTGTTGGGTTTGGTTGGCGATCTGGGCAGTGGAGCGTGGCAGGTGAGATGAGTAGCCATGTAAAGGTGGCTCATTTTTTTATGTATGGACATGAAATAAAATTAATTACACTGTTTACATTATTTACATTTGACTAGGGAAAGAAAAAAAGAAAAAAAAGAAGAAATAAAAGAAAGAAAGAAATAGAAAGAAGAAAAGATAAAAGGAGGAGAAGTGAAAATAAATGAAATAAGAGATAATAAAAGAAAAAAAGAAAAAAATAATTATATTATTTTTCTGAATTTTTAAATTAATTACATTTTTATTCTGAATTTTTTAATTAATTAAATTTTTTTCTGAAATTTAAACTAATTACATTGATTTTTATAAATTAATTATATTTTTTTTCTTATTTTTTTAATTAATTATATATTTTTCTGAGTTTTTAAATTAATTACATTATTTTCTGAATTTTTAAAAATAATTATATTATTTTCTGAATTTTTAAAATTAATTAGATAATAAAACTCATTTTTTTAAAAATAATTAGATAATAAAAGAAAAAAGAAAAAAATAATTATATTATTTTTCTGAATTTTTAAATTAATTACATTGTTTTTAAATTATTTAAATTAATTATATTTCTTCTAATTTTTTATTAATTAAATAATAAAACTGACACGTGTCAGAAATAATAATAAAATAATGATAGTTAACGGAAAAAACGTCCGGATTTAGACGGAAGGGACCTGGGGTGGATAACGGAGCTAACGGTTAGGACCCAATTGAACCAAATTCGAAAAGTAGGACTGACTAAAATGAAAATAATATCCATAGGAACCCGAGAGTACCTTTTCCCATAAACTGAGTGTTCAACCGAACGCATTAAAAAAATAAAAAAACAGAAAACCAACACAATACTGAATAGGCCTAACTAAACGCCTACAAGATTTATTTCTCATTAAATTTCAATCCCAAGAGTCTCGCCTTGATATTTTAGCTAATCAATCAGTTACAAAATTTATTACATTATCTAACAATCATATATATTGTACTCTTATATCATACAAAGTGGCTTGAATATAATAACAGACTGGAACAAACATTTTAGCATAGTTATCAGAACCGGATCGGACCAGTCGGTCCGGCCGATTCAATCGGGACTTTTCATATTTCCGATCCGATTCAGCTATTGGACCGGATATGCATAGAACCGGGTTCAACCGGTTGACCCAGCTGATTTTTAAAGAGCCGACAAACCGGCCGGTTTTCTGCCAAACCTGCCGGTTCGATGACGTGTCAAATGCGACCGGTAATCTCCAAACCAAAACAAACCCGACCAACACCAAAACCAAATCAAAACTAAATCAAAACTGAATCGAAACCAAATAAAAACCAAATCGAAACCAAATGAGAGAGTGTTGTCTGGTCTGCGGTAGATCGGGGAGATGGTGGTGCTACGGCGGCAGATCGGGAGTGGTGGTGCTAGTCGGCGGCAAAGAGTGAGGGAGGGAGTTTGTGGGAGCGAGAGACAACGACGAGAGCGAGAGGAGAAGAGTGATTTCGGCCTGCCCTTAGACAATGCCCAGTTTTGTCGCACTTTATTTATATCGTTATTATTTCTTGTTTTGGAAAGGATAGAAGAAAGGAAAGTGAAAGAAGAAAAGAAAAAGGAGAGAGTGATGTAAAGTTATTTTTAGATCTGGAAAGAAGAAAAGAAAAGGAAGAAAAGAAAAGAAAAGAAAAAAGAGAGGGGTTGGGCTTCGGCCCAACCCAAGAAAAAAAGAAAAAGAATAAATAAAAAAAGGAGCTTTTGTTTAAACAATTGTATCTCAAATTAGAGAGAACAAGAAGTCCAAGAAAAACTTTTTCTTTCCTTTCCGTCGTCTGCAGATTGAAACGAGTTAAAAAAAAAAAAAATTTATTTATATTTTTTAATATTTGAATTTAATTTCAAATAAAGATGGAGTTATATTCAAAATTTAATTTTCATCTATTTTCTAATTTCTCTTTTGTGGCTTAATTCTTTTCCTTTAATTATAATACATGTTTAATTTCAAATAAATTTTATGAGTGATAAAATTAACATATAGTATGCTAGTTCGTATGATTTTATTTTTGTTACATGGTACAAATGTCTCTTAATGAATAAGTTTGTTTGAATTTTGAATATCATTTCATTTGAATGTTATATTGTTTCTTTATTTTTAACTTTTGATCTACTTGATATTTTATTTTGATATATTATAAAATGCTACAGTAAAAAAACTAGCCGGTTTAATCCGGTTTAATAATCTAAGATTGACCGGTTTAATGTGTGAACGGTTCAGAACGGACCAGCATCTATAATCCGGTCAAACCCAGTTCAACCCGGTTGAACCACCAAATTTTCATTTCCAGTTCAGTGTCCGATCCGGTTCTGATAACTATGCATTTTAGAACTCTGTCTCGACAACTAAATTGTTGAAATTTTTAATGAAGGTCAGGTTGACATTTTCCTAAGGAAAGAGCTCCAAAGTTCTATTTTAGAGTTGAGAGACATACAGGAAGAAAAAAATGCTTGTTATTTTTAAAAATAAAAATAGTTTTTCTGTTTGTATTTGTTTTAATGCAAAAAAAATAAAAATTAGTAATGTTATTGCATGATGGTTTGGGCTGTAGGCGTAAGAATTTATTATATGGTCGAAGGAGTGATAAGAATTGAGCCCAAATGTTAATAAGATACATTTCTTGTGGGCCTTGTTTATCAATACGAAGGTCCAATAGGAATTTGAAGTGCTGCTAATCACATTTTCTTCTTTGGATTTGAAGTTCGAACAACTGAGTTTCGAACACAAAGTAATAAACCTGTTAGACAAATGATTTAATTAATTTAAACTTTGTACTTATTTTTGTATTTATTGAAATATTATACTTATCCAATCGTGTCAATTTAAAACTTGATCAGCTATTAAATTACCCGCCCTGATAGGGCAGCATACCACGTCAGATTATAATAACGTGAGGTCATGTGACATGTCAGCACGACCTACCTGTAAGAGTAAAGGAATAAAATTGTTTGTTGTTTATTCTATAAACACAATTAAATAAAAACGGATGAGAGGAAAGGGTCAAAAACCAATTTTTCCACTACCAGCTCAAGAATTTTCAAGAACACATTCGATTGTTCCTGGAAATTCTGATTTGTTCAGAAATTGGAAAAACAAAGTGGAATGAAATACTCTTGACTTTAAACCAGAGTTACCAGAACCGGACCGGACAATAAACCAGAATTGAAAATTTTGTGGTTCAACCAGGTTGAACCGGGTTTGACCGGATTGTAGATGTTGAACTGTTTTGAACCGTTCATACATTGAATCGTTCAATCTTAGATGATTGAACCAGATTAAACCAGATTGAACCGGCTGGTTTTTTTACTGTAGCATTTTGTAATATATCAAAAAAAAATATCAAGTAGATCAAAAGTTGAAAATAAATAAACTATCCAACATTCAAATGAAATGATATTCAAAGTTCAAACACACTTAAATATTCAAATTACAAAATAACTCAAGTGATTATATTATTAGTTATCATTATAATATTAGTAATTGAATCTATATGTCATCGCTTACATCACAAAAATAGCATATACTAACAAGTTGAATTACAATTTTACTAATTTATTATATATAATAGCGTCAGTGTCCTTTATTAATAACAATTATTTTTCAATTAGCATTATTGCTTGATCCGTTGAAATTAGTCCCCAATATTACATACTGTCAAATGAACCATTAAGAAAAACTATAAAATTTGAGAGCAAAACTGACATTATGACCTAACTCACAAGAAAAATCTAATTCAGAGAAATTAAGGAAAATAAATATTATATATATATTATAATATTTTGGAAGGATGCGCCACCATCTCCGTTGTTTGTAACAGCTGTGTCCAGAAATATTACAACTAATTGGTGTACTGTATTTAATTAGTCATGGAAAATTCAAATATTAAAAAATATATAAAAATAATGCCCATTTACCACAAATTATTTTTGGGCTTTAAGAGGCGGACCCACCATGAGCGGCTGTTGCGTGCCACTTTTGGCTTGCAATTAGCAAAGTGAAAAAAACTAAAGAAATGGTTAATTAATTAATTATTTTTAATTCTGTGTGTACTAAATTACCAACCCATTTGTCATTGACTCATTACCCCTTTCTCTACCGTCTCATTCTCTCCTCTCTCTTCTGCGCAATTGCTTATGCTTTCTGCCTATCTGCTCCGTCCACCTTATGTTGTTCACTCTCCATCCTACCCACACTTCCTGCTTTTTGTTCCCTCTCCATCATGTCCTATTTCTTTCGTGCTACTCTTCTAGTAATTCCCCGCCAACAAAATTTTTTATATCTCTTTCGTTCCTCTCGTCTTGAGGAGGAGAGTGGACTTAGATTTGATTTAATTTGATTTGGTTTGATTTGGTTCTTCTTTTTTCTCCCTCCCTTACAATTTCTGCTGGGTTTGGTAATAAATTGGGAATTAATTGGGTTGGGAACTTGGGATAGGTTTGGATGGGTGAGTTCGGATCGGGTCGGATTGGTCGGATCCGCTGATCCGAGCTCACCCCTAGGCCCGTGGGCTGTGTCAAAACGACGTCGTTTTGGGCCCGTGGGCCGTGTCAAAACGGCGTCATTTTGACACGTCATCGAACCAGCCGGTTTGATAGAAAACCAACTGGTTCATCGGTTCATTAAAAATTAGCCAGGTCGAACCTGGTTTATATGCATATCTGGTCTAATAGCCGAATCAGACCGGAAATGTGAAAAATCATGGTTGAATCGGCCGGCTCTGCCGGTCCGGTCCGGCTCTGATAACCAGGCTTTAAACACTTTGTAAGACCCAGCACAATAAGTTTCAACCAATAAGGAAGAAGAAAATTCGGTTAAAAATCAATGAAAAAGTTGTCAGCTTGATGACCACCAACAACACCAAAATTTAGAAATTTGCAACTTTCAAATTCAGTACTCAAATGGTTTAGAACTTCACCAATAGCTCAACAACTCGAGACAAACATTGATCACACAATAACAAAGATTTTCTGACAGAAATTTCGCAAAGATTTTGATAGAATTTAAAAGCCCAAACTAGTAATTCTCAAAGCGACAAAGCTCCGCTACCACTTGATACTATCCGAGCTCGTTTTGATGAGCTAGAATGTGAGAGCTTTGCGGATTGGACCAAGCTCGAGTTACCCAACAAAGCCCAATCGTTTACAAGAAGAAAACAAAAGAAATGCAACAGATAGGAAAAGCAGAAGAATGTGCAGCGGAGAGACAGATATGAAGAACAACAAAAACAGGAATTAAAGGGATGGATTGCGGATAGAAATTCAATAGGAAACGATCAATAAATAATAAATAATCAAATCCAACTTGTAATTAATTATCCACCAACGGTAATCCAAGATATTCATTCAAACGCACAATTCCAGAAATTCTTACCAATTTCAGCACATAGCAAAATCAAAGGTTGGAGACAAAGGGGTTTTTACTTGCAATGAATCAAGGAGTCTACTGAGCTTGATTCTTATAAGGTGAGTTTAAGGTGTTTAGAGAGAGGAGTATTCTCAACTCAAGAAATAAATACTTAGACAAAAACTGATGAAAAAAAGAAAGAAACGAGCTATTTATACTAAGTGCAAAATGGCCTTAGAAAATAACTCTCGGAAGGTAAGTCCCTAGCGGCATGCCGCTCGCTTCGGCGTGAACTGCTCCAAATATTGCTAAGGCCTTAACGGCATGCTATGAGCTTCGACACTAAATTTCCAGACTTTATTTTTCCAAAGATCACCAAGGCTGCCGAAGCTAGAGGTATGCTGCTAGGGGCTTAGAGGCATGTCGCTAGCTCCAGAGTTGGAAAGATTGATTCTTCATTGCTCTACGCATGCTTCTCGGCCTCCAATGTGATGTGCGACTATCATTAAGGTCCGGTCTTCGTCTTGAAGCACATCCTTGCTCATCTTGGCCTCAATCCATAAGATGATCTTCTTGGCCATGCTCTTTGTGATTGGACCTCTTGGCGCCATATCTCGCTCTTCAAGCTTTAAGGTAGGCGTGTGATGTGTTCATGACTACGACCCCTACACCTAACCTAGAGGCCGAAGACACCATATCTATGCAAGGGCTAATCACGTGTAGCATGGAGAAGAAGTTAGCCTTATGGATTGAAGCCGAGACCAGTGAGTTTTCATCTTCGTCTTGGCTGCCCTCCGAGTGAGTTTTCATCTTTCTAATCCATAGGAAATATTTTGTTCATCATTTTAGCCATAGAAATCATCTTTGTTGAAAACTATTTTCTTGGTTGTCTGTCACGTTCATCTTCACTGATACGATCTTGGTTCCGATTTGGAGCCCTTGCAGGGATCTAGTCCTCTTTGGGAGGTTGGGTTGACGATTGGATGGAGTTGATGTAGAAGATAAGGTCGCAAGAAGGTTGCGGAATAGGTGCAACGGATAAATGGATGAAAATGAAGATGTATTGATGGATAAACAAAGTAATAAACTTGCATACACGGTAAACCCTTCTAGGTGTAATTCCTAGACAACCTTACCACAAGCATACAAGGATCTCTAATCCAAGAGGAGAAGAAGGTAATGGATTCAGCCTTCAGGGCCACGGTTCCAAGGACCGGTTCCTAAGTGGTCTAAGGGCTCTATGATGAAAATCATGAGCAAGTTTAAAGACAAGTCTAAAATGAACCTATTGTTCACTATTTATACTACTAGCTTATTACATGGGGCAAACCCCTAAATACCCTTAAAATAAAAGGTCTTCATGCTTGGCCTTAAGCGTGGGCTTGAGGAGCAAAGGCGCTGATGGGCCTTGGCACGCGCTGGCCATGGGGCACGGGCGCACGCGAAAGCAAGGTGAGGGCGCGGGTGTGCAAGGGCATGCGATGGCAATGCGAGGCACAGGCCAGTGAGGGCGAGGCCTCGGTGTGGTCGTGTAGGGCTCCAATGGGCCATCGCCTCCCCAAATACATCCTCGACTCTTTGTGCCGAGAGGAGCATGGCGACTAAGTCCGGGCTCATAGTAGGGGCTCGAAGGGAGGCTTCCGTGCTCGTATCATTCCATCCACCTTTAGAGAGATTCATCCTCGAATCTATATGCTCAATCCCGTGCTCAGCCAAACGGGTCAAGGCATGCTCTCGGCTAGTGGCCACAAACAGATCCCTCTTGAAGCTTCTCTAGGAAAAGATAGGCCAAGCAGGAGGTCTTTCTAGGGCACGACATGTGGGCACGGTAAGGATCATGTTCGACCGCGATGATACGCCAATACTAGAGAAGGCCGACGGTGAATCAACCCCAACAACAACCCTCATTAGGCCAAGATGGGGAATGATGGTGATGCGGGCCAAGTGAGGACCCCTAGAGATGAATGCGGAGGCGTGAGCTCTACAAGTAACCAAAGGAGTAACGGGAGAATCCCGGGTGAAGTGCGGGGCCATGAAACTACTTGGAGGTGCCGAAGATGGAAATGAGGGAGTGTGGCCAACATGCTGAATTCCAAGTAGAAACGGGTCCTCAAAGCTATGCGTAGGCACTCTCAGGATGATGGAGAAGGCACTACCCAAGGACTGAAACTTGCGCTGCAACACAAGGCAATGAGCGGCTATCTCATGGCAAACCGAAGTGAACTCACAAGCCGACTCTATTCTCCTATCGTTCCCAAACTCCAAACCACCCAAAGGAGCACTTAAAACCACCAAATTTGAAAGTCCAATAAGCTCAACCCCTGGAGTTACTAACTCCATATCAATAACATCCGAAAAGGGCTCAAGTAATTCCTTATCCAATGGAGCCAACTCGCCCAAAGTAGCACTCGAATCCACTAAGTTCGAAAGCACACTAAGCTCATCCTCAATAAGTAGTGGAGCACCGGCCGAAACAACACTAAGAAGAGTCCCACACTCCTCACGCTTTGTCTCAACCCGGGTGCCTTGATCACGTCGCTTGCTCTCTAGCCCTTTCTGATATTCTTTCCCTAGACACGCTTGCTCATCTATGAGGGCCCTAAGTGACGCCATAACCGAGTCCAAGGGGGAAGGAATAGGAGTAACGGGTGGCTCACTCACATAGGAAGTGACATGGTTAGATGAGCCCGGAGGTGTCCTATTGACATGGCGTGAAGGTGGGGCATCATGGCAAGGACGTGCTCGGTGAGGGGGATCATAGCCATGTCCCGCGGTGTATGTGATGGGGTCTACGGGCGCCTCTCTATAGCGAGATGGACTACAGACGCCATATGGAGGTGGCGCTAAATGAGAAGGAAATGGGCGGTGTGGCAACTCACGTCGAGGGTGCGGGGGCACATGTGCTGGCCAAGAGAGTGACGCTGTGTGATAAGATGAGGCACGTCGAGGAGGTGCAGCACTCACGTCATATCGTGCCTCATAATAATCCTTCCTATCGTCCATACTAGCGGAATACCCAAAGGCTGGCCGAGAGGGCTCACGTCGAAGGTGCGGGGACACATGTGCTTGCATAGGGGAGGCGGAATCAACTCGGCGTTGATGGTCACAGACATAGGCATACGGCGAGGGGCCATGAGCAAGGCTTGGATAGGGTGCAGAACCTAGGTCCATAGCTTGATGAGGAATGACACCCACTAGAAGACTCATGAAGATCATACTCCAACCGAGAAGACGATGTGGCACAAGAATGGTTGTCAAGGCTATCCAACACATATGCCCAAGAATCAAGCGACGCCTCATGCCCCTCGGGACAAGCATCCTCATAGCAAGAACTAGCCCCATACGGTGACTCTCTCTCACCCAAGTAGCTCACGTCATGGCAAGAACAGACGCGGTCACTAGCCATGGAATAGGCCGCGCTAGAATAAGAGGCATCCTCCCAATCGGACCCAACATCCGAAGAAGAACACCGAGACATAGAAAAATAACCTACAAAAAGAAACAAACACAATTGATAGCTAAAAAAAGGGTTAGTCCCTCCCTTACGTGTTTAGCTCGTGTTTATCACTCTAATAAGCTCACAATTTTCTCTCCAAGCCCAAACCAATACTGAAGCCAGCAATGACTCAAAGAATCACTAAGGCACAAGGAAAAGCAAGGACAACAAGGGCTAGAAGGAAAGGTGAAGGAAACCGAGATGATGCTCAAGAAGGAACGCTTGATTTGAGCACCAAATTGGCTTAGAGTGGATAGATGTATGTACGGAAACAAAGAAAGGAAAACACCAAGACAAGCTACTCAAGAAAAGACTCAAGGAAAGGAGAAAGAAATTACAAAGAAAAATTAAAACCGAAAGTTTTAACACAAAAAGGGAAAACCGAAACTCAAACAAATGCACACCAAAATTGCAAACTACTACACTTCTAATGCAATCATACACACTAGCAGTCTCTTGCTTGTGACTCAATTGCAATCTATATTTTTTTTTTTTTAATTTGGAACTGGATCACTTTTTTTAATTTTTTTTTTATCCTTGTTTTAGTTCCTTTCTTCTCTTTTTTTTTTTTTTTTTTTTTTTGGCAATGAGTGAAGAGAGCTCACTTGTGTGACATGTATCCTTAAAGAAAAAGAAGTGAAAGACAAGTAGTTTTACGCTTTGAAAAATCTTCACTAGATGCCAAATATTTGATGAGGTGGCACTAGTGATGATGTGGCTAAATGTGTGAGGTGGCAAGTGATGTGGTGTGTATGTGGCAAGTGAGGTGGCAAGTGTAAGAATGTAAACCTAGGGCCGGCTATGTGAGGAGAAGTGTGGTGAGCAAGCTGAAATGCTTGGCTCACAATGAGTGTAAATACTAGGCTCACAATAGGGGTAATGTGGCCGGCTAGGAGTGGAGCACAAAATTTGGCACTTAGCTAAGCAACAAGCAAGTCCACATGGCTCTCATGGCCACCATAGGAAACTCCAATAATCAGCCAACAATTACCACAGATAAGAGGAGAATTAAACCACACAAACACCAAGTTTTCAGAATTTTTGGTTCCCACAAGATCAAACACAAAAAGCAAATCGGATGCAAGATGAACACAAAGAACACCAAGCAGACTTTCGCATTCTGGCCACAAGGTATAGCAAACGTGGACCAAAAATTATGAAAATCAATAGACAGACGCACAAGACAAAGATCTACAAATTTGTAGAAGAAAGAAACACATTATTCCAAGCGGAAGACACTCAAAACAGACACACAACACAATACTATTTTTCTCCAGCAATTTCTGCACACTTTTATTCAGAGGCCAAAAAGTGTGGAAATATCATAGAGTCAGCTGCCGACTCAAAACAAAGTTTTTTCTACTCATATAGATGTTTCAGCACACAAATTGTCAAATTTTTATGGGTGAGAAAACTGACACAAAATAGAAAAGAAAACAGACTCAAAAATGACTCCTGGACAGAAAAATTCTGCCCAGCACAAATGAATAAAAGGGGATATGGGGAAGCAATTTTAATAGAGGAAATGGTGAGATAACCAACCTAGAGGATGACTGGAGCTCCGCTACCAAATGATACGATCTTGGTTCCGATTTGGAGCCCTTGCACAAATCTAGTCCTCTTTGGGAGGTTGGGTTGACGATTGGATGGAGTTGATGGAGAAGATAACGTCGCAAGAAGGTTGCGGAATAGGTGCAACGGATAAATGGATGAAAATAAAGATGTATTGATGGATAAACAAAGTAATAAACTTGCATACACGGTAAACCCTTCTAGGTGTAATTCCTAGACAACCTTACCACAAGCATACAAGGATCTCTAATCCAAGAGGAGAAGAAGGTAATGGATTCAGCCTTAAAGGCCACGGTTCCAAGGACCGGTTCCTAAGTGGTCTAAGGGCTCTATGATGAAAATCATGAGCAAATTTAAAGACAAGTCTAAAATGAACCTATTGTTCACTATTTATACTACTAGCTTATTACATGGGGCAAACCCCTAAATACCCTTAAAACAAAAGGTCTTCATGCTTGGACTTGAGCATGGGCTTGAGGAGCAAAGGCACTGATGGGCCTTGGCGCGCGCTGGCCATGGGGCACGGGCGCACGCGAAGGCAAGGTGAGGGCGCGGGTGTGCAAGGGCATGCGATGGCAATGCGGGGCGCGAGCCTGCGAGGGCGAGGCCTCGGCGTGGTCGTGTAGGGCTTCAATGGGCAATCTCCTCCCCAAATACATCCTCAGCTCTTAGTGCCGAGAGCAGCATGACGACTAAGTCTGGGCTCATAGTGGGGGCTCGAATGGAGGCTTCCGTGCTCATATCATTCACCAAAATATATCTTGAGTTTTGTCTCTGTTTCTCTTGTTTCTTGAGTCTAACTTGTAGCCCTTCTTCTCTAGTTTCTTGTGGTATAAATCTCATATTTTATTTCCACCATTTGCACTGTCAAAAGATCAAATTTTAGTGACAGTGTTCTTGGTGTTCTTGCTTTTGTTCTTGAGTGTTCAAATTTGCATTCCAACTTGTGTTTGATCTGTTTTCCTTTGGTTCAACTGCCTAATTGGTGTTCAACCCTTGTTCCTTGAGCCAAAAATCTAACCACACACACCCTCTTACACACTCTTACACCTTTTTCCTTAAAACCCTCACCTACTAAGCTCACTACTCCAAAATTTGCCATTTTGGTGATAGATAAAAGGCTTCCCCCAAAAGCAGCCTGCACCTTTCCATTTTTGAGCAAGGAAACCAGCTGGTTTGCAAACTCAAACTCATCTCCTTCCCTCCACTTCAAAAATTGAACTACTTGTCAAACACACTTCAACTTAAACTACTTGTCAAATACCCTTCAACTTGAATTACTTGTCACTTACATTTTCACTTGTGCTACTTGTCTTTGAAAAAAAAAAGAAAAAAAAAAGAAAAAAAGAAAAAAATTAAAATTGAATTGAGTTTGAATTGGCAAGGTGGCGCCAAGAGCATTGTGATCACTTGTGTAGTTCTTAGACTTGTGTAAAACAATTAAAGCATGTTTGAGTTTGTGTTTGTGTTTGAGTGGTAAGGAGAGTGTATACTCGTTCTATCTTCCAAATTATTTTCTTTCAAAATCGAGTTGTCTTGTACTCCTTCCCCTAGCCTTCTTGATTGAGTCCTTGTGATTGAGCTTGAAGAATTGCTGGTTGTTTGGTACTATGTACAAATTTGGAGTATGAAAATTTGAGAGATTTGGGAGTGCAAATGTTTTGAGTGTTCAAACACGAGTGTTAAAACACGTGAGGGAGAGAATTTATTTACTAACCTTTGTTTAAGTGTGCAGGTACACGAAAGCTAGAAGTTGAGCGTTTGTCAGATTGTCTTTTATGAGTGATTTAAACACGAGTGTTTAAACACGTGAGTGAGAGTTTATTTGCTAACTTGTGTTGAAGTGTGCAGGTACCTTTGCCTTAAAATTTTAGACAAAAGTGAGTCTAGTACCGAGTCTAGTAAGAGGAGAACGACCGATACCCTTGGACAAATCCTTACTTCCCTAGCTGAAATGAGGCTAGCAATGGCCAAGTCTGATGGGCACCAAGCCTTGTTAGAGGAGACAATCAAGGGCAAGTTCTCCGACACCTCCTTCCCTATGCCACCACACAAGCTGCCCCTCAATTTTAAGGATGAGCAGTACAAGGATCACATCGCTTGTGAGACCGAGGAAGAGGGTCGCGAGAGCGAAGAAGAGGCCAATGGTCATTCGGAAAAGGAGCACAAAAGGGTGGCCGATCGAGGCTTCCCACATATACTCACAACGGGTTCCCGAAAGCAAGACCCTCCACCTAAACTTGCTGTGACTGAAGGCCAAATGAAGACCATCCGGGATAAGTACTCTCCGCGCTAGCAAAGTCGAACGATGCAACAAGGTCACAAGGCGGACCCGATCCGAAATTGGCGACGCAACCAAGCGTCCAGCAACCACCCCATAGTCCCTCATTATCATGCGAGCACCACACCTTACCACTCACGTGAGTTCTATGAAGATGTTTATGAAGAAGCTAATGATGACTTCGAAGAGCTTGATAGGCAAGACAAGGGGCGAAGACCACAAGGGCGAGTGCCATATTTTGAGGAGCACTTTAGGAGGCCACAAGAGCCTAGGGTTGATGACAACCTAAGTGGGATCAAGGTACAAATCCCTACCTTTGCGGGCAGCACCGATCCATTGGAGTATCTTAAGTGGGAAGGGAAAATCCAAAGAATTTTTCATTGTCACTGTTATTCCGGGGACAAGAAGAACAAGCTAGCGGTCATGGAATTTGATGGCTATGCCGTTAGTTGGTGGGAGAAAGTATGTCGGGGGAGAGGAGAGGAAAATGCTATTGCTACTTGGGAGGAGATGAAGCAAGTTATGCGAGCAAGGTTTGTGCCTGCCAATTACAAACAAGAGTTGCAAAACAAGTTGCAAGGTCTTAAGCAAGGTTCCAAAACAGTTGGGGAATACTTCAATGACTTGGAAGAGCTTCTTACCAAGACCGACACTGAGGAGAGTGAACAGGTCACCATCGTACGATTCCTCAATGGTGTCAATGACAAGGTTAGATACAAACTCGAGCTTAAAGATTTTGATCAATTACAACATATGCTCCATTATGCTTTGAAGGTGGAGGCACATGAGGCCTCGAAAAGAAAGACCTACCTGTGCCGAAATACACCCCAACCCTACTCATCAAACCCAAGACCCCCTTAGAAACCCTACTTCGAAGACCAACCTACACCGAAAGACACTAAAATTCCTCCACACACAACCAACCCAAAACCATACACTCCTTACACTAAAAGCAACCCATCCAACCCTAGTCCCAAACCGAGAGAACCAAGAAAATTCTCCTCTAATATTGAGTGTTTTACATGTCACGGAAGAGGTCACGTTTCCTCCCAATGTCCTAATCGGAGAGTGATAGTCATCCAAGAGGGACATTATGAAACCGAGAGTGAGAGTGAGGAGAATGGAGTTGAGGAAAGAGGAGAAGAGGAAGGGTCCGAGAGTAGTGAGGAGGAAGTCATACCGGCGGCGGCTATAACACTAGTTGTGAGGCGAAGCTTGAATGCTTAAGCCAAGGAGGAGGCCGTGTGTGAGGAACAACGGAAAAACCTATTCCATTCTAGGTGTGAGATCAAAGGTGAAGTGGCTTCGCTCATCATAGACAATTGATATGATGTACTTTGTCCATATTTTCTCTTCCTTTCCTAGCCCTTTTTGGATCTTGATGCTACTGATTAGCCTCTATTTCTTTACTTATTGCAAATTTAGGCTTTAGGAGAGGAAATTCCAGAAAGATGCATTATTCACCGGATTTTGGAGTGTTTCCAGCGTCTAGGCCGAGCTGCTCATCGCGCGCAGGCCAGCTGCAGAAAATGGAAAGTACGGAAAAGGAAATTTAATAAATCCGACTGATTCTCTGACTTTCCCTCCGTGTTCCCAGCTCAGCAAAGGCATAATTAAGGAAAACCTAGTTTTATTAGACTTAGGACTTCTATTTTATTTAATATATATATTAAAATAATTAGGATTTTAAGGTGAGGCTCTCTCTTTCGCCTCTTCTTCTCTCTTCCGCCTCTTCTCTTCTCTTCCCTTCCCCCTCTCCTCTTCTTCTTCTTCATCTTTTGTTATTTTTATATTTACTATTTTATTTATGCTTTCTTTGTGGAACTAATTTTGATTTCCTAGTAAAGACAATTGAAGGTTTTTGATTCATTCGACTGTGAGATCTGATTGTGCTTAATATATTTCTGTGCGTGTATTTATTTATTTATTATTTAAACGTCAATATTGCTTGTGCTTGATTTATGATCTGACCAGTCTGTATCTCGCCCTTGCTGTTTACTATCATCTCTATGGTTATAACTAACGCGAAGCTGTAGGGTAAAGTAGACAACCAGTCTGGAAGTAATCGGGTTCCTGGTCTCATTCAGCTGGAATAAATAACTAATTAGGGTAGTGCCTCGAGCGTACTGAGTGTCTTGCCCTAGACGTGTCTTACCTCCTCTTCATGGGCATCCGAGTATTGTCTCCATAAGCGTACCTTGGAGGACGGTAGATTGTCAAGGTTACCCCATAAGCGTACCTTGGGGTAGCTTCTCTTATGAAGGTAAGCAGGGGACCTAAGCGTACCTGGTCCCCATAGCACGTCTACAAGTCAGGAATTAAATATTGTCGAATCTATGATCTGTCGAATTGAAATCATAACTGGATATTTGTCTTTGCTAGGAAAGTTCTCTCTCTATTGATTTCTTACTTGCTTTATTACTATTCATTATTACTTTCTTAGTTTATATTAGATTAATCAACACTCTCAAAACTCCCCCATTTGTTACTTTTTTGGTCTGTTTGCCCTAGTCACACACGAAAGTCAGTGTCTACCCTTAGTCCCTGTGTTCGACCCTGCTTCCACTATATACAATTTATTGTGCATTTGATAGCAGGTTTTTATTATTATATTTGTATGTGCCTCGACAACACATCAACAATGGAAGTGTAGTAGATGTGGCTTAGTTCACAAACTTGGATTACCTACATCGCCACACCCCAAACCCTACTCCTTGCATTGGTTTAATGACCACGGTGAAGTGAAGGTGAAAGAGAAAGTGTTAGTTACTTTTAAATTAGGTGGTTATGAAGATGAGCGGTTATGTGATGTGGTTCCCATGGACGCGAGTCACCTCATCCTTGGTCGCCCATGGCAATTTGATAGGTGGGTGGTACATGATGGCCGAACCAACCAACTCCGCCTAACCCACCTTGGCAAGAAATTCAACATTCTTTCCCTTTCGCCCTCGCAAGTCCGTGAAGACCAAGTGCGCATGGAAAAGGCAAGTGCCGAGTTCCAATTAGGAAAGAAAGTGAGAGAGAGGAGTGGAGTGAAAAATGTGAGTGGTGTGTTGAAAACACGCCATGACAAAAGCAAGCATGGTAGAGAGAGTGAGCCTAAACACTTGAGCGCTTTGGCCAAGGGAAAGGATGTGAGGCAAGCAATTTTCACTAACAAAATGTGTCTTGTATTTCGATACAAGGCGTATTGTTTGAATGTTATGACTAACCCGCCTTCTCCTCTACCAAGTCAAATTGCTTCTCTTTTGCAGGAATATGGTGATGTTTTCCCATCGGAGATGCCTAGTGGACTACCTCCCATCCGCGGGATAGAACACTGAATCGACCTAGTTCTGAGCGCGGCGTTACCAAATAGGCCGGCCTACCGATGCAATCCCGAGGAGACCAAGGAGCTCCAAAGGCAAGTGGACGATTTGTTAAGCAAAGGCCACATCAAGGAGAGTATGTCCCCTTGCGCGGTGCCCGTGTTGCTAGTGCCAAAGAAAGATGGCTCGTGGAGAATGTGTGTTGATTGCCGAGCCATCAACAAGATCACCGTGAGATATAGGTACCCCATTCCACGCCTTGACGACATGTTGGATGAACTAAGCGAGAGTAAGGTGTACTCCAAGATTGATCTCATGAGTGGGTACCACCAAATTCGAATGCACGAAAGAGACGAGTGGAAAACCGCTTTCAAGACCAAACACGGTTTGTACGAATGGATGGTAATGCCATTCGGTCTTTCCAACGCTCCTAGTAGTTTCATGAGGTTAATGAATTATGTCTTGCGTGAATTCATTGGAAAATATGTGGTAGTTTATTTTGATGACATCCTCGTATATAGCCCTTCTCTTGAAAAACATGCATTTCACTTACGTAGCATACTTGATACCTTACGCACACACCAACTATATGCTAAGCTTGTTAAATGTGAGTTTTGCTTGGACCGAGTTCACTTTCTTGGCTTTGTTGTGAGTGTAGGTGGTGTGCAAGTTGATGAGGAAAAGGTGAAAGCCATCCGAGAGTGGCCTTGCCCCAAAAATGCTAGTGAGGTAAGGCCATTCCATGGCCTAGCGCGTTTTTATTGCCACTTTGTGCCTAATTTCTCTACGGTAGCAACACCCCTCAACGAACTCACCAAGAAGAATGTGGTTTTTGAATGCGGGAGAGGCAAAAGGAAGCCTTCAAGGAACTTAAGGAGAGGCTCATGCACTCGCCCGTGCTAGCGTAGTCGGACTTCACAAAAGCCTTTGAATTAGAGTGCGACGCAAGTGGGGTTGGTATAGGAGCTGTCCTAACCCAAGAGGGCCGTCCCATCACCTACTTTAGTGAGAAGCTAAACCTCAACTATTCGACGTATGATTGGGAGCTCTACGTATTAGTGAGGTCACTCAGGGTGTGGGAGCATTATTTGTTGCCAAGCCAATTCGTTATCCACACAGATCACTTGAGTTTGAAGTTCCTCCAAAGACAAGCCAAACTCATCAAAAGGCATGCGAAATGGATGGAAATTCTAGGGGCTTTTCCCTACACTATCAAATACAAGCAAGGCAAGGAGAATGTAGTGGCTGACGCACTCTTCCGAAGGTACGCTCTATATAAGAATGATGAGGATTTTGGTGATATTTATAAAGTATGTGATCATGGAACACATTTGCATTTCAGTAAATGTGACAACTTTCTGTTCAAACATGCTAGGTTGTGCATACCACGCTCTAGTATTAGAGAATTACTTATTTTAGAAGCTCATTGTAGAGCCCTAAGTGGACATTTTTGTATGGTCAAAACCTTGCATGTTTTGAAATCACATTTCTTTTGGCCACGGATGAAGGTGGATGTGCATAAAATCGTAGGTAGATGTGTCATTTGTAGGACCTCTAAATCCACCTCCAAACATCACGTGGTCTATATGCCCCTCCCCATTGCCCAACATCCGTGGGTAGACCTATCCATGAATTTTGTGTTGGGTTTGCCTAGGTCTAAACATGGTAATGACTCTATCTTTGTTGTGGTTGACCATTTTTCAAAAATGGCACACTTTATACCATGCTCCAAGATACATGACGCCACACACATTACACATTTATTTTTTCAACATCTTGTGCGTGTTCATGGTATGCCTAAAAGTATTATGAGTGATAGGGATACCAAGGTCTTGACCATTTTTTGTGAACTTTGTGGACTAAGTTAGGTACTAAACTTCTTTTCTCCACCACGTGCCATCCCCAAACGGATGGAGAAACGGAGGTGGTGTACAGAACTTTAGGATCACTACTTCGAGTACTAGTTAATAAGCATAAATTGAAATGGGAAGATTGCCTCCCATTTGCTGAATTTGCCTATAATCATGCTTATCATTCTTCAAATGGTTTTTTCCCTTTTGAGGTGGTGTACGGGTTCAAACCCTTAACCCATCTTGACCTCTTACCTTTGCCCTTGAGTTCTCTTAAGTGTGTAGATGGGGACGCCAAGGCAGCGATAGTCAAGAAGCTCCATGAGCAAGTCCGCGTCAACATTGAAAGAATGAATGAACGCGAAATGACCAAGCGTAACAAGGGGAAGACACCTACTGATTTTGAAGCCGGACAATGTGATACGATCCTAGTATCCTTGCAAACCCTAGTAAGGTTAATTGAAGTGTCACAAGTAGCCAAGGGTTTGGAGAACGCAAGGAAGTGAGCTAAGAAGGCCTTGAAGAGTCAAGTGAGGCTAGCAAGAGCCCACAGGGCCGAGTTAGGAGCCAGCGCGCGAAGGAGGTGTGCACTAGGGCAGTCTATGCACAAGCCGTATGCGCAAGGAGGGTTCACTCCGAGCCAAAATAAAATTGGGTCGAGCTTTTTCCAAAATTCTAAGTGTGACATCAGTAATAATTCAAGTAGGAATTCTGGACAAAGTTTGAGGGAAAATGCACGGAGAAATCAAGAGATAGCTCGAGAGGAGTGTGAACGCAGCAAGGGAGGCGCACTTCAAGTCCGACTAGGATTAGAAGAGGAGTCGGATAATGAAGCGTGGTCTTGTACAAGTTAGATAGGATAAATATTGTATTTATTTTATTTAATTAAATTAGTTAGAGTTAAGATAGAATTAGAAATCCTAGTCTTAGTCGAAATAGAATTTGAAACTCGCCTATTTAAAGGCAACGATTGTTCATAATAAAATTACATCAGATTTTCCACATAAACACTTTACCAAATATCCATTCCATTATTTCTACCATCTTATTGTCTTGATCTCTGGAGCAAGCCGTTCTTGTGTTTGTTAACTTAGTCATGGCATTACAGAGATAGCGTGGAAGGTACAGTTAGGGCTAGTGAAGAGTGGCGTTTGTGGATTCAAGCGTGGAAGGTGCGTGAGCTAGTGTGTGTGGACCAAAGCGTGGCACTTACAGGGATAAGTGTGGAAGGAGCATGAGGGATCGTGTTGGCGTTCACAGGGTTGATCGTCGTTGCTAATATTCACAGGGTTGAATATTGATTGCTCGCAATCATAGGGTTGATTGTTGGTGTTGCTCTCGTTCACAGGGCTGAGCGTTAGCGAGGGTGCGTACTATAGAGCTAGGTGTACATTGGCATGCGTACTACAGGGCTAGGCATTCGTGACAACCTCGACTTTGCTCAAACAGGGATTTGTAAGTCATTAACCTCAATTAGTAGTATGGGATACTAATTGATCCAAGGAAGCGTTCAAGAGGGATTTTCGTCAATTTCACGCCCCAAACCTACAAGAGAAAAAGATCATTCATTTATGCACCTCGGGTTCTAACCTAGCACCCAAGGATCGTATCAGTTGGTAGCGGAGCTCAAGGGAGTTCTAGGTTTGGTAAGAAAATCCCAAACTATCTTTCATTTTTGTTATTTAATTTGAGTCAATTGTCAAAACGATTCAAGTGAATTGTTTATGTCTTGTCTTTAATTTTGTTGAGTCAAAAACCAAAAGAATCAAGTCCCCAAAAGTGTCTCTGAATTTTCTGTTTTGCTTTTGCAATTCGAGTCTTGTCGATTTAGAAGTTCTAAACCAAAGTCGAGTTCTAAGTCTAGTCGGTTTAGGAGTTCTAAACCAAAGTTTATTTGTGTTGACTCTTAAGTCCTACTAATAAACCAAGTAGAAGTTATTTTATTATTTTGAGTCTATTTTCTCTTTCAATTTATTTATTTAGGTTGAGAGAAGAGTCATATATAAGTCACAAAAATAGTCCATAAAAAGAGTCAGTGTCGAAATCATAATTCAATATATACCTATTGGAGTTTGATTTTTGTGAGTCTTAGTTCATTGGAAAGGTCTGTCTGTCAGGATTCCAAATCAGGGAGAATCAGGTGATTTGGACATTGGACTAAAAAGCTTGATAACAATCCGCCTAACGGCAAGGGCATTTTCGCCTCTTACCCCGTATGGAAAGAAAATGATCACTGTTCCTATCGCTGCGGTAGGGTCGAGGCAGTCATCTCCACCCAGGAGATTGACACTCGGAGGGTTGACGTCACATAGGAGGCCCCCACACGGAACTTCTAGATAACTAGAGGAGCTATCTCACCGGATTGAAAACCACGCGTTGGGAGGAACGCACTAACCGTTACCTTGCCTGGGTAACAACTACCCCCACACCTACCGCCATGACCTCATATCATAACATGGGAAAACCATGACCCCCTGACGGGAACGGTTGCTCCCCCCAATAATCCCACTCGTGTAGAAATGCTCATTTCATCTATAAATACCCCTACCACGAAGGAGGAAGGTAAGCGGTATTTACTGGCCCAAGCTCTGTCAATTTTACCACAAGTACTAACTTAAGCATCGGAGTGTTTCTGCTGGAGACCCCCTCCGGCATCTTGCAAGTACAACGAACCACCGCGGATCCTGAACTGAAGAAGCCCTTCCCCCTTTTACCCTTCGGCAGTAGACAAATTCTTATCAAATTGGTGCTTTCGTTCAGAGCTTTGGTTCTATTAAGTGAGCATCCTTAATAACCAAGCTCCATTCTTCCCGAAGCTAGAAGGATTATGGCTTCAGAGTCAGATCCCGCGCTGTCCCAATCCTCCAGCATCCCGTACAACACCCGCCGATGACTTTTTACTTTTGCTACCTCCGATATTTCTACCACAGTACAAGAAATCACTGCAGGGGGATCAGATCCTCCCTCTGGACAAATGACAAAAGCAGCTGTATCCCAGATTTGTTCCCCTTTTTCCCACATAGCGGGACCCAGCTATTATACCCCCCAAGCGAGGGGATCCGCGATAGGCGAAGCAGACAACCCTCTCGCAAACTCAATAGCGGCTCTTCGAGCCCAATTGGATCAGTTGACAGAGATGGCCGCTGGATTTACGCCCCATTCCTCGGGACCCGGAGTGTCATCCCAGATGGTTTTCACTCCATCTATTGTCAACGAACGACCGTTGTCGCCTCGGCAATCCAGAGGGCTTCCGTTTTCCCTACCCTTGCCATCGGCCCCTACGAATGTCCCACCGCTTACGCGCGGACCTGTTGAATTTTCTGGGCAATACAGGGGAGAAATCCCTATCCCTGAAGAAGGTCACTGACGTGATGAATATAGAGAACACTGGGATGATAGGTGAGGCGAGATGTTCAGAGAACCATCCCCTAGATACATTGAAAGATCCAGTAGCAGGGGGCGACGAACCCGAAATCCAAGAAGCCGCAGCCGATCTCCTAGGTGGCATCATGAATATGACCCTCAGAATCCCAGATACGATGTTGAAAATCTACTCCCACATCGACCTCGTAGAGTCTCTGACGGCAACGCGGGTCACCCATTCAGCTATCGCGTGAGGCATCACAGGGTCCATCGGCATGTGAAACTCCCCGCAGACTCATATGATGGCATGAAAGATCCCATCTCTCACCTTAATAAGGTGAAAGACTTTGTGCAATTCCAAACCCGTAATGATGCAGCACTATGCCAAATCTTCGTCATGACACTATCGGGAGTGGCACGTCTCTGGTTCGAGGGACTCCCAGCCGGATCTATTGATAACTTCCCTCAGTTGGAAAATAAGTTCAGGAGTCGGTTTAGCACGGCAATCCCTATCAGGAAGTCAGCTGCTGCACTATTCAATATTCATCGCAAACCGCAGGAATCATTGAATGAGTTTTTAGGTCGATTTGATCTCGAAATGTCCCTGACGCTAGGGGTCACCATCGATTTTGTAGTAGAGGCCCTAAAACGTAACTGTCGTTATGGGAAATTAAGGGATATGCTAACGGTGGACCCACCATTGACTCTGGATGCGTTAAGACTGAAAGCGCATAATTATGCGAGAATCGAAGAGGAGGAAAATAGAGAACGGATGCGGGACATACCGAGAGACCCATACTTGGCCCCTAACGTCCTGCATAGCAACGTCCCTGACACATGACCCAATGATGATTATAGCCAACGGAAAGAGCACACCGCCAAGGCCTCTAATCGGCAGAGAGGCAATTTTTCGAAAGGGAGACCCGGAGGATCCCCCACTCGAAAACAAGCAGATCCGCTAAAGGGCCGGATATATGACCCTGACCTTCCTTCCCGCATACTCCCAAGGGCGGAAATCCTAGCGATAGTTCAGCAGCAAAATCTGCCCATCCGTTACCCAGCTCCTGTGAAACCAGGAGTAATCATGGAAGGAAGAGAGAACGCATACTGTAAGTTCCACAAGGTCAAAGGACACTCGACAGATGTGTGCAGAGAACTAAAACTGGCCATAGAATGATTAGTTGAAGAAGGCTACCTCGGATAATTCGCCACCAAGGCCAGAGAAGGGGCCAGGAACAATCCAACTGAAGTGATAACTGACTGTGGGCAAATGCCTTCTCACGCCATAGGGGCTAATGCAATTCCCCTCGGACAAAATAGAGAGGCCCTCATTGTTCATAGCAATCAGATGCCTATGATTAATATCATTGCGGGAGGAACACCTTACTTTGAGGAAGCTATACAGCAAACGGCCGGTCCCGGGGAAAAGCGCAAACGAGAGAGCGCACAGCGCTTTAGACAGAATGGTATTGTCCTTCTCAGAAGAAGACGAAAAAGGCATTGTTTTCCCGCATAACGACGCGTTGGTAGTAACACCCGTTATCGGCAGTCACGGAGTAAGAAGAACCCTTGTCGATAATGGGAGCGTGGTGAATTTATTTTCGCTAGAAGCATACAACCTGATGAAGCTCCCTGACGGTGAGCTAGCGCCTTGCAAAAGACCAATTGTTGGGATCGATGGGGTACCGATCCCGGTAGCGGTAATCACGTCATTGTCAGTATACTTCCGAAAAGACACATCCAAACGCTTTGAAGAACTATTATTTCTGGTCGTAGACCTGAATCTGCCTTATAATGCCATACTAGGGCGGCCGTTTCTCAATCGTTTTGGGGCAGCGATATCCCAAAAACACCTACAGATGAAATACCCCTCATGGGACGGCGTGGTCTCGATCAAAGGAGATCAGAAGCTAGCTGCTGAATGTTACCTGCTTATGACTCAAAGGAGTTGTGACCGCTACGTGTGCATGACGGATGATCCCTTCGATGATAAAGAAGAAAAGCGCACTCAGCCACTGGATAAGATGATGTCAATACCTATCGGCGAGGACAGCGAAGCGAATCTCTTGGTCAGTGAGAAACTAAGCCCCGAAGAGAATGTGCAATTAACCCACCTGCTAAGAAAATGCAAAGGAGAATTCGTGTGGAAACTGGCGGACATGCCCGAAATTTCGCGAGAGGTTGCGGAACACCGGTTAAACGTTAGCCCTGACGCCAAGCCTATTCAGCAAAAGCGGCGCATCTTCTCACCAGAAAAGATAGCAATCATCGAGAAAGAGTTACTTAAGCTCGCGGACGCGGGATTCATCCGAGAAGTCCAATACCCGACCTAGCTAGCTAACCCTGTGTTAGTTCCTAAGCCTAACGGGGATTGGCGCATGTGCATCGATTTCACTGACCTGAACAGCGCCTGCCCCAAAGATTGCTATCCCCTTCCTCGAATCGATCAGTTGGTCGACCTAAGCTCCCTGGATGCTAATTCCGGGTATCACCAAATTCCCATGGCCATAGAAGATGAAGAGAAAACCGCCTTCATCACCCCGAGGGCTACTTACTGCTACACTGCAATGCCGTTTGGGCTAAAAAATACCGGGGCAACGTTCCAGAGCATGGAAAATAACGTTTTCGAAAAGCAAATTGGGAGAAATGTGGAGGCATACATGGACGACATCCTAGTCAAAAGTCGAAGCTTTAAAGACCACCTAACTGACTTGGAAGAAGTCTTCAGTGTGATGGAAGAACACAAAATGAAGCTGAATCCACGGAAATGCATGTTCGCGTTCCAAACGGGTAAATTCTTGGGCTACGTGGTTAGCCGGAAGGGTATCCAGCCTAACCCTTCGAAGATAAAGGCCATCCAGGATATGATACCCCCTCGAACTGTCAAAGAAATACAGAAGCTCACCGGGCGCATCATCGCGTTGGGACGGTTCATCTCTAAGCAGGGTGAGAGATGCTTGCCCTTGTTCAAAGTCATTCAAAACAAGGCCCCTTTCGGATGGACAAAGGAATGTGAGAAAGCGTTCGCAGGGCTAAAAGCTTATCTCTCATCCGATCTAGTGCTAACAAGGCCTGAATCAGGCGATGAGCTATATCTATACCTGGGCGTAGCTAACGAGGTAGTCAGTGCCGTCCTCGTACGAAGCGAAGGGTATATACACCGTCCTGTATTTTTCATCAGTCACATATTGAAAGACGCTGAGCTACAATACGCCCGCATCGAGAAGATAGCGCTTGCCCTAATACAGGCAACACGAAAGATGGACCGATACTTCCAAGCCCACCCCGTCACCGTACTCACTGATCAGCCTTTGAGAAAAATCTTTAGAAAGCCAGAGTCCTCGGGGAGAATGTTAATTTGGGAAATCGAACTCGAACAATATGGGCTACAGTACAAAGCTAGACCAGCTATTAAAGCCCAAGCGTTAGCAGACTTCATAGCGGAATGCACATTCACAAAAGACGCGTTGATAGACCTATCAGAAGAAGAATCAGAAGATTTATACCTCCCGTCCCCGGAAACGTACGCAGACTCATGGGTTATTCACGTGGATGGAGCGAAAAATTAAGAGTTAGCAGGCGCAGGCGTCTTCCTAGTTGGACTAAACGGCATGGAGATACGATATGCCATCAGAATCCTGCAACCGTTGTCCAACAATGCGGCTGAATATGAAGCATTACTAGCAGGACTCAGAATAGGAAACAACTTCTCCGTTGAAGCTGCGCATGCCTCGGAACCGGAACGCGGCCTACGTTTAAAGATATGCGGGGATTCTAAACTAATAATAGATCAAGTTCTGGGGAACTCCCAAGCTAGAGAACCCATCATGATCCAATACTTGGCCAAAGTAAAGCATGAGTTGTCGGAAATGCAGGTAAAAGGCACCCAGGTCACCTTTGAACATATTCCCAGGGAAAATAACGAGGAGGCTGATAGCCTCGCCAAGATGGGAACCAATTTAGAAGCCCCCATACCCAATGATGTGCACTACGGAGAACTATCCATACCCTCTTTCATGGAAGAGCAAACATCGCTTTGTGTGGAGGAGATAGAAAGTGACTGGAGAATCCCAGTGATAGAATATCTGAAACATGATAAGCTACCGGAGGAGAAAGTGGAAAGGAGGAAAATCCTAAAACGAGCGGCGCGATGCACGTACTACAACGGAGAGTTGATACGAAGATGCTTCTCCCATCCAGCCGCTAAGTGCATAACGGAGCAAGAAGGCCTTCATGTATTGCGAGAAATTCATGAAGGGATATGTGGCATGCACGTCGCCAGCGACACTCTGGCGTCCCAAGTCTTTTGGTCAGGGTTCTACTGGCCCACCATTCGGAGAGATTGCCATAACTTCGTAAAAACCTGCCAGAAATGTCAAGAATATGCTAAGATCCTTCGAAAACCGGCCGTGCAGATTTCAGAGATAGTCGCTCCATGGTCGTTTGCTAAATGGGGCATCGACATCTTGGGCCCGTTTCCAAAAGCCAGATCTCAATTAAAATTTATAGTCGTGGCGGTAGACTATTTCACAAAATGGGCAGAAGCCGAAGCGTTAGCCACCATCACCACCGAGAAAATCTGGCATTTCTTTAAGCACCAAGTCGTTATGTGGTAACAATTGAGACAGCCCTAACGGTGCTAGCACACTTGCCGCTCCCGCCAGGACGATTTCCTATACAACCTGTAAGATATCTTCATATCGCCAGGGAATCAGAGAAGAATTCCTAGGATGGTCGACATCAGCGGGGGGGGCTCGCGCGACTCTACACGCACGACATCATCCCATCCTAGGGACCCATGAGCTTATCGCTCCCGGCAGCCCGTATGATATCGCTCATGACGTCATCTGTCGGTATCGCTTGTGACGTCACCCTTTGACATCGCCTGGATTGTTATCGCCAGGTATCGCCGAGCAGGCCTATAAATACCCCTACTTTTCCAATCTGAAGGTAAGATCGAGATCACTAAGACGAACCTCTGTTATTTTTGAAACTCGGACTGACTTAAGCATCGGAGTGTCTACGCCGGAGCCCCCCCTCCGGCGCTTTGTAGGTACATTCGACGCTGACCACCACTGTTCCGATCAACCACGACTCTGAATCTTACAAGATCGACAATCGAATCTTATCAAATGGTGCTTTCATTGAGAGCTTTGGTATATTAAGTGAGCGTCCTTAATAGCCAAGCTCTATCTAGTCGGAAGATTGGAACGGTCATGATCACGGGATCGGAGTCCATCCGATCGTCATCCTCTAATATCCCTTTCTCAATCCGCAAACGTTTATTCCCTTTTGCTACTGCTGATCTCTCTATGACTACACAACCAATTATTTCGGGATCTCTGGACCTCTCGGTTGGAATTGCTGGGGGACCGGCCTCCTCACAGACGGACATCTTGTCATCTCAGATAGCGGGGTCTGATTTCTCCACTCCTCTCTCTGGGGGATCTGTGCTTAATCATGAACATCCTTTTGCAATGGAAATAGCGGCCCTTCGTTCTCGGCCGGAATATCTGACGGAAATGGTTGCAAGAGCCACGCCTGGTGCTTCTGGATCTAGTCTCCCTCATCGCGTCATGTTTACACCATCTATTGTCGCTGATCGACCTATATCACCGTTGTTTCCAGAAAACCTCCAGATGCCTTTATCCGCGGGAAATCCCCCGATTAGTGTTGAGCAGTTTACTCAAGGAAGAGTAGAGGCTTACGTACCGCAAATGCCACAAGGTCTCCTCATACAAGGAGACAGGCAGCTTGTGGGGGTTAGGAACCGGTGGGACGGACGGAGGGAAGGAGCCAATAGAAGTCTGTCTCCCGAGTACATTGAAAGATCCAGTAGTCGAAGGTATCGAAGTCGCTCGAACAGGAGCCGCAGTCGATCTCCTAGATGACATCCTATGCCAGGACCACGAAATAGGGGGCGTCAGGGCGAAATGTCTCCTCCGCGTCAGGCACGTGAAATTCTTGATGATACATCGGGCCACCCATTTAGCCGTCGTATAAGGCGTCACAGGGTCAGCCGGCGCGTGAAGCTTCCCACTGATGTTTATGATGGCACCAAGGATCCCATCTCGCACATTAATAAAGTGAAGGATTTTGTTCAGTTTCAGACCCACAGTGATGCGGCGTTATGCCAAATATTTGTTATGACATTATCGGGAGTGGCTCGTCTTTGGTTTGAGGGTCTCTCTGGTGGATCCATTAATAATTTCTCGCAATTAGAATCTAAATTCCGGAGCAGATTTAGCACGACAATTCCAATCAGGAAATCTGCCGCCGCGTTATTTGACATACAACGAAGGCCTCAAGAAACCTTGAAGGAGTTTCTTAGTCGCTTCGATTTGGAAATGTCCTTAACGCCGGGCGTTACCATTGATTTTGCTATAGAAGCTCTAAAAAGGAACAGCCGCTATGGAAAGCTGAAAGACGCACTCATGGTGGATCCTCCAGTGACTTTAGATGCGTTAAGGCTTAAAGCCCACAATTACGCAAAAATGGAAGAGGAAGAAAACAGAGATAGGACGTATGATGCGTCACATGGGACATCTCAGATTACTACCGCTCCCACGAAGCCACTACCTGACGACCATTTTATTGACGATTACGCCAGGAGGAAAGACCATATCCCTAAGGCCTCCCACAAACAGAAGGGTCATTTTTCGAAGGGAAAAACCGGTGGTTCCCCCTCTCGACATCACGGGGATTCTCACAAGAGCCGGATGTACGACCCAGATTTTCCTTCTCTTAACGTACCAAGGGCCGAGATTTTGGCGATAGCGGAACAGCGAAATCTTCCCATCCGCTACCCCGCGCCTACAAAACCAGGAGTGCTTCTAGGAAGGAGGGAAAATGCTTACTGTAAATTCCACAAAGCCAGGGACCATTCCACAGAAGCGTGCAGGGAGTTAAGATCGGCGATAGAACGCTTGGTAGAAGAAGGATATTTGGGAGAATTTGCTACCCAAATAAGAGAAGATGCCAGAAATAATCTTATGAAAAGGACAGTAGACGAACCACCAGTTCCTCCACGTGTTCCGCAAAAAGATGATGCTCCCAGAGGCAAAGATAGGGAAACTCTCGTGGTTGATGATGAATATATTCCTATGATTAACATTATCGCAGGAGGAACCCCTTATACGGACGAACCAGAACAATTGGCAGCCGCGAAAAGAGATAAACGCACACGTGATGGCATTACGAAAAAAGGAGAGGCGATAGGCATATTGGATCGAATGGTATTATCCTTTTCCGAAGAGGACGAGAAAGGCGTCGTCTATCCGCACAACAATGCATTGGTGGTTACGCCCGTCATCGCCAGTCATGGAATCAGAAGAACTCTTATAGATAACGGGAGTGCAGTGAACCTCTTTTCGCTGGAAGCTTACAATCTCATGAAACGGCCTGACAATGAATTAACACCGAGCAAACGGCCTATAGTCGGCGTTGATGGGGTTCCAATCCCTGTCACGGGGGTAATTACTTTGCCCATATATTTCCGAGAAGACACCTACAAGCGATCAGAGAACCTGTTGTTCCTTGTCGTGGATCTGAATCTGCCTTACAATGTCGTGCTCGGGCGACCTTTCCTCAACCGCTTTGGAGCGGTGATATCTCAGAAGCATTTAAAGATGAAATACCCCTCCTAGGATGGGGTAGTATCGGTAAAAGGTGATCAAAAGCTGGCGGCGGAATGCTACTCGCTCATGACTCAAAAAAGCTGCGATAGATACGTATGTATAACAGCTGATCCCTATGAGCAGAGTGATGAGAAGCGTGCTCAACCTCTAGACAAAATGGTACCCATTCCGGCAATTGGTATAGAGGAAGCAAGTTTCCTAATCAGTGAAAAACTCAGCCCAGCGGAAAACCTTCAACTGGCCCGGCTGTTGAACAAATGCCAAGGAGATTTCGCGTGGAAACCCTCCGATATGCCAGGTATATCGCGGGAAATAGCCAAACATCGTCTCAATGTAGACCCAGATACCAGGCCGATACAGCAAAAGAGACGCACGTTCTCTAATGAAAAAGCGTTAGCTGTAGACAAGGAAGTAGCAAAGCTCCTTGACGCAGGGTTTATCCGCGAAGTTCAATATCCCACCTGGCTAGCGAACCCTGTCCTTGTTCCTAAGCCCAATGGGGATTGGCGCATGTGCATCGACTTCACAGATTTAAATGATGCCTGCCCTAAGGATTGCTACCCGCTTCCTCGCATCGATCAGTTAGTTGATCAGACCGCAGGATACGCTTATCTAAGCTCATTGGATGCCAACTCTGGATATCATCAGATTCCCATGGCCCGGGAAGATGAAGAAAAGACTGTGTTTCTCACTCCAAAGGCCACCTATTGTTATACGGCGATGCCGTTCGGGTTGAAGAACGCCGGGGCTACGTTCCAATGTATGGCCAATAAGATATTTGAAGAACAAATAGGGAGGAATGTGGAAGCATACGTTGATGATATTTTGGTGAAGAGCGCGAGCTTTCAAGATCACCTACGAGACTTAAAAGAAGTCTTTGACGTGATGAAAAAGTATCGCATGAAGTTAAATCCCCGAAAATACATGTTTGCATTTCAGACAGGAAGATTCTTGGGCTACGTGGTCAGCCAAAAAGGCATCCTGCCTAATCCCTCAAAGGTTAAGGCCATACAGGACATGATATCGCCAAGAACCATCAAGGAGGTGCAAAGGCTAACAGGGCGGGTCATTGCCCTTGGGCGATTCATTTCCAAGCAAGGAGAAAAATGTCTCCCCTTTTTCAAAGTCATACGCAAGAAAGCCTCGTTCGGGTGGACCCCGGAATGTGAGGAAGCGTTTATCGGCCTAAAAGATTACCTATCGTCTGACTTATTATTGATGAGACCCGAAGTAAGCGATACTTTGTATTTGTATCTGGGCGCCGCGGATGAAGTGGTTAGTGCCGTCCTCGTTCGCGACGATAACCACTCTCATCGCCCGGTCTATTTTGTGAGCCACGTCCTGAAGGATGCGGAGATGCGATACGCCCGAATTGAAAAGATAGCGTTCCCTCTTATACAAGCCACCCGCAAAATGGATCGATATTTTCAGTCTTATTCCGTCATCGTACTCACAGACCAGCCTCTGAAAAGAATATTTCGAAAGCCTGAATCTTCCGGAAGAATGTTGATTTGGGCGCTTGAACTAGAGCAATATGGATTGAGATATCAGTCTCGACCGTCCGTAAAAGCTCAGATCCTGGCCGATTTCATAGCGGAATGCACTTTTACAGAGGATCCTTTGGACGGCGTACCTGAAGCGGAATGGGGCGACATGGATCTCCTGTTCCCAGAAACCTACACGGACCTCTGGATCGTCCATGTGGATGGGGCTAAAAACCAAGAGCTGGCTGGAGCTGGAATTTTTATAAATGGGCCGCACGATATGCAAATACGATACGCCATTCGAATCTTACAGCCGTTATCTAATAACGCGGCTGAGTATGAGGCGTTGCTAGCCGGGCTCAGAATAGGGAAAGGACTTTCCTCTAAAGGGAGGCACGATACTGGAAGAACAGGAGACCTGCGTCTAAAAATCTGTGGTGATTCCAAGTTAATAATTGACCAGGTCTTGGGGCATTCTCAGGCCCGGGAACCCATTATGATTCAATATCTCGCCAGAGTAAAGCGAGAATTGTTGGAAATAAAGAAAGAAGGCATGCAAGTCAGCTTCGAGCAGATCCCCAGGGAGGAAAACGCTGAAGCCGACAATCTAGCCAAGATGGCCGCGAATCCGGAAGCGTCCATACCCAAAGGTGTATACTATCGAGAGTTACCGGTACCATCCTTCATGGAAGAGCAAGCATCTTTATGCATGGAGGAACGCGAAAGCGACTGGCGAATTCCCGTAATCAAATACTTGAAATACGAGGAACTGCCTCAGGATATCGCTGAAAAGAAGAAGGTACTGAGACAGGTAGCTCGTTGTACATACTATGATGGGGATCTAATCCGAAGGTGTTTTTCTCACCCTGCCGCCAAATGCATAACTGAGCAAGAAGGTCTTCACACCTTGCGCGAAATCTATGAAGGGGTATGTGGTATGCATGTGTCAGGCGGTACCCTGGCAGCACAGGTCTTTCGATCCGGATTCTACTGGCCCACCATCCGAAGAGATTGCCACAATTATGTGCAAACCTGCCCTAAGTGCCAGGAGTTTGCCAAGATTCCTCGGCAGCCTGCCACTGAAATATCTAAAATTATCGCCCCTTGTCCTTTTGCTAAATGGGGGATCGATATCCTAGGCCCATTCCCAAAGGCAAGGTCTCAACTGAAATTTGTGATAGTGGCGGTAGACTATTTCACTAAGTGGGCGGAAGCTGAAGCGGTCGCCCCAATCACGGCAGAAAAGACTTGGCGCTTTCTCAAACATCAAGTTATCATGAGGTTCGGCGTACCTCGCGTCCTTGTTAGTGATA
The DNA here is from genome assembly GCA_963691705.1 of Viola odorata. Lineage (NCBI taxonomy): Eukaryota > Viridiplantae > Streptophyta > Magnoliopsida > Malpighiales > Violaceae > Viola > Viola odorata. Next base: position 27,397,860 of record OY829540.1, on the reverse strand, counting down.
ACGGAACGCAGTTCACCAGCCAGTTCTTTAAAGACCAGTGCTCAGAATTTGGAATCGAGCAACGATTTTCCTCCGTGGCTCATCCGCAAACTAACGGACAGGCGGAAGTAACCAATCGGAGCATCCTTAGCGGCATCAAGAAAAACCTGGAAGGGTCTAAAAAGAAATGAGCTGATGAGCTACCGTACGTGATGTGGGCATATCGCATGACTGTTAAGACTACCACCGGAGAAACGCCCTTCGCGTTGGCCTTCGGGACCGAAGCCGTTACACCGGTAGAAATTGGGTCCATGAGCCTACGGGTAGCTCATTTTCGGGAGGAACTGAATGAGGAAAGGTTAAGAGCTAACCTGGACGCGTTACCAGAAGTCCGAGAGGAAATCCTTCTGAAAATGCAGCATTACAAAAGAAAGATGGCCCGTTATCATAACAGGCGCGTCAAAGAACGATTGCTGAAACCCGGTGACCTGGTGCTCAGAGACAAGCGAGCGGCAGGGCAACGCATGGGAAACTCAGTCCAAACTGGGATGGACCATATCGCGTCACCCGCGTTGTCGGGAAAGGAGCCTATCATCTGGAGACTCTCGATGGTACACCCTTATCCAACTCTTGGAATATCGCTCGCTTGAAGTTATATTACTCTAGAATTTGATTTTGTCTGCACCTTTGATTTATGTCAACCCTAACCATGACTAACGCTCGATGAGAGAGCTTTCGTGGAAGTTTGTGGTTGTCTTTGTGTAGATAGAAAAGGGGGTATTTTGGGGAAGTGAAAAGTCCTATCCTTGTGATGGTCGGTCTTGATCAGATGGCCCATTAAGTGAGGGCACTACCCACCATACCTTGAATTAGCGTCGGATTGAAAGATCCTGGACGCCCCCGGAGGTGAAAAGTCCTATCCTTGTGATGACCGATCTTGATCAGATGGCTCATTAAGTGAGGGCACCACCTGGTATCTCTGGGAGTGAAAAGTCCTTTTCTTGTATTGATCGTTCTCGTGGAGACGACCCAACAAGATGAGGCACGTCCCAAAGAAATAGAAACTCCGTTCTAGAAACAAGAATCCTATCTTAACGGCTGGGCTATAATGGCTAAGCCATTAAGTAAGGACACGGTTCTAGACGCGAGGGCAACGCCTAAAAGTGAAAATTCCCTAGCCTTGTGATAGCCGTCCCGATCCGACAGCTCACTAAGACGAGGCACTTTAAGGGCCGATCGTGAAATAAGGGAAACGCGGAGAATCGTGAAATCCCGGCTAGTAGCCAGATGAGTAATCCCTGGTGAAGTGTAGAGCTGATAGCGAAAAATGATTCCCGCGGGTTCCAGGGTAACGCCCTATGATGGCAGCGAAAAGGCTCCTACGGGTAATTACTATCCCTTGTAACGCGTTTTTGTTACTAATAATTTACAATTGAGACTGCGCAGAATACTTTTCGGGCAGTGGGAGGAGCGAGGATCTCGTCAGCTGATCTATCGCTAGTCTTACCAGAAAAGCTAACCCGATACCAAATTCTATAATTTGGTGGGAGCGCTAAGGGTCTGTTCGGATAAGTAAGCGCATTGGGAAAACGTGGCGAAGATAACGCCAAAAGGGTTCGCGAGGAAGCAACTAAATAAAGGAAAGTCAGCAATAAAAGTGACTTGACCAGATCGATATGTTTAAAGAGGGCCACAAAATACAAACTTCGGTGGTCAAAATAATAAACAAAAAGTTAGTGACACTTGATCACTAAGGAAAGAGCGATAAAGCCTCGAAGCACGTCAACCTTCGGGGTGCCTCCGTTTCCAGCCTGCCGCTTTAGCTTAGCGAAAGCCCTCTTCATTAAGGTGGCCAGACCTTCGTTCGAAGGCGGCAGTGACCTCATCGGGTTTGTATGTGTCAACCCCATGAACTTCCTCAAAGCAAGCAACCAAAATAGAGGCAGTCTGCTCGACATGCCATAGGCTCTTATCAGCCGACTCTTCCTCCAGGGCAGCTTTCTCCTTGGCCAGGGAGGACTTCTCATTCTCCAAAGCAGTAACTTTGGCCCTCTCCGCTGCCAAGGCGGCCGACTACTCTTCTGTCTGCTTCTGATGAGCCAGTAATAAGTTTGTGCGCTCCTCCAGCAACCTTTTCTTCTCATTCTGCTCTCGCGTTAATTCCCCCAAAGCAGAAGAAAGAGAGGCAGCCTGACGTCGCACCTCCTCTGCCCAGTAATGGAATTTCATCAGATTGGTGAAAAGGTTGGTGCGTAAGGAGTTCTCCCTATCAAACGCGCCTTTAGAAAGAAAAGCGTCACGTTCAGCTGCAGACGCCAATACTTAGGAAGCCAATAAAGCCGAAACTTCATCCGAGCCATCACCTCCTAATGCCGCCAGGCCGGTGTTATGGAAATCATACAGTCCAACCTGGTGGGTTACAGGGTTAGCCCCATCTATCGGACCAAGGTCCGCCACAAAGTTGAAAGTGGTACCTCCTCCGCCATAACTATCCCGCAGAGGAATGCTCGAAGGAGCAAATGCCAAAGGAGAAGGAGGGTGAACCTGGGTGGACGAACCCCCTGGAGCAAGATAAGTGCCATGGGGCTGATAACCTGAAAGATCCTGCAAGACCTCTTGATACCCCGGATTAGAGGAATAGGCGTGAGTAGGACCGCCGAAAGAATTAGGCGAAACCCCGAAGGTATCGCCTGTGCCTAAATTCTCCAAAAATTCTGACTGATTCCCCCCTGGGGAACAACCGTAGAATCAAACCCGTCCGCAGACTTACTCCCCATCCCGGTGGTAGAGGAAGATGGATTTCTGCCCTCATCTTCCGGCCGCTGTCTCTTCTTGGAGCCAGTCAACACGTGTCTTATATTCATATCGCCTGAGGGAGGAACGGAGGTAGCAACAACGGCAGTGTCCTGCCAAGAACGCAATATGAAACATAGAAAAGAGAAATCAAACGGCGATTGACGACGAGATATGACATATCATGATTAAAAGGCACCCTTACTGTATCAGTATGGGGAAGAGGCGCTTCTGAAGAGCCTGCCGCGTCTGGAGAAGGTGTAAGAGCAGCGACACTTCTCGTTTTTCTCTTCTTTTTTCCTTTGGCAATGGCCTTAGGAGCCTTAGAAGAAGAAGGCTGGGCAGGAGGAGTAGCGATGGTCACAAGGGGAACGCCTGAAGGAATGTCAGAACCCCTCACACCGATCGAAGAAGAGGAAACTTGAATAAGAGTAGCGAAAGTAGCCGGAAGATCGGCAGGATTGTCAGTCGCTTCCGTGGAAGTAGCTCTTTCCTTTTCTTCTCGCTCTTGAGCTCTTTTTAAGCGTCTCCTTACGCTCTCAGGTCTATAATTGGGATTCGTCGCTGCGAAAGCACAAAATAGCGTCAGCATTAGTATCAGCGATAGCAAAGAAAGGAGTAACGCGACACTCACGTTTAACACAAGATCGAATGTCCATTCTACAGGCCACTTGGTGAATGTGAACGCTGATTTCCAGTTTGAGCAATGTGTTTAACCAGTCTTGCTTACGTTTCGAAAGGGTCCCTGGTCGGCTCCAGACGTTGTCATCCACGTTTTGATTAAAACCAGATCGCCACCAGAAACCAAGATCTCCAGGAAGATCTATCAGAAAAAACTCCTTTTTCCAGCCATCAATGGAAGACTCGATATGGAGGAGTTTCCAAGTAAAAGACTTCAGAGAGTCATCATCAAAGCGGGGCGATATCGTTATCACCCCCCGATATTTCATCAGCTTAAAAAGAGATTTAAGCAGTAGAAGGGAAGGGGAAGTAATCCCCTTGTATTTGCGAAGTTCCAGGAAAGCATAAACACAACAATAGGCATTTGGGGATAGTTGGGCCGGAGTCAAATCGCCGGCAAGAAGCAACTCTTTGACAAAAGAGTCAATGGGAAGCCGAAAGCCATAACGGAACATTTGTGCATACATAACCCTACGATTGCCCGTCAAAACGCTGTTCAGACGTAGTGACTCAGGGGCAACAGTGGTTTTATAATCATCAGGAATATCAGCATTATGGGCGGCCAAATGCTCACGAAGAGCGGCCTCAGATGTGATAACACTAGACGTAATATCCATCCTTCTCTCATCGGCAGATTTCGACTCGGTACGGCGAGTCTTAGCCATGGCAGAATTAAAGAATTAAAAGATGAAGAAGACGATGGAAGAAAAAGGAAATACCTTCAGAGAAAAGCACTTTAAAGAGCCCTGAATAGTAGGGAGAAAATGAGACGGCCAAAAGAAAATATGAGAAAGCGGGATGATAAAAGAAAAGTGAAAAGAATCAATTTTGGGTTTTATAACCCTAATGATCAAACGAAACGACGAATGCTGCAGTCGTTGCGTGGAAGCGGTATAAGGAACAGACTCAAGTAATGAGTGCAATCCTAGAAAAGCGCTACAACGCCTCGATTTAGGCAAAGTTCTCAAGCACGCTAGCCCGTGGCGCTGGAAGAAATAGACACGTGTGCCTGCACAATCACGACTTTTCTAAGGAAAGGATAGCCAGCATTAAATTCTCTGAAAAGAAGGTACTATCTCTGGGGAAAAACAAGAGCGATATCATATGAAAGAAGATAACGTAAGATGGCGTTGATTAAAAGAATAGCGTTGGGGCAGAGCGGAAAGGCGAAATAAAAATCAAATAGCAATCAAATACAAATATTGTCGCACAACAAGGCGTTATTACAAGACAAAGAAGCAAATAAGCAGAAAATCTTCTAAAGGGAGCAACCCCGATAAATCATGGGCCTTCGCGAGCGTTGCGATCACCATTCCTCCGCTTCTCTCTAGAAGAAGGAAGATCTCTCTCACTTTCACCCAAATCCTTTAGTCTCTTGGAAGCGTAATCGGTCAGCACTGACGAGTCACCAGTTCCCTGGCGATAGAGACTCATGAATTCAGCGATACAGATATCTATGGTCTTGTTCTTCCACCAGGCTATCTTCGAAGGCACTTTGGCCAAATCCGCATCTCGAGATGCTATCTCTTCGTGAAGGAAGATATTATTTCTGTCAGCTACCACCAATTCTGCTTCCAGAAGGTCTATCTTAGCCTTCCCTTTTGATCTTTCTCGAGCAAGCTCGGCGCGACAGTCATCCAACTCTATCTGGGTCTGCTTTTGAAGCTGCGACAGCTCCGTTACCTTCCCTAAAGCAGCATCTAATTCCCCCTTTAAATCAAGAGAAGGTCGAACCTTGTCACGATGATCCTCGAAAAAATAGTTTAATTCGCGGAAGCAGGCCAGCATGTCAGTCAGAAGACGCGAATGGCGTACGTCGGGAGGACGCCGCAAGAACTCTTCTTTGTCCTTCAAAGAAGTAAACATTTACCCCACTATTGGACCCACTGGTTCCTCTCGCGATGACGGGTCCGATATCCCTAAAGCACGGAGACAGTCGGTGCCAAGGGAAGACAAGTCCAGCTGATAAGTAATGGGACCTTGAAGACCTTGAGGGGAAAGGTTAGCGATATAAGGAGGAGAGCAATTTTTTGCAGAATCACCAATGCCCGAAATCGAAGAAAGAAACAAGGTTTGAGGCTTCTGTGGGGAAGGAGCGATGGGATTCGGGGTTGGTAAACTCACATCCGGAATAAAGGAGCGGATAGGGGAGCTAGGACCATCAGGCACCAAGGAAGAGCCCACCGCTGCCGGAGCCTCGTTAACCTTGGGAGGAATGGCAGAGGGCACCTTGGTAACTTCCGTCACTGGCGAGGAACCCGTAACGTGAGAGGCGTTAACCTCCTCGGAAGGAACCCCATTGATTTTCTCCCCGGAAGGAACTGGTGGGTCAGATTTCTCTTTGCGAACTCTCTTTACGAGACGCTCCGTTTTGGCAGCCATCTCTTCGCTATCATCCTCGGTTGACTCCGCTGAAGGAGCACTATTTCTGGACCTAAGTTTCATCCGTTGGGAAAGGGTAGCATGACGCAGCTCGGAACTAGTATCCATGCTTCCGCTGTCACTGTCAACCTCTTCAATCAGGGGATCACTTGGGGCCACACCCTTACCACGAGCTGGTAGCCAATTCTCAAGGAAACGAGAAGGTCGGGCAGATGTGTTGCGTGTCGCGACGGTCTTGTTTCTCCTTCCTCGCGGCGGAATAGGCGGACGACTAGAGCCTTCGGATGAAGGAGAAGGAGGTAATGTTTGAAGCGGCACCACGTTTAGAGGAACGCCCTTTTCCTCGGAGGATCGACCCTCAGCGTTACCTGCTGATAAAATATTTCAATATAACAAGAAAGTCGAAGCGATAAGGCGATAAAAGAAAAAACTCACCAACGACACATTTTGATAAAGGCCTGAACCGAGCAAATTCCCGAATACGGAAAAGGCCCTTCTATTTCTAATAAGGCGTTAACATGGGATACGTCCATACTAGACAACTCATCTGATTCTCGCCAAGCGGCACTAGTAATCTTCCGGTTGAAACCACCACGCCAAAACTGAGAGGGCAAGCGGAGGGTGAAGAAGCCATTTTTCCAATTGTCTACGTTCTCTTCGAAACCTTGAAAATTCCGCCAGAAGAACCGAACAAGAGTACCATTCCATCTTGGGGTAATATCCACTAAGCAGTTATGGCACCTCAAGGCGAAAAAGGTGAGGAACAGATCGAGCGATGGAGCGAAAATATGCTTCATCTCGCACGAGCGAAGAAAGGCATAAAGGCCACACCAGGAAGGCGGAGTTATTTGAACAGGATTGAGATCGTAGTGGTCTAGTAGCTTCAACAGAGAAGTATGAAGCGGAAGACGAAACCCGTAGGTAAACATCTTGAAATAAACCAACCGGAACGTTCCCCACATAGCATCAGTAAGCCGAATATCCTTCAAGGGAACAAAGGGGCGATATCCTGTAGGAAAAGTGATCCCGTTTTCCTCCAACTCAGCCCTCAAAACCTCATTACAATCAAAAACACTACGAGCTCTCCTGACTTCGAGATCTATAGGATTTTTGATAGTTGCAGAAGGCATAGCACAAGACATAATGGAAGGGAAAGTAAAGCTATGGCAATAGAGAAACAAAATACCTGGAGCAGAGAACCAGTGAATCGGTCATCGGCACCGGCGAAGCAATTGCAGTAAAATCCCTCGAGAAGAAAGAAGCACAGAAGAAAGGAAATACGAAGAATTTCAAAATATTCGCAGAAAATACTAAAAGAGAAGAGTAAACTCCTTATAAAGGTTAAACCTAGAAAAGGAACAGCATGTGAAAACAAAACACGTGCAGAAGGGAAAGGACGCGTGGATAGTCATCAATGTCTTTTGAAAGAAGACAGTTGCTGTTTTAAAACCGAAAGGCGGTTGCATCAAGCGAAAGGCCTACTCCCGCGATAATCCTGGAAACATAAAGAAAGAAAAGCGGCAGAAGAGTGAAAAGAAATTTTATTATTTAAGAAAGCCATACGGCATCTACAAAGAGGCATGGTATGCCCAACTATTCGCCATCGGACCAGGATATGCCATAGCAGTAGACCACGTCATCATCGTCCTCGCCCAAAAGCGATGGATCTTCGCCGGCGAAAGGGAAAGGTTCCTCAACCTTCTCTCCTGTGCGAAGGGAAGATCGACCCAACTCCTCCTCAATAGATGGCGACACCACTTTAACAGCTGAACTGGCGGAAGGAGCCCTTGGTGGTGACTCGTTAGGAGGAAAAGATGTTTCTCTCCCCTTCGAAGAGAAAGAAGCAAGAGAATCAAAGAATGATTTAGATGCCTTCGCCGCATCTTTCCTCCGCCTCTTGCGGCACCGTCGGCGAGTAGCTGGCCTCTAGGGAGGCGACTGGGGAGGATTGTCCGAATCAGGAGAAGTCAGAGGAGTTGGTGGAGAATCTCGGGCGAACGTATCTAAAAAATGAGAATCAGCCATGAGATCACAGAATATTAATAAAGGAAAAAACAACAAGGAGACGAAGAATAACGAAGGGGAGAAGATCCCTTAAATAGCCAGAAATTTGGGAAGAAAGGATCTTTGATCTTCTAACCCAACTCTTGAAAGAAGACACGTGTACAACCTGAACTGCAGATATGGATTTACAGTCACGCCTGTTGAGATTTTCCTCTGATCGAGGAAAATCGCAAAATCGCCCAATCAGTAACCGCGGCGTAGATTTAATGTTGAACAACCAATCAGAAAACCGCCCAGTGGCTGAACCGTTTTCAGTTGGACTAAGAATATCTCTAAGAAAGACAAAGGACGCATTAAAGAAGAAGAACAGTTGCAAAACGGCGTATTAAAACTAATTTATTTATAATGGCCTAGGGGCCGGAAAGTACATTTACATGCCAGGGGAAAAGAGAAAAGGCCAAGAGGGAGCCATCGCTATCAGGCATCAGAGCCAGCATCCTCAGGCACTTCGGGAAGATCCCGCAGAGAATCCATGACCAGAATCAGATCATGGGAGGTGGCTCTCATTCCCTTCAGGCAGCACCCCAGCATATCCTTGCGCTGCTGCAGCATGGCGATCACCACTTGAATCCGAGCGATGGAGGCAGCCAGCTTTGACACGCTTTCCAGAGGGCTGAAATCCTCCAGAGATGTGGCCCCCAGCGTGGAATGAAGAGGGGTCAACATTCCTTGCAGCTCCAGGATGTCCTCAGAAGTCTTGACCAGCATATTCTCCAGGAACCCGACATCCCCATCGTTGAGGTTCTTGAGAGAATGGCCCTTGGAGAGGAGAAAATTCTTAGTCAAATTATCCATGATGAAAATTGCCAGAGATGAGGAGACCGTGGGTGGAGAAAGACCCCCAATTTATAGGCCCAAAGAGAGGCCTTGGGAAGAACAAAGAGGTCCTCAAAAGGCGAGCCGTCTCGTCACCCCTAAGGACTGATAATCCTAAAGCAAAGTCAAAGGTTGATACTCGTATGCCATCCGTGACCTGAATATGCGAAAGGATACAAGATGTCTATGGAAAAACGCTAAAAGGCACGATATCACGGGTAGCCATTACGTAAAAGCCATATGGTTACCGGTATCCACAGTGTAAGGCCGCGCTGGTGTCGCAGGTGGCCCTAGATGCGTAAAACCTCATCGACATTGCAGGCATCTGGTGGTATAAAGCCGCGCTAATCGTAGGCAGCTGATGGCGTAAAGTCGTGATGATATCGTTGTTTCCTTAAAGCGAAAGATGAAAACGGGCCTCGCGTGACCTCAACCCTCTGTAAGTATAAAAGTTTACTAACTTCTCTATAAACGCCTATCTCCTCTATGTGTTTTCAGTACACTTGAAAGGATGATGGACTCAGAATGAATGCAAATCCACGACATGACCTGGTTGCAATCTTTGGCGGTATCACAAGTGTTCCACCAACAGCCCTTCTATGGCATGAATAGAGTTGGGACTCCGCATGCCCTGTCAAGAAACCGAACAGACCAACATCGTTGGGTAAAAATAATGCCCTCATAACCTCAAGCGTAATAGCGGCGTCCCTTGTGTACCTCTTAACGCTTCAGAAGAACAGGTCTCTGGATAAGAATGAAGGACGGAATCTGCTTGATAGCTGGAAAGCTTTAGAACTAAGTTCCAGCTCATCACTTAACATGGTTAACATCGAGCAGACAGAGAAAATCAGAGATCCTGCAGACATACCGCCCCGTGAAGGGACGAGTTTTCATCTAAGCTTTCAGACATGGACAGCCCTTGGTAAACACTCGGGCTCGTTTTCAGTTGGGCTTATGATAACAATTGAGACAGCCCTAACGGTGCTAGCACACTTGCCACTCCCACCAGGATGATTTCCTATACGACCTGTAAGATATCTTCATATCGCCAGGGAATCAGAGAAGAATTCCTAGGATGGTCAACATCAGCGGGGGGGGGGGGGGGGGGGGGGGGGCTCGCGCGACTCTACACGCATGACATCATCCCATCCTAGGGACCCACGAGCTTATCGCTCCCGGCAGCCTGTACGATATCGCTCATGACGTCATCTGTCGGTATCGCTTGTGACGTCACCCTTTGACATCGCCTGGATTGTTATCGCCAGGTATCGCCGACCAGGCCTATAAATACCCCTACTTTTCCAATCTGAAGGTAAGATCGAGATCACTAAGACGAACCTCTGTTATTTTCGAAACTCGGACTGACTTAAGCATCGGAGTGTCTACGCCGGAGCCCCCCTCCGGCGCTTTGCAGGTACATTCGACGCTGACCACCACTGTTCCGATCAACCACGACTATGAATCTTACAAGATCGACAATCGAATCTTATCATTATGCGATTCGGGGTACCGCGCATACTGGTTAGTGACAACGGAACACAGTTTACGAGCCAATTCTTCAGAAATCAGTGCGCAGAGTTTCAGATCGAACAAAGGTTTTCTTCTGTAGCACACCTCAAACTAATGGCCAGGCCGAAGTGACCAACCGCAGTATTCTTAGCGGCATCAAAAGAAACCTAGAAGGTTCCAAAAAGAAGTGGCCAGACGAACTACCATACGTATTGTGGGCCTACCGTATGACCGTCAAAGCCAGCACAGGAGAAACCCCATTCGCGTTATCCTTTGGAACAGAAGTCGTCACACCGGTAGAAATTGGCACCATAAGCCTTCGGGTGGCTCATTTCAAGGAAGAAGCCAATGAAGAAAGGTTACGCGCTAACCTTGACGCGCTGCCAGAAGCACATGAGGAGACTCTCCTAAAAACCCTGCATTACAAAAGGAAAATGGCACAATACCACAGCAGGCAGGTGAGAGAACGATTGCTTAAGGTAGGGGATCTAGTGCTCAGAGACAAACGAGCAGCAGGACAACGCATGCGAAAACTTAGCCCAAACTGGGACGGGCCGTATCGCGTCACCCGCGTTGTAGGTAGGGGAGCCTACCATTTGGAAACGCTCGATGGAATGCCCCTGCAAAACTCTTGGAATATAGCTCGGCTGAAGCTATACCATACCAGAAACTAGTCCCTCCTATCCGGTAATATGAATATTATTCTAACAAAACAATCATAAGCACTCTTTGTGTACTTTGTGGCTGAAAATATGCAGGCAAATGAAGAATGCCAGGAGTGAAAATCCTATCCTTGTGATGGCTGGTCCTGATCAGACAGCTCACTAAGACGAGGCACGCCCTGGCATAGCATAGCGTCGGGAGTGAAAATCCTATCCTTATGGCAACCGTGCTCACATAGACGGCCCATTAAGACGAGGCACGCCCCCAACACCCCCGGGAGTGAAAATCCTATCCTTGTGGCAACCGTGCTCACACAGACGGCCCATTAAGACAAGGCACGCCCCGACATCCTTGGGAGTGAAAATCCTATCCTTGTGGCAACCGTGCTCACACATACGACCCATTAAGATGAGGCACGCCCTGAGGAGAGACCAACTCCGTCCTGGAAGTGAAAATCCTATCCTTGTGGCAACCATGCTCACATAGACGACCCTTTAAGACGAGGCACGCTCCAGAGGCGCGAGGTTTCAACGCTTGGGAGTGAAAATCCTATCCTTGCGATGTCCGGTCCTAATCAGACGGCTCACTAAGACGAGGCACGCCCCAAGCCAATCTTTGACACATGGAAAGAAAGATACCCTAGCCAGTAACCGAGCGGTTGATACCCGGTGAAGTAAGAGCTGGAGAGGTATCGATATCACAGCAACACCGTCACGGCAGGCCTAGCAAGGCTAGAGAGTTACCCTTAACAACAAAGGGTGGCATGAATTTGAGTGCAACACGGGCAGAAGTAACGCTGATTCATCCTCGGAAATACTACCAGAAGACACAATGATAGGGCCATAAAAAATATAGCTGAGGAACCTGTATGGAGAGTCACAAGCGCAGAACGGATATATCTCCAAAATAGAAACACGGCGGCAAACGCCATGGGTGAACAATTGCACAAGAAGTATTATGAAACGAAGTAGATAAAGAAATTCCATTCAAAAGCGGCGGATTAATCAAGGAAAGAAGTGATATTGTCAATATTACAAAATAAAGGAGGGCACATCAGCCACAACAATCAAAAAATGCATAAAGCATGATGCCTAAGGAGCGGTTGGTGCATTGCCTCCTCCTTGCTGAGCGAATTTCCAGCAATAGAAGCCCTCCTCGGTGACGGCTGGGACCCTCTTATTAAAGTAGTCAGCAAGAACTTCAACACGAAGGTTCTCTACCCCATAGTTATACATAAAAGCGTCCGACATGATTGTTCCACCTTCCTTCAAATACCAACGGCTCTTCTCAGCGGAAAGAGCAAGCTCGGCAGATAGCTCAGCGTTCCTCTGTCTCTCCTGACGTAACTCGGTCTCCTCTTGAGAAAGACGTTCGTTTAGAGCAACACCCTTCTATTTTTCCTCCTCCGAAGCAAGCCTGACAGCTTCTACCTCTTGCTTAACAGTCGCTGCCTCTTGCTTAGCAGCTGCGGCCTCCTGTTTGGCAGTCTCTGATTCTTGTTTGGCGATGGTAAGGGCGTCCAAGTAGCTCTGATGCTCAGACAGCAGCCTATTTATCTCTCCCTACTCGTTCGCCATCTCTCTGGCATTTTCCTCATCCATGTAATGGAGATGGCAGAGCGAAGAAAACATTTGGGAGCGAAGAAAGTTTATGCGCTCCTGCTGGCTCTTAGCCACAAAGGCATCCCTTTCTCTCTGAAGAAACATCATCTCGGTTGCTAGAAAAGAGGTAGACGCGAGGATAGCATCATGATGAGCATCCGCGGGAAACTGCAGAACATTATCTCTGAAAGAGCGCAGGTCAATCTGGTGAGTAGCAAGGAGGGGAGGAACATACGAAGAGGCGTCAACCATCAAGTTGGGAGCAGGGCTACCTCTCGCGGCAATAGGAGGAGACATCGGAACAAAATGTAGAGTAGCAGGAGAAGGAGGTCGATTGTTAGAACCCCTCGCGTTAGGGGCAAAGGATCCATCCCCACCAAGCGTTCCAAGATTAAGGGCACTAGGGTTAAAGCCTGCCACAGCAGAGGAAGAATAGATCGGGGAATCACTTAAAGCATGAGGATCACCGCCAAAGCTAGCACCTTGCGACTGATGGACAGGTGCACCCCTGCCCCTAAGGACCGTCAGAAGAGGATTAGCAGCAGACGACGAGGGACTATTTTGAAGCTCATAGCGAGCCTTCTTCTGACGCTCTCGGAGGGATTCCGCGATAGACATGTCACCCTGGGAGGGCGAATGAGCAGAAACAGCAACGGTTTCCTAAATAACACAGAGCATAATAAGGAAACTGCGTGAAAAGAAAGAAAACAGTAGTGGAAGGAAAATAAATACCTGAGTACCCAAAGAAACTAGAGGAATTCCAGAGGGGATCGTGTCAGCTGTCGCCTCCGAAAATGCGGCAACCTGGGAAGAAACGAGAGGCGTAACACGCGTTTTCCTAGCCCTTTTCTTCTTTGCAGCATGAGTTTGATGAGGCGGTGCTTGGGCAGTGTCTGGGGCGGTAGCAGTAGCCTCCCCTTTAGCAGCGGCAGCTGCAGTAGCTCTAGCTTCGGCTTCCGCCTTTTTCTTTTGCTCTCGTTTCCTCTTCCTTCGGAAATACTCAGGCTCCCAACCGGGTGGAGGCACTACACAGTTACAAAAGGTTAGCGTTAGTACTTCCCTGCAACGTAAAAGGGAAAGGCCAAACGCTCACCCTTTTTGCACTTCTCCATATCCAACCCGTTAGCCACTTTACGGGCATCAACGCTGAAGTCTAGCTGAAGCAGCGTCTTCAACCAGCCGTCTTCCGGGTCAGAAAGGGGTTTTCGGTTACCCCAAGCCCCATCCTTAATTTCCTCATTAAAACCAGCCCTCCATAAAGGCTCAGGCAGGTCGACGATAAAAAACCCCTCCTTCCAGCCAGGGACAGAAGATTCAATGCCCATGAGTTTCCAAGTAAAGGGCTTTAGTCAGCCATCTTCATAACGGGGGGATATTGATATCACCCCCTTACGAGAGTACAGCTGGAAAATATCATAAAGCAATGCCAAAGTGGGAGATTTAATCCCTTTGAAATGGCACAATGCGGCAAAGGCGCTAACAACGCAAATCGCGTTAGGGCTCAACTGAGCCGGAGCCAAGTCGGAATCAGCCAACAACAATTTCACAAGTGGGTCAAGGGGAAGACGAAACCCATAATCAAATAACTTAGCATACAACATTATACTATTATCGGGTAAAATACTGTTCAGGCGAAGTGATTCAGAAGCAACACGCACAGGATAATCTTTGGGGAATCGAGCATTAGACTCAGCTAGCTTGCGATGAATTAAGGGCAGTGTATAAAGAGAAGTGGGTGTACTATCAATTTTTTCCTCCCCGACAGAACTTTGAGGATCCTCCTCCTCGGCAGATTTTTTAGAACGAGTTTTAGCCATGACTAACAGAGGAGAAAGGAAGAGAAAAGAAAGGGGTGTGTACCTTAGCAAAAGAAAGCACCAGGAGTCCCAGACCAGAAAAGAAGGAGCGGCACGGGTTATTTTTCCAGAAGGCAACAACGTACAAGAAAGGAGTTTAAAAAGAAAGAGGAGATAGGGAAAACATTATATATAACCCTGAAAGGGCACGACCAATTAACAACTGAGACATGGTGAAGCAGCATGACAAAGAGTAAGGCACGCGCGAGAAGGTATACGTTTGAAAACAATGATAAAACACTTCAGCATTCGCGTCCCCTTAGAAGACGCCTACTTCAAATGCCTCTCCGTGAAAGGACACGTGTCCTTCTTCATCATTACTTTTCAAATCGCATTAAATGGGGGACTGCGGCATTCACTGACCTAAAAAGCAGTGCTAGCCTCACCAAACGGCACGACAATACAAAGAGGATAACGAAGAACGAATAACGGTAACATCACAATGAATCAAACAGCGCGATAAAGGTCATATAGCGTCAGAATTATTACAGAAGGAATAATGTCAAATTATTTTCATGGAAGAATAAAAGAAAATAGATAGCAATGTGAATAGCAATAAATGGGGGATCCAGAAATCCGTTGCAGCACTCGAGACACCCCTTGAAGGAAAAAGTCGCGCACCACCGTTATCGTCAGCCTTTTTCCCCCTCCGAGGCAGATGATCCATCCCCACTTTTGCTAACCTCATCCATTACGGTAGAGACATAATCGGCAACTTGGGAGGGATTAGAAGAGTCACCCTTAAAACGGGCTGCGAATCCAGAAGTGAAGGCTTCCAAGAACTTCTTTTTCCACAACTCCTCCTTCAATGGCGCCCTAGCAAACTCCTCGTCTCAAGCTAACATCTCTTTGCGGAGAAGGAGATTTTTCTTCTTTTCCAACACCAACTCCGCCTCCAGAACCTCCATTTTTGCTTTCCCAGCGGACCTCTCTCTGTTTAGTTCCTTTTGTGACTCGTCATAAAGACGCGTTAGCAGCCTCACATGGTCCGCTGTTCGGTCAAGCTGCACCTTTTGAGCGCACATTGCACAGATAGTTCAAATAGTGGAAGGTATCTAGAGAGTCATTCATAACATGCCGGTGACGGGCCTTTGGAGAAAGCTGAAGAAATTTCTCTTTCTCTTCCCGGGAACTCATCATTTCCCCTATCAAGGGCGCGGTAAACTCATCTCTAGAGAAGGGTTGGGGTACTCCAACAGCACGGAGACCATCAAAGCAGAACCCTGTCAGGTTCATACGATAGGTTGGGGTCCCGCTAGGGCCACCGTAAGAAAGATTGACTGACGGAGTTGAAGAAGAACCCTCAGTAAGCACATTCGAGATAGGAGTAAAGAACAGCTGCGGGAGGGCTTTAGGCGGCAACCCAGCAGCTGAGTCCGTAGCGGAAGGCGTGATCACTACATCAGGAATATAGTGAGAAATTGGAGAATCAGGAGCGTTAGCTGTAGGAAGAGGACATGCCATCGGTGGAGCCTCCGCCTCAGTAGAACAGGTAGCAGCTGGCGCCTCAGCGGTCTTCGCCAGCTGAGAGGTACTTGCCTTAGACGAAACGACAGGTATAGAAGCAGTCGTCGTGTCAACAGAAGATACCCCGGTAGCCTGTTCACTTGTGTCCACTCGAAGTTTTTTCCGACGCAAAGAAGAAGTATGGCAAAGGTCTGGTTTAGCATCCATATCCTCGTCGTCACTATCAATCACCCTTGTCGCAGTTCGACCAGAGTTTGTTCCCTTGCGATGATCCGGTAGCCAATTCTCTATGAAACGAGAAGCTCGGGCAGAGCTGCCGAGCCTTCGCCCTCCCCGGGCAACAGTCTTGGTTCTCCTCCTCGGAGGCCGAACGTGATAATAATTTGTCTTCTGCCGATGGATGTATGGCGGGGCAGCTCTTCTCAGATCAGTGTGCGCGATGGTGCACGGTACCTGCAATGCGCCGGAGGGGGTCTCCGGCGGAAACACTCCAATGCTTAAGTCAGTAGGTGTACTGAAATTGGCAGAGTTTTGGCCAGTCAAGTCCGCTTACCTGCCTCCTTTGTGGGGGAGGTATTTATAGAAGAAAGGGGGCATTCCCGCCCGAGTAAACGGGTACGGAGCTATCACTCGCGTTAGGGTCTGTGATTCGCCCTTATCGTGATACGCTACCTCGGCGGTAGGTGTTTAGGTAGATATTGCCGCGGTAGGATAGTGGCCGGAGCGTTAATCCTGAGCCAAGCAGGAGGTCCGTGAGAGGAGCCGGTAGGGCCCCGTTAGCCTCTATAGCGTTAGCCTTTGGGGAAGGTAGCGATCTTGTCCCTACCGTGGTGGTGTGAAACACTAGCTATGCCTCTTCCCACCGGGTGATAGACGAAAATACCCTTTCTTTTAGGTGGATTGTTATCATAAGCCCAACTGAAAATGAGCCCGAGTGTTTACCAAGGGCTAACGTTCCTTCTCTCACGGAGAGTCCCTTTATGTACCGGGGCTGTTTTGCCTCAGAAGATGGTCCTGACGGTTTGTTTTTGTCAGAATCTATAAATCAGAGGTTTCTCTGTGCCAGTTTCTTCGCATTTTTCACGTTCTTTCTTTTCGTATTCCGCCATGGATGAACTGACTCGCAATTTCCTGATCTCCAAAACTCTGACCCTAAAGAATCTTACTGAGGGTGACATCGGCTTCCTGGAGAGGATGATCACCAAGACCTCCGAGGATGTCCTGGAGTTGCGGGGGGTGTTAACCCCTATTCTGTCTAGACAGCTGGGAATAACTCTGGAGGATTTTAATCCCCTAGAGAGTTTGGCGAAACTGGCCACTGTCAGTGCTCACCTTGATGTGGTGGCCTCGATGCTGCAGCAGAGGAAAGATCTGCTGGCCTGCTGCCTAAAGGGCATGAGAGCTTGCTCTTCCGAACTGACCTCCGTCGCTGACGCTTTAAGGGAGGTTCCCGTTGTGCCAGGGGAAGATGATGCGGGGTCCAATATCTGACCGCTGGCTCCGCTTCTTCTCGTTGCTTTTCTTATGTTTCTTGTACATATTTGAACGCTAAGGCCACCTGGCCATAAATAAATAACTATCTCTGCTTTTTTCCAAGTCTTCTCTTTTTCTTGCGTGGTTGCTTGCTTTATTGGTTGGAAATATTTGTCATGAGCCCAACTGAAAATGGGTCTTCCTCGGGACATTGTATTGCAGTGGTCGTGTTCCGGGGATTAGCAATGAATGCTCTGTCTTGACTGTTATAGGGTCGTCTTTTCAGTGGCAGGTGGTTGGGCGGTTCTTTGGTGCCCTTTGATTGGTGCATTCAACGAGCAGACGCGCCTGTGACGGATCGGATTCTGCAATTGCAGTTATTTTTCCCAAGCGTCTTAATTGATTTTTCAGGGATCGAAATGCTCACTCGGCTATATAAGGGAGTTTGGTTTCCCTTTCCTGTTCATCTTCTTCCTTTTCCTTCTTTTTTGCTTTTGCAGGTGGCATGACAGATTTTTATTTCTTAAGTTCCATGGATCCTGACTCCTTGCCGACTCCCCCAACTTCGCCGGACTCAGATCATCCCCCTCCTTCGCCACCATGGAGGCCTCTGGTCCGCCGAAAGGGTCGTAAGAAGCAGGGGAAACAGACTTCCAAGACGCCCTTTGCGGCGTTGGCTTCTTCTGGTTCTGCTATTCAAGAGGGTGGCAAACGCTTTTCTTCCCCTGATTGCTCGCTGAACGAGGATTTTCCCGTCAGTGCTGGTGCGGGGTTGGCAGATTTGAGAGCCAAAGGAAAATCATGCCCGTCAGGGTCCTGCCCAGAAAGGGAGGCAGACCAGCCGGTCCCGAATGCTGACGGAAAGATGCCGTTCCTTGATGATGACGGGGTTTATCACCACGGCATTTATTGGCCTGATGAGGATTAGCCGTTTTGCATTGTACCCGCTTATTCGCGTTTTATGAATAAAATAATGCTTTCTATTTTTCCTTTTTTGTCGTTACTTCCGTTAGCCTGCTGGTTCTTGGTGATAGCTAACGCAAGCGGTTGGCCTGACTGAGGCAATCGCTTCGCGGTTACTCTGACCGGGTCAATACTGTCTCGCCCCTTTGGGGAGTCTCGACGAATAACTTCTTTTTTTTTCAAATTTCTTTAATGCGCTTCCACGTGGCCAACTTCTTTTACACGCGTCTTCGCCCGATTGGTGACTCAATTAATGCGGTGGCATTTTTATCCTTTAAGAAGGGCCATCCTTCAATTTCTCAAAACTTTTGCCCTCACTTCGAATTTTCCTTTTTGTCTTCCTTCGTCTTCTTCTCCGAATACCTTTTCGGCTGCTCGCCACTGTCCGCCGATTTCTCTGCGATTCTTCTCCTTTAAGGTATCAATTCGTCCCTTCTCAGATTTCCTTTTTTGTTGGTTTGCTATGGCTAGGAATAGACCTCGCCAGATTATCTCTAGGCCCATGGATCCCGAGGTTGCCCAATCACCGAGTATTTTTACCTGCGATGTGGTTCTGAAAGCCGAATTGGAGGAACATGGTATTACCTTTCCTCCTGGGCATGAGCCTTCTATTCCCGGAAGTGGTATGCGGCTTCATAATCCAGGGTGGGGCCACAGTAGGGTTCTTTATTTTAATATGTTCCTTTATGGTTTCCGCTTTCCCGTTCATGAGTCGATACTAACTCTGCTGCGGGAGTATAGCCTTAATCCTGCCCAGATAACTCCTTCCTCTTGGTGTGCGGTTTATGCTTTTCTTCGCGCTTGCGAGTTGAAGAACATTTTTACCCCATCTATCAATTTGTTTCGCAAATTCTTTAGTATGATTTGCTACAATTGTTTAATCGAGATTACTCCCCGGTGGGATGATGCGCTCATGCAGTCATTTTGGCAACGTTTTCACGGCTTCAAGAAGGGTGTAGCTGATTGGAAGAGCAGCTTCTTTGTTTTGGAGCTACCGTCACGTTTGTGGCGTATCAATTTTAATCAGGAACTGGCAGGTCCCATTTGGACAAATCCGACTTGGACCAGGCTAACGCTTTGTTAGACGAGAATACCCACTACCACATTCGTGCCTTTGCTCTGTTCAAGCCTCTGGAAGAGTGCGTTATGGGTGAGCCTATTTTCTTTCCATATTTTCTTTACTTTGGTCCTCGCCTGCTTTGTTTGCTATAAGGAGCTAACGGTTGATTTCCAGGTGACGCTGGTACTCCTCTGAACGTAATACCGCTTCAAACTTTACCGGCCTCGCCTTCGGCTGAGGGCTCAAGTCGGGGTGGCGTTCCTCCTTCGAGGAAGAGAACTAAAACGGTTGCCCGGGGAGGGCGAAGGCCCGTTAGCTCTGTGCGAACTTCTCGTTTTGTGGAAAATTGGCTACCAGAGCGTCGCACGGGGACGGACTCCAGACCTGTCGCAACGACGGTAATTACTAGCGATGATGAGGATGCAGATGCCAAGTCAAACCTTTGCCATGCTTCTTCCCTTGCTGCTTCCCAACGTCGGAAAAAACTTCGAGTGGCCTCTGGTGGGCAAGCTACCGGGACATCTCCTGTGGATGTGGCAACTGTTTCTACGCCTGCTGTTTTGTCTGAGGCGGGCGCCTCTCAGCCAACGGTAGCCGCTAAGGCGTTGGAAAAAACTTGTTCTTCTGAGGGAGAGGGCCTACCGATGGAGTGTCCTCCTCCCATTTCTGACGCTCCCGATTCTCCGATTGCTCATTGTATTCCAGACGTAGTGGTCACTCCTCCTGTGGTGGATTCGACTGCTGAGCTACCGCCTAAGGTTACTCCGCAGCTGTTTTTTACTCCTTTCAAGAGTATTTTTCCTCAGGGCTCTTCTCCGCCTCCCTCAATCAATCTTGGTCCTGACGGGGTCCCGGCCTACCGTATGAATCTTGCAGGGTTTTGCTTTGATGCCCTTCGCGCTGTCGGGGTTCCCCAACCTTTTTCTCGAGATGAGTTTACTGCAACCTTGATAGGGGAGATGCTGAGTTCCAAAAAGGAGAAAGAGGAATTTCTTCAACTCCCTCCCTCGGCACGCTTTCGCCATGTTCTGAATGATTCTCTGGACTTTTTCCGCCATCTGAATTATCAATTCAAAATTCACGATCGCGAGTCCCGTAATTTTTCCAGCGCATTGTGTGTTGCAATGGTGCAGCTAGAGAAGGCGGTGGAGCATTCTAGGTTGCTGACGCACCTCTGTGAATCGTCCCAAACGGAATTGGACAGAGAAAAATCTATCGGGAAAGCCAAGATAGAAGTTCTGGAGGCGGAATTGGCGCTAGAAAGGAAGAAGAATCTCTTTCTCCGCGAAGAGGTACTTGCTCGAGATGAGGGGTCTGCTAGGGCGTCATTAAAGGAAGAGTTATGGAGGAAGAGGGTTCTGGAGGCCTTCGTTTCTGGGTTTGCGTCCCATTTCAAAGGTAACCCTTCGGATCCGGCCCAGGTAGCTGATTACATATCTATCGTGATGGGTGAGATTAGCAAAGGTGACAACGGTTCTTCTGGCCCTTCGGGGGAGAAAGTCTAACGCTAGCGATGGTGCTGGGCCTTTCCTTGTTTTTCTTGTTGTTGTCTTTTGTTTACTTCTTGAAAACCATTCGAACATTGTTTCTCTTGTAATAATGCTGACGCTTTGTATCCTTTGTCGCACTGTATGATATTACCGTTTATTCCTTGTTTATCTTTTTGTGCCATCGCGCCGTTTGGCAAGGCCAGCGCTGCTTTTTATGTTTTTTAATCAATCCCTCTGTCCCTCATTTAATGCGACTTGAAGGGTAATGATGAAAGAAGACACGTGTCCTTCCTCAGAGGGGCGTTTGGAGCAAGCGTCTCCTAGGGAGTTGCAAATGCAGAGGCGTTTCGTCCTTATTTCAAATTTGCACCTTCTAGCACGTGCCTTACTTTATGACGTGTTGCTTCGCCACGTGTCTGCTGCTGACTGGTCGCCCTTTTAGGGTTATATCTATTGTTTCTTCTACCCCTTTTTCTTTTTCCATCTTTCCCTTATACGCTATTTCGTCTTTGGTTAAATACTTTGCGCCGCTCTCTCTTTCTGGTTCAAGACTCCTCGCATTCTCTTTCACGAAGGTACAAGGTACACATCCTTTTTCTTTTCTCTTTGTTTCTTCCTTGTTGGCCATGGCTAGAACTAAGAAATCCTCTGAAGAAGGAGATCCTCAAAGGTCCTCCGGGGAAGAAGTAATTGATACCACTCCCACTTCTTTGTACACACTGCCCTTAATTAACCGTAGGCTTGCTGGGTTTTCTGCACGATTTCCCAAGGAATATCCTGTGCATCCTGCTTCTAAGTCGCTTCGATTGAACAGCATTTTGCCCGGAAATAGCAGAATGTTGTATGCTAAGCTCTTCGATCATGGGTTTCGACTCCCTCTTGACCCGCTTGTAAAATTGTTGTTGGCTGATTCTGATTTGGCTCCGGCTCAGTTGAGTCCTAACGCGATTTGCGTTGTTAGTGCTTTTGCCGCACTGTGCCGTTTCATGGGAATAGAATCTCCCACCTTAGCGTTGCTTCATGACATTTTCCAATTGTATTCCCGTAAAGGGGTGATATCGATATCGCCTCGCTATGAAGACGGCTCTTTGAAGCCCTTTACTTGGAAACTAATGGGCATTGAGTCTTCCATTCCTCACTGGAAAGAGGAATTTTTTATTGTTGATCTGCGTGAGCCGTTGTGGAGGGCTGGCTTCAATGAAACAATTAAAGATGGGGCTTGGGGTCATCGAAAACCCCTTTCCGACCCGGAGGATAGCTGGTTGAAGACGCTGCTTCAATTTGATTTTAGCGTTGATGCCCGAAAAGTGGCCAACGGGTTGCTCGTGGAACAGTGCAAGAAGGGTGAGCGTTTGACCTTTTTTCTTTTGCGTTGTCAAGAAGTACTAACGCTAACGTTTTGTGATTGTGCAGTGCCTCCGCCTGGTTGGGAGCCCGAGTATTTCCGAAGGAGGAGGAAACAGGAGGCGAAAAAGAAAGCTACCGCTGAAGCTAGGGCTGCTGCTGCCGCTGCTGCTAACGCCGAGGAAGGGGAGGCCACTGCTACCGCTAGCGTTACGGGCCCTCGGGTTGTAAGACAGAAATGGCCTAGGAAAGCACGTGCTGCCCCATCCGTTTCGTCCCAGACTGTTGTCTCTTCAGAGGCTACGGTTGATCCGATTCCTGTTGGGATTCCTCTTGTGTCCTCCACCACTCAGGTGAGCATTTTTTTAAAACTTTAGCCTTTCTTTTTTGCACGGTTTCCTTATCACGTTCTGCGTTATTTAGGAAGTCGTTGCTGCTTCTGTCCCTTCTACCTCCCAGGGAGATATGGGTATCGCTGATGTCCTTCGCGAGCGTCAGAAGAAGGCTCGCTATGATCTCCCGAATAGTCCTTCTTCCTCGGCCGCCAATCGTAGTTCGAGTGCCCTTGGGGGCGAGGGTGTATCTGCTGATCAATCGGAACCTGTTGATTTTGGCGGTCAACTCCATGTGCCTCCTGGTTCTCCGATCCATTCCGCGCACACCCCAACGGGCTATGATTCTGATGCCCTTAATCCTGAGGTGCCCGGAGGTAATGAGGTCTCGATGCCTAACGTGGAGGGCTCCACTAGCCGGCCAGCTTCTCCTGGTGCATTGTTCTTTGTTCCGATGCCCCATCCAACTATTGCGAGGGGCGGCCCTGCCCCTGCCTTAATGGCTGGTATCTCTCCCTACGAGCCTCCTCTTATGCCGACTCATCACGTTAGCTTGCGCTCCTTTAGGGACAATATTCTGCAGTTTCCTGCCGATGCTGATCATGAGACCGTGACTTCCTCTACCGCTTATCTGGTGGCAGAGATTCTGTCTCTTCCAAGAGAGAGGGATGCCTTTGTGGCTCGGGGCGAGCAGGGGCACATCAATTTCCTTCGCTCTCAGGCGTTTTCTATGCTTTGCCATCTTCACTATATGGATGAGGAGAATGCCAGAGCTGCAGCTAACGGGCAAGGAGAGGTAAACAGGCTGCTGGAAGAGCGACAGCGTCTTGAAAATGCCCTTGCTGCTGCCAACGAAAGTATGGAGACTGCTCAGGGAGAGGCTATCGCGGTTAAACAAGAGTTGGAGGCCGCTAAGTTAGCTTTGGAGGAGGAGAAACGACAACGCGCTAATCTGGCCATACGCCACTCTCAGGAGGAGAATAGCTTGCGTCTGGAGAGACAGAGGAATGCTGAGCTTTCTGCCGATTCCTCCCTTAACACTGAGAAGAACCGTTGGTACTTAGAGCAGGGTGGGGGAATCATGTCAGAAGCCGTGATGCATCATTATGGAGTTGAGGAGCTCCGTATTGAAGATCTCTCTGCGTATTTTGACAAGAGAGCCTCCTCCATTACTGATAGCGGTTTCTATCAGTGGAAGGTTGCTCAGCAAGGGGGGGTCAACGCGCCGCCCAATCTTTAGACTTTTTGTTCTTTAGATGTTTTACATTTTTGTGGCTGACGGGCCCGTCTATATTTTGTACTTTAAACAATATCGGCCTTGACTTGGCTAATCCACTCTTTTTGGATAAAAGTTCTTTATCTGCTTTTCTTCATAATGCCGTTTGATCATTTGTCCGCATGGGACGTTTGGCGTTAGGTTTCCACAGACGCATAGTTTCGCGTTGTATCCCGTTAGCTTTTCATCAGCTGCATTCAAGTAGCATGTCCATTATATCCTTCGATAGCCTCTCTGAGTGTAAATCAGCGTTGCTTCCGCATCTGCTGCACTTATATTCCTGCCGTCCCTCGTTGTCAGAGGGGGCTTTATGTCTGTTTCAACGTTGTTGTTGCAGTATGGTCACCTCTCTGTCATCGTTTCACCGGGTATCAACCGCGCGGCTATTAGTTAGGATTTCTTTTGTTTCCTTTCTGCCACAGATAGGCTCCAACATCGCTTCGCCGGGTATCAACCGCGCGGCTACTAGTTAGGATTTCTTTGTTTCCTTTCGCCACAGATAGGCTCCAACATCGCTTCACCGGGTATCAACCGCGCGGCTACTAGTTAGGATTTCTTTGTTTCTTTTCCGCCACAGATAGGCTCTGATAGCATGTTCCATACTCTCTGTTTTGACCTCCTTTCTAGCCCTTTCGGGGGCTCGATGTTGCTATTTGACCTTCATTTCAGCTTTACTTGCAGAATAGCATCAAAGGAGGGAAAAGGCCGAAAAGAAGCGATTTGGGAGCATTTCTGAGGATTTCCAGTTTCGAGGCCTAGAAGGTCGAGCCATGTCAAGACCTCGACGCGAACCAGACCAGTGCGCAGTCGCAAGGCCTCGGCAGCCCTGAGCCTTCTTCAAGGAAAAGCATCTTCAAAGATCCGCCAGATTGCCAAGCGGTTCCAGAAGACAGCAGGCATGTCAGGAATCCCAGAATATTCCTTTTGCAAAGACGCGTGCTGTCATCTCCTCATTGCCCTTAGCTGTTTTGTCTCCTAGCTAGCATTAAGCTATATAAGCATAGTTTTAGGGTTTTTGTAAGGACGGTTGTCCAAAGGATATTTTCACACATTAGTTTCAGCATTTTAATTTCTGGGAATCAGTTCCTTCTTCCCATCAAGAACAGCCTTTGTCTTTCCTCTTTGATTATTATTAATCTATCGGTTTATTCTAATCCTCTTCTTACTTTTCTTGTTTATTTGTTGTATGATTTCATATATCTACTGTTTATATTATAGTATGAGTAGCTAAACATCCCTATCTTGGTGAAGGGTGTTTCTAAGGGTTGTAAGGTGCGGCTAAGAGGTCTAATGCATGCTTAATATATTCTCTTGTAGTACATGACTGTTTACCGATTTAATGCCATGCTTGTCTAAAAATGTTAAGAGCTTGATCATCTATTAGTATTTCTGCATGAGTAACGTCGTATTCCAGTGTTATAACTAACGCGAAGCCCTGGAGTTTGAGCAGACACCTAGGGGAGGCAGCGCGAGAGGCCTCACCTAGGGGTAAACAGGAATCTAGGGAGGGATACGGGTCTGACAAGCCGAGCTGTCGCGCCCTAGATCTGTCTTACCTCCCCTTCATGGGCGTTCAGAGTTTAGCCTCCCTACTTCGAGCCCGGATAGGCCGAACGGTCAAGGCTACCTTTTGATGACAAGGGAGGTAGCTGGGAGGATGGCTGAGCGTCAAGGTCACCTCATATGTGGAAACGGGGGGTGACTTTTATCTAAGAAGGTAAGCAGGGGATGAGGTGTGGAAACGCGGTCCCTATAGCAGATCTGCACATGAGTCTAGAAAACTTCTGCACCAATGACTGGCCGCCCTAGAAAACAACCCGAAAGAACACCTTTCGCTAAGATTCTCTCTCTCTGATTTATATCTCTTTTACTTTCCTACGCTTGATTTTCCATTCACTTGATCTTTTACATTTCGTGCCCTGGATAGCATTTTACTTTCGTGCCCTAGATAAGTACTTTACAATTCTGTTTTGTTAGCTCCCATACTCTGCGTTGATTAATTAATTAATCAACATAAACCCCCCCAGTGTTCTTACTTTGGCTAGATCGGTGCTTATTACCTTGTCATACATTCTCATTAGCAAATTAATCCTTCAATCTCTGTGGTTCGACCCTGTCTTGCTCTGTACACATTAATTTGTGCATCTAGGCACCAGGAAAATATTAGTATATTTGAGTGACGATCAAATTTTGGCCCCGTTGCCGGGGATTGAACGGTACTAATTCTGTTTTTATTTTCTTGTATGACCAGGAGATCTGCGCCCGATCTACTACCTCTAGACCTCGAACTGACCAGAACCGAAAGAGGACTTCGGAGGCAAGCACCAGGAACCTCTGCTAAGCGTAGGGTGATCCCGCATCCTGCCCTCGATATCTCCCCTTCTAGTTCGGTTGCACAGGAACGCCAACCTTTCGTGGACCTGACCTCTCCCCATCATAACCCCGAGAACCCCATACCCGATCCTTTTAATCTTCCAGCAATGGAAGACTTAGCCCACAATGACAACCGTAACAACCATAACAACCGAGAAGACCATCCACCACCCCCAGAACAACAAACCATAGACAATTTCCATGCAACCCCTGATATGTCCAGTAGCTGCATTGATTGGCCCAATGTCCCTCATGACTGGACTTTGAAGTCAGCCGTACTTCACCATCTGCCTACTTTTCGGAGGGTAGCTAAAGAAAATGCTCTTCGCCATCTGCAACAACTCCATTCCATTTGCGAGGCCATGAAACCTGCTAATGTCAGTATTGGACAAGCTAAGCTTCGCGCATTCCAGTGGTCTCTCAAAGATGATGCCCTTGATTGGTATTATGACCTGCTAGCGAGATCCATTCGTTCTTGGGCAGATTTATCAAAGATCTTCACTGAGAAGTATTATCCAACCTCCATTTCCAACACCACGCGCAAGCAGCTAGTCTCTATATTCCAAAAGAAGGAAGAGACTCTAGACCAGTACTATGAAAGATTCTAGAAGATGCAGTCTAGCTGTCCAGCCCACAACCTTGCCGAACATGCCCTAGTTCAATATTTCTGTGAAGGCCTTAAGGCCTATGATAAGGCGTTACTCAACGCAGCTGCCGGCGGATCTCTTACTGCCCTAACCCCAACCGCAGCTCAAGCAACAATCGAACTCATGGCCAAGAATATCTCTGATGACCTTGCCAGCAATCCAGGCCAGGATGTCCAAGTGGCAGCCCTTCAGAATCAGATTTCATCCCTCACAGGAATGTTCCAGAACTTCATGACATCACAGCCCTCACCCGTCAAAGCCTGCCAGATATGTAATTTCGTGGATCACCCCACTGATGCTTGTCCCCACATCCCGGAGGAAATCCAAGTAAATGCTGCAGGCCAATTTATCCCAGTCTCTTACGCTCAAAACTATAACCAGGGGTGGAAGCAGCCAAATCCAGGATGGGTCCCAAACAATCCTCTTTCGGGACCTAGCCACCAACCACATCAAAACCCATATGGTAACCCCCCTCCAAACATGCCAAATTTCAGACCCCGTCCCACATACCATCAAAATCAATATCAACGCCAACCTCCTCAGGATCAGACCTTTGTCCATCCTCCAGACCAGACTTGTGTCCAGCCCCCGACTGTTGAAATTCAGAAAAATCCTGAGCAGCAGAAGGAAATAGATGAGCTTAAGAAGCAAATGAGCGCGGTAACTGCCAGATTACAAGAGCTAACCAACCATGGCAGACTACCACCCCAAACAGAAGCGAATCCAAAGCATAATGTCTGTGCAGTGACCCTGCGTAGTGGAGCGACCTTGAACCCACCTGAGCCTCCAGGCCATGATGTTGAAAATCTACCAGAAGCCGAAATCCGGCCTAAACCCAGAACCAAGCTCCCCAAGGTCCCTAGAATCGTGGAAGTCACAGAAGACAGGATCCGTTCCCCTAGAGGTTCACCACGGAATGATCCCAACCCACCGGAATTCACTCAAGAGTACATTCATAAGATCCTCGAGCCCCCGTTCCCTCACAGATTGGTCAAGACCAAGAAAGATAAGGAGGATCGCGACATCTTTGAAATGTTCAGTAAAGTGGTTGTAAACATTCCTCTTCTCCAGGCCGTGAAGAATGTCCCTAGATATGACAAATTCTTGAAGCAATTGTGCACAAACAAGAACAAGTTCGTCGAAGTTAACAAGATCAGCGTAGGAGCCAACGCTTCTGCGCATATCCAACGACGGATTCCCCAGAAATGCAAAGACCAAGGCATGTTCATAATCCCTTGTCGAATCGGCACAGTGGATATTGGCAAGGCCATGTGTGACCTCGGAGCAGGAATCAATGTCATGCCCTTGATAATCTATAACAGTCTAGGCCTCGAACCTCTCATGCCTACAGACCTAGCAATCCAACTTGCTGACAGGTCTATCATTCACCCCGAGGGTATAATCAAGGATGTCTTGGTCCAAGTGGGCAAATTTTTGTTCCCTGCTGATTTCTATGTGATAGCAATGGAGAATGAAGACTCCACCAAATCCACGGATGTTTTGCTAGGCCGTCCCTTTCTGGCCACAGCCCGGGCAAAGATAGATGTCCATGATGCTACCATCTCCCTCAAATTTGATGGAGAGATCATCAAATTCAATATGCTAGAAGCCATGCGCTACCCCTCTGAATTTTCTAGTGTCAATTATATTGATATTGTGGATCCCCTTGTCGGGGAAATTGATGATATATATTCTACTAACCCCTTGCAATTTTCTCTTGACAGGAGTCTGACACCAGCCCTTCTAGATGTCGCAGCCTCGACACTTCCTATCCCATCTGAGTTACATTCTGTCGTCGCTGCCCTAGAAGAGTGTCCTGTTGCTCAGCCCGAACCCCCAAAGCAGTCTCCTCAGCATCCAGGTCATGTCAAGTTACCTCCTTCTATTGATCAGGCTCCAGCCCTAGATCTTAAGCCACTGCCTACCCACCTGAAATATGCCTATCTAGGCCCCGACAACTCTCTGCCTGTCATCATCTCCAACAAGCTTGAAGACCCCGAGGAGTCTAAGCTCGTTTCTTTACTCAAGAACTTCAGGCAGGCCATAGGGTGGACCATTGCAGACATTAAGGGTTTGTCCCCAGCGTTATGCACTCATCATATCCACCTGGAAGACGCGAGTAAGACCATTCGCCAGCCCCAGAGACGACTTAACCCGCCAATGATGGAAGTGGTGAAGAAAGAAATCCTCAAGTTGTTAGATGCGGGAGTAATCTACCCCATCTCAGATAGCCCTTGGGTCAGCCCTATCCAGGTCGTGCCCAAGAAGACAGGGATAACCATCACCATCGGACAGGATGGCGAATCCATTCCTACACGGATCCAGAATGGGTGGCGGGTGTGTATTGACTACCGCCATCTGAACTCCGCTACACGGAAAGATCATTTTCCTCTGCCCTTCATCGACCAGATGCTGGAGTGCCTAGCCTGTAAAACTCATTACTGCTGCCTTGACGGATACTCTGGGTTCCATCAAATTCCAGTTGCTCCTGAAGACCAGGAAAAGACTACCTTTAAATGTCCTTTCGGGACCTTCGCATATAGGCGCATGCCCTTCGGCCTGTGCAACGCTCCTGCTACTTTTCAGCGCTGCATGGTCAGCATCTTTTCTGAACTGGTTGAAGACGGCATCGAGGTCTTCATGGATGATTTCACAGTCTACGGGAACTCTTTCGACGAATGCATGAGCAACCTACAAAAGTGCCTAGAGCGATGTATCGAGACAAATCTTGTCCTGAACTTTGAAAAATGCCATTTTATGGTGGATAGAGCCCTGGTGCTCGGCCATGTTATCTCGGCCAAAGGGATTGAGGTCGACAAGGCTAAGATCGAAGTCATAGAATCCCTACCCTACCCCTCCTGTGTCCGCGACGTGAGATCTTTTCTAGGCCACGCTGGTTTTTACCGAAGGTTCATTAAGGATTTTTCCAAGATTGCCCAGCCCATGTGTCACCTGCTCCAAAAGGATGTTTCCTTTGAGTTTAGCGAAGCTTGCAAAGTTGCTTTTGAGATTCTCAAAGCCAGGCTTATCTCAGCACCAATTATTCGTGCCCCCGACTGGCAGCTACCTTTCGAGGTCATGTGTGATGCCAGCAATCAAGCCCTAGGCGCTGTGTTGGGCCAGAAAAAAGATAACGAGACCCATGTCATTTATTACGCCTCCAAGCTCCTAGATCCAACCCAACAGAATTACACCACCACGGAGAAAGAACTTCTGGCAGTTGTCTATGCCCTAGATAAGTTTAGACAGTATCTGCTCGGCACTCATGTCCTTGTTTACTCAGATCATTCGGCCCTTCGGTGTTTGCTGACCAAGGTGGACGCCAAACCACGGCTTATCCGATGGATCTTGCTCCTACAAGAGTTTGACATCGCTATCAAGGACAAGGCAGGGAGAGAAAACCTGGTGGCAGATCACTTAAGCAGACTCCCAACCCAAAAAGATAATCGCGAGAACCAATACGGGACACCTTTCCAGACGAGCAAGTGTGCCTAGCTCAGGCTGTTTATTCCCCGTGGTTCTCAGACATTGCCAACTTCTGCGCTACAGGCACTTATCCGGCTGATGCCACTCCCTCCGAATGCACTCGAATAAGAAGACAAGCCAAGTACTATATATGGGACAGCCCCTATCTATGGAGACACTGTACGGACCAGATCATCCATCTGTGTGTGACAATGGATGAAGTGCCCTCGATCCTTAAATTCTGCCATTCGGATGGAGGCCATTTCGCGGCAAAGAAAACTGCCCTGAAGGTCTTGGAAGCAGGTCTATACTGGCCCACCCTTTTCAAGGACAGTTATATGTTTTGCGCTTCATGCCCCCGATGTCAAGCCACTAGCAATATTGGGGCCAGAAATCAGATGCCCTTGACGAACATAATTGCTTGCGAGATCTTCGACATTTGGGGAATAGATTTTATGGGCCCCTTTCCCAATTCCTTTGGTAACATCTACATCCTGTTGGCCGTTGATTATGTCTCCAAGTGGGTAGAAGCAAAGGCCACCCGAACAGATGACTCTAAAGTAGTCGTGAACTTCCTCCGCACCAACATTTTTAACAGATTTGGTACCCCTAGAGCACTGATCAGTGATCGAGGTACCCACTTTTGCAACCGGGTTGTGACCTCTCTCTTGGCTAAATACGGAGTCCACCATCGAACATCCACTGCTTATCACCCTCAGACCAACGGTCAAGCCGAGGTCTCGAATCGTGAGATCAAATCCATCCTAGAGAAGACTGTCAGCCAGTCTAGGAAGGATTGGAGTTTGAAACTAGGTGATGCTCTCTGGGCCTACCGTACAGCTTTCAAGACCCCGATTGGGATGACCCCATACAGACTTATTTATGGAAAACCGTGCCACCTCCCAGTGGAGATAGAGCACAAAGCCTTTTGGGCCATCAGAAAAGTGAACACAGATCTAGGCCTCGCTGACCAGCACAGACGCCTGCAAATTCAAGAGCTCGAGGAGTTAAGGGATGATGCTTACGAGAATGCCCTGCTCTACAAGGGCAAGACGAAAGCCTATCACGATCGGCATCTTCACCCCAAGACGTTCTCAGTCGGACAACAGGTGTTGTCATACAACTCACGCTTGCGACTCTTTGCTGGGAAGTTGAAATCCAAGTGGTCAGGACCTTTCGTGGTCACGAAAATCTACACCCATGGGGCGGTTGAAATTCAAGCCCCCGACACTGGAATCATTTTCAAAGTCAGTGGCCAGAGATTGAAACCCTTTTATGAAGGTTTCCAGCCCTCGATTGTTGAGGAGGCTGTGGTGGATGTCCCACCTGTCCAGACCTAGAGAATCAGATCTTTTCGAGGCCCCGACGAGTAAATGGGCCACACTAGAGGCATTTGATATGTCGTCTGAATCCTTTCTCTCTCCCTTATCTTCTCAGCACCTTTTTAGATTCCCTGATTTTTATTTAATTCTCCTTGTCGTTTCATTACCTGTATATATTTCTTTCATCTATGATTTTATTCCTTTTTATTAGCATTAACTCCCCTTTATTCTCTCTTTTTGTCCATATCTTATTCCAACCGACTCCCTTTTTGAAATTTAAAAAGATATTTTCCTTTTCAGGCAGTTGGGATACGCACGGACATCGTGCACCACGTGGCCTGACGAGCGCAGCTGCAGCAGGCTCATCAATGCAAAAGCTGCGCCATTTCTTGGCAGATATGATTTCCACTCTCTCTCCCACGCTCCCATTTAATTTTCACTAATATCATTTCGACCCTATCACTTTCCCCTTACTCTCTCACCAAACACGCAACCCTACCCTCTCACTTCCACCACCATCTCCTACACTGTCTCCTCTCCAAACACCATCAATGGCTCCCAAAACAAAAAAACCAATCCGCAAAAATGCTGCTGGACCAAAGCCAGTGGGCACTCCAAGCCCCGCTCCTTCCCGATCCAGATCACACTCGACCACACCCAACTCGGCTTCGTTCAAAACAGCTTCTCCACCGCCCTTAAACCTCATCCCCGTTCCCTCTCCAACGGCTACCTCACCAGCTACCGTGGAGCAGCCCAGGGAGTTTACTCCGGTGGAAGAGGACATCGAGATCACGGGCTCCATTCCTCCAACCACCACGACCACTAGAGGCGGCCGAGTGGTGAAGCTCCCTCCCAGATCATCCAAGGCCAAAGCCCAATCTAAGCCACCCTCGGCATCAACCAAGCAGTCGCCTCTTGACGCGGTTGTCGATCGATTCGTAACTCCTCACCAATCCTTAACCGTCGAGGAGGTCCTCAAGGACATCCAAATCTCCGACGAGGAGCAAGAGGATATGGAGGAGCAAGGAGAGCCGGGAGGAGACCAAGGAAATGAAGACCTCGAAGGAATGGAGGAAGGAATAGGAGAAAACGGAGAGGCAGAAGGCAGCGAAGAGGAAATGGATCTCGAGGCCCAGAAAGCGGCAGAAGAGGAGGAGA
The DNA here is from genome assembly GCA_963691705.1 of Viola odorata. NCBI lineage: Eukaryota > Viridiplantae > Streptophyta > Magnoliopsida > Malpighiales > Violaceae > Viola > Viola odorata. The sequence goes on along the minus strand of OY829540.1, from coordinate 27,365,146 downwards.
AGAAGCAAAAAGCAGCCGCGGCAAGATTAGCGGCTAAAAAGGAAAAATCCAAAGCTCCCACAGCGGAGAAGCCAGCCACGGTGGTAACACCAGTGGGTGCCAAAAGGAAGCTTCCTAGCTCCAGTGCCGGAAAGCCCTCGACATCGAAGAAGTCTCGAGCCCCCGAAGTGGAAGAAGAGGTCGAGGCCGAGATACCAGAACCTTCATCCCTCGCCAGATCCAGCACCCAACAGGTAGTTTCTGACCTTTCTTCACCCCATGAGTGGATTATCTTTAATGACAAGCACTCTATTGATAAGTTAACCTTGCTGAATTCCAAGGGCGTTAGCTCATGTGCGCGCCTGGATTTTGATTTTCTGTCAAGAATGGGTATTGAGTCGAGGATTAGGGAATATGTTGCCAACATTGGTTGGGAATCTTTGTTTTATTTGGTGTATCCGACATATGTTGAGCTTTCTCTAGAGTTTTTCACAACTTTCTGGGTAGATGGGACTTTTAAGCCAAAGGGCAAAGTCGGTCCAAATTCTTCCACCTCGGGTTTGATTAACTTTAAGCTAGCCAACAAGTGGGAGCACTTGACTCTTGGGGAATTTAACTGTTGGTTAGGTTTTGTGACTAGAGATGAATTAAACAGCCCCTTATACAAAAATGCCTTGACTGTTATTCCTCCTGTTTTTGATGCCACTGCTGCTTTTTGTGAATTAACTAATAAGTCTGATGCTAAATATGATACTAAGGGTAGTAAGGCCCACGAAATAGCTGACCATGCTTTGCGTATCTTGCACCGATATCTAGCCCTCACCTTTTTCCGCAAGATTTGGTTCCTCGGGGCAGATATCCGTGCAGGAACTCTTCTTTTTATGGTGCATGAAACACAAACGTAGGGTCAACCTAGGCTTTTGGATAGCTTCTGGAGTATTGCATGTTTTGAATGGTGGCCATGGGCATATTTTTGGTTCGCTTATCTCTCTATTTGCTGCAAAGATGCGTAAAATTGACTTGCCTGCTAGTAGCCTTTCCGAGCCCTTGGCATTCAAGGATTTGGATATCAGAATCTTGGATGTCATGGGCCATTTGTGTCTCTCACATGGTGTGGTGAGTTTTTACCCAGGTTGTGCGCCAGCATCAGAGAAAGTTTTCGGGACCAAGAATGACGGCATTTTCGATTATCCAGATCTCTCGGATCCCCACTCCAATGTCGCCCCTCGAGCCCCCGAAAGCCAAACAGCCCAAGCAGAAGCAGTTCAGCAAAGCAGAGCAAACCAAGCGCCAAGTCAGCCCCCAGTTCCTCTCATTGTCTATGACCCGACCCAGACCCGACTTCTCCAGCTTATTCTGCGGGAACTTCAGGCTTTGACGGCTGAAGTAGCCCGCAGAAATTTGCCTCCGCAGTAGCCCGCCATCGAACATTTTCACCCCGGCCCCCGAAAAGGGCCCTCAAAACAATTATATTTATTTTATTATGCTTTACTTTTATAATTTGAACTCCATATTTTGCTCTCCCCGCATTGAGGACAATGCGCTGCCTAAGTGTGGGGAGGGTTTTATTTATGCCTTTTGACTGTATGATTGCGTGTTTACTTTTTCCGCTTGTTGTATGACTGTATGTTTTGTTTCACGGATTTTATTTTGCGGCTTTTAGTTTAGCCATGCTAGAAAAGCACAGTTTTCAAACCCTCATTGGTTGCATGCGTCTTTCAACTTCTAGATGCATAGAAAAATCATGACATCCTTCACAGCTGCATCTGAGCACGCATGTTTTAGGCCTGCTAGCCCTTATATCCATATCTAGGCCACAACACCAGTAGTCGCAGTTTGATCCCATGAGCATTTTTCGAACTTCATGCCCTTCATTTCTGAGTGAAAATGCTTAGCTAGGCACAGTCTAGGTTTGCATAATATCCCTGGGTATAGTCACTATTAGGACATGGGAAAGCTTAGATATGACGAAAAGCTTCGCATCAATGTCTTTTTCTTTCTTTTCTTTTCTCTCTCTCTTATCTTTTCGAGCCCCCGACATTCCCCTTCTTTCCATATTCTTTCCTGACCATTTGTATCTTCTTGATCTTTTTCCTTGGCAGGTAAGGTAGCGATTATTGAGGGTAACGTCGAGGGCTAGACACCTAAAGTGCGCAGACAAGTTCAAGTGTGGGGAAGCAGACGAAAGCAAAAAGACTTCAAAGCAGGAAGTAGAAATCTAGGGCAAGAAGAGTTTCGAGCCCTAGATCATTCAATAGATTCGAGCCCCCGAAACGTTTAAAGTATGGGGAAACGAAAAATAAGTCACCATCGACGCTGGAAGCAGATCAAGGGCAAGCGCCGAGCGAAAAAAATCAAAAGTTTCATGCCCCGGAAGAATCAAGGGTCTGTAACTGGTTCGTACCCCCTATTAAAAAAAAAATTAAAAATTCAAAATAAAAGAAGGGGGGCATTAATCAAGCAAAAAGAATATCCGCATCCGAAGCCTCAGCAAGATCGCTTTCCTGCCCTCGAAAGAAGACCTCTGTCTAGCCCCCGAAACATCTCGTGCCCTCAATGAAAGCTGCCTTGCCACTTCATCTTTTCCTAAGCCAGGGAATCCATCCAGGTTATATCTGGTCCTTTCTTTTCTTTCCTTCGTTTCTCCCCTCATTTCTCTCCTATACATCTCCTACTTCTCTCCGTCTCACATCTCCATCTCTTTCTACCCTATTTTCTTTCTTTTTGCTGATGCGTTGCTTTTCCGATCGTTGATTGCCCATGCATGTGCTCTACAGTACTCGGATTACCGTGCAAACTATGCCTGTGTTGTGTTATTTGCATTCATAAGTGGTAGCCTAAACACTTGTTTTATATTGAGAATGAGTGCAAATACTTATCTTTGTAAGGACTGCTGGTGATTGGGCTAGATACGGGAAAGTCTGGTTGGTAGGGTCGTTATCCTATCAGCCGGATGTAGGTGCTTTTCTAGGTCTGGATTTGCTCTGTTTGGGTGTAGCCTGTAGGACTTCGTGCCGATTCTGTGTATTGGGAGTTGATTGTGTGTGTTTTCAATTGAGGTGGTTTTCCAATTTTGTTCATGCTCGAGGGCGAGCATGGGGGCAGTGTGGGGATGTTTGATAGCATGTTCCATACTCTCTGTTTTGACCTCCTTTCTAGCCCTTTCGGGGGCTCGATGTTGCTATTTGACCTTCATTTCAGCTTTACTTGCAGAATAGCATCAAAGGAGGGAAAAGGACGAAAAGAAGCGATTTGGGAGCATTTCTGAGGATTTCCAGTTTTGAGGCCTAGAAGGTCGAGCCATGTCAAGACCTCGACGTGAACCAGACCAGTGCGCAGTCGCAAGGCCTCGGCAGCCCTGAGCCTTCTTCAAGGAGAAACATCTTCAAAGATCCGCCAGATTCCCAAGCGGTTCCAGAAGACAGCAGGCATGTCAGGAATCCAGAATATTCCTTTTGCAAGGACGCGTGCTGTCATCTCCTCATTGCCCTTAGCGGTTTTGCCTCCTAGCTAGCATTAGGCTATATAAGCATAGTTTTAGGGTTTTTGTAAGGACGACTGTCCAAAGGATATTTTCACACATTAGTTTCAGCATTTTAATTTCTGGGAATCAGTTCCTTCTTCCCATCAAGAACAGCCTTTGTCTTTCCTCTTCGATTATTATTAATCTATCGGTTTATTCTAATCCTCTTCTTACTTTTCTTGTTTATTTGTTGTATGATTTCATATATCTACTGTTTATATTATAGTATGAGTAGCTAAACATCCCTATCTTGGTGAAGGGTGTTTCTAAGGGTTGTAAGGTGCGGCTAAGAGGTCTAATGCATGCTCAATATATTCTCTTGTAGTACATGACTGTTTACCGATTTAATGCCATGCTTGTCTAGAAATGTTAAGAGCTTGATCATCTATTAGTATTTCTGCATGAGTAACGTCATATTCCAGTGTTATAACTAACGCGAAGCCCTGGAGTTTGAGCAGACACCTAGGGGAGGCAGCGCGAGAGGCCTCACCTAGGGGTAAACAGGAATCTAGGGAGGGATACGGGTCTGACAAGCCGAGCTGTCGCGCCCTAGATCTATCTTACCTCCCCTTCATGGGCGTTCAGAGTTTAGCCTCCCTACTTCGAGCCCGGATAGGCCGGACGGTCAAGGCTACCTTTTGATGACAAGGGAGGTAGCTGGCAGGATGACTGAGCGTCAAGGTCACCTCATATGTGGAAACGGGGGGTGACTTTTATCTAAGAAGGTAAGCAGGGGATGCGGTGTGGAAACGCGGTCCCTATAGCAGATCTGCACATAAGTCTAGAAAACTTCTGCACCAATGACTGGCCGCCCTAGAAAACAACCCGAAAGAACACCTTTCGCTAAGATTCTCTCTCTCTAATTTATATCTCTTTTACTTTCCTACGCTTGATTTTCCGTTCACTTGATCTTTTACATTTCGTGCCCTGGATAGCATTTTACTTTCGTGCCCTAGATAAGTACTTTACAATTCTATTTTGTTAGCTCCCATACTCTGCGTTGATTAATTAATTAATCAACATAAACCCCCCCCAGTGTTCTTACTTTGGCTAGATCGGTGCTTATTACCTTGTCATACATTCTCATTAGCAAATTAATCCTTCAATCTCTGTGGTTCGACCCTGTCTTGCTCTGTACACATTAATTTGTGCATCTAGGCACCAGGAAAATATTAGTATATTTGAGTGACGATCAGGCTCCAACATCGCTTCGCCGGGTATCAACCGCGCGGCTACTAGTTAGGATTTCTTTGTTTCTTTTCCGCCACAGATAGGCTCCAACATCGCTTCGCCGGGTATCAACCGCGCGGCTACTAGTTAGGATTTCTTTGTTCCTTTCGCCACAGATAGGCTTTGGGGAGTGCCTCATCATAGTGAGTTGTCTGATCAGGACCAGCCATCACAAGGATAAGATTTTTCACCCCCAAGCGTTGTACCTCTCGTCCGTGGAATCGTGCCTCGTCTCAATGGGCCGTCTATGTGAGCACGGTTACCACAAGGATAGGATTTTCACTTCCAGGACGGAGTTAGTCTCTCCTTGGGGCGTGCCTTTCCTTATGGGGTTACCACAAGAATAGGATTTCACTCCCAAGGATTCCGGGGCGTGCCTCATCTTAACGGGCCGTCTATGTGAGCACGGTTGCCGCAAGGATAGGATTTTCACTCCGGGGAGCCGTTTGGGGTCGTGCCTCGTCTTAATGGGCCGTCTATGTGAGCACGGTTACCACAAGGATAGGATTTTCACTCCCAAACGCCTTGTTATGCTAGGGCGTGCCTCGTCTTAATGAGCTGTCTGATCAAGACCAGCCATCACAAGGATAGGATTTTCACCCCTGGCATTCTTCGCTACCTGCATATTACCAGTAGCAAACGCACGGTGAATATCTCAATATTCATTTATTATAATAAATTTGATGTTACCCGATTAGCTCCTGGCGTGGTATAGCCTCAACCGAGCGATGTTCCAAGAGTTCTGCAGGGGCGTTCCCTCGAGCATTTCCAGATGGTATGCTCCTTTTCCCACAATGCGGGTGACACGATACGGTCCATCCCAGTTTGGACTGAGTTTTCCCATACGTTGTCCTGCTGCCCATCTGTCTCTGAGCATTAAATCTCCGGTTTTGAGCAATCGCTCCCTCACTTGCCGGTTGTGATATTGTGCCATTTCCCTTTTGTAGTGCAGGGTTTTCAGGAGGGTTTCCTCGTGTGTTTCTGGTAGAGTATCGAGGTTAGCTCGTAACCTTTCTTCATTGTTTTCTTCTTTGAAGTGAGCCACCCGGAGGCTCATCATGCCAATCTCGACTGGTGTGACAGCTTCGGTTCTGAATGCTAACGCGAACGGGGTCTCTCCCGTGCTGGCCTTGACAGTCATTCGGTAGGCCCATAGTACATATGGCAATTCGTCTGGCCATTTCTTCTTGGACCCTTCCAAGTTTCTTTTGATGCCACTAAGGATGCTGCGGTTAGTTACTTCCGCCTGGCCGTTGGTTTGGGGATGTGCCACAGAGGAGAATCTTTGCTCTATCTGGAACTCTGCATATTGATCCCTGAAGAACTGACTTGTAAATTGTGTTCCGTTGTCGCTAACTAGCACGCGTGGTACTCCAAATCGCATGATGACTTGGTGTTTGAAGAAACGCCAAATTTTTTCGGTGGTGATGGTAGCTAACGCCTCAGCTTCGGCCCACTTTGTGAAGTAGTCTACCGCTACGACCACGAATTTTCATTGAGATCTAGCCTTTGGAAACGGGCCCAGGATGTCAATCCCCCATTTTGCAAACGGGCACGGTGCGACTATTTCTGAAATTGGCACAGCAGGTTTTCGAGGAATCTTAGCATATTCCTGGCATTTCTGACAGGTTCTCACGAAGTTATGACAATCTCGTCGAATGGTGGGCCAGTAAAATCCCGACCGAAAGACTTGGGCTGCCAGGGTGCCGCTAGCAATGTGCATGCCACATATCCCTTCGTGAATTTCACGTAACACATGTAAGCCTTCTTGCTCCGTTATGCATTTAGCGGCCGGATAGGAGAAGCATCTTCGTATTAACTCTCCGTTATAATATGTGCATCGTGCTGCCCGCTTTAGGATTTTCTTTTTCTCTGTCTGGTCTCCTGGTAGTTTATCATGTTTTAGATATTCTATCACTGGGATCCTCCAATCATTTTCCATTTCTTCCACACAGAGCGATGCCTGCTCTTCCATGAAAGAAGGTGTAGGCAGTTCTCCATAGCGCACGTCACTGGGTATTGAGGCTTCCGGATTGGCTGCCATCTTGGCGAGGCTATCGGCCTCTTCATTGTTTTCTCTAGGAATGTGCTCAAAGGTGACCAGGGTGCCTTTTTCCTGTATCTTTGACAGCTCATGCTTCACTTTGGCTAAGTATTGGGCCATGATGGGTTCTCTGGCTTGGGAGTTCCCCAGAACCTGATCCATTATTAGCTTGGAATCTCCTCGGATCTTTAAACGTGTTCTGTCTTCCTTCTCCCCACCGGGAGTGGCTCCGATAGAGAAACTGTTTCCAATTCTGAGTCCTGCCAGCAGCGCTTCGTATTCAGCCGCGTTGTTGGACAATGGCTGCAGGATTCTGATGGCGTATCGCATCTCCAGGCCGTTTGGTCCAACTGAGAAAACTCCTGCGCCAGCTAATTCTTGATTTTTTGCTCCATCTACGTGGATGACCCACGTATCTGTATATGTCTCCGAAGACGGTAGGCATGAATTTTCCGCTTTTTCCTCCAACAGGTCTATCTTTGTGCCCTTTGTGAATGTGCACTCAGCTATGAAGTCAGCTAACGCTTGGGCCTTAACGGCTGGTCTAGCTTTGTATTGCAGCCCGTATTGTTCGAGCTCGATAGCCCAAATTAGCATTCTTCCTGAAGATTCAAGTTTTCTGAAGATTCTTCTCAACGGCTGGTCCGTGAGTACAATGACGGGGTGGGCTTGGAAGTATCGATCCATCTTTCTCGTGGCTTGCACTAGAGCGAGTGCTATCTTCTCGATAGGAGTGTATCGTAGTTTGGCATCTTTCAATATGTGACTCACGAAGAATACAGGACGATGCACGTGCCCTTCACTTCGCACAAGGACGGCGCTGACTACCTCGTCAGCTATTCCCAAATATAGATATAGTTCGTCGCCAGGCTCAGGCCTCGTCAGCACTAAATCTGATGATAGGTAAGCTTTTAGTCCTGCAAACGCTTTTTCACATTCCTCTGTCCATCCGAAAGGAGCCTTGTTGCGGATGACTTTGAAGAAAGGCAAACATCTCTCGCCTTGCTTAGATATGAATCGTCCCAGCGCAATGATGCGCCCGGTTAACTTCTGTATCTCTTTGACAGTTCGCGGGGATATCATATCCTGGATGGCTTTTATCTTTGACGGGTTGGGTTGGATGCCCTTCTGGCTGACCACATAGCCCAGGAATTTTCCCGTTTGGAATGCGAACATGCACTTCCGCGGGTTTAACTTCATCTTGTGTTTTCTCATCACATTGAAAACTTCTTGCAAGTCAGCGAGGTGCTCTCTGAAACTCCGACTTTTGATCAGGATGTCGTCTACATAGGCCTCTACATTTCTCCAGATTTGATTTTCAAAAACTTTGTTTGCCATTCGCTGAAATGTTGCACCAGCATTCTTTAGCCCAAACGGCATTGCAGTATAGCAGTATGTAGCTCTAGGAGTAATGAAGGCAGTTTTTTCTTCGTCCTCTACGGCCATAGGGATTTGGTGATATCCGGAATTCGCATCTAGGGAGCTTAGATAAGCATACCCAGCGGTTTGATCGACTAACTGATCTATTCGCGGAAGGAGATAGCAGTCCTTGGGATAGGCATTATTTAGGTCAGTGAAGTCGATGCACATGCGCCAGTCCCCGTTAGGCTTTGGGACTAACACAGGATTAGCTAGCCAGGTCGGGTACTGGACTTTTCGAATGAACCCCACCTCTGTGAGCTTTAGCAACTCCTTTTCGATGGCTGCTATCTTTTCCGATGAAAAAGCACGTCGCCTTTGTTGAACAGGCTTGGCGTCAGGACTAACGTTCAGCCGATGTTCTGCGACTTCCCGAGAGATTCCGGGCATGTCTGCTGGTTTCCACGCAAACTCTCCCTTGCATTTCCTCAACAGCCGGATTAATTGCGCGTTCTCTTCAAGGCTTAGTTTCTCACTGGCTAAGAGATTCGTTTCACTATCCTTACCGATAGGGATTGATACCATCTGATCTAGCGGCTGAGTGCGCTTTTCTTCTTTATCATCGAAAGGATCGTCTGCCACGCAAACGTAGCGATCACAACTCCTTTGAGTCATAAGTAAGTAGCATTCGGCTGCCAACTTTTGGTCCCCTTTGATTGAGACCACGCCGTCCCATGAGGGATATTTCATCCGCAGTTGTTTTTGAGATATGGCCACTCCAAAACGATTAAGGAATGGTCACCCCAAAATGGCGTTATACGGTAACGTTAGGTCTACAACCAGAAATAGTAGCTCTTCGGAGCGTTTGGATGTGTCTTCTCGGAAGTACACCGGCAGGGATGTTATTCCGGCTACCGGAATTGGTACTTCATCAATCCCAATAATTGGCCTCGTGCAAGGTGATAGCTCACCGTCAGGTCGTTTCATCAAGTTGTACGCTTCCAATGAAAATAGATTCACTGCACTCCCGTTATCGACAAGGGTCCTTCTTACCCCATGACTTCCAATGACGGGCGTCACAACCATCGCGTCATTATGCGGGAAAACGATGCCTTTTTCGTCCTCCTCTGAGAAAGACAATATCATTCTGTCTAAGGCGCTTATCGCCTCGATTTTTGTTTGCGCGTTCTCCCGTTTACGCTTTTCTCCGGGGTTGGGCGTTTGCGGCATAATTTCCTCACAATAGGGTGCTCCCCCTGCAATGATTTTATCATGGGCATTTGATCGCTATCGATAGCGAGCGCTTCTCTATTTGGCCCGAGGGGAACTGCGTTAGCCCCTGTAGCGTGCGAGGGCGCTTGCCTCTGCTCAGTTGTATTTCCAGTTGGGTTGTTTCTGGCTTCCTCCCTAGCCTTTGTGGCAAATTCCCCAAGGTAGCCCTCTTCGACCAATCGCTCTATAGCCGATTTTAACTCTCTACATACATCTGTTGAGTGTCCCTTGACCTTATGGAATTTGCAGTATGCATTTTCTCTTCCTCCCATGATTACTCCTGGTTTCACGGGAGCTGGGTAACGGATAGGCAAATTTCTCTGTTGGACTATTGCTAAGATCTCCGCCCTTGGGAGTATGAGAGATGGGAGGTCAGGATCGTATATCCGGCCCTTTGGCGGGTCCGTTTGCTTCCGAGTGGGGGATCCTCCAGGTCTTCCTTTTGAGAAATTGCCTCTCTGCCGGTTAGAGGTCTTGGTGTTATGTTCTTTCCGCTGCCCGGGATCCTCGGTGGGTTTAGCATCAGGGGCATTGCTGTTCAAGACGTTAGGGGCCACATATGGGTCCGCCGACATGCCTCGGATCCATTCTCTATTTTCTTCCTCTTCCATTCTCGCATAGTTATGCGCTTTCAACCTCAATGTATCCAGGGTCGTTGGGGGGTCCACCGTTAGCGTATCTTTCAGTTTACTGTATCGACAATTGCGTTTCAGGGCCTCAATCGCAAAATCGATACTGACCCCCGGCGTTAGGGACATTTCAAGATCAAATCGTCCTAAGAAATCGTTCAACGATTCTTGTGGTTTTCGATGGATATCGAATAGCGCAGCTGCTGACTTTCTGATAGGAATAGCCGTGCTAAACCGACTTTTGAATTTTTCTTCCAACTGAGAAAAATTATCGATAGACCCGGCGGGGAGCCCCTCGAACCATAGACGTGCCACCCCTGACAGCGTCATTATGAAAATTTGACACAATGCTGCGTCACTGCGCGTTTGGAATTGCACGAATTCCTTCACCTTATTGAGGTGAGAAATGGGATCTTTTGTGCCGTCATAGGATTCTGCTGGGAGTTTCACATGTCGATGGACTCTGTGGTGCCTGACACGGTAGCTGAACGGATGACCCACGTTAGCATCGGGGATCCTACGAGGCTGATGCTGATGTGGAATTTCAGTGTCGTATCTGGGATTTTGAGGGTCATATTCCTGATGTCTCCTAGGAGAACGACTACGGCTCCTTGGAGTTCGAGCTCGTCGACTTCTGCTGCTAGATCTCTCGCTGTATCTAGGAGATGGATCTCTCACTATATCTCCCCGTCGATCATCCCAGGGCTCCCTATACTCGTCACGCTGGCGGACTGCTTCGGGGATAGAGATTCCTCCCCTATATTGTCCAGAATGGTCGGCAGGTCCGCGCGTGAATGGTGGGACGTTTATGGGAGCCAAGGGGAAAGGTAAGGAGGACGGGAGTGCCCTAGACTGTTGGGGCGATAAGGGTCGTTCGGTGACAAGGGACGGGGTGAAAATTACTTGGGAGGACACACCAGGTCTTGAGGCATGAGGAGTAAATCCAGCAGCCATCTCTGTCAGTTGATCCAGTTGAGCTTGGAGAGCTGCTATTGAATTCACGAAAGGGTTGTCCGCTTCTCCCATCATAGATCTTCCTGCTTGGGGGGTAGGATGGCTGGTTCCTGCTATATGGGAGAAGGGAGAGCAAATCTGGAATGTAACTTCTTCTGCACTTGACCCAGGAGGAAGATCTAAGTCTCCTGCAGTGACGTCCTGCCCTGGGGTGGGGGCATCAGAGGTAGCGAAGGGAAACAAGCGTCTGCGGGTGTTGTATGGGATGTTGGAAGTTCGGGACAGCGTCGGATCTGACTCCGAGGCCATAATCCTTCTAGCTTCGGGGAGGAGGAGCTTGGTTATTAAGGATGCTCACTTAATAGAACCAAAACTCTCAACGAAAGCACCAATTTGATAATAATTTGTCTTCTGCCGAAGGATGTATGGCGGAGCAGCTCTTCTCAGATCAGTGTGCGCGACGGTCCACGGTACCTGCAATGCGCCGGAGGGGGTCTTCGGCGGAAACACTCCGATGCTTAAGTCAGTAGGTGTACTGAAATTGGCAGAGTTTTGGCCAGTCAAGTCCGCTTACCTGCCTCCTTTGTGGGGGAGGTATTTATAGAAGAAAGGGGGCGTTCCCGCCCAAGTAAACGGGTACGGAGCTATCGCTCGCGTTAGGGTCTGTGATTCACCCTTATCGTGATACGCTACCTCGGCGGTAGGTGTTTAGGTAGATATTGCCGCGGTAGGATAGTGGCCGGAGCGTTAATCCTGACGCGTGGTTTCCTCTGGGGGTGAGATAACTCCTTGAGCCAAGCAGGAGGTCCGTGAGAGGAGCCGGTAGGGCCCCGTTAGCCTCTGTAGCGTTAGCCTTTGGGGAAGGTAGCGATCTTGTCCCTACCGTGGTGGTGTGAAACAGTAGCTATGCCTCTTCCCACCGGGTGATAGACGAAAATACCCTTTCTTTTAGGTGGATTGTTATCAGAATGCTTTGGCGATTGGAGCCTTCGGCAGATGGAGAGGCTGGTAAAGTTTGGAGTGGCATTACATTCAAAGGAGTGTCAGCATCACCTGGAGATCGACCGTTAGCATCTTCTCTAAAAGAAACGTGTTAAGACAAATGCAAAAGAAAACGCGAAAAGAGGCAGACTCACCCATAACGCACTCCTCCAGAGGCTTGAACAAAGCAAAGTCGCGGATACGATAGCAGGTATCCTCATCCAACAGAGCGTTAGTCTGCTCTAGCTCAGCTCTGGTCAGTATCGCGGGATTCGTCCAAAGGGGGCCTATGAGCTCCTAGTTGAAATTAATGCGCCACAAATGGGACGGTAGCTCGAGAATGAAGAAACTACTTTTCCAATCAGCCACACCCTTCTTAAAGCCGCGAAACCGCTGCCAGAACGACTGCACGAACGCGTCATCCCATCGAGGAGTGATTTCGATTAAACAATTATGACAATTCATACTAAAGAATTTGTGAAATAAATTGAGAGATGGGGTGAAAATGTTCTTCAACTCGCAGGTGCGAAGAAAAGCATAAACCGCACACCAGGAAGAAGGAGTTATCTGGGCAGGATTAAGGCTGTACTCCTGCAGCAGCGTTAGTATTGATTCATGAACGGGAAAGCGAAAACCATAAAGGAACATCTTAAAATAAAGTAGCCTACAGAAACCCCACGCCGGATTATGAAGTCGCATATGACTTTCAGGAATAAAAGGTTCATATCCGGGAGGAAAGGTAATACCGTGTTCCTCTAGTTCGGCCTTTAGAACCACATCGCATGTAAAAATACTGGGTGATTGTGCAACCTCTGGATCCATGGGTCTCCAGATAACCTGGCGAGGCCTATTCCTAACCATAATAAACCAGCAAATAGGAAATCTGAGAGGATTAAAGTGGTACCTTAGAAGGGAAGACCTACGGGTGAATCGGCAGACGACGGCAGGCGACTAGAAGGTTATTCGGGGAAGAAGACGAAGGGAAAAATTTAAAGCAAGGGCAAAAGTTTTGGAAAGAGAAAATGGTCCTTCTTAAAGGATTAAAATGCCACCGCATTAATTGAGCCACCAATCATGCTGAGACGCGTGTAAAAAGAAGTTGGTCACATGGAAACGCATTAAAGGAATTTGAAAAGAGAAGGTATTCATCGTGATTCCCTAAAGGGTGACAAAGTTGACCCACTCAAAATAACCGCGAAGCGGCTGCCCCAATAAGGCTAACCCCTCGCGTTAGCTATCAACAAGAACAACATGCTGACGGAAAGATAATCACAAAAAGGAAAGATAGAAAGCATCACTTTATTCATAAGATGCCAAAAGGCATGTATAATATGCCTAACGTAAAGGCACTAATCCTCATCGGGCCAATAAATGCCATAGTGATAAACCCCGTCGTCATCCAGGAAGGGCATCTTCTCGTCAGTAGACGGAGAGAGTTCATCCACCCCCCTCTCTAGGTAGGGCCCTAATGGGCCTGACTTTCCCTTGGCGCCCGATCCTACCGATCCAACACCAGCGTCGAGGGAGGAAGTTTTCTCCAGCAAACGGTCAGATAGAGGAAAGCGTTTGCTACCCTCTCGAGTAGTGGAGCCAGAAGAATCTAAAGCTGTGATGGACACCTTGGAAGTCTTCTCCCTTTGCCTCTTGCGGCCCTTTCGACGGACCGGAGGCCTCCATGGTGGCGACGGAGGAGGGTGATCTGAGTCCGGCGAAGTCGGAGGGGTTGGCAAGGAATCGCGATCCACGGTACTCAAAAAATAAAAATCTGCCATGTGACCTGTGAAAAAATAAAAGAGAAAGAGGAGGAGGAAGATGAATAGGAAAGGGGAAAGCAACTCCCTTAAATAGCCAAGGAAGCGCTCTGATCCTCGCGCATGCCCCTGAAAAACAATTAAGGCGCCTGGGAAAAGTAACCGTAATTGCAGAATCCGATCCAGCACAGGCATACCCGCTTGTTAAATGCACCAATCAAAAGGCACCAAATAACCGCCCAACCACCTACCCCTAGGAAAGCGGCTCAGGAAAACAGTTGAGCCAGAACATTCATTGCCGGTTCCCGGAGCATAACCACTGCAATGCTATGTCCCGAGGAAGACTCATTTTCAGTTGGGCTCATAACGAATACCTCCAACTAACGCATCAAGAAATCAAACAAGGGAAGAGAAGACTTGATAATAGAAACAACCATTTATTTATGGCCTGAGCAGCCTTAACGTCTAGATATGTATAAGAAAGCATAAGAAAAAGAAACAAGAGGAAGCGAAGATAGCGGTCAAGCATGAGACCCAGCATCATCCTCCCCCGGCACGACGGGAACTTCCCTCAAGGCATCAGCAACGGCGGTCAGTTCGGCAGAATAGGCCCTCATACCGTTCAAGTAGCAGACTAGTAAGTCCTTCCTCTGCTGCAGCATAGAAGCAACCACCTCAATGCGGGAAGTGGTGGCAGCGAGCTTCGCCAAGCTCTCCAAAGGATTGAAATCCTCCAGAGACATCCCCAGTTGCCTCGACAGAATGGGGGTCGACATTCCTTGTAGCTCCAGGACATCTTCCGCAGTCTCGGTGATCATCCTCTCTAGGAAGCCGATGTCACCTTCAGTAAGGTTCTTCAGGGCTAGAGCTTTGGAAATCAGGAAATTCCTGCTCAGCTCATCCATGGTGAAATATGAAAATAAAAGACGAAAAGATGTGGGAAAACTTACACGAAGGAAAACTTCAATTTATAGACTCTGGACAACTACGGTCAGGGCAAGCCCGCCTCCTGACAAAGAGTTACTCCGGTATATGAAAGATTGACGCACTCGAAGAGGGGGTGTTAGCCCTTGGTAAACACTCGGGCTCATTTTCAGTTGGGCTTATGATAACAATCCGCCTAACGGTAAGGGCATTTTTGCCTCTTACCCCGTATGGAAAGAAAATGATCACTGTTCCTACCGCTGCGGTAGGGTCGAGGCAGTCGTCTCCACCCAAGAGATTGACACTCGGAGGGTTGACGTCACATAGGAGGCCCCCACACGGAACTTCTAGATGACCAGAGGAGCTATCTCACCGGATTGAAAACCACGCGTTGGGAGGAACGCACTAACCGTTACCTTGCCTAGGTAACAACTACCCCCACACCTACCGCCATGACCTCATATCAGAACATGGGCAAACCATGACCCCCTGACGGGAACGATTGCTCCCCCCAATAATCCCACTCGCGCAGAAATGCTCATTTCATCTATAAATACCCCCACCATGAAGGAGGAAGGTAAGCGGTATTTACTGGCCTAAGCTCTGCCAATTTTACCACAAGTACTAACTTAAGCATCGGAGTGTTTTCGCCGGAGACCCCCTCCGGCGTCTTGCAGGTACAACGAACCACCACGGATCCTGAACTGAAGAAGCCCTTCCCCCTTTTACCCTTCGGCAGTACACAAATTCTTATCAAAGCTGCACCGGAAATACTAAATTGTGTTCATCGAGATAGATTTTTGCACTTTCTTGTGTAAGATTTGATTAGGTGATTACGATGGCTGAAGCAGCACTAGAAGCTGAAAGGAAAGAGGTGATTGAGCTCATAGAGAAGCTGATCAAGAGGTTTGATGATATACAAGTCAAGCAGCAAACATTCGAAGAACCAATTCACGGAATTATCCAAATGATTGCACCTTGATGAGGAAGGACCGAAGCATGAAGAAGATGACTTCGAGAACCAAAGGAGATTTGAACCAAGAGGACCGAGGAGGAATTAAATTGATGACAACCTTGGAAGTATTAAATTAAAAGTTCCTTCTTTTAATGGGAAAGGAGATCCGGATGTGTACTTGAATTGGGAGAGAAAAATCAATTCGATTTTTCTATGTCATAATTATTCCGAGGAGAAGAAAGTAAAGCTAGCCGTTGTTGAGTTCGAAGGATATACAACCCATTGGTGGGAAGAATTAAATTCAACTCGAGAGAGAGTAGGTGCTGGTTTTGTTAATAATTAGAAAGACATGAAGCACTTGATGAGGAGAAGGTTCATTCCAACACACTTTTAGTGAGATCTTCATCAACTCCTACAAACCCTAACGTAAGGCAACAAGAGCGTTGGAGAATATTTCAATGAGATGAAAATTGCGTTAGCTAGAACGCAAATCCATGAAGAAACCGAAGCAACAATGGCGAGATTCCTTAGTGGATTGAATCGGGAGATAGTTGATCAATTGGAGCTAACAACATACAACTCTTTAGAGGATATGTTACACTTAGCGGAGAAAATAGAGAAGCAAAGGAAGTCTCGGATGGCAGCGAGTTCATCGTCGATTAAATCACCACATTGGAAAAAGTCAACTTGGAGTAAGAGTGAGACGACTCTAGTACCAAGCCCACAAGTTGTGAGCAATCCATCTTCACAAATTGGAAAGGAAAATCCTTCGGCCACCAATCAAAATAAATTAGCTATGAGGGAAGTAGTGTGTTTTAAGTGTACCGGTCGAGGACATACAGCAACCGCTTGTCCAAATCGAAGAGTGTTGGTTATTCGAGAGGATGGCGCCATGAGTAGCGAGGATGAGAAAGAAGAAGAGCACGTCGAGAGAGAGATCGAAGGAGGTCTAAGCCTAATGATTAGGCCGAATTTGTGCACACGGCATGAGGAGGTATCGAGTGAAGAGAGTCAACGAAATAATCTATTCTACACTCGGTGTTCGATTCAAGAAAAGGTGTGTTCGATAGTGGTTGATAATGGCAACTTTAGCAATTTTGTGAGTGAGTTGCTTGTGTCAAAGCTAGGGTTGCAAACCATCGAGAAGGAGAATCCATATAAGGTTCATTGGATGGCTAGCGATGTTGAAATAGAAGTCACACATCGAGTTTTAGTATCGCTAGCCATTGGGAGATTTAATTGTAGTGTTTATTGCGATGTGGTGTTAATGACCGAATGTCATGTTCTTCTAGGAAGACCTTGGCAATTTGACATGAACGCGGTACATCATGGAAGAACCAATCGGTATGAGGTTTACAAGGATGGGCAAAGATACATTCTAGCATCTATAGCACCACTAGAAGTGCTAAGAGATTGAGAAAAGCTTGCGAAGTCTTGGGCAGAATTTACAAGCGACAAGCACAAGTTTGAAGAAGAGAAAGAAAACACTTTGAGTGTTCGAGAAAAACAAGAGAGTAACCCTATTATTAGTATTTCTTCTGATTTTTAGGTCTGTGAGGAATCTAAATCCAAAGAGATGAGTTCAAATTGGCTTGGGAAGCGCAAGAGAGAAGAAATTCCGCGGGAATTGCTTATCGCATGCCAAAGAGGGTGATTGCGGCTTGTTTTGATCAAGATGGACTTGGTTGCGTACGAGAGATATTTGAATGAGTATAATCCAATGGATAATTACGCAATTGATATGCCAAGCAAGAAGATACAATCGCTTACGTTTTGGGAATTTTTGAACAAACAAGAAGGAAGGGCGATTAGAGACTTTGTGTATGTCACGACCTTAAGAAGTGAATATGAGACCATGTTGGGCCGATTGTGTACAAGGTATGGATTGGAGGTTGAGGATGTAGCATTCTGATATAATTTTTCCATAGATGGTGATCTTGATGAAGATTCGAGGACGAATCTTTTTAAAGAAGGAGGGAATGATACGATCCTAGTATCCCCGCAAACCCTAGTGAGGTTAATTGAAGCGTCACAAGCAGCCAAGGGTTTGGAGAACGCGAGGAAGCGAGCTAAGAAGGCCTTGAAGAGTCAAGTGAGGCTAGTGAGAGCCCACAGGGCCGAGTTAGGAGTCAGCGTGCGAAGAAGGTGCGCGCTAGGGCAGTCTATGCGCAAGACGCACGCGCAAGGGGGGTTCACTCCAAGCCAAAATAAAATTGGCTCGAGCTTTTTCCGAAATTCCAAGTGTCACATCAGTAATAATTCAAGTAGGAATTTTGGACCAAGTTTGAGGGAAAACGCACAGAGAAATCAAGATATGGCTAGAAAGGAGTGTGAACGTGGCAAGGGAGGTGCACTTCAAGTCCGACTAGGATTAGAAGATGAAGTTGAGCGAGAAGAGGAGTCGGATAATGAAGCGTGGTCTTGTATAAGTTAGATAGGATAAATATTGTATTTATTTTATTTAATTAAATTAGTTAGAGTTAAGATAGAATTAGAAATCCTAGTCTTAGTCGAAATAGAATTTGTAACTCGCCTATTTAAAGGCAACGATTGTTCATAATAAAATTACATTAGATTTTCCACATAAACACTTTACCAAATTTCCATTCCATTATTTATACCATCTTATTATCTCGATCTCCGGAGCAAGCCGTTCTTGTGTTTGTTAACTTAGCCGTGGCGTTACAGAGATAGCGTGGAAGGTACGGTTAGGGCTAGTGAAGCGTGGCGTTTGTGGATTCAAGCGTGGAAGGTGCGTGAGCTAGTGTGTGTGGACCAAAGCGTGGCACTTACAGGGATAAGTGTGGAAGGAGCGTGAGGGATCGTGTTGGCATTCACAGGGTTGATCGTCGTTGCTAATATTCATAAGGTTGAATATTGATTGTTCGCAATCACAGGGTTAATTGTTGGTGTTGCTCTCGTTCACAGGGCTGAGCGTTAGCGAGTGTGCGTATTACAGGGCTAGGTGTACATCGGTGTGCGTACTACAGGGCTAGGAGTTCATGACAACCTCGACTTTGCTCAAATAGGGATTTGCAAGTCATTAACCTCAATTAGTAGTATGGGATGCTAATTGATCCAAGGAAGCGTTCAAGAGGGATTTTTGTCAATTCCGCACCCCAAACCTATAAGAGAACAATATCATTCACTTATGCACCTCGGGTTCTAACCTAGCACCCAAGGATCGTATCACAATGGGTTTGGCTTCATTGGCGGAAAGAACGGTTTCCTATTCAAAGGCGAGGCCACCTAAGCCCCCGAGGTGATGAGCCTTTTCAAATCCTCCACCGCGTCAATGCCAATGCCTATGTGCTAGACCTCCCAAGTGAGTATGGGTCAATAAGCACTACGTTTAACGTTAATGACCATAGTTGTTCAAGAAATGGATTCGAGGACGAATCCTTTCAAAGGAGGAGGTGATGATGTGTTCATGACCACGACCCCTACATCTAACCTAGAGGCCGAAGACACCATATCCATGCAAGGGTCAATCACGCGTAGCATGGTGAAGAAGTTAGCCTTATAGATT
Source organism: Viola odorata (assembly GCA_963691705.1). NCBI lineage: Eukaryota > Viridiplantae > Streptophyta > Magnoliopsida > Malpighiales > Violaceae > Viola > Viola odorata. The sequence goes on along the minus strand of OY829540.1, from coordinate 27,346,016 downwards.
GAAGTCGAGACCAGCAAGGAGCCATCTCAAGTCGTGGAGAAGGTCATCATGTTGATTGCACACCATGAAGAAACCATCGCCAACCCTTGCCCTTGAAGTTTGAGCAATTTTAGGGTTTTTGTGCCGTAGCTAGCGGCATGCCGTTAGCTTCGGCAATGGAATTGTTTTGGGAGTTTAAGGTCTGGCAGTATACCGCCAGGAGCTAGGCGGCATACCACCAGCTTCGATATGGGCAATTTAATTGCTAACTTGAAGGCTGGCGCCATACGGCCAGAGTGAGGCGCTATACCGCGAGAGGACGGAACCCTAGCCGCCCACTTGTATTTTTCAAGTCATTTTGCACCTACTATAAATAGCTAATGTCTTTCATATTTCTTCCTTAGTTTTAGTTTAAGTGAATATTGTTAAGTGAGTTTTCTCCTACTCTTTCACTCTAAAACGCACCTTCCTCCTTAGGAAAGATAGCTTGAGTGAGATTACTCTTCCTTATCTTTTCTTGGGAAATCAAAGCTTGTAATCGAATATTGTTATTTTCGAATATTAAAGATCTATGCTTGTGTTCTTCAAGTTCTTCATGTTCTTTGCCAAATCTGCTGCATCTACTCAACCCACATCCAAGCTACATTCTTCACTTCTAATCCGTGTCGAGCAAGACTCCCTCCGGGCTAGATCCACCAAAGATCCAAGGTACCATCAAGCCAACCTAACCGAGGCTTGATCGTATTAGCGTGATCGCATCAAGTTGAGTAAAAGTCAAAGTATAATAAATACTTGAAATCCCCATAAAAGGAGTTTTTTCGTAACTTGTTCAGTATTTGGGATACTCGAAATCCATCAATGCGTGTTGCTATAGGACTATTACAATAGTTGTTGCCCTATGTCAAAAGGAGTTTGATGCTCAACGTGCCCACACAGAATTATTGAAGTGGTATATTTCATGATTTTTTTTTTAATAGTATTTTAAATGATTTAGCTTACATAAAAAGGAACCCTTAATATTATTTATGGAATGTGTAGGAGTTGAAGATTAGGATTTTTTTACTTTGAGTAATTTGAAAGAGCAGGTGTTACATCATCTCTAACTTTCAGACTATTCCTATGTAACTATTATATCTCTTCGATTACCCAGTGCATTTAAGTAAAATTCAAAGTATAATCAATACTTGAAATTCCACAGGAAAGGCATTTTTCCATAACTTGTTCATTATTTGGAGTACTCGAAGTCCATCAATGCGAGTGATGGGGTGCTGAACCCGTCAAAAGTATAAATGATTACAACTAAACACTAAATAATAAAATAAATTGTAAATAGTGGTAAGAGGTTCTATCCTCAGGGAAAAGACCAAGATTCAAGTTTTCCAATGACCAAGTATTTTCAAAATAAATAAGTAACAAAAGAGGTTTTGGGTTGAGAACTTGTGAATTGAAAATAATGAAAAAAAATGCAAATTCAATTGAAGACAAGAATGAAATTGATGTTAAACAAATATGTAAAAGATTCCCAGTAAAGACTACTCAAGGTTAAAATTCACAAATATTGATCATTGATGCAAAAATATTAAAAACTGATTTTGTAGGGAAGCTATAAAAATTAGGTTCACTTTGACTTTCTACTCTCCTCCTATATCAAGTTTCATAAAGAAATCTCTCTATTAAGAACCCTAATCGTCTAGCAATCCTAAAGTTAATTTATAAGATTTAACCAGTTGGTTGATAAAAATATAGAGAGACTTAACATTTGGCCAAGGGAACAGTCCATTCGTCCCTCTAAAAGAAATTGTTCTCTTTCTCAAGTCTTAAAAAGCAAATCCTATGTTGATTTTGATCTAGTTGTTTACTGTATCTTTCTAACAATGTAGACCCAAAGTTATTAGGAATAACTGCATTCATTCAAGCTAAAACCTAGGTTGATTAGACCTAAATGTAACAAGAATAAAACTGGCTTTAAATCAAAAGGAGAATAAATACAAAATACATGTTTTATTAAGAACAATTAGATATCATAATAATGGGAATCATAAACCTCAAAGTTTTTACTAGGAATAAATTATTTAGCTAGCATTGACATAGTAATAGAAAACAGAAAATTCAATTGCATTAATAAAAATCCTCTCGTTTCAATGAAGAAGACGAGGAGAGAAAGGAGAAAAGAGCAACGTCTTGAATCAAAATTCTCTGGAAACTAAAAAAGAAAACGTTGTCGATTACACACTTACTCACAACTATTCACCATGGATGATAAAATGACATTTTGTTGTTTGTAAAAAAGGCATTCAAAATACAGAAGAGTGTATTAAGGTTTTATAGATTTTGTGTATTACAATCTAAATATCATCCTCTTCAAGTGTCACCCGTTTCCTATCCAACATTAATTACATCTAGTAATGCCATATTTATGTCCACTAATGTTATATTAATATTGACCTCTAGTAGGTTACTGTTTTGAAATGTCGTTATATTTGGTGTAAGGTTTTGAAGATTTCGAAACTCTATTATTTTTCTAATTAACTCACAAATAAATTAATTGCCTTCAGATTCTTGTTAATAATGTAGACTCCAAAATTACCAAGAAAGACAGCAACCAAATACGTTTAATTCTAAATTGATCAGGTTTAAAATAAACGTAAGGGGTTTTGACATTCAACCAAAAAGAATAGAGATACAAAAATCAGAATTTAGTAAGAATAGATTTGATCTCACAAAAGAAGAATCATGGCTCGATGGCCTTTACTAGGAATAAAATAAATTAGCTACGACAAGACATAATTAAATTACAAGAAGAATAAACATTAATCAATTAAAGGTTTTTTTTCTTGGTGTTCTTCCTCTTCTCCTGTCAAAGAAAAATCAAACTTTCCATCAATGCTTCTCTAGAGAGTCAGGTTTTATTGAAATAAATAAATAAAAATCAGAAATAAAAAATACATAGGTTGCTTCCCATGAAGCGTCTCTTTTTATTGTCTTGGACTAGAAACTTTCTCCTTTGTTTCAGGTGGTTTATGGGCTGCACATTGCCCCGCAGATGGACGGAGAAGTCCTCTTAATGTCGGCTATCCTCCATTCAACAACCTCTTCGTACTCCTTTAGTACCCTCGCAAGCCTTTCTTCCTTCGATTCTCCTTGCAAGGTTTTCAGCTCAATCTTTAGTGCCTGTAAAACTGAAGGGAGAAATTCGTTATGAGTTCATACTAGGTTAACATCATCAGAAAGTTTATCATAGGAATTAGAAACTTCAAGTTCAAACGCAGTTTCTTTAATCTCCTTGCTGATTTCTAAAACTTTCTCCTTTTTTATCTTTTTTGGATTGTCAATGTTTCTCCTAAGAACATGCTCCAAAGGATTAGGAACATTTAATTTATACATAACATCAACATTAGGATCAATAACATCTATGCAATTCACTCAACTCCTATAAATCAGACTCTATTATTTTTCTAATTAACTCACAAATTAATTAGTTGCCTTCAGATTCTTGTTAATAATGTAGACTCCAAAATTAGCAAGAAAGACTGCAACCAAATACGTTTAATTATAAATTGATCAGGTTTAAAATAAACGTAAGGGGTTTTGACATTCAACCAAAAAGAATAGAGATACAAAAATCAGAATTTAGTAAGAACAAATTTGATCTCACAAAAGAAGAATCATGGCTTGATGGCCTTTACTAGGAATAAAATAAATTAGCTACGACAAGACAATTAAATTTCAAGAAGAATAAACATTAATCAATTAAAACGCAAAAGAAGAGAAGAAGAATAAAGTTGCAGAGTAACAATGGCGGAAAAGAGACGAGGAAGAAGCGAGACCTTCTTTTCTGCCCAGTCGTCTCTTTTAAAAATAAACAACCTAATCCCTATCTCCTAAAAACTAAAGAGATAAAACAGATTTGTTTTCAAAATTTAATTAGGAGTCCAACTCAATTTAGAAGATTGACAGCAGCTTGATTCTCCAACTGAATCCTTCTGGAAGCAAAAGCTCAGCACGCGTCCTTCAGTCGGTGGCCCAGGCCAATGAGTGAGTCGGCCTCATTGACATTCAAGCCCATGACAGTGTGATCTTTGCTTGACTCGTCCCCAGGTCTGGGGAAGAGACAAATTCTCCACCTCCTTGCTCTATATCTTTGGTTTTCAGCTCCTTTTCTTCTCTTTATTTCCTTGACCTGTGTTCTGCAAAAAGGGAGTAGAAACCACCAACTAGCAACAGATAACTCATTCAAATATGTTGAATTGAATCCCAATTTATCGCCATAAAAGCATTCAATCAAACGTGGTTATATTTGTTTCAAGGTTTTGAAGATTTCATATATCAACTATTATCATAGTGGGAAAACATTACTAGAATAACATCTAATATTATATTAAGTCGGTAGTTTGCATTCGTTATACTAGAATACGACGTACTTTATGACAATTATAAATTTACACTTACAGGACATTAATTGTTCCCCCCTATGGTTACAAACGAGTTAGTATTCTGTCATCATGAATTGTATATTTTAATGGCGTAAATCCAATGCAGTTCAGTTACAACCGAAAACTTTCCGTATTCATGTACCGAGTCTCAATTTCAAAATTAATCATCAAAATATTTGACAAGTTAGTGGACAAGTCAATGTCTATTCAACGAACAGACGTAACTTTTCAGGTGCCACTGTTATAACCAATCACGTCCACAAAGTAAAGAGACAGTTGTCTGGAGGGAACAGACGTCTTGGTTGGATAACAAAACTGCCTACAAAAAAACGGGGATGGTCATCTATTTTGTGGAAGGTGACTGTTCCAAACAGTCAGGCCTGTGTCTATTTTGTCTTCACCTAACTGCATCACCAAAGAATCATGTACCTTGTCACCGTATAATCTCCTCCCCTGCTTTCGTTTCAATGGATGTCCAGAACGTTCAAGCCATCTACCAATCCTTAGTCGTCGTAGGCAACCATCTGCAGGACAACATAAGGGTTTTGCTCCACAAGATTGCTGATACGGATGCCAACATCGGCAGGTTAACGGAGCAGAAGACTAAGTTGAAGGAAAACAAGGAGACTCTGCACCGGCATGATGATGCTGACCATGCCGCATAAGCGGTTTCCACCATTGGCGAGGTCCTTCTGAAGCTCAGATTTGCAATCTCCAAGTTGAAGCATAAGAGAAAAGAATATAGGCGTGCTTTGTCCGCACCATCACACACAAATTTTGTTCCTACATATTAACCATCTTACAACTATTTGTTAACTCAACTAACCTGCTCATAAGAATAACCGAAGAACTTCCTTGTTCCCAAAACAAGATGAATCCTGTCACGGTTGACCGGAACTAGTGACGAAGAGTCAAGCTCGCTGGTGATGAACGAAGGTAAGCTTGAAAATGACAGTGACGGTTTGAGGATTTCTTTTGTAATCGGATAAAAACAATTAATAGGATTTGAACTTTTAGGTAGCGTAACCAATTTGTCAGTTCATTGAGCGAATGATTCCATTGTTCATTGAACAAATTCTGGAATGATCAAATTGATTAATAATGCCAAAAGTTGTTTTGCAATTTACAGACCTCCTTCCTTAATACTCGTTTCCCTCGCTCCCTGCCAAAAAGGCTGAGTTGCCAGCTCAGCCAATTCGGTTACAAGCGTATGACATCCCTTACGCTAATTCTAACAAACGACGCAGCACACAGCAACAAACAACATGCTTACACTAAGACTCAGACGACCATTCATATGATACTAACGACAGCCACACCAACATAAACGACAAACTGCTTCTTCAGTCTTATTCTTCTTAACGGCTACTCCCAACGGCTAGTTTCATTCCATCCTCAAGCTCTAGCTCCTGTCATCTCTCTTGATTCTCCTTCTCTGATCTCCTCCTGCCGTGTATGTGACAATGCCCTCGGTTGAAATCCCTTGTCCACAAGGGAGAGTTCGGGTAGGTGGACTGTAAAACGTCAACCCATTCCCAGGATGGAGGAATGTTCATTGCAGGTGACCAAGGGACGTGCAGTTGAGTGGCAGCGACGTCTTGACGACGTTGGATTCGCGAACCTAGAACGGCTACTGGTTCAATAATTAACTAGGAGGTCTCTGGCAAAATCGAGGGGTGGAAGGGCTTCAATTGGCTAACATGAATAACATTGTGGATGAGGCTTGAAGAGGGAAGATCCAGTTTATAAGCTACGGATCCAATCTTATCAACAATCTTGAATGGGCCAAATTATCTAGGAGAAAGCTTATGGTTGCTGCGGTGAGCAATGGAGAGCTGCCGGTAGGGTTGCAATTTCAACAGGACCAAGTCACCAATTTGGAAGGTACGTTCCGACCTCTTCCGATTTGCAAAATACTTCATTCGTGACCTAGCAGCCATTAAATGTTGCTTGATTTTGGTTACGGCTTCCTCTCGCCCCCTCATGAACTCATCAACATCACGATCATTCGAGTCATGAGGGATATATGGAATGCTAAGTGGAGGATCGATTCCAAAGAGGACCTTGAAATGAGAGGTTTGTAGCGATTCATGGAAGGAAGTATTATACCAAAATTGGGCGAGAGGAAGGAAGTCATACCACAGTTGAGGCTGAGAAGAACAATAGCATCGTAGAAATTATTCAAGGCATTGATTTACTCTCTCCGTTTGGCCATCCGTTTGAGGGTAATACGAGCTACTGTGTTTCAGTTCAATGCCCTGCAAGTTGAATAGGTCACGCCAGAATTTGCTAAGAAATACAGGGTCCCTGTCCGTCACTAAGGAATGAGGACTACCATGGAGGCTCACTACTCTTTCCAGGAATAATTGTGCCATCGTGGCAGCAGTGTATGGATGTTTAAGACCTAGGAAATGACCAAATTTCGTGAATCTGTCAACCACCACCAAAATGACAGAGAATCCATGGGATTTAGGTAAGCCCTCTATGAAATCCATTGTTAAATTAGTGAAAATACCATTGGGCATGGGCAATGGTTGCAGGAGGCCTGGGCATGTATGTGTTCCGGTTTATGAGTCTGGCAAATTCCACAATTCCTCACCCATTCACGAATCATTCTTCGCAGGCCTGGCCAGAAGAACAAGGCAGCGATACGTTTCGTGGAATAGAGTAAAGATTTTCCTAGAGTGACCCCCCATAGGTGTGGCGTGGAATAGAGTAAAGATTTTCCTGTACAAGGTAGGTACATTTCCAAGTACAAGCTTCCCTTTTCTTCGTAGTATGCCTTCCACTAAAGTATAATGTGAATGCAGGGCAGGAGTGTGAATTACTTGTTGCATTAACTTCTGGATATTGACATCTCTAACCCAAGATTGTTTAATCTCCTCAAGCAGAAGGGGGTCTACCTGGAAGTATAGGAGAGCATTAAGCTGACCACAAAGGACCCTAGACAATGCATTAGCCGCTTTATTCACCCTTCCAAGTTTGAATTGAACCTCGTAATCATACTATTGCAACTTCACTAACCATGAGAATTGAGCCTCAGTAGTTAGCTTTTGTGTGAGTAGATATTTGAGGCTATGATGGTCAGTATATATGATGAAGTGCCTGTCACCTAAATAGTGATGCCAATGTTTCACCGCGAATAGGACAGCAAAGAGCTCACGTTCATAAACTGACTTTGCTTGATGCCTTGGAGCTAACCCCTTACTGATATATGCAATTGGATGTTTTTCTTGTAGTAAAACTGCACCTATCCCTTCCCCTGAAGCATCTGTTTCTACCGAAAACAACTTTGAGAAATCTGGGAGAGCCAACACGGGTGAATTGATCATTGCTTGCTTTAGGCATTGGAATGCATTAGCAGCTGCTGCATCCTAGTGGAAGTTGTCCTTCTTCAGCAATTTTGTGAGGGGTTTTGCAATCGAGGCATACCCTTTCATAAACCTCCTGTAGTAACCGGTAAGACCCAAGAAACCCTTGACGTGTCTCACCATTTTTAATTCTAGCCATTCTTTCACCGCTTTGATCTTATCAGGATCCGTTTGAACTCCCTCTCCAGAAATAACATATCCCAAGTAAGCAATGAAATCAGACGCAAAGCAACATTTGCTCCGTTTGAGGAATAGTTGATGCATTTTCAGGAGCTCAAATGTGGCTTGCAGGTGATGCAGGTGGTCTTCTTGTGACTCACTGTAAACCAAGATGTCATCTCCATAGTTTTGTAAGGATTCGTTGCCATGATTAATTGATTGTGAGATCTAATTGCACCCATTAAATTCCAACTTATATCTCTGTTTGTTTTGATTAAATGTCAAGTTAATCTTGTTCCTTTTGAAGTCTGATCATCTACAAATAGGATTTGATTAACTACAGTCTTCTCTTGATACTTTGGAGTCTACATTGTAAAGAGAGATGCGAAGGCAACTATCTGATTGACGGATCAGAATAGAAAATAAATAGAGTCAGGTTTATATGATTTTTATCCCAGACTTGGGATCGGTCTCTCCCTGTGAATTATCAATCATTTGATTAAATCCTATAGAGTGTCTCTTAGGATTGTCAAACTGGTTAGGGGCTTCTAATAGAGTGTCTCTTTAGTCGTCTTGTGTAGGAGGAGAGTAGGAGATTTAGGTGAACACCTGGTCTCTATAGCCACCTATAAGTTCGGTATTGAAAATACTTGAATCAATGATCAATCAGTTTAATTCGTGTGCTTAGTTGAATCCTTACTGGGAACTTTGTCACCTTTGAACACACACACACATCACTTTCTTTGCTATTTCTGTTATTTCTGTTATTTAATCCATTGCAATACAACAACTCAATATTGGTATTTACCACCTGTTACTTATCTTGTCATTTACAAGGAATTTTAATTGTCCATCGAATCCCTGAGGAACGATCCTTTTACCACTTGCTACTATTCTTATTTGCATGAGCATAAGTGAATTGTATTCATTTATTTTTGACGGTTTCGGCAACCATCATGCAGCTTCAGTGATCTTTTTAGCAGAGGCAAGAATGAAAATAGAAAATTCAAGTGATGAAGAGGTTGGTAATGATTTTCTGATGGGGGTGTGGAATTTCTTGTGGCAAAAAGATGAATCTGGTTATACACACGTGTGGCCAGTAAGCAATTCTACTTTCCTGTTTGATGTTTGGTGGCTTTGAAAATTAAAGAGAGGAAAGGAAAGGAAAGTAGAGTTTCAAATTTTGGAACTTCTCTGCTAGCCCAAAAGCAAACAAAAAAACTTGTTTTGATTCTTGAAGACCAAGTATAATTTACAAAAGCTGTTACCTTTAAAGCTATTTCTTCATCTAAACTTTTTCTTGATTCTTGGTGATATATATCACTCTTCTTTTCATTTTCTTTAAACAAGTGACATCACACTTATCTGCTGGTCCTTTTCTTCTGTGTTATTTCTTTCTTGATAAATCTGAAGCCAAAGTTAAAAGAAGAACATTTACAATTGCGGCATCTAGTAATGAGTTTGATTTATGATAGGCATTGCAGGAAATGCAATTTGGGTGGAAAATTATGGTTGGATCACTTATTGGATTCTTTGGAGTAGCATTTGGCAGTGTTCGCGGTGTCGGTGTAATGCTTACCTTAATTATTGGGTTTGATGCAAAATCCTCAATTGCAATCTCAAAATGTAAGAAAGTTGAAAAATCTACTTATTATCTGTGTCATCTGTTACTGTTCTTTATGATGTGAAATGGTTGGTGTGCTAAATAGAAACATTATATATAATACATCAGATTATGATCACCACGTGGATTCCTGTATCTTCGTTTCTTTTGTTATTCTTTTCAGTTATGATTACTGGTGCAACAGCTTCAACAGTTTACTACAATTTGAAGCTAAGGCATCCTACTCTCGATGCCTATCATCGACTATGACTTGGCGCTCTTATTCCAACCTATGTTGGTGATGGGAATCAGCATTGGAGTTGTTTTCAATGTGATCTTTGCAGACTGGATGATTACAATTCTGCTTATTATTCTCTTCATAGGTAACGGATTCTGTCGATTTGTTGGCCATAGATAGAAATTCCAAGCTACGGGAATGATTCGTCCACGAGACCTTATCCCTGATAGAACTGGAGGAGATAATTGTTGTTCTAAACCATATGAACAACAATACAGGACCGGAAATCAATTCAATTGTTGCATGAATTAAACGGAATGCGGAAGCGTACCTGATGATAATGCCATAATCCTACAGAAATCCAGGAACGAAGGTCCTCTGGTGAATCGTTGCCTTGGGCCAGATGGGGAACCCTTGTTCTCTGTTTTCCAAACAAGGTTCCTTTTTTTTTGTTTTTTTTTTGATAAAAACTGCTTAACGTTAAAACAAAAGAACCATTCCTTAAATAGGCAACTTCCACCAGGGACCATATCCCAATTATTCAATTTATGTTAATTACTAATTGACCCATCAGCAATTAGTAATTAACCCGGGATTCTGAACAAGTACAGATTGTGCCCCCACACTGTATTAATTAGACAATTGAACCCCTTAACTTTATTAGATCTTTAAATTGGTCTAATAAAGCTTATATTAATATTATACTATATGATTAAATACACACAACATATGCATCCATATGTTATGTATATATTACGGTACTAAACGCACTAGTCCCGTTGTCCAAAATTCAACAATCTCCCACTTGGACAACTCAACGAAGTGCGATCCTTATAGTACCAACCTTTAGTCATATAGGTATACGTTAATTTCCCAAATGCTATCATGATATCTGTCTAATTCAATCCGATCCATTAATTTCATCAAAGCAAGAACCAAAAGAGCAGTCGTCGCAGTTCAAGCGACTGAACTCGTGATGATTACGAGCACTAACTAATTAATGACATGGATCCAGTGTGCATGTGCAGCATGGAAATTACATGTGAAATGATATATACATGTTTATTTCCAACTGATCCTCTTTACTTTATGAGATCAAAATCCAGAGCATATATTGAATAAAATCAATATCCATAAACTGTGAAATAACATAATACACAGTCATCACATATATGAGTCACAAAATGTACAAACCAAAACTCCCACTAAACTAAGGCATTTAAACTAAGGACACCCATGCTAGATACATGGCCATGGAACGCAAACGGTGTCAATGCCTTTGTCAGTGGATCCGCAATCATTGTGTTTGTACCCAACAACTCAATGCTAACTTGACCGCTCTGAACTCTTTCCTTTATGGCAAGGAACTTAATGCCAATGTGCTTAGACCTTGACGAACTCCGATTACTGTTGGAGTACAATACTGCAGCCCGGTTGTCACAAAAGATCCTCAAAGGTCTCTCAATGCCAGTGACAACTCCCAGTCCCTTAACCATATTCTGCAGCCATATAGCATGACTGGATGCCTCGTAGCAAGCTACGAATTCTGCCTCCATAGTGGAAGAAGCGACGAGTGATTGTTTGGCACTCTTCCAAAAAATCGCTCCTCCAGCCAATAGAAAGACATATCCTGAAGTCGATCTCCGACTACCCTGGCATCCAACAAAATCAGAATCAGAATACCCAATGATCCCAAGCTGATCTGATTTCCTGTATGTGAGCATGTAGTCTTTCATTTTCATTAGATACCGAAAGACTCTTTTGGCTGCAACCCAATGGTCCCTTCCGGGATTGCTCTGGTATCTCCCAACATACCAACTATAAACGCAAGGTCCAGACGGGTGTAAACTTGTGCATAGATGATGCTACCCACAACCGAAGCATATGGAACACCCTCCATGAACTTACGATCCAAATATGTCTTAGGACACTGGTTAAGGTTGAATTTCTCACCTTTGGATACATGAGTATCATGTGGCTTACAATTTTGCATGTTAAATCTCTTTAGTACTTTATCGATGTAACCCTTTTGTGATAATCCAAGGGTACTCCGTGAACGATCACGGTGTATCTGAATTCCTAACACAAAAGACACTTCCCCAAGGTCTTTCATCTCAAAGTTATTTGAGAGAAAATCCTTAGTATCCTGAAGAAGCTTTACATCATTAATAGCAAGCAAAATGTCATCCACATATAACAGTAGAAAAACAAATCTACTCCCACTGAACTTATGATACAGACAGTCCTCAACAGCGTTTACTTCGAAACCGTATGAAGTAATAACACTATGGAACTTCAAGTACCATTGATGGGAAGCTTGCTTGAGCCCATAGATAGACTTCTTTAATCTACAAACCAATTCACTATCCTCTTTGGAGGATAGTCCTTCTGGTCGCCTCATGTAGATTTCTTCCTCGAGAACCCCATTGAGGAAAGCAGTCTTTACATCCATCTGATGTAGCTCAAGATCAAAATATGCCACCAAGGCCATAATAGTCCTAAAAGAGTCCTTCGATGAAACTAGAGAGAAGGTCTCTTTATAGTTTATTCCTTCCTTTTGGGTGAAGCCTTTCGCGACAAGACGTGCATTGTACCTCTCAATATTGCCCTGAGAATCCCTTTTGGTTTTGAAAACCCATTTGCAACCTACCGGTTTCTTCTTCTCAGGTAATGGTACAATCTCCCAAACGTCATTGTCCTTCATGGATTGGAGTTCATCCCCTATGGCCCTTATCCATTCTTGAGCGTCAGAACAACTAGTAGCCTCTTTGAAAGTGAGCTGGTCATCCTCCAAAGAGTCAATAGTCTCCTCATGTTCTTGCAGAAATATAATATAATCATCCGGAATCGCATTTCTTCTCACTCTAGTGGACCTCCTACGTGGCATATCTACCTGGTTCTCAACCACTTGAGGGTGTTGAGCTTGATCCGGTTGTGGATCTTCATGGACTTCCATAGGTATAACCTGTGGATCTTGTCCTGCAGGAAGATTAATATTGTTGTTTCTTGCCTGCTGAGTGACAGAGACAGGAATGTGAACAATGAGTTCATCTTGACCCTCAATAACTGCAAGAGGAGGTATAATTGAATCCTCCTAAAAAATAACATCCGACCGTCTATCTTCCCCCCCCTCCCCCCCCCAAACTCAACATCCTCAAGGAACCGGGCATTTCCCGTCTCAAAAATATTTCGGGCAGTAGGGTTGTAAAACTTATACCCCCGTGATCTCTCCGGATATCCAACAAAATAACAACTAACAGTCCTTAAGTCCAGTTTCCTTTCATCGGGCCTATAAGGCCTTGCCTCTACTGGACATCCCCAAACCTTTAAGGACTGTTATCCTCAACTAGTAGCCTCTTTGAAAGTGAGCTAGTCATCCTCCAAAGAGTCAATAGTCTCCTCATGTTCTTGCAAAAATACAATATAATCATCCGGAATCGCATTTCTTCTCACTCTAGTGGACCTCCTAAGTGGCATATCTACCTGGTTCTCAACCACTTGAGGGTGTTAAGCTTGATCCGGTTATGGATCTTCATGGACTTCCTGATGATCCATAGGTATAACCTGTGGATCTTGTCCTGCAGGAAGATTAATAATGTTGTTTCTTGCCTGCTGAGGGACAGAGACAGGAATGTGAACAATGAGTTCATCCTGACCCTCAGCAACTACAAGAGGAGGTATAACTGAATCCTCCTCCTATCTTCCCCCCCCTCCCCCCCCCAAATTCAACATCCTCAAGGAACCGGCCATTTCCCGTCTCAAAAAGGTTTCGGGTAGTAGGGTTGTAAAACTTATACCCCCGTGACCTCTCCGGATATCCAACAAAATAACAACTAACAGTCCTTAAGTCAAGTTTCCTTTCATCGGGCCTATAAGGCCTTGCCTCTGCTGGACATCTCCAAACCTTTAAGTGCTTTAAGACAGGCTTTCTACCAGTCCATAACTCATATGGGGTTTTGTTAGTCGCTTTTGTTGGTATCCTATTGAGAATGTAGACTGCAGTTTTCAAGGCATCTCCCTAGAGTGACGTAGGCAAGGTAGTATTGGCAATCATACTTCTCACCATATCCTTAAGGGTACGGTGCCTCCTTTCAGCTACACCATGGAGGCTCACTACTCTTTCCAGGAATAATTGTGCCACCGTGGCAGCAGTGTATGGATGTTTAAGACCCAGGAAATGACCAAATTTCGTGAATCTGTCAACCACCACCAAAATGACAGAGAATCCATGGGATTTAGGTAAGCCCTCTATGAAATCCATTGTTAAATTAGTGAAAATACCATTGGGCATGGGCAATGGTTGCAGGAGGCCTGGGCTATGTATGTGTTCCGGTTTATGAGTCTGGCAAATTCCACAATTCCTTACCCATTCACGAATCATTCTTCGCAGGCCTGGCCAGAAGAACAAGGCAGCGATACGTTTCGTGGTAACCTGTACTCTAAGTGACCCCCCCATAGATGTGGCGTGGAATAGAGTAAAGATTTTCCTGTACAAGGTAGGTACATTTCCAAGTACAAGCTTCCCTTTTCTTCGTAGTATGCCTTCCACTAAAGTATAATGTGAATGCAGGGCAAGAGTGTGAATTACTTGTTGCATTAACTTCTGGATATTGACATCTCTAACCCAAGATTGTTTAATCTCCTCAAGCAGAAGGAGGTCTACCTGGAAGTATAGGAGAGCATTAAGCTGACCACAAAGGACCCTAGACAATGCATTAGCCGCTTCATTCACCCTTCCAAGTTTGAATTGAACCTCGTAATCATACTATTGCAACTTCACTAACCATGAGAATAGAGCCTCAGTAGTTAGCTTTTGTGTGAGTAGATATTTGAGGTTATGATGGTCAGTATATATGATGAAGTGCCTGTCACCTAGATAGTGATGCCAATGTTTCACCACGAATAGGACAGCAAAGAGCTCACGTTCATAAACTGACTTTGCTTGATGCCTTGGAGCTAACCCCTTACTGATATATGCAATTGGATGTTTTTCTTATAGTAAAACTGCACCTATCCCTTCCCCTGAAGCATCTGTTTCTACCGAAAACAACTTTGAGAAATCTGGGAGAGCCAATACGGGTGAATTGATCATTGCTTGCTTTAGGCATTTGAATGCATTAGCAGCTGCTGCATCCTAGTGGAAGTTGTCCTTCTTCAGCAATTTTGTGAGGGGTTTTGCAATCGAGGCATACCCTTTCATAAACCCCCTGTAGTAACCGGTAAGACCCAAGAAACCCCTGACGTGTCTCACCATTTTTAATTCTAGCCATTCTTTCACCGCTTTGATCTTATCAGGATCCATTTGAACTCCCTCTCCAGAAATAACATATCCCAAGTAAGCAATGAAATCAGACGCAAAGCAACATTTGCTCCGTTTGAGGAATAGTTGATGCATTTTCAGGAGCTCAAATGTGGCTTGCAGGTGATGCAGGTGGTCTTCTTGTGACTCACTGTAAACCAAGATGTCATCGAAGAATACCAAAATGTGTTTCTTCAAGCAGTCCTTGAAGACATGGTTCATCAATGCTTGGAAGGTAGAAGGGGCGTTGCATAATCCAAAGGGTATAACCTTGAATTGGTAATGCCCATGATGCATTTTGAAAGCCGTTTTATATGCATCCAAGGGAGATAGGAGCACTTCGTGGTACCCTACACGTAAGTCTAACTTGGAAAAAATTACTGAACCACCTAATTCATCAAGGAGTTCTTCAATCACAGGTGTGGGGAACCTGTTCTTGACTATTTATTGGTTCAAGGCATGATAATCTACACACATTCTCCACCCTTCATCCTTCTTCTTGACTAGGATTATATGTGCTGCATAAGGACTCAGACTGTCCTCAATAAATCCATTCTGTAGCAACTCTTTAACTTTTTTTTCCACTTCATCCTTCTGTTGTCTAGAGTGTTTGTAGGGTTTGAGGTTAATGGGCTGAGCACTAGGTAGTAGGGGAATTGTATGGTCGAATAATCTGGATGGAGGTAATTTTGATGGCTCCGCAAATAATTCCTGGTAAGCCTCTAACAGCTTCACAAACCCCACTGGTAATTGCTTTTCTGTGGTTATCACCTTCATTAATTCCTCTGCTGAATAAGCTTGAGCTATTGCAATCTTTCTGGGCTCCTCTAGTAATTTGCTCATGCATTTTTCATTAATCCATTTGATCGAAATCTTCGAGCCTCCCTTTAATAAAATCTCTCTGCCATCCTTGCAGAAACGCATCTCCATAGTTTTAAAATTCCACTAAATGGGCCCCAAGGTTTCAAGCCAATACATTCCTAGTATCATGTCGTAATGAACCAAAGGAAAGATCAAGGTTGTGGCAGTGAAACATTCTCCTTGCATACCCCAATTCAAATCAAGGCAGGCCTCTAAAGTGGTGAGATATTCCCCGTTGGCCACCATAATCTTAACAGGGGAAATTTCAAATATAGAGAATCCTAGTTCAATTGCAATGGTCTTGGAGACCAGATTGTGTGAGCTCCTAGTATCAATCAAGATGTGCACTAATTTACCTTGCATTTGTAGTGCGATCCTCATGGCTTTAGCACCTTTGGTTTTGACATCATGAGTAGCAAAAAGATAAATAACTGGTCCTTTATTACTTGTAACTTATGTTTCTTCTTCCTCTTCAGGGCAGTTATATTCTCTTGGATCCTGATCTTCCTCGCCAGTTATAATCATGAAAAATTGCTTAGTTTGGCAGCGATGGCCTTGAAAGAATTTGTCGCCACAATACTTGCACAACCCAGCTGCGATTCTTTCCTTCATGGTTCTTTCATCCAATGTTTGGAAGATCTGGTTTTTGTGTTTCTGTTTGTGTTCTGGTTTGGGTATTGAGCTGTCTGGGTTTTCGGTGGTGATTAGGTGATGTTTCTAGTAGGTTCATTTGGTGTAAGAGGGGGTTTGAATGAACTTGCGTTTGGTTGTGGTTTTTGGTATGGATAATTTGTTTTGGTATTGAATTGGTTATATTTGTTTCCAGTATGAGCAGTAACTGGAGGGTTTGTTGATTGGATGTGTTTAGTGTAGTTTTCTGGGTTTGTGAAGCTCCTAAAGGTTGGTAAGGCTACCTCTATTGATAGGGCAAGGTTCACAGCGTCTTCGTAAGTCTCTGGCCGGAACATCCTCACCAGGTGAGCTAATTCCGGTTTGAGTCCGGCAAGGAACAGACTTTTGCCATGCGCGTCAGAGAGATTCACGCGATCGTATAACGCGTTGAATTGGTTGACATATCTATCCACCTCCACCGTCTGCCTAAGACTTACCAATTCCCCTAACAGATCATCAAAACATTTGGGTGAGAAACGAGTGATGATGCTCCTTGTAAAATCAGACCAAGGTCTCTGTTTTTGAGCTTAACCTTGTACTATTTCAAGGCATCACCATAGAGGTGATGAGAAGCCACCTCCACCTTCAAATGTAAGGCGGTACCCATGCTTTGGAAATAATTATCAGCTTGGAAAACCCAATCGTGCACTTCTTCCCCCTAGAACCAAGGAAAATTGAGGACTGCTGGCTTGGGATTTGGCTGGAAACCTCCATTGTTCTGGTTCATTTCAAGCCCTCTTATATGATTTTCTCCCATGAGATTTTGTTGATCTCGTGTGAGCTGTAACGTGATGAAATCTTGCATCATTTTCTGCAGGTCAGCCATATTCCTTTCGATGGTATCTATTCTTGAAGCATGTGGGTCTATGTAACCCTTCCCCCAGCTACAAAAGGATCGCCCAACTCTGTTTCATCCTCCACCAAAACTTCATCGATGTTCGGCATACCCAAGCCTGATCTCGTCTTCGGCATGACTCCTGGACCAAGGCTCCCAAGGCTCCGCTACCAGTTGTCATGGTTGACCGAAACCAGTGACGAAGAGTCAAGCTCGCTGGTGATGAACGAAGGTAAGCTTGAAAATGACAGTGACGGTTTGAGGATTTCTTTTGTAATCGGATATAAACAATTAATAGGATTTGAACTTTTAGGTAGCGTAACCAATTTGCCAGCTCATTGAGCGAATAATTCCATTGTTCATTGAACAAATTCTGGAATGATCAAATTGATTAATAATGCCAAAAGTTGTTTTGCAATTTATAGACCTCCTTCCTTAATACTCGTTTCCCTCGCTCCCTGCCAAAAAGGCTGAGTTGCCAGCTGAGCCAATTCGGTTACAAGCATATGACATCCCTTACGCTAATTCTAACAAATGACGCAGCACACAGCAACAAACGACATGCTTACACTAAGACTCAGACGACCATTCATACGATACTAACGACAGCCACACCAACATAAACGACAAACTGCTTCTTCAGTCTTATTCTTCTTAACGGCTACTCCCAACGGCTAGTTTCATTCCATCCTCAAGCTCTAGCTCTTGTCATCTCTCTTGATTCTCCTTCTCTGATCTCCTCCTGCCATGTATGTGACAAATCCCAACACCAAAGCAAAACTGCAGAATGATACCATGGGTGCCGACAATAGGATCTCGGGGGAACGATCGACCGTACACAACAGAACGAATCACTAAAGAACAAGATGAATCGTATGAGGAATCATGAAGCATTCCTAGAAAGGCAGATTCAAAAGATTTCTTGAAGGACAACAACTCAGAAGTTCATCAAGTACAAGGAGTGATATCATGAAGATGGAAAGAGAAATCGCCAACAAAGAAACTAGTGCAGCGCCTGACTATTGAGACATCGTACTTTTTATACCTCGTTCGGCATCCGCTTCCTGTTCGAACGCAGGCGAAGAAGATTAGGGCGCCTGCGTTAATGTAGAATGGGGATGTACTTGGGTTTGTTTGTTCCTAGGGGTACTTTTACCATGGCTATCATGAGTAAGCAATGTGATGCCAATTAAAGATTAAGTATGTTCATTGTTGTTATTCCTACTTACAAATGTTTCAAATTATATATAAACAAAATTCATTTATATGCAAATATATAGATCCTCAGTACTAGACTCTATAGCACAGGCACATTGATGAAGAGAAATTTCATTCGTTGACAGTAAGTATATTGCAACACAGTGGACATAACATTTTACAATCTAGTCTCTGCACATGAAAGTATCCAAATTACAAGCAATACAAAAATCAAATATAAAATCTTAAGACTCATTGCCAAACACTCCTTACCAGATTATAACTCACTTACCACTGATGTAAGTTGCATATTCTCAATCTTCAACTCATTGTTTGCATGAATCTGCTTTTGATTCTTCAAGCGCAATCTAACATTACCTGCTTCCAACAAACTATTTCTACTACCTAAGTGCTTCTCATTGTTCCTTAAGCCAAGTATTACCTTGTGAGATCTACCATGGACTTAGGTATTTATGAATTCAAAGTACCCACACCCACCTTCTTCACTAGCAAACTTGCATTTATTAAATCGCATCCTTGGATGTTTATTAGTCCACGATATCCACCTTGCAGTCTTATAGTCGTAGTTACGATAAAGCGGCGGGGCATAATCAAAATCGAGTTGATGCTTTGCAGCGACACTAGTACACTTCATAGCGTGCCTCCCACCACATGATCTCGCCGAGCCTGATGTTTCACTCTTCACCATGGGTGTCGTTACATAATTGGGTACTTTTACTTAATTGTGGGGTATCG
The DNA here is from genome assembly GCA_963691705.1 of Viola odorata. Taxonomy (NCBI): domain Eukaryota; kingdom Viridiplantae; phylum Streptophyta; class Magnoliopsida; order Malpighiales; family Violaceae; genus Viola; species Viola odorata. Next base: position 27,326,613 of record OY829540.1, on the reverse strand, counting down.
ATGATTTAATCTTATGGTTGTGAGGGGCTGCTTCAGTAACTATTAAGGTGAACATTATTATTACAAACAATTAAGAATGTGTCCACCAAAACTTAAAACTCCTTGGTCACATATTACCAGTTAGTCATAATAACTTCCCCATAGCAAGGTAAGACCATTAATTCATTACACTAAGTTGAACATTATTATTACAAACAATTGAGAATGTGTTCACCATAACTTACACAGGTTCCCACATGCCATTTGTCTGTAATGAGTCCATAGACACACACTTATAGAGATTTATCAATTATGTGTTAAATAACGTAACACATCATATAGAATATATATTTTATAATATTGAACATTCCGAACTCCAATTTGTAATGCATCCAATGGATTATTTACAAGGTGATTACATGGGATTTATTGTGATAAGAAAGGATATTACACATAATCTGAAATACCATATTTCTATAGATTCAACATACATTTAGATGATGCATATGGATAGGATAGTACATCACTAGTTATATCAATTAGTTACAAAAATGTAAGTTATTAAAACACTTGTTTGTAACATCATTAAGGAAATTAAACAAATTTTGAGGATCGTTTAACCAAATATGATATAGTGCATTTTGTACATATTTTTCTCTTCGTTCTTAGTCTAATTTTGAGCATGATATTGCTAATTTTTCCTTGTTTCCATCTTTTTTGCAGTTTCAAACTAAAGAAGAGAAATATGCAGAATACGCACGTTTTGGATGAATTTTGCTGGAGCATTAGGTGTCAAGGCCTAGCTGCGGATCGTCTAGGCCTAGCTGTAGAGCGTTGCAGATTCTTACAACTCCGACAAACAAAAGGAAATTCCCAAAGAGGATCTCTAGCGGATTCTGAATCCCATTCCCCGCGGTCTTCTATTCTAGCAAGGATTTTATTTCTATCTTTTGTTATTCTATTAGGAGTATCATTCCCTTTTTTTATATTTTTCACTTTTAAAACTCCCTATTTTGTAATAACTATTTAAGGCTTTTTAGATCTAGGGTTTAGGGGGCTCTCTCTTCTACCTCTTCTCTGACTTTGGAGAGCTGAGCAATAGCTCTTCTCTCATCTCCTCCTCTTCCTTTTCCTCTTCCTCTTCTTTTATTTTTATATGTACTATTTTACTTATGTTTTCTTTGTGGAACTAATCTCAATTTCTTCGTAAAGACAAATGAAGATTTTTGATTCATTCGACTGAGATCAGATTGTGCTCAACATATTTTTGTTCTTGTATTTATTTATTTATTATTTAAACTTCAATATTGCTTGTGCTTGATTTATGATCTGATCAGTCTGCATCTTTCCCTTGCTGTTTACCGCCATCTTTGTAATAATAACTAACGTGAGGTTACAAAGTAGAGTAGGCAACCAGATCAGAGTCACTAGTTCGCTAGTCCAATCTGACTGGAATAAATAACTAATTAGGGTAGTGCCTTGAACGTACTGTGTGTCTCGCCCTAGGTGTGTCTTTCCTCCTCTTCATGGGTATCTGAGTATTGTCTCCATAAACGTACCTAGGAGGATGGCGGAGGTAACTTCTCTTACGAAGGATAGAAGGGGAATTAAACGTACTTAGACCCCATAGCACATCTATAAGTCAGGAATTGGATATTGTCAAATCTATGATCAGTCGAATTGAAATAATAACTGGATATTTATTTTTGCTAGGAAAGCTTTATCTTATTTGTTTTCTTATTTATTATGTAGTTAGTTTAATTAGTTTTAAATCTCAAATCCAAACCCCCCATTGTTTCTTTTATTATTTTATTTTATATATGGTCTTGTCTAGTTTATGTCTTCACCATTCTCTGTGGATCGAACCTCTTAATCTTCAATCTTTTTTATAGCTAGTTAGAAGTTGTAATTATTTTTTACGGCTATTGATGAGATTCGAGCTCTTTTTATCGAGTCGTATCATGTCAATGGATCTAGCTTGAGTCTACCAACAAAACCCGACCAAAATTGTGTAAAGAAACGCAAGGAAAATGGAGAATGGAAGTTGGAAAGATGGAGAAAAGTGTAACGGAAAATGATGAAATTTCTAGGCAAATTGATGGATGATTTATGGTTGAAACTCAATTTGAAGCAATCAATCAACAAGAGAACAATCAATCTAACATGTAGTTAATCATCCTCCAATGGAAATCCAATTAGATTCAAGAATTCAACAATCTTAAGCATTCAATCGAGTTATAACAAATTGAAAGCAACATATAGAGATTAAGAAGGAGTTTTACTTGTAACTGATCAAGGAAATCTCTAATACTTGATCCTCACAAGTGAGTTCTTGGTGTTTAGAGGGAGGAGTGTTCTCTACTCAGCTGTAAACACTAGACAAAAACTAAGGAAGAAAAAAGAAGGAGAAAGCGCCTCTGGTGGTATATCGTTTGTGGCTTAACGGTATGGCGCTAACCTCGCTTTAGAAGATAAATTTTGTCTTCTCCTTCTTAAAACCATTTTCAGCCACTTCCTAGCGGTAAGCTGCCATGGACCTTTCCAAGATATAATCGTGCGTTCGTTCCGGAATGATGGGCGAGAATCGTCATGGTCCGGCCCTCTTCTTGAAACACCTCCTTACTCATCTTCTACTCAATCCACAGGGTGATCATCTTGGCCATGCTCCTCGTTATTGGTCCTCTTGGCGCCACATCTTGTTCTTCAAGGTTTAATGTAGGCTTGATTGCATCATCACCTCCTCCTTTGAAAGGATTCATCCTCGAATGCATTCCTTCAAGCTCCTCATTTCCTACATCACAAAGAGTCAAGTCATTAATGTGAAACGAATTGCTTATGGATCCATAATCAAGAGGCAAATCAAGAATGTAAGTGTTATCATTAATCCGTTGTAGAATTTGGAAGGGTCCATCCACGGGGGCTTAGTTTTCCTTGTCGTTGTTGAGGAAACCTCTTATTTTTCCAATACAACCAAACCCATTGCTCGGATTCAAAGGACGTGGGCGCCTTGCCTTTGTTTCACTTGTTGGCCACTCTTTCGTTCATGGATTCAATGTTTGCTTGCCCTTGCTCGTGCAACTTCTGGACCTCTTCTGCCTTAGTTTTTCCATCTACACACTCAAGTATACTCAAAGGCAAAGGTAAGGGATCAAGAGGGGTTAGGGGTTGAAACCCATATACCACCTCAAATGGGGAGAAACCAATAGTAGAGTGATGTACATGATTATATGCAAATTCAATGAAAGCAAGACTATTTTCCCATTTAGTGCCACGTGTGTCAATCATCACCCGTAGTAAAGACCCTAAAGTCCGATTTACTACTTCCATTTGCCCATCCATTTGTGGGTGACATGTAGTAGAAAATAGGAGTCTAGTGCTTAGTTGAGACCACAAGGTGCGCCAAAAATGACTCAAGAACTAAGTATCATTATTATAGCGATCACTAACAATGGTCCTAGGCATGCCATGCAAGTGAACTACATGTTGAAAGAATAGATGAGCAATGCGTATGACATCATGAGTTTTCGCACATGGAATGAAATGAGTGATTTTAGAAAAATGGTCTACAACAACAAAAATAGAATCATTACCATGGTTAGACCTTGGCAACCCCAAGACAAAATCCATCGATAAATCAACCCAAGGATGGCTAGCTACGGGTAGTGGGATGTAAGATGCATGATGCATGATGCATGGATGTAGATTTGACTCTTTTGCACACAAGACATCTAGCAATTATCTTGGACACATCAACTTTCATTTTGGGCCAAAAGAAATGCACCTTCAATGCATGTAATGTCTTTGTAACACCAAAATGACCATTTAATCCACACCCATGAGAGTCCAACACAAGCAACTCACGAATACTAGACTTAGGAATACAAAGTCGCTTATGTTTAAATAGGAATTTATCATGCTTCACAAAGTGAAAATATGGTCCTTTATCACATGCCACATAGATGTTACATAATTACTCATCACGCTCATAAAGATCCACCAAATGCACAAATCCAAAAATCTTAGCATCAAGAGAAGAGATTAGCATGTACCTCCTTGAGAGTGCATCCGCAACCTCATTCTCTGACCCTTATTATACTTGATAGTGTAAGGGAAAGCTTCGATGAACTCCATCCACTTGGCGTGCCTCTTGTTGAGCTTTGCTTCTCCTTGTAGAAACTTGAGGCTCAAGTGGTCAGTGTGGATGACGAATTGGCTTGGAAGAAGGTAATGCTCCCATACCATCAAAGACCTCACAAGTGCGTACAACTCCCAGTCATATGTAGGGTAGTTAAGTCATGCACAGTTGAGTTTCTCACTGAAGTATGTGATGGGGCATCCTTCTTGGGTGAGTACGGCCCCAATGCCAATGCCACTAGCATCACACTCAAGCTCAAAAGCTTTGTTGAAGTCGAGGAGAGCAAGAATAGGACTCCGCATGGGGCATTCCTTGAGCTCTTGGAATGCCTCTTCTTGTATTGTATTCCACACAAATGGCACATTCTTCATGGTTAGCTCGTTGAGGGGTGCGACGATGGTAGAGAAGTTGGGCACGAAACGTCGGTAGAAACTAGCTAGGCCATGGAAGGACCTCACCTCACTAGCATTCATGTGTTGTGGCCACTCCCTAATGGCCTTCACTTTCTCCTCATCCACTTGGACGCTACCTACACTTACCACAAAGCCAATAAAATGCACTCTATCCAAACAAAACTCACACTTAGCCAATTTTGCATATAATTTATGAAGCCTAAGTGTGTGAAGTACGGAGCGCAAGTGATTAACATGTGCATCAATTGAAGGACTATAGATAAGTATATCATCAAAGTATACTACAATAAAATGTCCAATAAATTCATGCAACACATGGTCAATCAAACGCATAAACGTACTAGGTGCATTAGAAAGACCAAATGGCATCACCATCCATTCATATAATCCATACTTGGTCTTAAATATGGTTTTCCATTCACCCCCCTCATGCATACGAATTTGGTGGTATCCACTCATCAAGTCTATCTTAGAATATACTTGGCTACCACTCAATTCATCTAACATATCATCAAGGCGAGGGATAGGATGACGATACCTCATGGTTATCTTATTGATGGCTCTACAATCCACACACATGTGCCATGTTCCATCCTTCTTAGGTACCAATAACACGGGTACGGCGCATGGTGACATGCTCTCTCGGTTATGTCCTTTGCTCACGAGCTCCTCCACTTGTCGTTGGAGTTCCTTGGTTTCCTCCGGATTTCACCTATAGGCCGATCGGTTGGGTAATGCCGAACTTGGAATGAGGTTGATCTTGTGCTCGATGCCTCAGATTGGAGGTAATCCTTGTGGCATTTCCTTTGGTAACACATCATCAAACTCCTGTAAAAGTGAGACAATTGGACTAGGTAGGGAACAAAGGTTAGTGTCAACATTTAAGCAATGTGCTTTGTACCTAAGTACAAGGAACATTTTGTTAGAATGCAATATATGCATCACATCCCTCCCTTTTGCAAGTACACTCAATGATTTTGTGTTTCCCTCACTTCTATGCTTGCCCTTTTTCATGGGGTGTATTTTGCTCACTTCCTCACTTTTTCTCTCCACTCTTTTCCTCTCGCATTCTCTCTTGCTCACACCCAATACCATGCTTACTCTTTTCATGGCGTGTTTTGAGCTCTTTACTTACTTTCTTCTCTCCAGTCTTATCTCTTAAACTCCTCACAATATGGAATTCGGCGCTAGCTTTTTCCATTTATCTTTGATCCTCATGGACTTGAGATGGAGAAAGAGGTGGAATAATGAACTTCTTACCACGGTGGGTGAGCTGAATTTTGTTGGTGTGCCCATAATGGATCACCTTCCTATCAAATTGCCATGGACACCCCAAAAGAAGATGACTCACATCCATTGGCACCACATCATATAATCGCTTATCCTCATACCTTCCTATCTTGAAGTTTACAAGCACTTGCTCATTGACTGATAATAATTTGTCTTCTGCCGAAGGATGTATGGCGGAGCAGCTCTTCTCAGATCAGTGTGCGCGATGGTCCACGGTACCTGCAATGCGCCGGAGGGGGTCTCCGGCGGAAACACTCCGATGCTTAAGTCAGTAGGTGTACTGAAATTGGCAGAGTTTTGGCCAGTCAAGTCCGCTTACCTGCCTCCTTTGTGGGGGAGGTATTTATAGAAGAAAGGGGGCGTTCCCGCCCGAGTAAACGGGTACGGAGCTATCGCTCGCGTTAGGGTCTGTGATTCGCCCTTATCGTGATACGCTACCTCGGCGGTAGGTGTTTAGGTAGATATTGCCGCGGTAGGATAGTGGCTGGGGCGTTAATCCTGACGCGTGGTTTCCTCTGGGGGTGAGATAACTCCTTGAGCCAAGCAGGAGGTCCGTGAGAGGAGCCGGTAGGGCCCCGTTAGCCTCTGTAGCGTTAGCCTTTGGGGAAGGTAGCGATCTTGTCCCTACCGTGGTGGTGTGAAACAGTAGCTATGCCTCTTCCCACCGGGTGATAGACGAAAATACCCTTTCTTTTAGGTGGATTGTTATCATAAGCCCAACTGAAAATAAGCCCGAGTGTTTACCAAGGGCTAACGTTCCTTCTCTCACGGAGAGTCCCTTTATGTACCGGGGCGGTTTTGCCTCAGAAGATGGTCCTGACGGTTTTTTTGTCAGGATCTATAAATCAGAGATTTCTCTGTGCCAGTTTCTTCGCATTTTTCACGTTCTTTCTTTTCGTATTCCGCCATGGATGAACTGACTCGTAATTTCCTGATCTCCAAAACTCTGACCCTGAAGAATCTTACTGAGGGTGACATCGGCTTCCTGGAGAGGATGATCACCAAGACCTCCGAGGATGTCCTGGAGTTGCGGGGGGTGCTAACCCCTATTCTGTCTAGACAGCTGGGAATAACTCTGGAGGATTTTAATCCCCTAGAGAGTTTGGCGAAACTGGCCACTGTCAGTGCTCACCTTTATGTGGTGGCCTCGATGCTGCAGTAGAGGAAAGTTCTGCTGGCCTGCTGCCTAAAGGGCATGAGAGCTTGCTCTTCCGAACTGACCTCCGTCGCTGACGCTTTAAGGGAGGTTCCCGTTGTGCCAGGGGAAGATGATGCGGGGTCCAATATCTGACCGCTGGCTCCGCTTCTTCTCGTTGCTTTTCTTATGTTTCTTGTACATATTTGAACGCTAAGGCCACTTGGCCATAAATAAATAACTGTCTCTGCTTTTTCCCAAGTCTTCTCTTTTTCTTGCGTGGTTGCTTGCTTTATTGGTTGGAAATATTTGTCATGAGCCCAACTGAAAATGGGTCTTCCTCGGGACATTGTATTGCAGTGGTCATGTTCCGGGGATTAGCAATGAATGCTCTGTCTTGACTGTTACAGGGCCGTCTTTTCAGTGGCAGGTGGTTGGGCGGTTCTTTGGCGCCCTTTGATTGGTGCATTCAACGAGCAGACGCGCCTGCGACGGATCGGATTCTGCAATTGCAGTTATTTTTCCCAAGCGTCTTAATTGATTTTTCAGGGATCGAAGTGCTCACTCGGCTATATAAGGGAGTTTGGTTTCCCTTTCCTGTTCATCTTCTTCCTTTTCCTTCTTTTTTGCTTTTGCAGGTGGCATGGCAGATTTTTATTTCTTAAGTTCCATGAATCGCGACTCCTTGCCGACTCCCCCAACTTCGCCGGACTCAGATCATCCCCCTCCTTCGCCACCATGGAGGCCTCCGGTCCGTCGAAAGGGTCGTAAGAAGCAGAGGAAACGGACTTCCAAGACGCCCTTTGCGACGTTGGCTTCTTCTGGTTCTGCTATTTAAGAGGGTGGCAAACGCTTTTCTTCCCCTGATTGCTCGCTGAACGAGGATTTTCCCGTCAGTGCTGGTGCGGGGTTGGCAGATTCGAGCGCCAAAGGAAAATCATGCCCGTCAGGGTCCTGCCCAGAAAGGGAGGCAGACTAGCCGGTCCCGAATGCTGACGGGAAGATGTCGTTCCTTGATGATGACGGGGTTTATCACCACGGCATTTATTGGCCTGATGAGGATTAGCCGTTTTGCATTGTACCCGCCTATTGGCGTTTTATGAATAAAATAATGCTTTCTATTTTTCCTTTTTTGTCGTTACTTCCGTTAGCCTGTTGGTTCTTGGTGATAGCTAACGCAAGCGGTTGGCCTGACTGAGGCAATCGCTTCACGGTTACTCTGACCGGGTCAATACTGTCTCGCCCCTTTGGGGAGTCTCGACGAATAACTTCTCTTTTTTTTCAAATTTCTTTAATGCGCTTCCACGTGGCCAACTTCTTTTACACGCTTCTTCGCCCGATTGGTGACTCAATTAATGCGGTGGCATTTTTATCCTTTAAGAAGGGTCATTCTCCAATTTCTCAAAACTTTTGCCCTCACTTCGAATTTTCCTTTTTGTCTTCCTTCGTCTTCTTCTCCGAATACCTTTTCGGCCGCTCGTCACTGTCCGCCGATTTCTCTGCGATTCTTCTCCTTTAAGGTATCAATCCGTCCCTTCTCAGATTTCCTTTTTTGTTGGTTTGCTATGGGTAGGAATAGACCTCGCCAGATTATCTCTAGGCCCATGGATCCCGAGGTTGCCCAATCACCGAGTATTTTTACCTGTGATGTGGTTCTGAAAGCCGAATTGGAGGAACATGGTATTACCTTTCCTCCTGGGCATGAGCCTTCTATTCCCGGAAGTGATATGCGGCTTCATAATCCAAGGTGGGGCCACAGTAGGCTTCTTTATTTTAAAATGTTCCTTTATGGTTTCCGCTTTCCCGTTCATGAGTCGATACTAACTCTGCTGCGGGAGTATAGCCTTAATCCTGCCCAGATAACTCCTTCCTCTTGGTGTGCGGTTTATGCTTTTCTTCGCGCTTGCGAGTTGAAGAACATTTTTACCCCATCTATCAATTTGTTTCGCAAATTCTTTAGCATGATTTGCTACAATTGTTTAATCGAGATTACTCCCCGGTGGGATGATGCGCTCGTGCAGTCGTTTTGGCAACGTTTTCACGGCTTCAAGAAGGGTGTAGCTGATTGGAAGAGCAGCTTCTTTGTTCTAGAGCTACCGTCACATTTGTGGCGTATCAATTTTAATCAGGAACTGGCAGGTCCCGTTTGGACAAATCCCGCGATTTTGTCCAGAACTGAGTTGGACCAGGCTAACGCTTTGTTAGACGAGAATACCCACTACCGCATTCGTGCCTTTGCTCTGTTCAAGCCTCTGGAAGAGTGCGTTATGGGTGAGCCTATTTCTTTCCATATTTTCTTTACTTTGGTCCTCGCCTGCTTTGTTTGCTATAAGGAGCTGACGGTTGATTTCCAGGTGACGCTGGTACTCCTCTGAACGTAATACCGCTTCAAACTTTACCGGCCTCGCCTTCGGCTGAGGGCTCAAGTCGGGGTGGCGTTCCTCCTTCGAGGAAGAGAACTAAAATGGTTGCCCGGGGAGGGCGAAGGCCCGTTAGCTCTGTGCGAACTTCTCATTTTGTGGGAAATTGGCTACCGGAGCGTCGCACGGGGACGGACTCCAGGCCTGTCGCAACGACGGTAATTACTAGCGATGATGAGGATGCAGATGCCAAGTCAGACCTTTGCCACACTTCTTCCCTTGCTGCTTCCCAGCGTCGGAAAAAACTTCGAGTGGCCACTAGTGGACAAGCTATCGGGACATCTCCTGTGGATGTGGCAACTGTTTCTACGCCTGCTATTTTGTCTGAGGCGGGCGCCTCTCAGCCAACGGTAGCCGCTAAGGCGTTGGAAAAAACTTGTTCTTCTGAGGGAGAGGGCCTACCGATGGAGTGTCCTCCTCCCATATCTGACGCTCCCGATTCTCCGATTGCTCATTGTATTCCTGACGTAGTGGTCACACCTCCTGTGGTGGATTCGACTGCTGAGCTACCGCCTAAGGTTACTCCGCAGCTGTTTTTTACTCCTTTCAAGAGTATTTTTCCTCAGGGCTCTTCTCCACCTCCCTCAATCAATCTTGGTCCTGACGGGGTCCCGGCCTACCGTATGAATCTTGCAGGGTTTTGCTTTGATGCCCTTCGCGCTGTCGGGGTTCCCCAACCTTTTTCTCGAGATGAGTTTACTGCACCCTTGATAGGGGAGATGCTGAGTTCCAAAAAGGAGAAAGAGGAATTTCTTCAACTCCCTTCCTCGGCACGCTTTCGCCATGTTCTGAATGATTCTCTGGACTTTTTCCGCCATCTGAATTATCAATTCGAAATTCACGATCGCGAGTCCCGTAATTTTTCCAGCGCATTGTGTGTTGCAAGGGTGCAGCTAGAGAAGGCAGTGGAGCATTCTAGGTTGCTGACGCACCTCTGTGAATCGTCCCAAACGGAATTGGACAGAGAAAAATCTATCGGGAAAGCCAAGATAGAAGTTCTGGAGGCGGAATTGGACAGAGAAAAATCTATCGGGAAAGCCAAGGTAGAAGTTCTGGAGGCGGAATTGGCGCTAGAAAGGAAGAAGAATCTCTTTCTCCGCGAAGAGGTACTTGCTCGAGATGAGGGGTCTGCTAGGGCGTCATTAAAGGAAGAGTTATGGAGGAAGAGGGTTCTGGAGGCCTTCGTTTCTGGGTTTGCGTCCCGTTTCAAAGGTAACCCTTCGGATCCGGCCCAGGTAGCTGATTACATATCTATCGTGATGGGTGAGATTAGCAAAGGTGACAGCGGTTCTTCTGGCCCTTCGGGGGAGAAAGTCTAACGCTAGCGATGGTGCTGGGCCTTTCCTTGTTTTTCTTGTTGTTGTCTTTTGTTTATTTCTTGAAAACCATTCGAACATTGTTTCTCTTGTAATAATGCTGACGCTTTGTATCCTTTGTCGCACTGTATGATATTACCGTTTATTCCTTCTTTATCTTTTTTGTGCCATCGCGCCGTTTGGCAAGGCCAGCGCTGCTTTTTATGTTTTTTAATCAATCCCTCTGTCCCTCATTTAATGCGACTTGAAGGGTAATGATGAAAGAAGACACGTGTCCTTCCTCAGAGGGGCGTTTGGAGCAAGCGTCTCCTAGGGAGTTGCAAGCGTTTCGTCCTTATTTCAAATTTGCACCTTCTGGCGCGTGCCTTACTTTATGATGTGTTGCTTCGCCACGTGTCTGCTGCTGACTGGTCGCCCTTTCAGGGTTATATCTATTGTTTCTTCTACCCCTTTTTCTTTTTCCATCTTTCCCTTATACGCTATTTCGTCTTTGGATAAATACTTTGCGCCGCTCTCTCTTTCTGGTTCAAGACTCCTCGCATTCTCTTTCACGAAGGTACAAGGTACACATCCTTTTCCTTTTCTCTTTGTTTCTTCCTTGTTGGCCATGGCTAGAACTAAGAAATCCTCTGAAGAAGGAGATCCTCAAAGGTCCTCCGGGGAAGAAGTAATTGATACCACTCCCACTTCTTTGTACACACTGCCCTTAATTAACCGTAGGCTTGCTGGGTTTTCTGCACGATTTCCCAAGGAATATCCCGTGCATCCTGCTTCTGAGTCGCTTCGATTGAATAGCATTTTGCCCGGAAATAGCAGAATGTTGTATGCTAAGCTCTTCGATCATGGGTTTCGTCTCCCTCTTGACCCGCTTGTAAAATTGTTGTTGGCTGATTCTGATTTGGCTCCGGCTCAGTTGAGTCCTAACGCGATTTGCGTTGTTAGTGCTTTTGCCGCACTGTGCCATTTCAAGGGAATAGAATCTCCCACCTTAGCGTTGCTTCATGACATTTTCCAATTGTATTCCCGTAAAGGGGTGATATCGATATCGCCTCGCTACGAAGACAGTTCTTTGAAGACCTTTACTTGGAAACTAATGGGCATTGAGTCTTCCATTCCTCACTGGAAAGAGGAATTTTTTATTGTTGATCTGCCTGAGCCGTTGTGGAGGGCTGGCTTCAACGAAACAATTAAAGATGGGGCTTGGGGTCATCGGAAACCCCTTTCCGACCCGGAGGATGGCTGGTTGAAGACGCTGCTTCAATTTGATTTTAGCATTGATGCCCGAAAAGTGGCCAACGGGTTGCCCGTGGAACAGTGCAAGAAGGGTGAGCGTTTGACCTTTTTTCTTTTGCGTTGTCAAGAAGTACTAACGCTAACGTTTTGTGATTGTGCAGTGCCTCCGCCTGGTTGGGAGCCCGAGTATTTCCGAAAGAGGAGGAAACAGGAGGCGAAAAAGAAAGCTGCCGCTGAAGCTAGGGCTGCTGCTGCCGCTGCTGCTAACGCCGAGGAAGGGGAGGCCACTGCTACCGCTAGCGTTACGGGCCCTCGGGTTGTAAGACAGAAACGGCCTAGGAAAGCGCGTGCTGCCCCATCCGTTTCGTCCCAGACCGTTGTCTCTGCAGAGGCTACGATTGATCCGATTCCTGTTGGGATTCCTCTTGTATCCTCCACCACTCAGGTGAACACATATTTTTTAATTTTTTTTTAAAACTTTAGTCTTTCTTTTTTGCACGGTTTCCTTATCACGTTCTACGTTATTTAGGAAGTTGTTGCTGCTTCTGTCCCTTCTACCTCCCAGGGAGATATGGGTATCGCTGATGTCCTTCGCGAGCGTCAGAAGAAGGCTCGCTATGATCTCCCGAATAGTCCTTCTTCCTCGGCCGCCAATCGTAGTTCGAGTGCCCTTAGGGGCGAGGGTGTATCTGTTGATCAATCGGAACCTGTTGATTTTAGCGGTCAACCCCATGTGCCTCCTGGTTCTCTGATCCATTCCGCACACACCCCATGGCCGCCAATCGTAGTTCGAGTGCCCTTAGGGGCGAGGGTGTATCTGTTGATCAATCGGAACCTGTTGATTTTAGCGGTCAACCCCATGTGCCTCCTGGTTCTCTGATCAATCGGATTATGATTCTGATGCCCTTAATCCTGAGGTGCCCGGAGGTAATGAGGTCTTGATGCCTAACGTGGAGGGCTCCACTAGCCGGCCAGCTTCTCCTGGTGCATTGTTCTTTGTTCCGATGCCACCATCCAACTATTGCGAGGGGTGGCCCTGCCCCTACCTTAATGGCTGGTATCTCTCCCTACGAGCCTCCTCTCATGCCGACTCATCACGTTAGCTTGCGCTCCTTTAGGGACAGTATTCTGCAGTTCCCTGCCGATGCTGATCATGAGACCGTGATTTCCTCTACCGCTTATCTGGTGGCAGAGATTCTGTCTCTTCCAAGAGAGAGGGATGCCTTTGTGGCTCGGGGCGAGCAGGGGCGCATCAATTTCCTTCGCTCTCAGGCGTTTTCTATGCTTTGCCATCTTCACTATATGGATGAGGAGAATGCCAGAGCTGCAGGTAACGGGCAAGGAGAGGTAAACAGGCTACTGGAAGAGCGACAGCGTCTTGAAAATGCCCTTGCTGCTGCCAACGAAAGTATGGAGACTGCTCAGGGAGAGGCTATCGCGGTTAAACAAGAGTTGGAGGCCGCTAAGTTAGCTTTGGAGGAGGAGAAGCGACAACGCGTTGATCTGGCCATACGCCTCTCTCAGGAGGAGAATAGCCTGCGTCTGGAGAGACAGAGGAATGCTGAGCTTTCTGCCGATTCCTCCCTTAACACTGAGAAGAACCGTTGGTACTTAGAGCAGGGTGGGGGAATCATGTCAGAAGCCGTGATGCATCATTATGGAGTTGAGGAGCTCCGTATTGAAGATCTCTCTGCGTATTTGGACAAGAGAGCCTCCTCCATTACTGATAGCGGTTTCTATCAGTGGAAAGCTGCTCAGCAAGGAGGGGTCAACGCGCCACCCAATCTTTAGACTTTTTGTTGTTTAGATGTTTTACATTTTTGTGGCTGACGGGCCCGTCTATATTTTGTACTTTAAACAATATCGGCCTTGACTTGGCTAATCCACTCTTTTTGGATAGAAGTTCTTTATCTGCTTTTCTTCATAATGTCGTTTGATCATTTGTCCGCATGGGACGTTTGGCGTTAGGTTTCCACAGACGCATAGTTTCGCGTTGTATCCCGTTAGCTTTTCATCAGCTGCATTCAAGTAGCATGTCCATTATATCCTTCGATAGCCTCTCTGAGTGTAAATCAGCGTTGCTTCCGCATCTGCTGCACTTATATTCCTGCCGTCCCTCGTTGTCAGAGGGGGCTTTACGTCTATTTCAACGTTGTTGTTGCAGTATGGTCACCTCTCTGTCATCGTTTCACCGGGTATCAACCGCGCGGCTAGTAGTTAGGATTTCTTTTGTTTCTTTTCCCCCACAGATAGGCTCCAACATCACTTCACCGGGTATCAACCGCGCGACTACTAGTTAGGATTTCTTTGTTTCTTTTCCGCCACAGATAGGCTCCAACATCGCTTCACCGGGTATCAACCGCGCGGCTACTAGTTAGGATTTCTTTGTTTCTTTTCCGCCACAGATAGGCTCCAACATCGCTTCGCCGGGTATCAACCGCGCGGCTACTAGTTTGGTTTTCTTTGTTCCTTTCGCCACAGATAGGCTTTGGGGAGTGCCTCGTCTTAGTGAGCTGTCTGATCAGGACCAGCCATCACAAGGATAGGACTTTTCACCCCCAAGCGTTGTACCTCTCGTCCGTGGAATCGTGCCTCGTCTCAATGGGCCGTCTATGTGAGCACGGTTACCACAAGGATAGGATTTTCACTTCCAGGACGGAGTTAGTCTCTCCTTGGGGCGTGCCTCTCCTTATGGGGTTACCACAAGAATAGGATTTCACTCCCAAGGATTCCGGGGCGTGCCTCATCTTAACGGGCCGTCTATATGATCACGGTTGCCGCAAGGATAGGATTTTCACTCCGGGGAGCCGTTTGGGGTCGTGCCTCGTCTTAATGGGCCGTCTATGTGAGCACGGTTACCACAAGGATAGGATTTTCACTCCCAAACGCCTTGTTATGCTAGGGCGTGCCTCGTCTTAATGAGTTGTCTGGTAGAGTATCGAGGTTAGCTCGTAACCTTTCTTCATTGTTTTCTTCTTTGAAGTGAGCCACCCGGAGGCTCATCATGCCAATCTCGACTGGTGTGACAGCTTCGGTTCCGAATGCTAACGCAAACGGGGTCTCTCCCGTGCTGGCCTTGACAGTCATGCGGTAGGCCCATAGTACATATGGCAATTCGTCTGGCCATTTCTTCTTGGACCCTTCCAAGTTTCTTTTGATGCCACTAAGGATGCTGCGGTTAGTTACTTCCGCCTGGCCGTTGGTTTGGGGATGTGCCACAGAGGAGAATCTTTGCTCTATCTGGAACTCTGCACATTGATCCCTGAAGAACTGGCTTGTAAATTGTGTCCCGTTGTCACTAACTAGCACGCGTGGTACTCCAAATCGCATGATGACTTGGTGTTTGAAGAAACGTCAAATTTCTTCGGTGGTGATGGTAGCTAACGCCTCAGCTTCGGCCCACTTTGTGAAGTAGTCTACCGCTACGACCACGAATTTTAACTGAGATCTAGCCTTTGGAAACGGGCCCAGGATGTCAATCCCCCATTTTGCAAACGGGCACGGTGCGACTATTTCTGAAATTGGCACAACAGGTTTTCGAGGAATCTTAGCATATTCCTGGCATTTCTGACAGGTTCTCACGAAGTTATGACAATCTCGTCGAATGGTGGGCCAGTAAAATCCCGACCGAAAGACTTGGGCTGCCAGGGTGCCGCTAGCAATGTGCATGCCACATATCCCTTCGTGAATTTCACGTAACACATGTAAGCCTTCTTGCTCCGTTATGCATTTAGCGGCCGGATGGGAGAAGCATCTTCGTATTAACTCTCCGTTATAATATGTGCATCGTGCTGCCTGCTTTAGGATTTTCTTTTTCTCTGTCTGGTCTCCCGGTAGTTTATCATGTTTCAGATATTCTATCACTGGGATCCTCCAATCATTTTCCATTTCTTCCACACAGAGCGATGCCTGCTCTTCCATGAAAGAAGGTGTAGGCAGTTCTCCATAGCGCACGTCACTGGGTATTGAGGCTTCCAGATTGGCTGCCATCTTGGCGAGGCTATTGGCCTCTTCATTGTTTTCTCTAGGAATGTGCTCAAAGGTGACCAGGGTGCCTTTTTCCTATATCTTTGACAGCTCATGCTTCACTTTGGCTAAGTATTGGGCCATGATGGGTTCTCTGGCTTGGGAGCTCCCCAGAACCTGATCCATTATTAGCTTGGAATCTCCTCGGATCTTTAAACGTGTTTTGTCTTCCTTCTCCCCACCGGGAGTGGCTCCGATAGAGAAACTGTTTCCAATTCTGAGTCCTGCCAGCAGCACTTCGTATTCAACCGCGTTGTTGGACAATGGCTGTAGGATTCTGATGGCGTATCGCATCTCCAGGCCGTTTGGTCCAACTAAGAAAACTCCTGCGCCAGCTAATTCTTGATTTTTTGCTCCATCTACGTGGATGACCCACGTATCTGTATATGTCTCCGGAGACGGTAGGCATGAATTTTCCGCTTCTTCCTCCAATAGGTCTTCTTTGTGCCCTTTGTGAATGTGCACTCAGCTATAAAGTCAGCTAACGCTTGGGCCTTAACGGCTGGTCTAGCTTTCTATTGCAGCCCGTATTGTTCGAGCTCGATAGCCCAAATTAGCATTCTTCCTGAAGATTCAGGTTTTCTGAAGATTCTTCTCAACGGCTGGTCTGTGAGTACAATGACGGGGTGGGCTTGGAAGTATCGATCCATCTTTCTCGTGGCTTGCACTAGAGCGAGTGCTATCTTCTCGATAGGAGCGTATCGCAGTTCGGCATCTTTCAATATGTGACTCACGAAGAATACAGGACGATGCACGTGCCCTTCACTTCGCACAAGGACGGCGCTGACTACCTCGTCAGCTATTCCCAAATATAGATATAGTTCGTCGCCGGGCTCAGGCCTCGTCAGCACTAAATCTGATGATAGGTAAGCTTTTAGTCCTGCAAACGCTTTTTCACATTCCTCTGTCCATCCGAAAGGAGCCTTGTTGCGGATGACTTTGAAGAAAGGCAAACATCTCTCGCCTTGCTTAGATATGAATCGTCCCAGTGCAATGATGCGCCCGGTTAACTTCTGTATCTCTTTGACAGTTCGCGGGGATATCATATCCTGGATGGCTTTTATCTTTGACGGGTTGGGTTGGATGCCCTTCTGGCTGACCACATAGCCCAGGAATTTTCCCGTTTGGAATGCGAACATGCACTTCCGCGGGTTTAACTTCATCTTGTGTTTTCTCATCACATTGAAAACTTCTTGCAAGTCACCAAGGTGCTCTCTGAAACTCCGACTTTTGATCAGGATGTCGTCTACGTAGACCTCTACATTTCTCCCGATTTGATTTTCAAAAACTTTGTTTGCCATTCGCTGAAATGTTGCGCCAGCATTCTTTAGCCCAAACGGCATTGCAGTATAGCAGTATATAGCTCTAGGAGTAATGAAGGCAGTTTTTTCTTCGTCCTCTACGGCCATAGGGATTTGGTGATATCCGGAATTCGCATCTAGGGAGCTTAGATAAGCATACCCAGCGGTTTGATCGACTAACTGATCTATTCGCGGAAGGGGATAGCAGTCCTTGGGACAGGCATTATTTAGGTCAGTAAAGTCGATGCACATGCGCCAGTCCCCGTTAGGCTTTGGGACTAACACAGGATTAGCTAGCTAGGTCAGGTACTGGACTTCTCGAATGAACCCCGCCTCTGTGAGCTTTAGCAACTCCTTTTCGATGGCTGCTATCTTTTCCGATGAAAAAGCACGTCGCCTTTGTTGAACAGGCTTGGCGTCAGGACTAACGTTCAGCCGATGTTCTGCGACTTCCCGAGAGATTCCGGGCATGTCTGCTGGTTTCCATGCAAACTCTCCCTTGCATTTCCTCAACAACCGGATTAATTGCGCGTTCTCTTCAAGGCTTAGTTTCTCACTGGCTAAGAGATTCGTTTCACTATCCTTACCGATAGGGATTGATACCATCTGATCTAGTGGCTGAGGGCGCCTTTCTTCTTTATCATCGAAAGGATCGTCTGCCACGCAAACGTAGCGATCACAACTCCTTTGAGTCATAAGTAAGTAGCATTCGGCTGCCAACTTTTGGTCCCCTTTGATTGAGACCACGTCGTCCCATAAGGGATATTTCATCCGCAGGTGTTTTTGAGATATGGCCACTCCAAAACGATTAAGGAATGGTCGCCCCAAAATGGCGTTATACGGTAACGTTAGGTCTACAACCAGAAATAGTAGCTCTTCGGAGCGTTTGGATGTGTCTTCTCGGAAGTACACCGACAGGGATGTTATTCCGGCTACCGGAATTGGTACTCCATCAATCCCAATAATTGGCCTCGTGCAAGGCAATAGCTCACCGTCAGGTCGTTTCATCAAGTTGTACGCTTCCAATGAAAATAGATTCACTGCACTCCCGTTATCGACAAGGGTCCTTCTTACCCCATGACTTCCAATGACGGGCGTCACAACCATCGCGTCATTATGCGGGAAGACGATGCCTTTTTCGTCCTCCTCTGAGAAAGACAATATCATTCTGTCTAAGGCGCTTATCGCCTCGATTTTTGTTTGCGCGTTCTCCCGTTTGCGCTTTTCTCCGGGGTTGGGCGTTTGCGGCATAATTTCCTCGTAATAGGGTGCTCCCCCTGCAATGATATTTATCATGGGCATTTGGTCGCTATCGATAGCGAGCGCTTCTCTATTTGGCCCGAGGGGAACTGCGTTAGCCCCTGTAGCGTGATAGGGCGCTTGCCTCTGCTCAGTTGTATTTCCAGTTGGGTTATTTCTGGCTTCCTCCCTGGCCTTTGTGGCAAATTCTCCAAGGTAGCCCTCTTCGACCAATCGCTCTATAGCCGATTTTAACTCTCTGCATACATCTGTTGAGTGTCCCTTGACCTTATGGAATTTACAGTATGCATTTTCTCTTCCTCCCATGATTACTCCTGGTTTCACGGGAGCTGGGTAACGGATAGGCAAATTTCTCTGTTGGACTATTGCTAAAATCTCCGCCCTTGGGAGTATGAGAGATGGGAGGTCAGGATCGTATATTCGGCCCTTTGGTGGGTCCGTTTACTTCCGAGTGGGGGATCCTCCAAGTCTTCCTTTTGAGAAATTGCCTCTCTGCCGATTAGAGGTCTTGGTGTTATGTTCTTTCCGCTGCCCGGGATCCTCGGTGGGTTTAGCGTCAGGGGCATTGCTGTTCAAGACGTTAGGGGCCACATATGGGTCCGCCGGCATGCCTCGGATCCATTCTCTATTTTCTTCCTCTTCCATTCTCGCATAGTTATGCGCTTTCAACCTCAATGCATCCAGGGTCGTTGGGGGGTCCACCGTTAGCGTATCTTTCAGTTTACTGTATCGACAATTGTGTTTCAGGGCCTCAATCGCAAAATCGATAGTGACCCCCGGCGTTAGGGACATTTCAAGATCAAATCGTCCTAAGAAATCGTTCAACGATTCTTGTGGTTTTCGATGGATATCGAACAGCGCAGCTGCTGACTTTCTGATAGGAATAGCCGTGCTAAACTGACTTTTGAATTTTTCTTCCAACTGAGAAAAATTATCGATAGACCCGATGGGGAGCCCCTCGAACCATAGACGTGCCACTCCTGACAGCGTCATTACGAAAATTTGACATAATGCTGAGTCACTGCGCGTTTGGAATTGCACGAAATCCTTCACCTTATTGAGGTGAGAAATGGGATCTTTTGTGCCGTCATAGGATTCTGCTGGGAGTTTCACATGTCGATGGACTCTGTGGTGCCTGACACGGTAGCTGAACGGATGACCCGCGTTAGCATCGGGGATCCTACGAGGCTGACGCTGATGTGGAATTTCAGCGTCGTATCTGGGATTTTGAGGGTCATATTCCTGATGTCTCCTAGGAGAACGACTACGGCTCCTTGGAGTTCGAGATCGTCGACTTCTGCTGCTAGATCTCTCGCTGTATCTAGGAGATGGATCTCTCACTATATCTCCCCGTCGATCATCCCAGGGCTTCCTATACTCGTCACGCTGGCGGACTGCTTCGGGGATAGAGATTCCTCCCCTGTATTGTCCAGACTGGTCGGCAGGTCCGCGCGTGAATGGTGGGACGTTTATAGGAGCCAAGGGGAAAGGTAAGGAGGACGGGAGTGCCCTAGACTGTTGGGGCGATAAGGGTCGTTCGGTGACAAGGGACGGGGTGAAAATTACTTGGGAGGACACACCAGGTCTTGAGGCATGAGGAGTAAATCCAGCAGCCATCTCTGTCAGTTGATCCAGTTGAGCTTGGAGAGCTGCTATTGAATTCACGAAAGGGTTGTCCGCTTCTCCCATCATAGATCTTCCCGCTTGGGGGGTAGTGATGCGTTCCTTGTAGGCTAGAACGCCCTCCTTAGATCGTTGTCCGACGACGTGGCTTTCAATGCGGAAAATAACTCGAAGAAGACACGTGAATCTCCAAGTCGCAATGCTTGGCACTCCACGCAGAATCCCTTGAGGATCTTGCGTCAAACCTCTGAATCTCCAAATCGTAATGCTTGGCAATCCAAAGAACGGATGACTCAATGAAAGGTGCTTTCAAGTTTTACTTGACAAGCTAATCGAATGCACGAAACTCAATTAGTTGCAAGGTTCATCAAGAACAAGTGGATAAAGATCCCAAGCAATATGCTTTCAATAATCAATAATCAAAGTCTGCTCAAAATAACATAGGCGGCTCCTTTTTAAAGAGACGCTAAACCCTAATTCCAAAAAATGGAAACTAGTTTAGTTTCTAAAAAATGAATTAAACGAAAATGGCAACAAGCCACCCTTCCAAATAAGTTCTGAAACCCTAGAATAACATAAATAAAGTCTACTAAATAGGATAGAAGTGCAGGCTCCGCCGTTTAGGTCAAAAGGCCCAAGTGGCTTTGCTTGCGGGTCCGCCGAATCACGTTTTAAGGAAACAAGGCGTTTTCCTTATTCCCTCGAGCGTTCCCACTGAAACTTGGAGGGAAACTTCTTAACACATATATGAAGTTCTGGGCTGGATATTGTGCGAGGAAATATGCTCCAATATTCAAAAGGCTCGGCAGTGGCTTTCGCTGTCCAATGCGGGCTTGTGATTTGGGCCTGTCCCAAATCCTTCGGGCGTTTCTCCTGATTTTTGGCCTGGACTCCTCTCTTGTATTATAAATGAACATGGCCTGGTCAAAAATAGGAAAAGGGCGCTGGTGGAACTAAAGGTCCGAGGTGGCCATGTGTAGCCCATCCGTAGGCGCGGACGCGGTGCGGATTAGGGTTACGAGGCGCGGCTGGGGTGCGCGCAGGCTGGCTTCCTCCGAGGCTGTCTCTGCCTTCAGTTCCATATGGATGAGGCTACTGAGTCTTGTCTGTAGGGCTCGGGCCCGTGGGCGGCAATGGGAGGCTCGCGGCTGCATCTTCCAAGGCTCGGGCCTTGGCGCGGGTGGTTGCGCCTGTGGGCGCATCACTAGGGTTGGCCCTGGCTGGGATCGTATCATCCCCTCCATCTTGAGAAGGATTCGTCCTCGAATCCAGATCAGCAACATCCTCATCACCTGCATCCAACAACCTTAAGTTAGAAATATCAAAGTAATCATGAATGGAGCCATACCAACCTTGTAGATCCATTTCGTCTGCAATGTCCTTGAATAGGGCAATGCGTTGGATTGTCCATGGGCTGTCCACACCAAAGCACTTGGATTGTCCCTTGCTGCCACCTATACTAAATAACTCTCTCAAAAGAAGCAACATCAAACCGAAAGGTGTCATATGAGTAAAACAACACACGAGTTTCACCAACTGACTAAAAATAATGGCAAGTGTGATAAGGTAGGAAGTAAATAAAACAAACGGAAGACATTCTTCCCATGCAAACATATACTTACAAACAAAGACATGCCATACAGAACCAAACGTTCTTTTATTCATGCGGTTAGAAACTCCCAATTGTGGTTGACAAGGTGTCCAATTTAGCATTGTCGTGCTCAGTCTCCTCCACAATTCCATCCGCGAGTCGCCAAGTGACTCCTTGCTATGATTACTAACAATACTCAAAGGAACAAGATGTGAAAGCATAACATCCTTAAATAGTATGTTAGTAATAGTTGTGTTATATTGATGTATTAAACCATCATCATATGACCAATACACAGTCAATTTCTGTAACGAGCTACACAACCAAATTAAGCGCTCATGCTTGCTATGATATCCTTTATGCATACAAAACATAGACCTTGTTTCAACTAAATAATCACTATAAGTTCTATAAAAATTAGAATTAGTAGCATAAGGATTAAATCGGTGTAAAAACTCAAGCAACTTCGCGAAGAAAGGTTTTCCATTAAAATTACTATCAAAACTTAAAGAAACATCATGTAAAGACATAACACTCCTTAAAACTAAGTTAGTAATTTCAAACATACTACAGTAACTCACCAAACAACTATCAAACGCATCATATTCATCAAAAAATCGCAAAAGGTCATGTAACCTAAATAAGTGATCACGCTTGAATAGAGTTCCCTTAAGTCCAGTCGATTTACCCACAATTTTATCATAAATCTCACATATGGCAGAATGATCAAACAATATAAATATATGTGAAGATTCAAATAATTTTGTGTTAGGGAAAGTAAGACCTCTCGGCCTAGTTAACACACCAAATCGCTTGCACTTTTGCAAGTAGTTTTCAAAGGTATATAACTTGGCCTTTGGCTCTTGTATATAATCATCATCAATTAAATTAACTTTATAATCAGAAGCATAAATATTAATGATGTTCATATACTCACTCAAATCGCTCCTTAGGAAAGAGACCCATATCATACCCTTTTGGTTAGGTTTTGCCAAATTAGGCACCCTGGATGCACAAGGCTCTTTCCCTCTTCTTGGTGGTAAGGTAAGAGGCTTCTCCTCTTCCAACAACCTGCTCTTGTTCTGGTCATGAGAGTGAACAACCAAAGTAAAGGAAACAAACGGGATTGGGTTAGAAAGATCAAGGCGCAATGGCCTAGGTTTTGCAAAAATAGGCACCACAGATGTGCAAGGTTCTTTCCCTCTTCTTGGTGGTAAGGTAAGAGGCTTCTCTTCTGCTAACAACCTGCTCTTGTTCTGAACATTAAGAGAAAGGATAATATAAGAGAAAACAAACGGATTAGCGTTAGGAAAATCTAAGCGTAATGGCCAAAAATTCAGTTTTTGGAGGCTTGCGCCAAAACAGATTTTTTGCACATGTATTGTATCCCTCACTTTTTCTCTCTTGGCATAAACACACACCTCTCCTTTTGATCTCTCAATGCCACTCTCTGCATGCTTACTCTTTTCATGCGAATGTTTTAAACTCTCATCTCTTTTCCCATGCTCACTTTTTTCATGGGGGCTGTTTTTTATTTCATCTCTTTGCCCATGCTCACTCTTTTCATGGGGGCTGTTTTTCTCACTCTCTTTCTTTTCACTTAACTCTCCTTTTTTGCTCTCAAGATTTTTATTGTTCTTAATTCCAGCAAGAGTTGTTTCTGGTTCAATCATATTGCGCTCAACAAGCACCTTAGCATTCTCGGATACGACCGTCACATGCCCATTGTCACTTGCTACCATCTCACCTTGTGTATTCACAACACTACTAGTAAGGGCAGCCAACTGAATTCCCTTGGTCTCATCATTATTGCTAAGAACATGTTGCAGACGAGTAGTCTTGGCATTGTTAACTTGACTACACTTCTTCGTACCATGATCCTTAATGCTCACTTTATTGTTGGGACATTGGATTGAAGTGTGCCCTCGGCCTGTGCATGTATGACATAAAATATCTCGCGTTCGCACATGAGTTGAAGAAGGAATACCTCTCGTCAAACCAGTGTTGGGGTCTCTCTTGCCCTTGAAGGGTGAAACTTTCGGTCGGATGCTACTCATGCTCACATCACAACGATTGTAGTCCCTTCACTTGCGATCATCGCCATATGATTTTTGTGATCGCTTAGCCTCATACTGCTGCCTCCAAGCTTCCATGTCCTGGAGCTGGGCTGCTATGTCTTGCAAAGCCTTGGCTACATCATTCACAACCGTAGCCTCCTTTTCTGGATTTCCTGACATCCTGAAATTCAAACAGAAAATTTTCCAAGCGTAAAATTGCCTAAAACTATCACTCCCTCACGTGTTTACTCTCGTGTTTGTCTCTCTATTAATCTCACAAAATCTCTCAAAGCAAACTGTCCAGATCCGTCTCCAAGTGTCCAAGATGAACCTGACTCGAAGAATTTTCAAGAAAAGCTTCCAAAGAGACACACAAAGAAAACTAGTGTAGAAAGAAATTTTTGAGGTAATATACTCGAATCAATTGCGAGAATCAATCAATTAATCAAGCATACTACAGAGTAGAAAGTCACAGTAGTAGTAGTAGAATCAAAGAAAAGCTCAAAATACACAGATTGAGTCAATTGACGACTCAAAAACGCTAATGGCATGCGATTAGGGTTTTGAAACTTGTTTTGCCACAACTTTTGATTCCCAATTCGAAATCCAATGATTCTTTTTGCTATGAGTCACAAATTCACTCTAGTATTTGATTCTGAAGTTCTTTTTTTTTTTTTTTTGAATGGTACTGATTTCGCCCCTGTTCTGTTTTTGACGAAATTGTTTCACTTTTTTTTTTTTTTTTTTTTTTGAAATTCAATGCAACTGAAAACACAAATTAACTAAGACACTTTGGGGGACTTTGTTTTTGTTTTTTTTTTTTTGTTTTTTTGACAATAGTAAAGACCTACAAATCGTTGGGATGATTTGCACACTAACCGCACACACAAGACACAATTGACACAAGACAACTAACACACAGCACGCAAGAGAATTGGTGTAGAAGAGAAGAAGGAATACCAATTCTAACAAAGAAAACGCAATAATTACAGGGATAGATTTACCAAGTCGGGACAGCTGAGCTCCGCTACCAACTGATGCGTTCCTTGTAGGCTAGAACGCCCTCCTTAGATCGTTGTCCGACGACGTGGCTTTCAATGCGGAAAATAACTCGAAGAAGACACGTGAATCTCCAAGTCGCAATGCTTGGCACTCCACGCAGAATCCCTTGAGGATCTTGCGTCAAACCTCTGAATCTCCAAATCGTAATGCTTGGCAATCCAAAGAACGGATGACTCAATGAAAGGTGCTTTCAAGTTTTACTTGACAAGCTAATCGAATGCACGAAACTCAATTAGTTGCAAGGTTCATCAAGAACAAGTGGATAAAGATCCCAAGCAATATGCTTTCAATAATCAATAATCAAAGTCTGCTCAAAATAACATAGGCGGCTCCTTTTTAAAGAGACGCTAAACCCTAATTCCAAAAAATGGAAACTAGTTTAGTTTTTAAAAAATGAATTAAACGAAAATGGCAACAAGCCACCCTTCCAAATAAGTTCTGAAACCCTAGAATAACATAAATAAAGTCTACTAAATAGGATAGAAGTGCAGGCTCCGCCGTTTAGGTCAAAAGGCCCAAGTGGCTTTGCTTGCGGGTCCGCCGAATCACGTTTTAAGGAAACAAGTCGTTTTCCTTATTCCCTCGAGCGTTCCCACTGAAACTTGGAGGGAAACTTCTTAACACATATATGAAGATCTGAGCTGGATATTGTGCGAGGAAATATGCTCCAATATTAAAAAGGCTCGGCAGTGGCTTTCGCTGTCTAATGCGGGCTTGTGATTTGGGCCTGTCCCAAATCCTTCGGGCGTTTCTCCTGATTTTTGGCCTGGACTCCTCTCTTGTATTATAAATGAACATGGACTGGTCAAAATAGGAAAAGGGCGCTGGTGGACCTAAAGGTCCGAGGTGGCCATGTGTAGCCCATCCGTAGGCGCGGACGCGGTGCGGATTAGGGTTACGAGGCGCGGCTGGGGTGCGCGCAGGCTGGCTTCCTCCGAGGCTGTCTCTGCCTTCAGTTCCATATGGATGAGGCTACTGAGTCTTGTCTGTAGGGCTCGGGCCCGTGGGCGGCAATGGGAGGCTCGCGGCTGCATCTTCCAAGGCTCGGGCCTTGGCGCGGGTGGTTGCGCCTGTGGGTGCATCACTAGGGTTGGCCCTGGCTGGGATCGTATCAGGTAGGATGGCTGGTTCCTGCTATATGGGAGAAGGGAGAGCAAATCTGGAATGTAACTTCTTCTGCACTTGACCCAGGAGGAAGATCTAAGTCTCCTGCAGTGACGTCCTGCCCTGGGGTGGGGGCATCAGAGGTAGCGAAGGGAAACAAGTGTCTGCGGGTGTTGTATGGGATGCTGGAAGTTCGGGACAGCGCCGGATCTGACTCCGAGGCCATAATCCTTCTAGCTTCGGGGAGGAGGAGCTTGGTTATTAAGGATGCTCACTTAATAGAACCAAAACTCTCAACGAGAGCACCAATTTGATAATAATTTGTCTTCTGCCGAAGGATGTATGGCGGAGCAGCTCTTCTCAGATCAGTGTGCGCGACGGTCCACGGTACCTGCAATGCGCCGGAGGGGGTCTCCGGCGGAAACACTCCGATGCTTAAGTCAGTAGGTGTACTGAAATTGGCAGAGTTTTGGCCAGTCAAGTCCGCTTACCTGCCTCCTTTGTGGGGGAGGTATTTATAGAAGAAAGGGGGCGTTCCCGCCCGAGTAAACGGGTACGGAGCTATCGCTCGCGTTAGGGTCTATGATTCGCCCTTATCGTGATACGCTACCTCGGCGGTAGGTGTTTAGGTAGATATTGCCGCGGTAGGATAGTGGCCGGGGCGTTAATCCTGACGCGTGGTTTCCTCTGGGGGTGAGATAACTCCTTGAGCCAAGCAGGAGGTCCGTGAGAGGAGCCGGTAGGGCCCCGTTAGCCTCTGTAGCGTTAGCCTTTGGGGAAGGTAGCGATCTTGTCCCTACCGTGGTGGTGTGAAATAGTAGCTATGCCTCTTCCCACCGGGTGATAGACGAAAATACCCTTTCTTTTAGGTGGATTGTTATCATTATTAAACCAATGAAGGGGATGAGGCTTGGGATAGGGTGTAGTTGGCAAACCCAACTTGTGCACTAAAATGTGACTTGCGACATCAACAACACTACCATTATCCACAATCATGGAGATGATCTTACCATGGACCTCACATGTAGAATGGAAGAGGTTCTCCCTTTACTCAACACATGAATCTTCTAACTTGGCATGTACACTCAAACTCTTCCTCACAACCAAGGTCATGGCCGAAGCCGGGTTAATTTCTTCCCCATCACTAATCATTACTTCTTCCTCTTCCCTACAAACCTCCTCATTAATAACCTCATCTCCTTCATTATCCGTCTCATACACTCCCTCTCTAATAACAATCACCCTTCGGTTTAGACATTCAGAAGAGATGTTTCCTTTTCCACGGCACTTGAAACATTCCATGTTGGAAGAGTATTTTCTAGGTAGGGTATTGGAAGTTTTTTGGTTATTTGGTGTTGGAGTAGTGGGTGGTGTGGTGTAAGGTGTGTAAGGTTTTGGTGTTGAGGTAATTGGCTTGGCATATGGTGGGATTTTAGGTTAGTCTTTTGGTATGGTTTCCATGGTATCTTGGAAGGATTTGAGTAGGTGTTGGTGGTGTTGGTGTTTCGGCCAGGGAAATTCTTCCTCTTACTAGCCTCATGTGCTTCTACCTTGAGTGCATAGTGTAACATAGGTTGCAAATTCACAAAATCACGCAATTCAAGTTTATGCCTAATTTTCTCATGCACACCATTCAAAAAGCGGGCCATGGTTACCTCTTCATCTTCATGGCTATTGGTTTGGGTGAGAAGAGCCTCAAGCTCGTTGTAGTAGTCGCCCGTGGACTTGGTTCCTTGCTTGAGTCCTTGCAACCAGTTTTGTAAGTCCCTTTTATAGAAAGATGGCACAAATCTCTCCCGCATGACTTGTTTCATCTCTTGCCATGTCTAGATAGGCATTGCCCTATACCTCTCCCTACAAACCTTCTCCCACCAACTCGCCGCATATCTATCAAATTCCATTGCGGCAAGCTTCACCTTCTTGCTTTCTGAGTATTGGTGGCAATTGAAAATGCGTTGGATCTTACCTTCCCACTTGATGTTCTCCAAAGGGTCTATAGTACCCTCAAACATAGGAATTTGAACCTTGATGCTATTAAAATTTTCATCAACCTGGGGTTCTTGAAACCTTTCCCTCCTCACTCTATTCATCTGCACCCTCTCCTCATTATCATCAAAATAATCATTTTCTTCTTCATGAACTTCCTCATAAAACTCCCTATCATGATAAGGCGTAGTATGACCTTGTAGGTGAGGAACCAAGGATTGGTGAAGAACTCGTTGACCCCTAGGAAGTGGCACACTAGGAAATGTTGGAGGTTGACCACTTGGGGTCGGATGGTTGGGGTGGGAAACATTGTGGCCGCTATGATGTTGGGCAAGATGGCCTTGAGCTTGGAGATCCTTGAGCACATAAGCATGTGCCTCGGCATTGGCAAGACCTCTTCCCTTAGGACCCATCGTAAAGGTGTATGGAAAGCCTTGGTTCGTCTCCCTCGTGCCCCTTCCATACTCATCACCACTCTCATGTCCTTCTGACTCCGTTTCCTATGCCCCTTCCTTGTATGGCTCTTCTCGTGACTTAGCTTTCATGGTGTTAGGGAGTATGGCGGGCTTCCCTTGAGTTAACATAAAGGTTAGGAGCATCTCCTCCAACTCACGGTGCCCCCGCTCCATAGCGTCAAGTCTAGCCGATAAAGAAAGATCGGTCTCATTGGACTTAATGTCATTGTTTCCCATGACACTTTCGGCGGACATAATAGAAAATTTGGTACCTACACAAGTAGCAAATGTTAGTGAAAATTCTCTCCCTCACGTATTTACTCTCGTGTTTAAGCACTCAAAAAGGTTGTTCTCACAAAGTCTCTCACTCCTTGTTCCTAACTTGGAGCTACAAGTTAGTCAAAAATTCACTTATCAATCAATCTCTTCACCTTAAGTAACAACCACAAGACTCAACAAGCAAATGGCAAACAATTAAGAGACTGTAGGAGGCAAAAGAAAGAAAACAGAATGCAAAAGAAAGTTGAGAATTGAAAGGCTAATTTTGTGTTTGACAAGCATTGATATTCAACTCATCTTCCCTTCTTTCCCTATTAAATTATTTTTTTTAAATCTTCTCTTTTCACTCATAAGGAAATGTAAATTTAACTTGCTTTGCAAGTCATAGTGTAGAAAATTGATGAAAATGTGCAACTATGTTTTTTTTATTATTATTATTGATTTTTGGGTGTAAGTGAATAGTATAAGGTCAAAAGAAGAAAAGACAATTTATGGATGCTGATTTTAAACACAAAATACAAGAGTTTGGATGACAGGAATGGATCAAATGCAAGTTTTCTTTAACTTGCTCAAGAACACTTGGCGGGAAAAATTTGATTTCAACTTTCGGAGTGGAAAACAAGCACAAAATCGGTTGTTCTTGACTCTCGACACTCAATATAACACAACACAACAAGATTCAACCAAGAAAGAAGAAGAAATTCGGTTTAAAATGCAAAGAAATTTTGACAGCTAAAACATGACACTAAAAGCTAGAAAAATTAAAATCCTTGAATTGGTGGTCCAAATCACGTAATTATTTCACCAAAATTTCAGGAACTCAAGATAATCATACCTGACACATTACCCAAAGGTTTTCAACCAGCAATTTTGGTTCAAATTCAAACATATGCAAATTTTTTGAAAATCTAGAAAAACTCAAGCAATTTGTCTCCGCTACCACTTGATGCGTTCCAAGCTCTTTTTATCGAGTCATATCATGTCAATGGATCTAGCTTGAGTCTACCAATAAAACCCGACCAAAATCATGTAAAGAAACACAAGGAAAATGGAGAATCGAAGTTGGAAAGATAGAGAAAAGGTGCAGTGAAAAATGATGAAATTTCTGGGCAAATTAATGGATGATTTATGGTTGAAACTCAATTTGAAGCAATCAATCAACACGAGAACAATCAATCTAACATGTAGTTAATCATCATCCAATGGTAATCCAATAGAGTCAAGCATTCAACAATCTTAAGCATTCAATCAGGTTACAATAAATTGAAAGCAAAAGATTGAGATTAAGAAGGAGTTTTACTTGTAATTGATCAAGGAAATCTCTAATATTTGATCCTAACAAGTGAGTTCTTGGTTTTTAGAGGGAGGAGTGTTATTTACTCAGCTATAAACACTAGAAAAAAACTAAGGAAGAAAAAAGATGGAGAAAGCTATTTATAGGTGATGTGAAAATTCTTAAAATAAGCTTTCTCGGAAGCTGGAAGCGCCTCTAGGGGCATACCGTTAGAGGCTTAACGGTATGGCGCTAGCCTCACTTTAGAAGACAAATTTTGTCTTCTCCTAGCGGTATACCGTTAGAGGCATAAGAGCATATTGTGAGCTTGCCTCCAGAAAACCATTTTCAGCCACTTCCTAGTGGTATTCCGCTAGGGTCTGGCAGTATGCCGCGAGGGACCTTTCTTAGAGATAATCGTGCAATCATTCCGGAATGATGGGTGAGCATCGTCATGGTTCGTCGCTCTTCTTGAAACACCTCCATGCTCATCTTCTCCTGAATCCACAGGGTGATCTTCTTGGCTATGCTCCTTGTGATTGGTCCTCTTGGTGCTACATCTTGTTCTTCAAGGTTTTATGCTGGCTTGATCATATCAGCTTTGACAACTTGTCAAATTTTGGCACCGTTGCCGAAGATTGGTGCTAAGGCTTGCTCTAGACAATTTCAGATTTTAATTTTTAATTTTTTTTTCTTCAATGTCTTATTTTAATTCTTATCTCACCCTCTTTTCCTCAGTATTTTGATGCAGGCAACTATGATGAAAGGAATGTGACTGCCTATGGAGGATTCTATGGCCCGCTAAAGGGGAGTTTTGATTTGTACTACAATTCATATACATCTCACGGTCTGTCGTAGGGAAGTTTTGACCCATACTACGATCCCTATACATCTACTCCTAACCCCCGGTGGTAGAACCTAGGAAATTTCGGCTATAGAGTGCAACCTAAACCAAGCTATCAATATTTTCCGCCTCCACAACCTTTACAAGACGCACGACCGCCTCAAGAACATTGGTCTACCAAACTGTGGATGATAGTAACTGACATGGCGAATAAACTTAACGAGATGACTTCAACCATGCAGGTGATTAGGGAGCAGGAGCGCCAAGCAACCATTGAAGCAAACTTCGCATACTTACCCCTGACGCTGATATCTAGCTAGAAGTCAGAGTCCGCTCCACAACCACCTCACCCAAGCGAGCTGCTAGGAACCCTGAATTTACAGAAGAGTATATCCTTAAGATACTAGAACCTCCTTTTCCCCAACGGTTGGTCAAAACCAAGAATGATAAGGAGGATCAGCAACTTGCCCTAGACGTTTCCCCAGCATCTAAACCAATTTTTTGAGCCCCAACACCTCTACCCAATCAGAACATGAATCACCCTATCACTAGCATAGAACAATATTTGCAGCATTTAGATGGTGACGATCATTTAAGTGAAGAGAATTTCTCCACCGCTATTCTATAGGAGTCATCATCTGAGCGTCATGACCACGATGATGATTCATATTAGATTGAGGACCTTTTCATGCCAACAGATGAGCTAAAATTGGATGATCCAAGATGCCTTCCTTTAGAGCTAGGAACCAACGTGGAGTACAAGGTCAGTACAGTCACATTGTTGAGCAACACAAATCTGGCAGATTTTTGTGATGAATGTGTTCCCCTAAACTTAGAATTAGAGGCAGAAGTCGTTGTTCAGCCAAATCTGCCAAATAAACTCCAGAACTGTTATGACACTTTAGTAGGCCAAGGGATTACGATTTTGGAGGCTTTTCACCGCATCATATCAAGGGAGATTGAGAATGAGGATTTAAGGGAGATTGAGGAGGAGATAATTGAGGACTTGAGTTCTAAAGCCGTTATGTGTGACAGGGAGATTCTAAACTTTTTAATTATATTGATCCTTTTCTTGAATCACCTTTCCCTTATAACAATTTTTTCCTCTTTGTTTGGCAGGAACCCAAATTAAGATTGAATCATATCATGGTTACCTGCAGGATGTTTTGCTAGAAGACCATCCACTTCATGCTAAGAGGATGGAAAACATTTAGTAGAATTGGTTGATAGAAGCTTGAAGAGTCAAGTCTAGGACTATAAACAAAGACGCTTCGGGGAGGCAACCCACGTTTTCTTTTCAAACAAATTTAGTTTTAATTTTTTTCTCTTCTTTTCTTTTTATTTTATTAGTTTTGATTTTTAGGATTTTAGGATACCTTTCCTTCTAGACTATCTATTTAATTCCCTCTTTGTTTCAGCAGGACAACAAGAGCACATCGATCATACCCTTGAGATGCAGTGAGGCTTATCAGCGAGGGCCAGCTACAAAATGACGGCAAGAAGAAAGTGTGGCAGAACATCAATAGTTGATCACACATTTTTTTTGCAGGGTCAAACATAGAGGCAAGACCACATTTCTAGAACTCATTGTTCTAACTCCAGCCGCCAGTTTTTTCCCTCGTTACTATTGTTTTTGTTGCACACTTTCGTCTTGCCCAAGACGTCACAAATCCAGCTAACCCTCCTCAAGATAGAGCGTTGATTCACACTAATAAGCTCTTTGCATCCGTCCTACCTTTGCTTCAGTCTGTTGCTACTCCACAGGTGCAAAAGAATCCTCCTCCTACCATCTCTTGAGTGATCATCCTTCTTGCCCTCACTACTCAGTTGCACATACCCCGGGTA
The DNA here is from genome assembly GCA_963691705.1 of Viola odorata. Taxonomy (NCBI): domain Eukaryota; kingdom Viridiplantae; phylum Streptophyta; class Magnoliopsida; order Malpighiales; family Violaceae; genus Viola; species Viola odorata. Next base: position 27,293,986 of record OY829540.1, on the reverse strand, counting down.
GTCCCTTTCTTTTTCTGCTTTTTCATTTTTCATTTTAGCCCTTGTGCAGTCCTTTTTCCACATTGAGGAAAATGTGTTACTCAGTGTGGGGGAGGAACACTTGTGTGTTTATGTATTTTGGGTAATATTTTCAACTTCCATTTATCGAATTTTTTAGAATTGCATCTTTGTAAATAGATATTTTCTGCAATGATTTACACATTGCCTATGTCTTAAAACCCTTACCAAGCATGAACTTTTGATCCTTTACACATAGAGTACAATTAGTAATTCATCACATCTATGCCTAATCATGCACAACTCTGTCTGTTTGCTCTTATGACACACCAAGACCTCGACACCAGTAGTCAAAAAGCACACCTAGTGAGCACATTTGAGCCTTCAAGCTAATTCTTTTTCATGTGTGAATGAATGCATAGCTAATCACTGGTTAGGTTTGCATAAGACCCAGAGTATAGGCACCATTAGACATGGGAAAGCAACAAAATGACAAAAGACTTTGCATTTTTTTTCTTACACCTTGCCCTTGACAACTCACCTACCCCTCCATTCTCTTTCCTTAAAACCACTTAAGCCTATTTTTCCTTGGCAGGTGAGCGACATTCATCGATGGCAACGTCAAGGGCTAGATGCAGAAAAGCCTAAGTGTGGGGGAGACAACACACCAAGACCTTGGTGCTGGAAGCAGTAAGATGGTAAATACAAAAAAGGTGTTGCATCTATCAATTCCAAAAGGAAAAGGTTTGTGCTACTCTGCTATTTACAATTTCAAAACAAAAAAAAAAGAGAAAAAGAAAAAATGTGTCCTAAGAACACCAATAAAAACAGAGAAAAGCACGAACGAAAGCAACACCGCATTAAAAGGAAACTCCCTCATAAGAGAAGAAATGAACATCTAACCCTTGTTGTTGCTGGCTGACGAGTGCCACTTCACCAAACCTCCTCTGGCGAATATGAGACCGATTTCGGTGAAGAATCTGAAGATTTTTGGGAGGCACAACCGGTGAATATCCAGCCCCAACTAGCCACTGCCACTATTATTTCTCAACCGCCAAGCGCCTCCGGCGCGACGGTCTGCGGCGACGACGACGACGAATCTAGGTCTAAGGAAGGAAGCTATGAGTATGATGAAGATAAGGAGGAAGATGATGCGGTTGAGATGGATGTCGATGCCCAGGGAAATTTGGTTGAGCCTTATGACGCTGAGATCTAAATCACAGGATTTGTTCCTTCCACCAGCAGTTTACCCATGAGTTGTGGCATGACTTCCCGAGGGCGCCTGGTCACACCTGTCTCTTACACCGAGGGCCATTAAATGCCCAAGAAAGTCTTTTTACAGGACCCTATTGAGGGCTTTGAGGAGGACAATGTGGAGGAGGATACTGGGGATGAGAAACCAGTGGAACCCGAGAAGACAAGTGAGGTTGAGAAGAGAGATGACAATGATGTGGTCATGATTGATGAAAATGAGGAAGAGGAATCAAATGAGGTGCCGCTGATACGCAGGAAGCGCAAAGCCCCAGCCCCATAAGGTGAGACACCTCGGCCTCGTAAATCCAACCGCGGATGGAGTAGCAACGGCAAGACGCCCATTGCCACACCCGCAACCAGATCAACACAAGCCAAAATAGGCTCCCCAGCGCCCTTCGCCTAGGTGATACCTGACCTTTCTCGCTTAAATGGTTGGCTTGATTTCCCTAATAAACCTAGTCATGATAAACTACTTGCATTGCATGATAAAATTATGGTCTCATGTGCTTTGCTTGACTATGAATTGCTTAATCGTATGGGTATTAGCAATAGGGTGCGTGAACTCATTAGGAATATTTGGTGGGGTCTGTTGTTTGACCATGAGCATCCTACATTTTTAGAACTAAGTCATGAGTTCTTTGCATGTTTTTAGTTTGATGCGGACAAATTGAAACAAAAGGGTAACGGCAGTCTGCATCTAGGGGCAGATAAAGTTGTTAATTTCAGGCTGGTCAATGAGTGGTCCCGCCTCTCACTTGACCAGTTCAATGTCATGTTGGGGTTTTCCCAAGAGTCAAATCTAGGTGCCCCATGGTACTTAGGTGCCTTTGCAGCCTACCCCATGTCCTTTGATGTGGACGCGACATTCAAGGAGCTAACTGGTGACCCCACTGCCAAGTACAGCTCCCGTAAGTCCAAAGCCCACCAATTACTTGACCCTTCCCTTCGCATCCTACATAGATGCTGATAACTACAACGTAACTTGAGGGGCATTTTCATCCTTACCCCTAGCGTTAAGGCCGGAAAACTGTAGCTCCCACTAGGCGACCGCCTCTCACCTACGTTGCGATAAACCCTGGGATGGTTGACATCACCAGGGAGGTCTCACACGTTATCTAGCCACACGCACGCCGTTATCCCATCCCAGGCCGGCCATGACGTCACTTGAGATACTTAGGTGTTATCTTCCCTAGATAATGCCCACCCCTTAGAAATAACGCTCATATTTTGCCTATAAATACCCCCGCATGTAAGATTTGAGGTAAGCCTAAGATCGCTGGCCAAAACTCTGCTATACTCACTACCCTCACTAACTTAACCATCGGAGTGTCTACGCCGGATACCCCCTCCGGCGCTTTGCAGGTACATCGGAAGGCTGTGAACAACAACTTCAAGAAGCCATCTTTCCCTTTTTGCCCTCAAACAAGAGTCTGGATCTCACAAAATCTTATGAAATTGGTGTTTTCATTGAGAGCTTTGGTTCTATTAAGTAAGCGTCCTTAATAGCCAAGCTCTATTTTTCTTGGAGATCGAAGGATCATAGCTTCTGATTCAGATTCTATACCACCTCAGTCTTTTGGTGTTTCTCTTGCCACCTGCAGAGAAGTTTTTCCTCTCGCTACTGCTACTGTTTCTACCACGATGCAGGAAACTCCTCAAGGAACGTTAGATTTCTACTTCGCACAAACAATGGGAACACCTTTTTCCTAGATGCATATTCCTCTTTCTCAGATGGCAGGATCTAGCTCTTCCACTCCCTTTTCAAGGGGATCCATGATGGATAATGCATCCAACCCTCTTGCGAATTCAATATCAGCTTTTCGTGCTCAGCTAGACCACTTAACTGAGTTAGCTGCAGGATTTATGCCCAATATCTCAGGGCCTAGCGTTCCTTCTCACATAGTTTTTATCCATCTATTGTCACCGATCGACCACTATCACCCCGGCAACGCAGGAGCATTCCGCTGACCTCGCTCGTGACGACGACCCCTGTCAATTTCATGTAACTCGCTCATAGACAAGTGGAACCTTCTACGCAGCACACGCGAGAAATCCCTGTTTCTCAAGAGGAATGATGGCATGACGAGTATAGAGATCGTTGGGATGGCAGGCGAGATGAGATGTTTAGGGACATATCCCTCAAACATAGCGAAAGATTGAGTAGTAGAAGATACCGAACTCAGACACCCAGGAGTAGCAGTCGGTCCCCCAGGCAGCATCATGAACACAACCTTCGAGGTCAAAGGCATCATCTGGAAGTTTCTACCCCCCGTCGTCCTCGCGGAATTCCTGATGATAATGTTGGTCACCCGTTCAGCTATCGCATAAGACACCACAGGGTCAGTCGGCATGTGAAACTTCCTGCAGAGTCGTATGATGGCACGAAGGATCCTATCTCCCACCTTAATAAGGTAAAGGACTTCGTGCAGTTTCAAACTCATAGCGACGTGGCTTTGTGCCAGATATTTATTATGACACTGTCAGGGGTAGCACGTCTCTGGTTTGAAGGACTCCCAGCGGGGTCGATCGATAGTTTTCCACTGTTGGAAACTAAGTTTCGGAGCCGATTTAGCACGGCTGTCCCTATCAAGAAATCTGCAGCAGCGTTATTCGATATCCATCGAAAACCTCAGGAGTCCTTGAAGGACTTCCTTAGTCGCTTTGATCTCAAAATGTCGTTACCACCAGATGTTACCATTGATTTTGCTGTGGAAGCCTTGAAATGCAATTATTGCTATGGGAAGTTATGAGATACGTTAATGGTGGATCCCCCACCGACTCTGGATGCGTTAAGGCTGAAAGCTCATAATTATGCGAGGATAGAGGAAAAAGAAAATAGAGACAAAATTCGAAACGTGCAACAAGACACATATCTTACTCCTAACGCGATCCCTGACACTCGTCCAAGTGATGACTACGACCATCGGAAAGATCATATCCCTAAGACCTCAAATCGGCAAAGGGGCAATTTTTCGAGAGGAAGGCCTAGTAATTCTCCTACTAGATGACAAGCAGATCCGCTAAAGGGTCGAGTTTATGACCCTGACCTTCCTTCTCTCATACTTCCGAGACCGGAAATCTTAGCGATTGTCCAGCAACGGAACCTGCCCATCCGTTATCCAGCCCCCGTGAAACCAGGAGTAATTATGGGAGGAAGGGAAAACGCTTTTTGTAAATTCCACAAAGTCAAAGGACACTCTACGGATGTATGCAGAGAGTTAAAGTTAGCAATAGAGAATTTAGTGGAAGAAGGTTACCTCGGAGAGTTTGCCACTAAGGCGACAGAAGAAGCCAGAGGTAATCCGACGGCTAAAGCATCGGACAGTAGACAAGCACCCCCTCACCCCCTGGAAACAATGATATCCCTGGCGGAAGAACGAGAGAGACTTTAACAGTCCACGATGACGACATTCCCATCATCAATATTATTGCTGGTGGCACGCTGTACCTTGATGACCTGTGCAGTTAACGCCCAATTCAAGAGAGAAGCGTAAACGAGAAAGCACGTTAGTAAAAAGTGAGGCAATAAGTACATTAGATCGAATGGTATTGTCCTTCTCTGAGGAGGATGAGAAAGGTGTCGTCTTCCCACATAATGATGCGTTAGTGGTTACGCCTGTTATCGGCAATCATGGAGTCAGGAGAACTCTTATTGACAATGGAAGCGCGGTAAATTTATTTTCATTAAAGGCGTACAACCTCATGAAGCGTCTTGACAGCGAGTTGACAACTTGCAAAAAGCCGATAATGGGGGTAGACGGGGTTCCAATCCCCATCACTAGAGTCACACTATTGCTAGTGTACTTTAGAGAAGATATGTCCAAGCGGTCGGTGGAGTTGTTATTCTTGGTCGTAGACCTAACTTTTCCATATAACGCCATACTTGGACGACCGTTCCTCAACCGTTTTGGGGCAGTGATATCTCAAAGGCACTTGAGGATGAAATATCCCTCCTAGGATGGAGTAGTCTCGATCAAAGGCGACTAGAAACTAGCGGCCGAATGTTACTTGCTGATGACTCAAAAGAGTTGTGACCGTTATGTGTGCGTGACAGATGACCCCTTTGAACAGAAAGATGAAAAGCGCACCCAACCGGTGGATAAGATCGTGTCAGTTCCCGTTAGTGGAATCAGAGAAGCAAATTTCCTAGTCAGCGAAAAGTTAGGCCCGGAAGAGAACGCGCAGTTAGCTCGATTATTAAACAAGTGCAAAGGAGAATTCGCTTGGAACCCTGCGGATATGCCTGGAATTTCACGAGAAGTGGCAGAGCATTGAATGAACGTTGACCCTAACATCAAGCCAGTTCAGCAAAAAGGGCGAGCGTTCTCTACAGAAAAGGCGATAGCCATTGAGAAGGAGGTATCGAAACTCCTGGATGCGGGTTTTATTCGGGAGGTTCAATACCCGACATGGTTAGCTAACCCTATTCTAGTTCCAAAACCTAACGGAGAATGGCGCATGTGTATTGATTTCACTGATCTGAACGACGCCTGCCCCAAGGATTGCTACCCTCCTCCTCGAATCGACCAGTTGGTCGACCAGGCTGCCGGGTACGCATATCTAAGCTCCTTAGACGCAAATTTGGGCTACCACCAAATCCCCATGGCTATTGAAGATGAGAAAAAGACTGCCTTCATCACTCCAAAAGCCACATACTGTTATACAGCGATACCGTTTGGTCTAAAAAATGTTGGAGCCACGTTTCAGCGCATGGTAAGCAAGGTTTTTGAGAAACAAATTGGGAAGAAAGTAGAGGCATATGTGGATGACGTATTAATAAAAAGTCGAAGCTTTGAGGACCACTTAGCGGATTTGGAGGAAGTATTCAAAGTAATGAGAGAATACCAAATGAAGCTCAATCCTCGTAAATGCATGTTTGTATTTCAAACGGGTAAGTTTCTAGGCTATGTGGTCAGTCAAAAAGGCATCCAGCTCAACCCGTTGAAGATCAAAGCCATCCACGACATGATATCTCCTTGAACAATCAAAGAAGTACAAAAGCTCACAGGGCGCGTTATCGCTCTAGGACGATTCATTTCTAAGCAAGGCGAGAGATGCCTACCGTTCTTCAAAGTTATTGGTAAAAAGGCTCCTTTCGGATGGACAGAAGAATGTGAAGGAGCGTTTGATGGCATAAAAGCCTACCTTTCCTCTGACCTGGTGCTGACAAGACCAGAGTCAGACGATACCCTATATTTGTATGTGGGCGTCACAGATGAGGTGGTCAGTGATGTCCTCGTGCGAGATGACAGTCATGTTCATTGCTCAGTATTCTTTGTTAGTCATGTTTTGAAAGACGCCGAGCTACGATACGCTCACATCAAAAAAATAGCATTTGCGTTAGTACAGGCAACGCGGAAAATGGACCGGTACTTTCAGGCTCACCCCGTCATCGTGCTTACAGATCAACCTTTGAAAAGGATTTTCAGGAAACCTGAGTCTTCAGGAAGGATGCCAATTTGGGCCATTGAACTTGAGCAGTATGGATTACAGTATAAGGCTCAACCATCTATAAAAGCTCAAGCGCTAGCAGACTTCATAGCGGAATGCACGTTTACGCAGGACCCATTGACGGACATACCAGAAGATGAAAAGGATGACTTGGACCTTCCGTTCCCGGAAACCTACACCGACCGATGGGTTATCCATGTGGACAGGGCCAACAATCAAGAATTAGCCGGAGCCAGAATTTTTATGACCGGGCCGTACGACATACAAATACGATATGCCATCCGAATCTTACAACTGTTATCTAACAACGCTGCAGAATATGAGGCGTTGCTAGCTGGATTCAGAATAGGAAGAAGTTTCTCCACCAAAGCCATACATGACACTGGAATGATGGGAGACTTGCGACTAAAGATATGTGGAGATTCCAAATTGATAATAGACCATTTCTTGGGAAACTCTCAAGCTAGAGAGCCCATTATGGTTCAATATCTTTCTAAGGTGAAACGCGAGTTGATAGAAATAAAGAAAAGTGGCATGCAGGTCAGCTTTGAGCATATCCCTCGAGAGGATAACGCCGAGGCAGACAACCTCGCCAAAATCGCAGCGAACCCGGAAGCGTCCATACCTAAGGGTGTGTACTATGGAGAAGTCTACAAATACACGCGGGTAATGCTTGCCAAAAATCCCTAGTCTTTGTAAAACTTTTACATATCCTACTTGGGTTAAGAGGAAAAGGGGAGAGAAAGAAAATGAGCCCCGTTTTTGAAAAAAAAATATATAACAATAATCAAGCACATCCCTCATTTTAAGCTTGTACGTTCATTAGAAATTGTATAAATATACAAGATTTTGTCTGTCAACTCTTATGTCTATGACATGTTTAGATGTAAGCAATCACAAATATATCCCTGTGAGTATTTTGGGCCTTCACGCCTTCTTTCTTTCATGAGTGTAAATGCAAAACTAGGTGCTAGTTAGATTTGCATAATATCCAGGGTACATGAACCATCAGACATGGGATGACGGTAAGATGACATTGGACTTTGCTTTTGCTCTTCTTCCATTTCCCTTTTTAACTTTTTTCCCTCAAAACACATATTTTGTACACCATGTACAACTCTATCAAACACCCAAAAACCTCTTAACCAAGGGAGTTAGTGCTCGGCTAAGACAACCGACCACACATGTTAAGTTCATTACGACGGATCCACCGGACAACAAGAAGCCCCCCCAAGGGTGGCAACTCGCGCTAAATACACGGAAAAGCACAAGAAAGAAAAATCATTCAAAGGTCGTTGCCCGAAAGGGTCAAACCAAAGGAAATTACACTTGCTTCACCTGCTATTAGTACAAAGAAAAGGTGTCCCAAGGACCGCCAAACCAAAAAAAAACAGAAGCAAGTGCAAAAAAAATCAATCAAGATCGATCAAGGAGGACCATGAAGAAACATCTCCAACAAAAGAAGAAAAACTCGTGTACTTTGCTCTTCGCCACAATCAAATCGCCTAGTATCGTCCACCGCAATTTGACCTTATCAATAATAAGTCGTCGAGCACAAACTCATGAAAACATTTCGCCAAAAAAACACACAATACCTTCTTCTACAAATTCCTCCTTTTTTTCTCCCTCGCAAAGTCCTTTCGATTATTAATAAGCCCATGCAGGTGCATCTTCATTAGAAGTTTATTCACTCAGATTGACATTGCAAATTTAACTTTTGTGCTATGTTTATTGCATTTTTAGGAGTGTAAACACATAGCCCTATTTTTGAGCATGAGCGTAAACACTAATCTCTGGTGAGGATTGCTTACAGCTAACTGTCATGGGAAAGTCTTGTTCTTGAGGTCATTATTTCCTGAACAAGACGTAGACGTTATCTAGGCTTAAATCAATAATGTTTATACAACGAAATTTGAATGAACATTTTTCCAAAAAGGAAACGCTTGAGTTATTTTCTTAAACAAAGAAATCATTTTCAAACAAAAAACTTGGGGGCAAGCCATGGTTTAAATGTAGGAATACATGATATTTCTCTCATTATCAGTTGCTCTCTCCTTTTTCTATCTGTTGCTGCTTTGTGTTTGCTTCCCTCCTATTTGTAGGATATAGATACGCTTTGATCACTCCACACCATGGGTCTTCGATCACAACATCGTTGTAATACCCTTGTCTTGAATTTTCATCAAAATCCAATCAACAATCGAATGGAGAACGTTACCACTCCTCACAAATTGGGTCTTCGATAAAGATGTCGTTGTAATGCCCTCGCCTCAGATTTTGTAGAACGAATCCAATCAAATTAAGAAGAGCGGAATGGTCGTCCAAGACAAACATTCGCGAATTCACATTGAGCCGTTAGAAGGCTCAAGCAAAGGTAAGTTGCCTTGAACCAAAAGGTACGTTCCAACTCTCATTTACTTTTCTGTCAAAACATATAAAGTGCGAGTGCTACCCTCACTTTATATAATTCTACATTTCTGCATAATTAAATACTCCTCCTTGAGCGACTACTTCCCTGTCTTACATTCCTGTCTATCTAAATACTCCTCCTTGAGCGACTACTTTTCCGCATACTATATCTAAAATACTCCTCCTTGAGCGACTACTTTTCCGCATATTATATCTAAATACTCCTCCTTGAGCGACTACATTTCTTGCATAATTCTACATTTCTGCATAATTAAATACTCCTCCTTGAGCGACTACTTTCCTGTATATCTAAATACTCCTCCTTGAGCGACTACTTTTCCGCATATTATATCTAAATACTCCTCCTTGAGCGACTACATTTCTTGCATAATTCTACATTTTTGCATAATTAAATACTCCTCCTTGAGCGACTACTTTCCTGTCTATCTAAATACTCCTCCTTGAGCGACTACTTTTCCGCATATTATATCTAAATACTCCTCCTTGAGTGACTACATTTCTTGCATGATTCTACATTTCTGCATAATTATTACTCCTCCTTGAGCGACATCATTTACCTTTTCGCAATGCATTTCCCAACACCGTGGTAACGACTTGGGGCAACCGGATTTACTGCTTATCAACAATTTCACTTACACTGATTTTTGATTAGACAGTAAAGAGGGGGCAACTGTTGCTACCCGAATTTTGACTTACGTCACAACTTTTTTCGTTTTATTGCATGTCGCATTAATAGCCCGTTTACGTCAAATTTCAATCAATTTTTGATCAAGTTCTATTTGTTTTAATGTTTCATGTCATTTCATGTCTTTTAAATTTTTCGTATTTTTTCTCGTATTTTCAACTAAACCGTATTTTTCAGTTTTCGTCAACGCATTTACGTATTTTTATGTTTACCACATTTAATAGCTCGTCTAGGTCAAATTTCTGTCAATTCTTGGCCCTAGGCTAGTTTGTTTAAAATTCCGTATCATTTCATGCACTTTCAATTTTTTGTACTTTTAACTGTCTTTTCGCGAACTTCTATCGGTCTCGAGTAAGTTTTCTGGAACCGAGGCTCGAACGCACTATTTCTTTGTTTGATAATTACGTGCTAATTTTCTCTTTCACGCCACCGCGTTCAGTTTCGTTCAATTTTTATCGTAAGGATATTTATTTTGCGTGCGAACGTTTTGACACTTCCGAAAGAGAAAATAAATACGTTAAATCAACTTTCGCATTTCTTCACTGTATATTAGTTTTCTTGCCTTATTTTTCTACACATAGTTGTACCCTCGGCTCGGATTTATTTTCATTTTCGAGCGATTTCGCTCGTACAAAAATATCCCGTTCGTATCCAAAAATAGGATAAATACCACATTAATGCACAATCAATGCAATCTCACCCTCCAGCTGGGTTCCACCTCAATTGGATCATCACCAAGTCCCATCCGATCAACCAAGGCCACAAGAAACCCCTCCCCTAGCTCACTATTTCGGCTAGAGCTCATCATCACCCTTGGATATTTCTTCCCGATGATCCTCGACCAAGGAAAGCAAACCGACTCCAATTTTATTTTCCTCTATAAATGGCAAGCTTCATGAAAGGTATCAAAGGCACCAAATCCTCCTCTTAATCTATATTTCTTGCACTACCTTCTTGGATAAATTGCTCTTCCGGACAAGTAAGTTCCCTCTCTCTCTAACTTTCTTCTAATTTCGTTTTTCCTTTAATGCATGATTTAAATGCTTAAACAGGCTTTAGAATGCTTTGATATCATGTTAGTTATGCTCTCCTTGCCTCAATTTAATTTCATAATGCTTTAGCTAATTAATAACAATATATGCATGTTAATTAGTTTGCTCTTTCTTGCCTAAAATTGGCCTACTGTTGTTGTCATTTTGCTTGCTGTCTCGGGTAGTTCGGGCTACTGTTGGGTTGCATTAATTATTGGTATTGATTTGGGGGAATTTCGTTGTGTTTGTCATGCTTGAGTCGCCGGCCACCATGTGAAGAAGAGAAGGAAGAAGAAGGAGTTGAGCGGGAAAGAAAGAGAAAGAAAAGGTGATGGGCTTTTGCCCATCTATTTTTAAAAATTAAAATTTGGGCTTGGCTTGTGCCAAGCTCATTTTTTAATGTCCAAAAATCCCTTGTGGGGCCCACTTATTTCCCAAAAAAATTGTATAATTTGTTTCGTATGCCATGTATAATTTATTTCACATATGCCATGTATAATTTGTTTCGTATATGCCATGTATAATTTACTTCGTATATGCCATGAACAATTTACATGTAGTATGCCATGAATAATTTATGCATGTATGCCATGAGTAAAATAATTTGTTGAGTTTTTGCCATGTGGTAGTTAATTAAGTACTTGCTTGTGTTAAATAATTTGCTTGTTTGTGATGCTATGTTTATTTATTTAATTATTTACTCGTTGAAATTAAATAATTGTTGCATGCGCTCTTTATTATTTATTTATTTTCAAACCATCGCTAATGCTTTCAATTTGCAAGGAAGATCAAGAGCACGCATCGCAAGTACGCTTTCTAGTCCCTTTTATTTATTCAATGTTTTTTCCGCAAATATTGTTTGTATGTATGATATTTAAAAATGCTAAAAAAATCATATCTGCTTGCATGATAAAATCAACCCACATGTTTACGTGTTTACATCACCTGTTTTTTATGCCATGAGATTAATTGCTATATTGATATATGAGCATGGTGGCTTCGATCCCACACGGTTATTTGCATTCATGAAAATGGTACAATGTTAGTTTTACCCATGTTAGGATCACTTAGTAACTAGATAATCATGCATCGCTAGATGAAAAGGGGGAACGTCCGCTCTAGCATGACGAACAAACGGTAACCCAGTCCTTCGTGTCCCGATCGGAAATAACATGTCCCTACGAAAATGCTAAGATGTAACGTCACCTTTGAGGGCCAAATCACATCCAAAATGTTTAAACAATCGGAAAGTGTCCCAATTCGGTAAGCGGACTCTGTTGACATGATTCAATAATTGGCGTATGCAAATGACTGGAAAGTGACTTGAGTTCGTGGGAAGAATTGGTTGACATGCTTCGATCATTAAACAAATCTTTGTATACCAAAACTGTATTCAAACACCTTTTTACCGGTAACCTTTTTAAGGATGTGACTTGGGTGCCTAACACCTTCCCAAGTCCATAATACGACCTCGAACCTTTGTTCCATGGTTTAGACCAATTGTGCCTTAGTTTTTTATATTTTTATGCCATGACGCTTAGGTTCCCTAAACCTTAGAAAATAGGGTGGCGACTTCATTGCATTATGGGAAGCATCCATTTATGCTTAGCATCCGTCCCGAACCTTAAACTCGTTTTCAACGAAAAAGGGGGTGCGACACAACTATTTTCAAAACCAGACTTACAGGCGGCTATAGAGATCAGGTTCTCACCTAGATCTCCGACTCTCTACCTATTCGAGATTCTTAAAGGTTCTCACCTATTAAGGTCCTCGATCTATTATATGGCCCAAAGAAGTTATTCTATTAGGTCTAATAAAATGATCAAATAATTCTACTGTGAGAGACCTTCCCGAGTTCAGGAGAGAGAAGTGTCTACTCCTGTAAACCCGACTTTAATTGTTTTCCAATCTGATCCGTCGATCAGTTGGTCCCCTTCGTATCTCTTTCTACAGTGTAGACTCCAAAGTATCAAGAGAAGACATTAATCATACGAATCCTAGTGCAGTTGATCAAGCTTCAATAGAAGTATGCATAAATTGACATTTAATTAAAACAATTAAAAATGCAAGATGGGATTTAATAATTGCATTTAGACCTCACAATCAATTAAGCATGGCTATAAATCCTTTCAAGGAATAGATGGGTTTAGCCGATCATCATAAGAAATAAATAAATAAAATAGATGAAAGCATAAATTTGAATTTAATTAATTAAAAAGAAAGAAAATAGCAAACAGCATTTTCAAGCTCCTGCTATGGGGTTGCTGTTTCTACCAAGAAGAAAGAAATATTCTGTGTAAAAGAAGAAGTAAAGAGGCACAACTCTCCTCTTCCTATTTAAATAAAATCCCTAAATTGTCTTTTTGAAATTCTAAAATAATAAAAGGATAATATCTAAATAATTATTGATAATAATTGTTCCAAAATCCTAACAGAAATGTTGGAGACTTTTTGTGGCAGCAGGACTTCTTGCTGGAATAGGAGATCAACGGATCTTCTAGAAGAATAGGACAGCTGGCTCTCTTGGAATCTCGGACATTCCTTATTCCAGGCCTGGGAAACGGCTGTGAAACAAAATAGCTCTATTCTTGGATCTTTCAGCTCCTAATCGCATGATCTGCTTCTCAGCACCCAAATATGCATAAAGGAGTACAAAAGACAAGGATTAGTAGTATCATCGTCCTAAAAAGGGAGGAAAGTACGATGAAAATAAGACATTTAACGCTCCAATCAAGAAGCATGTGCATTATTGAATACGGTACAAAGTTTTGAATTTATATTTTGTTTGCATTTGATGAAGAATATATTAGGAATTACTAATGAATTCTCTCAAGCACTTCAAAGAAAATGATAACAATTAAGGAAACACCAAGGGTATAATCGACTTCTCACCTCAAGTCAAAGATGGATCCCTGTGGACTTTGACCGACAAATGACATCCGGTTGTCGCCCCCGTTAGGCCAAGGATCCTGGGATGGTCGACATCAGTGGGGAGGGACCCACATGGCGTTATCCAGTCCCAGGATATCCCAACCGTGCCTGCAGGCGATATCATGTCATGACGTCATCCTGGGTGTTATCTCTCCTCGATAACGCCCACCCCTGGGGTAACGCATTCTCTTCTGCCTATAAGTATTACCCCATTCTAGATCTAAAGTAAGAGAAAATTCTCTACAAAAACCTCTGCAGAATTTCATAGCCATACTAATTTAAGCATCGGAGTGTCTACGCCGGAGCCCCCCTCCTGCGCTTTGCAGGTACCTTGGACTGTAGCCACAGTGATTCCGGACAGCCATAATCTCCATCCCGCCCTCGCAGAAACTTGAATCTTATCAAATTGGTGCTTTCATTGAGAGCCTTGGTTTTAATTAAGTGAGCGTCCTTAATAGCCAAGCTCTGTTCTTCTGGGAATTTGAAGATTATGGCTTCTGATTCAGATCTGCCATTGACTCAGTTCTCTAGTCTTCCATTTGATACCCGCAGACGACTCTTTGGCTTCGCCACTTCAGATGCTCCCACTTCGATGCAAGAAATTCCTTCAGGAATGTCAGATCTATCTCTCGCGCAAACAACGGGAACGTTTGTGTTCCAGCTGAGCACTCCTTTGTCCCAAATAGCGGGGTCAAGTCATTTTCCTCCTCAGTCGGGGGGGTCCGTGGTGGATAGCGCAAATAACCCATTCGCGAGCTCCATTTTAGCCCTTCGTGCTCAACTAGACCACTTAACAGAGTTGGCTAGTAGATATACACCTGCTACTTCTGGGTCAGGCGCGGCATCCCAATTCGTTTTCACTTCATCAATCATTACAGAAAGACCACTATCGTCCCTGCCGCATGCGAATGTTTCATCAACGCTGCCCGTATTAAGTGCGCCAGTCAGTCTTGTACAGATTGCTCATAGGACGGTGGAGTCGTACATACCACAAGTACCTTTATTTCCTATTTCTCAAGAGGAGCGGCAATGGCGTGGGGAGGACAGAGGTCGTTGGGATGGAAGAAGAAATAAAAATAATAGAGATATATCTCCCTGAGGGAGTGAAAGATCCAGCAGTAGGAGACATCGAACTAGGTCACCAAGGAGTCGTAGTCCGACTCCCCGGCGACATCGTATCAGAGATCTGAGAGATCGTGCGTATCGTTTGGAGGCGTCCCGCCTCGGCAGGTGCGGGAAATCCTTGACGATACTTCGGGCCACCCCTTTAGCCTACGCATAAGGCGTCATAGGGTCAGTAGACACGTAAAGCTTCCCTCAGAATCTTATGATGGCACCAGAGATCCTATCTCTCACCTTAACATGGTGAAGGATTTTGTGCAATTCCAAACCCACAATGACGCTGCTTTGTGTCAAATATTTATAATGACCCTATCAGGGGTCGTACGTTTGTGGTTTGAAGGTCTTCCGGGTGGATCTATTGACAGTTTCGCGCAGCTGGAATCTAAATTCAGGAGTCGATTTAGTACTGCAATCCCTATTAGGAAGTCAGTTGCTGCCTTGTTCGACTTACACAGGAAACCTCAGGAATCTTTGAGGAGCTTCCTCCATTATTTCGACACTGACATGTTGCTAACACCAGGCGTAACGGTTGATTTCGCCATTGAAGCCTTAAAGCGAAACTATTGTTATGGAAAACTTCGAGAAGCTCTAATGGTTGACCCTCCAGCGACTTTGGATGCGTTAAGGTTGAAAGCCCACAACTATGCGAGGATGGAAGAAGAAGAAAACAGGGATATAATTCAGAACATGCCTCCAGCCCCTAACACTCTGATCCCAGCTACCTCTGAAGATCGGTTCGTTGACGATTACGCTCAACGAAACGATCACATTCCCAAGACATTTAATCGGAGAAAAGGCAATTCCTCAAAAGGAAAATCCGGTGACTCCTCGGCCCAACGGCAAAGTGATCCTCCTAAGGGACGAGTTTATGATTCAGATCCTCCTTCCTTCATTCTACCCCGAGCAGAAATACTGGCAATAGTGGAGCAGCGAAACCTACCCATCCGTTATCCCGCCCCTGTAAGACCAGGAGTAATCCTGGGGCGAAGGGAAAATGCCTATTGCAAATTTCACAAAGCCAAAGGACACTTAACTGAAGCGTGTCGAGAAATCAAAGCGGCGATAGAACGTCTGGTGGAGGAAGGCTATCTGGGGGAATTTGCCATAAAAATACGGGAAGAAGCTAAAAGTAACCCAACAAATAGAGTAGCTGATAGCAGGGCGACGCCATCCCGCCCCCCAGGCCGTGACACTGGTCCTGCGGGAGGAGGCCGGGAAATGCTTACAATTGATGACGAGGACGTCCCTATTATGAACATCATTGCTGGAGGCACGCCTTATCTGGATGAAACCGCACAGCTGATGCCCGCTCCAGGGGATAAACGGAAGTGGGCTAGCATGACAATAAAGAGTGAAGCGATAAGTGCCTTGGATCGTATGGTATTATCCTTTTCTGAAGAGGACGAGAAGGGTGTGGTGTATCCGCACAATGACGCGTTAGTAGTTACGCCCATTATCGCTAACCATGGAGTTAGAAGAACTCTGGTTGACAATAGGAGTGTCATAAATGTGTTCTCATTGGAAGCCTACAATCTCCTGAAGCGTTCAGATAGCGAGCTTACACCCTCGAAAAAACCCATTATTGGGGTAGACGGAGTCCCCATCCCAGTAACAGGAGTAACTACCTTGCCCGTATACTTCAAGGAAGATACCTCCAAACGGTCTGAGGAGCTTTTATTCTTGGTGGTGGATCTAAATCTGCCTTATAACCTCATATTGGGATGGCCATTCCTCAACCGTTTTGGAGCGGCGATATCACAAAAGCATCTAAAGCTGAAATACCCATCCTGGGATGGTGTGGTCTGGATCCGAGGGAATCAGAAGTTAGCAGCTGAATGCTATCTGCTTATGACTCAGAAGAGTTGCGATAGGTACGTGTGCGTGATGGTGGACCCATACGAGCAAAATGATGACAAACGTAACCAACCCGTAGATAA
The DNA here is from genome assembly GCA_963691705.1 of Viola odorata. Taxonomy (NCBI): domain Eukaryota; kingdom Viridiplantae; phylum Streptophyta; class Magnoliopsida; order Malpighiales; family Violaceae; genus Viola; species Viola odorata. The sequence goes on along the minus strand of OY829540.1, from coordinate 27,277,148 downwards.
AATGACTCATGTCCCAGTCAGCGGGGTAGGCGGAGCTGTATTTCTGGTTAGCGATAACCTCAACGCAGAGGAAAATCTGCAGTTAGCTCAACTGTTGAATAAATACAGAGGAGAATTTGCATGGAAACCGTCTGACATGCCCGGTATCTCGCAGGAGGTGGCAGAACATCGACTCAATGTCAACCCTGATGCCAGACCGGTCCAACAGAAACGACGTGCTTTCTCTACTGAAAAGGCAAGGGCGGTCGAAAAAGAAGTTGCTAAACTTCTCGACGCTGGTTTTATTCAAAAAGTGCAATACCCCACCTGGTTAGCTAACCCAGTTCTGGTCCCCAAGCCCAGCAGAGAATGGCGCATGTGCATCGATTTCACTGATTTGAATGACGCTTGCCCCAAAGACTATTACCCATCCCTCAGATTGATCAGCTAGTTGATCAGGCTGCCGGATACGCATAATTAAGCTCGTTAGACGCCAATTCCGGGTACCATCAAATCCCCATGGCCAAGGAGGATGAAGAGAAAACTGCCTTCATCACTTCGAGGGCCACCTATTGCTACACGGCGATGCCTTTCGGCTTGAAGAACGCTGGAGCCACCTTCCAACGAATGGCGAATCAGGTCTTCGAAAAACAGATTGGGCGAAACGTCGAAGCGTATGTCGATGACATACTGGTTAAAAGTCGAAGCTTTGAAGATCACCTATTCAATCTGGCTGAGGTCTTCAAAGTAATGAAGCGATATCAGATTAAGCTAAACCCTCGAAAGTGCATGTTCGCCTTCCAAACAGGCAAATTTTTGGGTTATATGGTCAGCCAAAAAGGCATTCAGCCCAACCCGTCAAAGATCCAGGCTATCCAAGACATGATATCTCCTCAGACTATAAAAGAGGTACAAAATCTAACCGGGCGTGTTATCGCTCTAGGGCGGTTTATTTCTAAACAAGGAGAAAGGTGTCTCCCTTTCTTCAAAGTTATACGAAAGAAAGTCGCTTTCGGATGGACGGCAGAGTGCGAAGAAGCATTTGCAGGCTTGAAAGCTTACCTATCGTTTGACTTGGTACTGACAAGACTAGAACCTGGCGATATCCTGTATTTATACCTTGGGGTTGCTGACGAAGTGGTTAGTGCAGTCCTTGTGTGAGAAGACAACCACACGCACCGCCCTGTATACTTCGTGAGTCACGTCCTGAAAGATACCGAGCTCAGATACGACCGTATCGAGAAAATAGCGTTAGCATTGATCCAAGCCACACGGAAAATGAGCCGATACTTTCAAGCTCATACTGTCGTAGTGCTGACAGACCAACCTTTGAAAAGGATCTTCCGAAAACCCGAATCCTCGGGGAGGATGCTAATCTTTGCTCTTGAACTTGAACAATATGGGTTGCATTATCGGTCCCGACCGTCTGTGAAGGCTCAAATCTTGGCGGACTTTATCGCAGAATGCACTTTCACGCCGGATCCCCTAATAGAATTGACTGAAAAGGAAAAAGAAGAATTGGACCTTCCCTTCCCGGAGACCTACACCGACCTGTGGGTTATCCACGTAGATGGCGCCAAAAATCAAGAGCTTGCCGGGGCTGGAATTTTCATGAGTGGGCCTCACGGTATCCATGTACGATATGCAATCCGAATCCTGCAGCCATTGTCCAATAACGCCGCAGAATATGAAGCACTATTAGTCAGGCTCAGGATAGGAAAGAGTATTTCAATCAAGGGAATACATGACTCTGGGAGGTTGGGAGACTTACGACTGAAAGTCTGCGGAGACTCCAAGCTGATAATAGACCAAGTGTTGGGATACTCTCAAGCTAGAGAGCCCATCATGGTACAATACCTTGCTAAAGTGAAGCGCGAGTTGATAGAAATAAAAAAATGTGGCATACGGGTCAGCTTCGAGCACATTCCTCGAGAGGATAACGCTGAGGCTAACAATCTCACTAAACTCGCAGCAAATCCAGAGGCGTCCATACCAAAAGGGGTGTACTACCGGGAGATACCCGTACCTTCCTTCATGGAAGAACAAGCGACGCTCTGTGTGGAAGAAAGTGACAGCGACTGGAGAATTCCCGTCATAAAATACTTGAAACATGATGAACTTCCAGCAGATAACGCTGAGAAGAAGAAAGTGCTAAAGCAAGCAGCACGGTGTACATACTTTAATGGGGAACTACTACGGAGGTGTTTCTCTCATCCGGCTGCGAAATGCATAACAGAACAAGAGGGTCTTCATACCCTCCGCGAAATCCACGAAGGAATTTGTGGCATGCACGCATCCGGTGGAACCATGGCTGCGCAAGTCTTTCGATCAGGGTTCTACTGGCCCACCATTCGGAGAGACTGCCATGACTATGTGCGAACTTGCCAAAAGTGTCAGGAATTCTCCAAGATTCCCCGACGACCCGCTGCATAAATTCATAATATTATCGCCTTTTGCCCTTTCGCGAAATGGGGAATTGATATCCTTGGACCATTTCCAAAGGCAAGATCGCAACTAAAGTTTGTGGTCGTAGCAGTAGACTACTTCACCAAATGGGCAGAAGCTGAGGCGGTTGCCAACATCACGACGAAAAAAATCTGGCGTTTCTTCAAGCACCAAGTTATTATGCGCTTCGGAGTTCCTCGCGTACTCATTAACGATAACGGAACGCAGTTCACCAGCCAGTTCTTTAGAAACCAATATATGGAGTTCGGAATCGAGCAGAGATTCTCTTCCGTGGCTCACCCGCAGACTAATGGTCAGGCTGAGGTGAAAAACCGAGCCATCCTGAATGGTGTTAAGAAGAACCTGGAGGGATCCAAGAAGAAGTGGGCAGATGAACTGCCATATGTGATGTGGGCATACCGCATGACCAGGAAAACCAGCACGGGAGAAACACCATTCGCACTGGCTTTCGGCACGGAGGCCGTTACGCCTGTGGAAATTGGTACCGTGAGCTTACGGGTGGCTTCCTTCAGAGAAGAGTTGAATGAGGAAAGGTTGCGTGCGAATCTTGACGCACTGCCTGAATTACAAGAGGAAGCTCTGCTGAAGATGATACACTATAAGCAAAAGATGGCGCGTCAAAGAACGAATCCTAAAAGAAGGTGATCTAGTACTTCGGGATCAACGAGCAACTTGTCAACGCCGGGGAAAGCTCAGTCCCAACTGGGAAGGGCCGTACCGGGTTACCCATATCGTCGGGAGAGGAGCGTACCATCTAGAGACACTCGACGGTACCCCCTTACCTAACTCCTGGAATATTACTCGTTTGAAACTATATCATGCTAGATCTTGAGTTATCCCTGCATCTTTTCACTAATGATAGCCCTAACCCCTACTAACGCTCGAGTAATGAGCTCTCTTGTGCTTTGTGGCTACGTGTGTGTGCAGGCGATAAGAAAAATGTGAAAAACGGTTGCCAGGAGTGAAAAGTCCTATCCTTGTGATGGCCTGTCCTGATCTGACGGCTCACTAAGTGAGGGCACGCCCCGGCATGCCTAATACTTAGCGTCAGGAGTGAAAAGTCCTATCCTTGTGATAGCCTGTCCTGATCCGACGGCTCACTAAGTGAGGGAATGCCCTGACGCACCTGATATGAAACGTTGGGAGTGAAAAGTCCTATCCTTGTGGTAACCAGGTGGGGACCATGAGAAGAGGCACGCCCCGGCACCCCTAGGAGTGAAAAGTCTTATCCTCGTTATGGTCGGTATGGATCCGCCGACTCACAAAGTGAAGGCACGCCCCAGGATTCCTAAAGGTGAAAAGGCCTCATCCTTATGACAGCCATTCTCGTGGAGGTGGCTCGTTAGGGAGAGGCACACCCTGAGGAGATAATAACTCCATCTTGGAAGAAAAAATCCTATCTTTGCGGACGGTCTGATGAAGACCGCTCGCCAAAGGAAGGTACACTTCCAAGATAAGAGGATAACGCCGAAAGTGAAAAATCCTAGCCTTGTGAGGGACTGTCCTGATCAGACGACTCACTAGGAAGAGGCACTTTCCGGCTGATCATGGAAATACGAAAAGTCACAAACTCCGAGTAAGTAACCAGATGTGGAATCCCTAGCGAAGTGAGCTGGTTGAGAAAGCGATAGCAAGCGACACCGATGCCCTAGAAGGATAGCGGATCGGCTCCTACGGGAAATTCGTGTCTGTTATCGCTTATTTCTTACTGATAGATATTAATCGAGTGTGCAGGATATCTCCAGCTTCAAGAGATCGCGGCACTCGAATTGACAAAAAATGAGTTGTATAACTCTTTGGCAAAACAAACATGAGGCTAACCACGCCGATGTTAACGCATGCTAAGGGATAGAACCTAAAGACCCTGTTCGTTATCTTTTTGGTCAGCCAGACAGTGGTTGAGATAAGCACGGCAAAGCAGGATCAGGGCGATAAAAAGTTAAAGAAAGGAAAATGGCCCTAACAAAGACCGATGCCGCTAAAGTATCATTGTTCAGAAGCAAATACCCTTGAAGGGATACAAAAGTATGCCAAAATATACAAAGAGGGTAACATTCGATCCTCACAAAAAGAAAGAAGGGATAACACCCTACCTACTCCTCGTCTTCGGCGATTCCCTCCTCTGGATAGCCCTTTGACCTGGCCAAGTGGAAGCCCTCGTCGTTAAGACCGGAAGATCTCTCGAAAATGGTGTTAGAGACAGCCTCGCCATCGTAAAGCTCCTCCCCATGAACTGCTGCAAAGCAATTTGCCATGATGGAAACACTCTTCTCAATATACCAGCGTCTTTTGATAGTTGATTCCCCCTCAAGCGCCATTTTCTCTTCTATCAAAGCTGCTCTCTCTCCCGTCAAGGCCGTTTTCTCCTCCCCGAGAGTAGCACACTTTGACTGTTCAGCTGTCAGAGAAGCGTTAGAAGCGGCCAATTGTTCCTTTGCAGTGGCTAATTGTTCCTTTGCCTCCCTTGCCTCCTCCTTAGCTACCTCCAAATCTGCCATATATCTGTCTCGCTCTTCCGACAGCCGTTGTTTCTCCTCTTGCTCTTGAGAAAGCTTGGCCACAAAAGCAGCAAGGTCAGCCGCCCTTTGCGACGCGCGCTCAGCATAAAGATGAGACTGGAGGAACCCGGAGAAAAGCGTGGAGCGCAGCATATCGGCTTGCTCTTTGTCTCCCATAGCAGCGAAAGTGCTTCGTTCTTCAGGAGAAGTTAACATGTGTGCAGCCAAGAACGATGCAATGACGGTCGAGTTATCGCCCCCCATGGCTGCAATCCCTGAGCTACGAAACATAGTCATGTGCACCTGGTGAGTAATAGGCCCCACGGCGTTATGAGAACTCACATCGGCCATAAGATTGGACACTACTGTCCCCTCCCCGAAACGCTTAAGTGTGGAAGTAGTGGAAGAAACGAAAACCATGGTAGCTAGAGAAGGAGGCTGGTTGGAAGCGGAACCTCCCTGAGGCGTGAACGTTTCATTAGGACAAGTAGAAACGACACCCCCTTGAAACGTTGCATGAGACTGATAAGAAGAAAAGTCCGACAGCTCGTCATGGAAAACTGTGGTGTTAGAAGAAAAGTGGGGCATCTCTGAACCAAATGGGGGCGGAGAAGTCTCGAAAGGTGGAGGCATGGCCGCGTTCTCAAAAATGGTACCAGTTTGGCCCGAGGGAGGAATGGAAGGGTCAAGAATAGTTTGGGGCCTTTCCCCGACATTAGCCTGAGTCGAGGACAAGCTTGTATCTGCTCCCGTGGACTTTTGTTTCTTCCTCGGATGAATCAGAATACGTCTCACGTCCATATCGCCTCGCGATGATAAAGGCGTGGAAGTACCAGAACTATCCTAAAAAAAAAGTATTTAAATAAATAAATAAATTAACCACAAGAAGAGTATAAGCAAGCATTAAAATGATGTGAAAGATATTGGGGGAAGTTGCAGTTACCGTCCCAACGGTAGGCGCTTTCGAAGAGCCAACTGCGTCAGAAGAAGGCAGAATAGATGACCGGAGGGAGGCAACGCTCCGAGTCTTCTTTTTCTTTTTTCCTTTGGCGGAAGCCCTACGAGCGGAGGGTCGAGGCGGAAGAGCAGCGATTGATATAACAAGGATACCAACAGGAATGGTATCGATTTCCTTGTCAACAGATGCAGAAGATGTTTGGGGAGGAGCCGAAGCGGCGGCCAAAGTAGTGGCAATATTGACGGCCGCGGCCGTTTCCCTATTTCGAAGTCTCTTCCGGCGCCTCCTGATGCTCTCTGGAACGTAATCCGGATCAGTTGCTGCAAAAGCACAAGACAGCGTCAGCGTTAGCGTTAGTACCAGTACTAAAAATCAAAGATTGACGTAATACTCTCGTCTAACGCAGTCTCTGATATCAGTCCCGCAAGCCAGAATGCGGGTGTGAACGCTGATGTCCAGACTAAGCAACTTGTCAAACCAGCCCTGTTCCGTCTCATCAAGAGCCTCACGACGCCAAGCTCTGTCCTTGACGCTCTGGTTGAAACCAGACCGCCACCATGGATCCGGAAGATTGGGAGTCTCAACAATAAAATATTGCTCTTTCCATTTATCAATGGAAGATTCCAAGCTAAGGAGTTTCCAGGTGAAGTTTTTGAGCGAATCATCATTATAATTGGGTGATATCGCTATCACACCCCAGCGGTTATACATCTTAAACAGAGATTTGAGTAATGCAAGGGAAGGAGATGTAATTCCTTTGTACCTACAGAGTTCTAAAAAAGCATAAATGCCACAGTAGGCATTCGGAGCCAGTTGAGCAGGACTCAGATCCAGAGAAGTAAGCAACTCTTGGATAAAAGGGTCAACCGGAAATCGGAAACCATAGCGGAACATCTGGGCATACAGGATTCTACGATTACCGGTTAGAACGCTATTCAAGCGTAAAGACGCAGGGGCGGCAATAGCCTTGAAACCCTCAGGGAGGGTTGCACCATAATCAGACAGGTGTTTATCAAGAATGGCAGAAGAAGTAATAGTACTGACTATAGTCTCTATTTTTTCTTCATCCCACGATTTAGACCCAGAAGCCCGAGTCTTTCTTTTTGTCATGGTGGAAAAAGAAAACAAAGAGAGGAAGAAGACAGTAAAAGAAAATAAAGAAGTACCTTTTTGGGAAGAAAATCAAAGTACCCAAGGGAGGAATGCCAGAAGCACAAAACGATTCGAGAAGATGCAGAGAAACGGAGTATCGAAAGTGGAAAAAAGAAATTGAGTGTTGGGTTTTATAACCCTAAGAGGCTAAAAGGCATGACTGCTGGAACAGTTGCTACGCACGTGGCAGGCTGAGTAATGAGTACAACCCTAGAAAGATGAGAAGACGTTCCGATCCTATCAAATCACGCTAGCCCTAGTGTCTTGATGAGCGGACACGTGTCCTCGAACCATCATGATCCTTCGATCGCATTAATGAGGGGATTCTAAAGCATTAAATGCTCCAAAAAAGAGAAATTACTTTATCAAAAAGAAGTCAAGTGTGATGACGTAAACAGCGAGATATCGCCGTGAAGCAAATTAATCATTATCCAGAGCGGAGCGGCAATAATTATTGTGCAAACGTTAACAATTATTACAAACCAGACGAAAGTCATACGGGAGAAAAATAAAACACTCTCAATTGCTGCCTTATGCTCATTGCGGAAGAACTCCCTTGACGCCCCCGACATCTGCATCCCTTAACTTCTCAAAGGCATAATCAGCTATCTTGGCAGGATCGAAAGCCCCGTTGTGATAATAATCTGGGAATCTGGTCGCAAAAGCTTGTATCGCCTTGTCCTTCCATCGCGACATCTTTGCCAACCTAGCGTCACGGGCCGATATCTCTTCGCTGAGGAGAGTGTTCTTTTTGTCAGCCGTCATCAGTTCTGCCTCTAGAAGCTCTATCTTTGCTCTCCCTATCGACTTTTCTCTGGCCAACTCAGCACGATAGTCATTAAGCTCAGCTTGGGTATCGCTTTGGAGTTGCGTTAACTCAGCCACCTTAGAAGGGGAGCCCTGAGCCTTGTTACCTTGAATGTCGAGGAAGTAATTTAGCATGCGAAAGCTGGCCAGCACTTCATTCAAAGCGCGTTCGCGATGAACCTCCAGAGGAAGCTCTGACATTTCCTCCCTATCTTTAGGAGAGCTAAATATCGCACCTACCGTGGAGCCCACCGGCTTATTTCGCGATAACGGATCCGATATCCCTAGTGCGCGGAGTCCGCTGGTGCCAAAAGTAGACAAATCCAAGCGATAGGAAGTGGCTCCTTGAAGGCCTTGAGAAGAAAGGTTGGCGGTAAAAGGAGGTGAGAGATTTTCAGCGGAACCCTTAGTCCCTGAGATAGAAGTACAGAATAATGGCGGAAGGCCCTTGGGCAGAGGGTCAGGAGCAACGGCAGGAGCCAGATCTGGGACGACAACGTCAGGAATAAAAGACGAGATAGGAGAATCAGGAGCGGCAGTCGGAGGAGGAATGTTGACCTCGGGCGGAACCTTGGGGATTTCAGGAGGAATGTCAGTTGACGCCTCGGCTGCCACAGCCACCTTAGAAGTACTTGCGCCGCCGAAAGAGCCAGCCCCGGTAGCAGGGGTTTCGGTAAATTTGTTCGAAGCAGCTGTAGAGATGGGGTTGCTACTTCTCATGCGCAGTTTCTTCCGCTGAGTTGCGGAAGCATGACGAAGCCCAGAATCATTGTCCATGTCCTCACTGTCGCTGTCGGGTGTCTCAGTCTTACGATGATTCAAAGTCACTCCTTGCCGAACGGGTAACCAGTTCTCGAGAAATTGAGAAGCGCGGTTAGAGATGCCTCGCTTGGCGACAGTCTTGAATCTTTTTCTTTTTGGTGGAACGGCGGGATGACTGGAGCTTTCAGGCGGAGGAGATGGTGGCCATGTCTGGAGTCGCCTCACGTTCAGAGGGACATCTTTATCGCTCGACGGTTGGTTTTCAGTATCACCTGCCAGCAAGACATATCAGAATATTGAATTAGCTGAAGCGATAACGAAAGAAAAGAAACTTACTTATAGTACACTTCTCTATAATCCTGTGCAAGGCAAACTCTCGAATGTGGAAGGACTATTTCAACCCCAGCAACATGTTCGTCTGTCGGAGCTCTTCCCTAGATATGGTTGATGGATTTGTCCAAAGGGAGTCATTGAGACGCCGATTGAAATATCTGGTCCAGGGGCGGAAAGGCAAATTCACAATAAAGAAACCGCTCTTCCAACCTGCCACGGTTTCTTCGAATCCCCCGAAATCTCTGCCAGAATGACTGCAACAGTGCGTCACTCCATCTTGCGGCGATATCTACCACGCAGTTGCGACACCTAAAACTAAAAAACTTGCAGAATAAATTGATAGACGGGACAAGGATGCCCCGCAACTCGCAGATATGAATGAAGGCCGAAATCCCACACCAAGAAGGGGGCGTAAGCTGAGCTGGGTTAATGTCATATCGAACTAATAATCTTTTCACCGCTTCGTGGATAGGAAAGCGGAAGCCGTAAAGAAACATGTCAAAATATAGCATCCTATCGGCCCCCGATAGGGGATCATGAAGCCGGCAACCAACATCAGGAATCCTAACGGAAAAGTCTGGAGGGAAAATGATGTTGTTTTCCTCCAACTCTACATCTAATACCGCTTGATCAACAAAACTACTGGGAGTTCTCTCTATTTCTAAATCTATGGGCTGCTGGAAATCCTGGAGACTCCTCAAAGACCTATTTGCGACCAAAGGCCACTGGGAATCTTTGGGTATTCTAGATGTGTTCATAATAAATCGGCAAGAAGAAAATCTAAGGTAGGGAGGTGAAGTACCTTGAATCAGAAGGCGGTGGACAAACCGTCTGCACCGGCGAATGGTGGTCGTAACTTCCTTCGGAGTAAAATCTAGAGAGAGAAGGGAGAAATTTTGAAACAAGAGCAAAGAGTATTAAAAGAAAGCAGTTGTTCCCTTTTAAAAGGCTGAGTACGAAGAAGTTGAATAGCCTGTAAAAATGGGGCACGTCCCAAAGTAAAAGTGACACGTGTGAAAGCCTCAGAAGGATATTTATGTCCACGCATTTATATCTTCTAGAAGGGGGTAGTCACTGACAACCGGTCGCAAGCGGTTGAAGTAAAGCAACGGTTAGTTTCACAGCGATAGCCAACCAACAGAGGGGCTAACGCCTGAGCATGCAAGACTAAAAAAGTAAAACATTATGAAATTCAATAATAAGCCATACGACATCTACAATGGGATGACAGGGGCGAAATCAATCATCGTCAGGCCAGTACCAGTACTCTTCATCGGAGGACGGAAGTTCCTCATCAGCGAAAGGAGGGAACTCGTCGGCCTTTCGCTCAGCGCTCAACAGTAATAGTTTGGATTCCTCTTTTACATCAGAAGATGCCTCCTTGACGACGGTATCGTTCAGAGGAACCTTCTCTTCAAACCAGTCAGAAGGAGGAGATGATTTTTTATCCTCACAAACTGGAGGGACTGAAAATGATGAAAACCAGCCGGTGCTACTGATTTTTGCTCTCTTCTTCGGCCTTTCCCGACCACTGCGGCGGCGCAATCGCTTTCTCAGGCATGATGGCGAAGGAGGATCGTCCGAATCTGGCGTAGTTGGAGGGGTTGGGCGAGTCTCGCGTCCGTCAGAAACCTGATCATATGAATCAGCCATGAAGAACGAGGATCAGTAGCAATAGGAAAATACTAAGAAGAAGATGAACAGAAAAAAGAAGAAGAACTTCCCATAAATAGTCGGAGTAGCAAGACTCTTCGATTTTCTCCAAGCGTGGAAAGAGCATGATTAAATGCATCTCGAAAAGATCAATCATAATGGCAGAATCAGGTCTTTCGAACACGCCTGTTGGGAATTACTCCACGATCAAGAAACACAGAAAAACCGCCCAATCAGTTAATACTGAAAAGACGGCGCATGATTAGTACCCACCGGTTCGCCGAAGCAACCGTCGCCACCTGCCAGAAAAAAGAAGAATAAAGGCTGCAAAGTTCAGATCAGTGGCCGACTCATTTTCAGTTGGGCTTAATTATATCTCTCAACTGAAGCAAGGGCTTACGCCCTAAAAAGAGAAAAAGGAATCGCAAGCTCGATAACGGGAATAAGTTTCATTACGGCCTAGCAGCCTGGATATACGTCCGCATACATAACAAAAGGAAAATAAAAAATAGGCCACAGCGGCAAGCCTTTAGGCCCGGGACCCGACATCATCATCATCCACCAACAGGGTAGGGACATCCTTTAAAGCCTCCTCTACCAAAGTCAGCTCTGAAACGGTGTTCCTCATGCTCTTCAAGCAGCAGGTCAGCAGGTCCTTCCTCTGCTACAACGAGGCGATGGCTACTTCAATGCGGCAGGCGGCGACAGCCAACTTGGAGACATTCCCGATGGGATTGAAGTCCTCCATGGTGGTGGACCCAATTCTGGCCTGGATGGGAGCCATCATTCCCCGAAGCTCAAGGATATCTTCACCGGACTTGGTCATCATGTTCTCCAAGAAACTGATGTCACCCTCAGTAAGATTTTTGAGGGTTAGAGCCTTGGAGATCAGGAAATTTCTGGTGAGATCTTCCATGAGAAAATGGCAAAAAAAGGAGCAGAGAGAATGTGAAGAATTGGCACTAGGAAAATGATCGCATTTATAGATCCAGAGCAACAGTTGTTCGCCTGGGAGTCTCGAAAGTCGGGCCGCTCCGATTATCCAACAGCAATAGGAGAGAAGGCTGACGCGGAGCTTCTAAAAGATGACCAAAATGCTCAAGCGGATCATGGACTGAGGTCCCCGAAAACATAACGCCATGCGATTTGTAGGCAGCCCATAGCATAAAAACCGCGCGATATCGCAGGTGGCTCCGGAGAGCGTAAAACCGCGCCGATGTTGCTGGTAGCTCTGGCGTAAGACCGCACAATTCGTAGGCAGCTTTAAGAGTGTGCAGGAAAAGCATGGACATATCGCCCTCAGAACGATAGAGCCTCGAGGAAGACCTAAGTTGTCGCTAGCGGATGATCCCTCTTCCCAGTTTCGCTTTCATATGACCGGCGCAAAGGGAATAACGAATCCTTCAGAGGACAAGAGAGGCAGCCCTTGGTAAACACTCGGGCTCGTTTTCAGTTGGGCTTATGATAACAATTAAGGAAACACCAAGGGTATAATCAACTTCTCACCTCAAGTCAAAGATGGATCCCTGTGGACTTTGACCGACAAATGACATCCGGCTGTCACCCCCGTTAGGTCAAGGATCCTGGGATGGTCGACATCAGCGATGGGGGGACCCACACGGCGTTATCCCGTCCCAGGATATCCCAACCGCGCCTGCAGGCAATATCATGTCATGACGTCACCCTGATGACGTCATCCTGGGCGTTATCTCCCCTCGATAACGCCCACCCCTGGGGTAACGCATTCTCTTCTGCCTATAAGTACTACCCCATTCTAGATCTAAAGTAAGAGAAAATTCTCTACAAAAACCTCTGCAGAATTTCATAGCCATACTAATTTAAGCATCGGAGTGTCCACGCCGGAGCCCCCCCTCCGGCGCTTTGCAGGTACCTTGGACTGTAGCCACAGTGATTCCGGACAGCCATAATCTCCATCCCACCCTCGCAGAAACTCGAATCTTATCAGAAAAGATCAAGACATAGTAAATGCTTTAGATTTACTCAAAGTATCCAAGTTGAGACTGCAGTCAATGAGGGATGAAGGTTGAATGTTATTACTGAATGAAGCATCTTTATTTTATGGCAAACATAATATAAATCTTCCAACTATGAGTGATATGTTTGTTGCCCAAGGTAGACCAAGGCGGAAAGGTGAGCAAATTTCCAATCTACGTCATTATCAAGTTGATTTATTTTATCAAGTCATTAATATGCAACTTCATGAGCTCAATAATCGATTTGATGAGAGGAATAGTGAATTACTCCTTTTTGTGGTATGCTAAAATCCAAGAGACTCCTTTGTTGCTTTCAATAAGGAGAAATTGCTTCAATTGACTCAATTTTATCCTAATGAGTTTTCTACAATTGATGTTCTTGCTCTTGATAATCAACTTGAGAATTATATTTTAGATATGCGGTCGGATGTTGGATTTTCAAATTTCAAAGGGATTAATGATCTTTCCGAAAAGTTAGTTGAAAGAAGAAAGCATATTGTCTATCCATTGGTGTATTTACTCCTGAAGGTAGCTTTGATTTTACCGGTTGCAACTGCGACAGTGGAAATGACTTTTTCTTATATGAGCATTGTGAAGAATCGACTACGTAACCGTATGGGAGATGATATGTTAAATGATTGTTTGATTACTTTTGTTGAAAAAGATATTTTTGATAGTGTAGAGAATGAGAGAATCATACAAGGATTTCAAAAAATGAAAACTCGTAGAGAACAATTGTAAGAAGTGCGTATATTGTATGAATTCTAATGTATAATTAATTTTTTTTATTGTCTTCTTATTTATCTTTTTGTTAAGTTATCTAAATATTTGTTATTTAGTGACGGATTCAAATACTCTTAAGTATTTGTTCAATTTTTCGTTCAGCTCGTTTGTTTTCCCTTTAAAATATTCCAAAAAAAAATTTCGAGGGCACTACCCCCGACCCCTCTGGAAATAATTCCTAGATCCGTCCCTGGTAAGGAGGGTGGTTTTGGTGATTATGGGTATGGGATGGATGGTAACAACCCTCGTAGAGGTGATACTGAGTTATCTGAGCCATCAGTGATGGTTACCAATGCCCTCCAAAACTTAAACGTGGAATTTATATTTATTTGTATTTTTATTAATAATTAATTAATTAGTAATGAAAATTAAGTGAATTTAAATTTAAATTTATAAAAATAGTAAGAAAATATTGGTATATATATTAACAAATTATACTTTTACTAATAAAAATATTATTATATTTAGTATATATACTTATATGCATAGTTATCAGAACCGGACCGGACAGCGAACCGGAAATAAAAATTTGGTGGTTCAACCGGGTTCGACCGGATTGTAGATGTTGGTCCGTTCTGAACCATTCACACATTGAACAGTTCAATATTAGATAATTGAACCGGATTAAACTGGATTGAACCGGCTGGTTTTTACTGTAGCATTTTATAATATATCCAAAAATATTATTAAAATTGAAAAAGAAGTAAAACGACGTTGTTTTGGGACTTTTCAAAACGGTGTCGTTTGGGGCCATGTCAAAACGGCGTCGTTTTGGGTCCCAAAACGGCGCCGTTTTGCTTTGGCCCTGATATGGGCCCGTGGGCCTTGTCAAAACGGCGTCGTTTTGGGTCCATGGGCCATGTCAAAAGGACGCCGTTTTGACACGTCATCAAACCAACCGATTTGATAGAAAACCGGCCGGGTCGAAGTCAGAGGCAGATCGGAAGCAACCGTCGCCACCTGCCAGAAAAAAGAAGAATAAAGGCTGCAAAGTTCAGATCAGTGGCCGACTCATTTTCAGTTGGGCTTAATTATATCTCTCAACTGAAGCAAGGGCTTACGCCCTAAAAAGAGAAAAAGGAATCGCAAGCTCGATAACGGGAATAAGTTTCATTACGGCCTAGCAGCCTGGATATACGTCCGCATACATAACAAAAGGAAAATAAAAAATAGGCCACAGCGGCAAGCCTTTAGGCCCGGGACCCGACATCATCATCATCCACCAACAGGGTAGGGACATCCTTTAAAGCCTCCTCCACCAAAGTCAGCTCTGAAACGGTGTTCCTCATGCTCTTCAAGCAGCAGGTCAGCAGGTCCTTCCTCTGCTACAACGAGGCGATGGCTACTTCAATGCGGCAGGCGGCGACAGCCAACTTGGAGACATTCCCGATGGGATTGAAGTCCTCCATGGTGGTGGACCCAATTCTGGCCTGGATGGGAGCCATCATTCCCCGAAGCTCAAGGATATCTTCACCGGACTTGGTCATCATGTTCTCCAAGAAACTGATGTCACCCTCAGTAAGATTTTTGAGGGTTAGAGCCTTGGAGATCAGGAAATTTCTGGTGAGATCTTCCATGAGAAAATGGCAAAAAAGGAGCAGAGAGAATGTGAAGAATTGGCACTAGGAAAATGATCGCATTTATAGATCCAAAGCAACAGTTGTTCGCCTGGGAGTCTCGAAAGTCGGGCCGCTCCGATTATCCAACAGAAATAGGAGAGAAGGCTGACGCGGAGCTTCTAAAAGATGACCAAAATGCTCAAGCGGAACATGGACTGAGGTCCCCGAAAACATAACGCCATGCGATTTGTAGGCAGCCCATAGCATAAAAACCGCGCGATATCGCAGGTGGCTCCGAAGAGCGTAAAACCGCGCCGATGTTGCTGGTAGCTCTGGCGTAAGACCGCACAATTCGTAGGCAGCTTTAAGAGTGTGCAGGAAAAGCATGGACATATCGCCCTCAGAACGATAGAGCCTCGGGGGAGACCTAAGTTGTCGCTAGCGGATGATCCCTCTTCCCAGTTTCGCTTTCATATGACCGGCGCAAAGGGAATAATGAATCCTTCAGAGGACAAGAGAGGCAGCCCTTGGTAAACACTCGGGCTCGTTTTCAGTTGGGCTTATGATAACAATTAAGGAAACACCAAGGGTATAATCAACTTCTCACCTCAAGTCAAAGATGGATCCCTGTGGACTTTGACCGACAAATGACATCCAGCTGTCACCCCCGTTAGGTCAAGGATCCTGGGATGGTCGACATCAGTGGGGGGGGACCCACACGGCGTTATCCCGTCCCAGGATATCCCAACCGCGCCTGCAGGCAATATCATGTCATGACGTCACCCTGATGACGTCATCCTGGGCGTTATCTCCCCTCGATAACGCCCACCCCTGGGGTAACGCATTCTCTTCTGCCTATAAGTACTACCCCATTCTAGATCTAAAGTAAGAGAAAATTCTCTACAAAAACCTCTGCAGAATTTCATAGCCATACTAATTTAAGCATCGGAGTGTCCACGCCGGAGCCCCCCCTCCGGCGCTTTGCAGGTACCTTGGACTATAGCCACAGTGATTCCGGACAGCCATAATCTCCATCCCGCCCTCGCAGAAACTCGAATCTTATCAGAAAAGATCAAGACATAGTAAATGCTTTAGATTTACTCAAAGTATCCAAGTTGAGACTGCAGTCAATGAGGGATGAAGGTTGAATGTTATTACTGAATGAAGCATCTTTATTTTATGGCAAACATAATATAAATCTTCCAACTATGAGTGATATGTTTGTTGCCCAAGGTAGACCAAGGCGGAAAGGTGAGCAAATTTCCAATCTACGTCATTATCAAGTTGATTTATTTTATCAAGTCATTAATATGCAACTTCATGAGCTCAATAATCGATTTGATGAGAGGAATAGTGAATTACTCCTTTTTGTGGTATGCTAAAATCCAAGAGACTCCTTTGTTGCTTTCAATAAGGAGAAATTGCTTCAATTGACTCAATTTTATCCTAATGAGTTTTCTACAATTGATGTTCTTGCTCTTGATAATCAACTTGAGAATTATATTTTAGATATGCGGTCGGATGTTGGATTTTCAAATTTCAAAGGGATTAATGATCTTTCCGAAAAGTTAGTTGAAAGAAGAAAGCATATTGTCTATCCATTGGTGTATTTACTCCTGAAGGTAGCTTTGATTTTACCGGTTGCAACTGCGACAGTGGAAATGACTTTTTCTTATATGAGCATTGTGAAGAATCGACTACGTAACCGTATGGGAGATGATATGTTAAATGATTGTTTGATTACTTTTGTTGAAAAAGATATTTTTGATAGTGTAGAGAATGAGAGAATCATACAAGGATTTCAAAAAATGAAAACTCGTAGAGAACAATTGTAAGAAGTGCGTATATTGTATGAATTCTAATGTATAATTAATTTTTTTTATTGTCTTCTTATTTATCTTTTTGTTAAGTTATCTAAATATTTGTTATTTAGTGACGGATTCAAATACTCTTAAGTATTTGTTCAATTTTTCGTTCAGCTCGTTTGTTTTCCCTTTAAAATACTCCAAAAAAAAATTTCGAGGGCACTACCCCCGACCCCTCTGGAAATAATTCCTAGATCCGTCCCTGGTAAGGAGGGTGGTTTTGGTGATTATGGGTATGGGATGGATGGTAACAACCCTCGTAGAGGTGATACTGAGTTATCTGAGCCATCAGTGATGGTTACCAATGCCCTCCAAAACTTAAACGTGGAATTTATATTTATTTGTATTTTTATTAATAATTAATTAATTAGTAATGAAAATTAAGTGAATTTAAATTTAAATTTATAAAAATAGTAAGAAAATATTGGTATATATATTAACAAATTATACTTTTACTAATAAAAATATTATTATATTTAGTATATATACTTATATGCATAGTTATCAGAACCGGACCGGACAGCGAACCGGAAATAAAAATTTGGTGGTTCAACCGGGTTCGACCGGATTGTAGATGTTGGTCCGTTCTGAACCATTCACACATTGAACAGTTCAATATTAGATAATTGAACCGGATTAAACTGGATTGAACCGGCTGGTTTTTACTGTAGCATTTTATAATATATCCAAAAATATTATTAAAATTGAAAAAGAAGTAAAACGACGTTGTTTTGGGACTTTTCAAAACGGTGTCGTTTGGGGCCATGTCAAAACGGCGTCGTTTTGGGTCCCAAAACGGCGCCGTTTTGCTTTGGCCCTGATATGGGCCCGTGGGCCTTGTCAAAACGGCGTCGTTTTGGGTCCATGGGCCATGTCAAAAGGACGCCGTTTTGACACGTCATCAAACCAACCGATTTGATAGAAAACCGGCCGGGTCGAAGTCAGAGGCAGATCGGAAGCAACCGTCGCCACCTGCCAGAAAAAAGAAGAATAAAGGCTGCAAAGTTCAGATCAGTGGCCGACTCATTTTCAGTTGGGCTTAATTATATCTCTCAACTGAAGCAAGGGCTTACGCCCTAAAAAGCGAAAAAGGAATCGCAAGCTCGATAACGGGAATAAGTTTCATTACGGCCTAGCAGCCTGGATATACGTCCGCATACATAACAAAAGGAAAATAAAAAATAGGCCACAGCGGCAAGCCTTTAGGCCCGGGACCCGACATCATCATCATCCACCAACAGGGTAGGGACATCCTTTAAAGCCTCCTCCACCAAAGTCAGCTCTGAAACGGTGTTCCTCATGCTCTTCAAGCAGCAGGTCAGCAGGTCCTTCCTCTGCTACAACGAGGCGATGGCTACTTCAATGCGGCAGGCGGCGACAGCCAACTTGGAGACATTCCCGATGGGATTGAAGTCCTCCATGGTGGTGGACCCAATTCTGGCCTGGATGGGAGCCATCATTCCCCGAAGCTCAAGGATATCTTCACCGGACTTGGTCATCATGTTCTCCAAGAAACTGATGTCACCCTCAGTAAGATTTTTGAGGGTTAGAGCCTTGGAGATCAGGAAATTTCTGGTGAGATCTTCCATGAGAAAATGGCAAAAAAGGAGCAGAGAGAATGTGAAGAATTGGCACTAGGAAAATGATCGCATTTATAGATCCAAAGCAACAGTTGTTCGCCTGGGAGTCTCGAAAGTCGGGCCGGTCCGATTATCCAACAGAAATAGGAGAGAAGGCTGACGCGGAGCTTCTAAAAGATGACCAAAATGCTCAAGCGGAACATGGACTGAGGTCCCCGAAAACATAACGCCATGCGATTTGTAGGCAGCCCATAGCATAAAAACCGCGCGATATCGCAGGTGGCTCCGAAGAGCGTAAAACCGCGCCGATGTTGCTGGTAGCTCTGGCGTAAGACCGCACAATTCGTAGGCAGCTTTAAGAGTGTGCAGGAAAAGCATGGACATATCGCCCTCAGAACGATAGAGCCTCGGGGGAGACCTAAGTTGTCGCTAGCGGATGATCCCTCTTCCCAGTTTCGCTTTCATATGACCGGCGCAAAGGGAATAATGAATCCTTCAGAGGACAAGAGAGGCAGCCCTTGGTAAACACTCGGGCGCGTTTTCAGTTGGGCTTATGATAACAATTAAGGAAACACCAAGGGTATAATCAACTTCTCACCTCAAGTCAAAGATGGATCCCTGTGGACTTTGACCGACAAATGACATCCAGCTGTCACCCCCGTTAGGTCAAGGATCCTGGGATGGTCGACATCAGTGGGGGGGGACCCACACGGCGTTATCCCGTCCCAAGATATCCCAACCGCGCCTGCAGGCAATATCATGTCATGACGTCACCCTGATGACGTCATCCTGGGCGTTATCTCCCCTCGATAACGCCCACCCCTGGGGTAACGCATTCTCTTCTGCCTATAAGTACTACCCCATTCTAGATCTAAAGTAAGAGAAAATTCTCTACAAAAACCTCTGCAGAATTTCATAGCCATACTAATTTAAGCATCGGAGTGTCCACGCCGGAGCCCCCCCTCCGGCGCTTTGCAGGTACCTTGGACTATAGCCACAGTGATTCCGGACAGCCATAATCTCCATCCCGCCCTCGCAGAAACTCGAATCTTATCAGAAAAGATCAAGACATAGTAAATGCTTTAGATTTACTCAAAGTATCCAAGTTGAGACTGCAGTCAATGAGGGATGAAGGTTGAATGTTATTACTGAATGAAGCATCTTTATTTTATGGCAAACATAATATAAATCTTCCAACTATGAGTGATATGTTTGTTGCCCAAGGTAGACCAAGGCGGAAAGGTGAGCAAATTTCCAATCTACGTCATTATCAAGTTGATTTATTTTATCAAGTCATTAATATGCAACTTCATGAGCTCAATAATCGATTTGATGAGAGGAATAGTGAATTACTCCTTTTTGTGGTATGC
This sequence comes from Viola odorata, assembly GCA_963691705.1. NCBI lineage: Eukaryota > Viridiplantae > Streptophyta > Magnoliopsida > Malpighiales > Violaceae > Viola > Viola odorata. The sequence goes on along the minus strand of OY829540.1, from coordinate 27,257,389 downwards.
TAAAATCCAAGAGACTCCTTTGTTGCTTTCAATAAGGAGAAATTGCTTCAATTGACTCAATTTTATCCTAATGAGTTTTCTACAATTGATGTTCTTGCTCTTGATAATCAACTTGAGAATTATATTTTAGATATGCGGTCGGATGTTGGATTTTCAAATTTCAAAGGGATTAATGATCTTTCCGAAAAGTTAGTTGAAAGAAGAAAGCATATTGTCTATCCATTGGTGTATTTACTCCTGAAGGTAGCTTTGATTTTACCGGTTGCAACTGCGACAGTGGAAATGACTTTTTCTTATATGAGCATTGTGAAGAATCGACTACGTAACCGTATGGGAGATGATATGTTAAATGATTGTTTGATTACTTTTGTTGAAAAAGATATTTTTGATAGTGTAGAGAATGAGAGAATCATACAAGGATTTCAAAAAATGAAAACTCGTAGAGAACAATTGTAAGAAGTGCGTATATTGTATGAATTCTAATGTATAATTAATTTTTTTTATTGTCTTCTTATTTATCTTTTTGTTAAGTTATCTAAATATTTGTTATTTAGTGACGGATTCAAATACTCTTAAGTATTTGTTCAATTTTTCGTTCAGCTCGTTTGTTTTCCCTTTAAAATACTCCAAAAAAAAATTTCGAGGGCACTACCCCCGACCCCTCTGGAAATAATTCCTAGATCCGTCCCTGGTAAGGAGGGTGGTTTTGGTGATTATGGGTATGGGATGGATGGTAACAACCCTCGTAGAGGTGATACTGAGTTATCTGAGCCATCAGTGATGGTTACCAATGCCCTCCAAAACTTAAACGTGGAATTTATATTTATTTGTATTTTTATTAATAATTAATTAATTAGTAATGAAAATTAAGTGAATTTAAATTTAAATTTATAAAAATAGTAAGAAAATATTGGTATATATATTAACAAATTATACTTTTACTAATAAAAATATTATTATATTTAGTATATATACTTATATGCATAGTTATCAGAACCGGACCGGACAGCGAACCGGAAATAAAAATTTGGTGGTTCAACCGGGTTCGATCGGATTGTAGATGTTGGTCCGTTCTGAACCATTCACACATTGAACAGTTCAATATTAGATAATTGAACCGGATTAAACTGGATTGAACCGGCTGGTTTTTACTGTAGCATTTTATAATATATCCAAAAATATTATTAAAATTGAAAAAGAAGTAAAACGACGTTGTTTTGGGACTTTTCAAAACGGTGTCGTTTGGGGCCATGTCAAAACGGCGCCGTTTTGGGTCCCAAAACGGCGCCGTTTTGCTTTGGCCCTGATATGGGCCCGTGGGCCTTGTCAAAACGCCGTCGTTTTGGGTCCATGGGCCGTGTCAAAACGACGCCGTTTTGACACGTCATCAAACCAACCGATTTGATAGAAAACCGGCCGGGTCGAAGTCAGAGGCAGATCAGAAGCAACTGTCGCCACCTGCCAGAAAAAAGAAGAATAAAGGCTGCAAAGTTCAGATCAGTGGCCGACTCGTTTTCAGTTGGGCTTAATTATATCTCTCAACTGAAGCAAGGGCTTACGCCCTAAAAAGAGAAAAAGGAATCGCAAGCTCGATAACGGGAATAAGTTTCATTACGGCCTAGCAGCCTGGATATACGTCCGCATACATAACAAAAGGAAAATAAAAAATAGGCCACAGCGGCAAGCCTTTAGGCCCGGGACCCGACATCATCATCATCCACCAACAGGGTAGGGACATCCTTTAAAGCCTCCTCCACCAAAGTCAGCTCTGAAACGGTGTTCCTCATGCTCTTCAAGCAGCAGGTCAGCAGGTCCTTCCTCTGCTACAACGAGGCGATGGCTACTTCAATGCGGCAGGCGGCGACAGCCAACTTGGAGACATTCCCGATGGGATTGAAGTCCTCCACGGTGGTGGACCCAATTCTGGCCTGGATGGGAGCCATCATTCCCCGAAGCTCTAGGATATCTTCACCGGACTTGGTCATCATGTTCTCCAAGAAACTGATGTCACCCTCAGTAAGATTTTTAAGGGTTAGAGCCTTGGAGATCAGGAAATTTCTGGTGAGATCTTCCATGAGAAAATGGCAAAAAAGGAGCAGAGAGAATGTGAAGAATTGGCACTAGGAAAATGATCGCATTTATAGATCCAGAGCAACAGCTGTTCGCCTGGGAGTCTCGAAAGTCGGGCCGCTCCGATTATCCAACAGCAATAGGAGAGAAGGCTGACGTGGAGCTTCTAAAAGATGACCGAAATGCTCAAGCGGAACATGGACTGAGGTCCCCGAAAACATAACGCCACGCGATTTGTAGGCAGCCCATAGCATAAAAACCGCGCGATATCGCAGGTGGCTCCGAAGAGCGTAAAACCGCGCCGATGTTGCTGGTAGCTCTGGCGTAAGACCGCACAATTCGTAGGCAGCTTTAAGAGTGTGCAGGAAAAGCATGGACATATCGCCCTCAGAACGATAGAGCCTCGGGGGAGACCTAAGTTGTCGCTAGCGGATGATCCCTCTTCCCAGTTTCGCTTTCATATGACCGGCGCAAAGGGAATAATGAATCCTTCAGAGGACAAGAGAGGCAGCCCTTGGTAAACACTCGGGCTCGTTTTCAGTTGGGCTTATGATAACAATTAAGGAAACACCAAGGGTATAATCAACTTCTCACCTCAAGTCAAAGATGGATCCCTGTGGACTTTGACCGACAAATGACATCCGGCTGTCACCCCCGTTAGGTCAAGGATCCTGGGATGGTCGACATCAGCGGGGGGGGACCCACACGGCGTTATCCCGTCCCAGGATATCCCAACCGCGCCTGCAGGCAATATCATGTCATGACGTCACCCTGATGACGTCATCCTGGGCGTTATCTCCCCTCGATAACGCCCACCCCTGGGGTAACGCATTCTCTTCTGCCTATAAGTACTACCCCATTCTAGATCTAAAGTAAGAGAAAATTCTCTACAAAAACCTCTGCAGAATTTCATAGCCATACTAATTTAAGCATCGGAGTGTCCACGCCGGAGCCCCCCCTCCGGCGCTTTGCAGGTACCTTGGACTGTAGCCACAGTGATTCCGGACAGCCATAATCTCCATCCCGCCCTCGCAGAAACTCGAATCTTATCAGAAAAGATCAAGACATAGTAAATGCTTTAGATTTACTCAAAGTATCCAAGTTGAGACTGCAGTCAATGAGGGATGAAGGTTGAATGTTATTACTGAATGAAGCATCTTTATTTTATGGCAAACATAATATAAATCTTCCAACTATGAGTGATATGTTTGTTGCCCAAGGTAGACCAAGGCGGAAAGGTGAGCAAATTTCCAATCTACGTCATTATCAAGTTGATTTATTTTATCAAGTCATTAATATGCAACTTCATGAGCTCAATAATCGATTTGATGAGAGGAATAGTGAATTACTCCTTTTTGTGGTATGCTAAAATCCAAGAGACTCCTTTGTTGCTTTCAATAAGGAGAAATTGCTTCAATTGACTCAATTTTATCCTAATGAGTTTTCTACAATTGATGTTCTTGCTCTTGATAATCAACTTGAGAATTATATTTTAGATATGCGGTCGGATGTTGGATTTTCAAATTTCAAAGGGATTAATGATCTTTCCGAAAAGTTAGTTGAAAGAAGAAAGCATATTGTCTATCCATTGGTGTATTTACTCCTGAAGGTAGCTTTGATTTTACCGGTTGCAACTGCGACAGTGGAAATGACTTTTTCTTATATGAGCATTGTGAAGAATCGACTACGTAACCGTATGGGAGATGATATGTTAAATGATTGTTTGATTACTTTTGTTGAAAAAGATATTTTTGATAGTGTAGAGAATGAGAGAATCATACAAGGATTTCAAAAAATGAAAACTCGTAGAGAACAATTGTAAGAAGTGCGTATATTGTATGAATTCTAATGTATAATTAATTTTTTTTATTGTCTTCTTATTTATCTTTTTGTTAAGTTATCTAAATATTTGTTATTTAGTGACGGATTCAAATACTCTTAAGTATTTGTTCAATTTTTCGTTCAGCTCGTTTGTTTTCCCTTTAAAATACTCCAAAAAAAAATTTCGAGGGCACTACCCCCGACCCCTCTGGAAATAATTCCTAGATCCGTCCCTGGTAAGGAGGGTGGTTTTGGTGATTATGGGTATGGGATGGATGGTAACAACCCTCGTAGAGGTGATACTGAGTTATCTGAGCCATCAGTGATGGTTACCAATGCCCTCCAAAACTTAAACGTGGAATTTATATTTATTTGTATTTTTATTAATAATTAATTAATTAGTAATGAAAATTAAGTGAATTTAAATTTAAATTTATAAAAATAGTAAGAAAATATTGGTATATATATTAACAAATTATACTTTTACTAATAAAAATATTATTATATTTAGTATATATACTTATATGCATAGTTATCAGAACCGGACCGGACAGCGAACCGGAAATAAAAATTTGGTGGTTCAACCGGGTTCGATCGGATTGTAGATGTTGGTCCGTTCTGAACCATTCACACATTGAACAGTTCAATATTAGATAATTGAACCGGATTAAACTGGATTGAACCGGCTGGTTTTTACTGTAGCATTTTATAATATATCCAAAAATATTATTAAAATTGAAAAAGAAGTAAAACGACGTTGTTTTGGGACTTTTCAAAACGGTGTCGTTTGGGGCCATGTCAAAACGGCGCCGTTTTGGGTCCCAAAACGGCGCCGTTTTGCTTTGGCCCTGATATGGGCCCGTGGGCCTTGTCAAAACGCCGTCGTTTTGGGTCCATGGGCCGTGTCAAAACGACGCCGTTTTGACACGTCATCAAACCAACCGATTTGATAGAAAACCGGCCGGGTCGAAGTCAGAGGCAGATCAGAAGCAACCGTCGCCACCTGCCAGAAAAAAGAAGAATAAAGGCTGCAAAGTTCAGATCAGTGGCCGACTCGTTTTCAGTTGGGCTTAATTATATCTCTCAACTGAAGCAAGGGCTTACGCCCTAAAAAGAGAAAAAGGAATCGCAAGCTCGATAACGGGAATAAGTTTCATTACGGCCTAGCAGCCTGGATATACGTCCGCATACATAACAAAAGGAAAATAAAAAATAGGCCACAGCGGCAAGCCTTTAGGCCCGGGACCCGACATCATCATCATCCACCAACAGGGTAGGGACATCCTTTAAAGCCTCCTCCACCAAAGTCAGCTCTGAAACGGTGTTCCTCATGCTCTTCAAGCAGCAGGTCAGCAGGTCCTTCCTCTGCTACAACGAGGCGATGGCTACTTCAATGCGGCAGGCGGCGACAGCCAACTTGGAGACATTCCCGATGGGATTGAAGTCCTCCACGGTGGTGGACCCAATTCTGGCCTGGATGGGAGCCATCATTCCCCGAAGCTCTAGGATATCTTCACCGGACTTGGTCATCATGTTCTCCAAGAAACTGATGTCACCCTCAGTAAGATTTTTAAGGGTTAGAGCCTTGGAGATCAGGAAATTTCTGGTGAGATCTTCCATGAGAAAATGGCAAAAAAGGAGCAGAGAGAATGTGAAGAATTGGCACTAGGAAAATGATCGCATTTATAGATCCAGAGCAACAGCTGTTCGCCTGGGAGTCTCGAAAGTCGGGCCGCTCCGATTATCCAACAGCAATAGGAGAGAAGGCTGACGTGGAGCTTCTAAAAGATGACCGAAATGCTCAAGCGGAACATGGACTGAGGTCCCCGAAAACATAACGCCACGCGATTTGTAGGCAGCCCATAGCATAAAAACCGCGCGATATCGCAGGTGGCTCCGAAGAGCATAAAACCGCGCCGATGTTGCTGGTAGCTCTGGCGTAAGACCGCACAATTCGTAGGCAGCTTTAAGAGTGTGCAGGAAAAGCATGGACATATCGCCCTCAGAACGATAGAGCCTCGGGGGAGACCTAAGTTGTCGCTAGCGGATGATCCCTCTTCCCAGTTTCGCTTTCATATGACCGGCGCAAAGGGAATAATGAATCCTTCAGAGGACAAGAGAGGCAGCCCTTGGTAAACACTCGGGCTCGTTTTCAGTTGGGCTTATGATAACAATTAAGGAAACACCAAGGGTATAATCAACTTCTCACCTCAAGTCAAAGATGGATCCCTGTGGACTTTGACCGACAAATGACATCCGGCTGTCACCCCCGTTAGGTCAAGGATCCTGGGATGGTCGACATCAGCGGGGGGGGACCCACACGGCGTTATCCCGTCCCAGGATATCCCAACCGCGCCTGCAGGCAATATCATGTCATGACGTCACCCTGATGACGTCATCCTGGGCGTTATCTCCCCTCGATAACGCCCACCCCTGGGGTAACGCATTCTCTTCTGCCTATAAGTACTACCCCATTCTAGATCTAAAGTAAGAGAAAATTCTCTACAAAAACCTCTGCAGAATTTCATAGCCATACTAATTTAAGCATCGGAGTGTCCACGCCGGAGCCCCCCCTCCGGCGCTTTGCAGGTACCTTGGACTGTAGCCACAGTGATTCCGGACAGCCATAATCTCCATCCCGCCCTCGCAGAAACTCGAATCTTATCAGAAAAGATCAAGACATAGTAAATGCTTTAGATTTACTCAAAGTATCCAAGTTGAGACTGCAGTCAATGAGGGATGAAGGTTGAATGTTATTACTGAATGAAGCATCTTTATTTTATGGCAAACATAATATAAATCTTCCAACTATGAGTGATATGTTTGTTGCCCAAGGTAGACCAAGGCGGAAAGGTGAGCAAATTTCCAATCTACGTCATTATCAAGTTGATTTATTTTATCAAGTCATTAATATGCAACTTCATGAGCTCAATAATCGATTTGATGAGAGGAATAGTGAATTACTCCTTTTTGTGGTATGCTAAAATCCAAGAGACTCCTTTGTTGCTTTCAATAAGGAGAAATTGCTTCAATTGACTCAATTTTATCCTAATGAGTTTTCTACAATTGATGTTCTTGCTCTTGATAATCAACTTGAGAATTATATTTTAGATATGCGGTCGGATGTTGGATTTTCAAATTTCAAAGGGATTAATGATCTTTCCGAAAAGTTAGTTGAAAGAAGAAAGCATATTGTCTATCCATTGGTGTATTTACTCCTGAAGGTAGCTTTGATTTTACCGGTTGCAACTGCGACAGTGGAAATGACTTTTTCTTATATGAGCATTGTGAAGAATCGACTACGTAACCGTATGGGAGATGATATGTTAAATGATTGTTTGATTACTTTTGTTGAAAAAGATATTTTTGATAGTGTAGAGAATGAGAGAATCATACAAGGATTTCAAAAAATGAAAACTCGTAGAGAACAATTGTAAGAAGTGCGTATATTGTATGAATTCTAATGTATAATTAATTTTTTTTATTGTCTTCTTATTTATCTTTTTGTTAAGTTATCTAAATATTTGTTATTTAGTGACGGATTCAAATACTCTTAAGTATTTGTTCAATTTTTCGTTCAGCTCGTTTGTTTTCCCTTTAAAATACTCCAAAAAAAAATTTCGAGGGCACTACCCCCGACCCCTCTGGAAATAATTCCTAGATCCGTCCCTGGTAAGGAGGGTGGTTTTGGTGATTATGGGTATGGGATGGATGGTAACAACCCTCGTAGAGGTGATACTGAGTTATCTGAGCCATCAGTGATGGTTACCAATGCCCTCCAAAACTTAAACGTGGAATTTATATTTATTTGTATTTTTATTAATAATTAATTAATTAGTAATGAAAATTAAGTGAATTTAAATTTAAATTTATAAAAATAGTAAGAAAATATTGGTATATATATTAACAAATTATACTTTTACTAATAAAAATATTATTATATTTAGTATATATACTTATATGCATAGTTATCAGAACCGGACCGGACAGCGAACCGGAAATAAAAATTTGGTGGTTCAACCGGGTTCGATCGGATTGTAGATGTTGGTCCGTTCTGAACCATTCACACATTGAACAGTTCAATATTAGATAATTGAACCGGATTAAACTGGATTGAACCGGCTGGTTTTTACTGTAGCATTTTATAATATATCCAAAAATATTATTAAAATTGAAAAAGAAGTAAAACGACGTTGTTTTGGGACTTTTCAAAACGGTGTCGTTTGGGGCCATGTCAAAACGGCGCCGTTTTGGGTCCCAAAACGGCGCCGTTTTGCTTTGGCCCTGATATGGGCCCGTGGGCCTTGTCAAAACGCCGTCGTTTTGGGTCCATGGGCCGTGTCAAAACGACGCCGTTTTGACACGTCATCAAACCAACCGATTTGATAGAAAACCGGCCGGGTCGAAGTCAGAGGCAGATCAGAAGCAACCGTCGCCACCTGCCAGAAAAAAGAAGAATAAAGGCTACAAAGTTCAGATCAGTGGCCGACTCGTTTTCAGTTGGGCTTAATTATATCTCTCAACTGAAGCAAGGGCTTACGCCCTAAAAAGAGAAAAAGGAATCGCAAGCTCGATAACGGGAATAAGTTTCATTACGGCCTAGCAGCCTGGATATACGTCCGCATACATAACAAAAGGAAAATAAAAAATAGGCCACAGCGGCAAGCCTTTAGGCCCGGGACCCGACATCATCATCATCCACCAACAGGGTAGGGACATCCTTTAAAGCCTCCTCCACCAAAGTCAGCTCTGAAACGGTGTTCCTCATGCTCTTCAAGCAGCAGGTCAGCAGGTCCTTCCTCTGCTACAACGAGGCGATGGCTACTTCAATGCGGCAGGCGGCGACAGCCAACTTGGAGACATTCCCGATGGGATTGAAGTCCTCCACGGTGGTGGACCCAATTCTGGCCTGGATGGGAGCCATCATTCCCCGAAGCTCTAGGATATCTTCACCGGACTTGGTCATCATGTTCTCCAAGAAACTGATGTCACCCTCAGTAAGATTTTTAAGGGTTAGAGCCTTGGAGATCAGGAAATTTCTGGTGAGATCTTCCATGAGAAAATGGCAAAAAAGGAGCAGAGAGAATGTGAAGAATTGGCACTAGGAAAATGATCGCATTTATAGATCCAGAGCAACAGCTGTTCGCCTGGGAGTCTCGAAAGTCGGGCCGCTCCGATTATCCAACAGCAATAGGAGAGAAGGCTGACGTGGAGCTTCTAAAAGATGACCGAAATGCTCAAGCGGAACATGGACTGAGGTCCCCGAAAACATAACGCCACGCGATTTGTAGGCAGCCCATAGCATAAAAACCGCGCGATATCGCAGGTGGCTCCGAAGAGCGTAAAACCGCGCCGATGTTGCTGGTAGCTCTGGCGTAAGACCGCACAATTCGTAGGCAGCTTTAAGAGTGTGCAGGAAAAGCATGGACATATCGCCCTCAGAACGATAGAGCCTCGGGGGAGACCTAAGTTGTCGCTAGCGGATGATCCCTCTTCCCAGTTTCGCTTTCATATGACCGGCGCAAAGGGAATAATGAATCCTTCAGAGGACAAGAGAGGCAGCCCTTGGTAAACACTCGGGCTCGTTTTCAGTTGGGCTTATGATAACAATTAAGGAAACACCAAGGGTATAATCAACTTCTCACCTCAAGTCAAAGATGGATCCCTGTGGACTTTGACCGACAAATGACATCCGGCTGTCACCCCCGTTAGGTCAAGGATCCTGGGATGGTCGACATCAGCGGGGGGGGACCCACACGGCGTTATCCCGTCCCAGGATATCCCAACCGCGCCTGCAGGCAATATCATGTCATGACGTCACCCTGATGACGTCATCCTGGGCGTTATCTCCCCTCGATAACGCCCACCCCTGGGGTAACGCATTCTCTTCTGCCTATAAGTACTACCCCATTCTAGATCTAAAGTAAGAGAAAATTCTCTACAAAAACCTCTGCAGAATTTCATAGCCATACTAATTTAAGCATCGGAGTGTCCACGCCGGAGCCCCCCCTCCGGCGCTTTGCAGGTACCTTGGACTGTAGCCACAGTGATTCCGGACAGCCATAATCTCCATCCCGCCCTCGCAGAAACTCGAATCTTATCAGAAAAGATCAAGACATAGTAAATGCTTTAGATTTACTCAAAGTATCCAAGTTGAGACTGCAGTCAATGAGGGATGAAGGTTGAATGTTATTACTGAATGAAGCATCTTTATTTTATGGCAAACATAATATAAATCTTCCAACTATGAGTGATATGTTTGTTGCCCAAGGTAGACCAAGGCGGAAAGGTGAGCAAATTTCCAATCTACGTCATTATCAAGTTGATTTATTTTATCAAGTCATTAATATGCAACTTCATGAGCTCAATAATCGATTTGATGAGAGGAATAGTGAATTACTCCTTTTTGTGGTATGCTAAAATCCAAGAGACTCCTTTGTTGCTTTCAATAAGGAGAAATTGCTTCAATTGACTCAATTTTATCCTAATGAGTTTTCTACAATTGATGTTCTTGCTCTTGATAATCAACTTGAGAATTATATTTTAGATATGCGGTCAGATGTTGGATTTTCAAATTTCAAAGGGATTAATGATCTTTCCGAAAAGTTAGTTGAAAGAAGAAAGCATATTGTCTATCCATTGGTGTATTTACTCCTGAAGGTAGCTTTGATTTTACCGGTTGCAACTGCGACAGTGGAAATGACTTTTTCTTATATGAGCATTGTGAAGAATCGACTACGTAACCGTATGGGAGATGATATGTTAAATGATTGTTTGATTACTTTTGTTGAAAAAGATATTTTTGATAGTGTAGAGAATGAGAGAATCATACAAGGATTTCAAAAAATGAAAACTCGTAGAGAACAATTGTAAGAAGTGCGTATATTGTATGAATTCTAATGTATAATTAATTTTTTTTATTGTCTTCTTATTTATCTTTTTGTTAAGTTATCTAAATATTTGTTATTTAGTGACGGATTCAAATACTCTTAAGTATTTGTTCAATTTTTCGTTCAGCTCGTTTGTTTTCCCTTTAAAATACTCCAAAAAAAAATTTCGAGGGCACTACCCCCGACCCCTCTGGAAATAATTCCTAGATCCGTCCCTGGTAAGGAGGGTGGTTTTGGTGATTATGGGTATGGGATGGATGGTAACAACCCTCGTAGAGGTGATACTGAGTTATCTGAGCCATCAGTGATGGTTACCAATGCCCTCCAAAACTTAAACGTGGAATTTATATTTATTTGTATTTTTATTAATAATTAATTAATTAGTAATGAAAATTAAGTGAATTTAAATTTAAATTTATAAAAATAGTAAGAAAATATTGGTATATATATTAACAAATTATACTTTTACTAATAAAAATATTATTATATTTAGTATATATACTTATATGCATAGTTATCAGAACCGGACCGGACAGCGAACCGGAAATAAAAATTTGGTGGTTCAACCGGGTTCGATCGGATTGTAGATGTTGGTCCGTTCTGAACCATTCACACATTGAACAGTTCAATATTAGATAATTGAACCGGATTAAACTGGATTGAACCGGCTGGTTTTTACTGTAGCATTTTATAATATATCCAAAAATATTATTAAAATTGAAAAAGAAGTAAAACGACGTTGTTTTGGGACTTTTCAAAACGGTGTCGTTTGGGGCCATGTCAAAACGGCGCCGTTTTGGGTCCCAAAACGGCGCCGTTTTGCTTTGGCCCTGATATGGGCCCGTGGGCCTTGTCAAAACGCCGTCGTTTTGGGTCCATGGGCCGTGTCAAAACGACGCCGTTTTGACACGTCATCAAACCAACCGATTTGATAGAAAACCGGCCGGGTCGAAGTCAGAGGCAGATCAGAAGCAACCGTCGCCACCTGCCAGAAAAAAGAAGAATAAAGGCTGCAAAGTTCAGATCAGTGGCCGACTCGTTTTCAGTTGGGCTTAATTATATCTCTCAACTGAAGCAAGGGCTTACGCCCTAAAAAGAGAAAAAGGAATCGCAAGCTCGATAACGGGAATAAGTTTCATTACGGCCTAGCAGCCTGGATATACGTCCGCATACATAACAAAAGGAAAATAAAAAATAGGCCACAGCGGCAAGCCTTTAGGCCCGGGACCCGACATCATCATCATCCACCAACAGGGTAGGGACATCCTTTAAAGCCTCCTCCACCAAAGTCAGCTCTGAAACGGTGTTCCTCATGCTCTTCAAGCAGCAGGTCAGCAGGTCCTTCCTCTGCTACAACGAGGCGATGGCTACTTCAATGCGGCAGGCGGCGACAGCCAACTTGGAGACATTCCCGATGGGATTGAAGTCCTCCACGGTGGTGGACCCAATTCTGGCCTGGATGGGAGCCATCATTCCCCGAAGCTCTAGGATATCTTCACCGGACTTGGTCATCATGTTCTCCAAGAAACTGATGTCACCCTCAGTAAGATTTTTAAGGGTTAGAGCCTTGGAGATCAGGAAATTTCTGGTGAGATCTTCCATGAGAAAATGGCAAAAAAGGAGCAGAGAGAATGTGAAGAATTGGCACTAGGAAAATGATCGCATTTATAGATCCAGAGCAACAGCTGTTCGCCTGGGAGTCTCGAAAGTCGGGCCGCTCCGATTATCCAACAGCAATAGGAGAGAAGGCTGACGTGGAGCTTCTAAAAGATGACCGAAATGCTCAAGCGGAACATGGACTGAGGTCCCCGAAAACATAACGCCACGCGATTTGTAGGCAGCCCATAGCATAAAAACCGCGCGATATCGCAGGTGGCTCCGAAGAGCGTAAAACCGCGCCGATGTTGCTGGTAGCTCTGGCGTAAGACCGCACAATTCGTAGGCAGCTTTAAGAGTGTGCAGGAAAAGCATGGACATATCGCCCTCAGAACGATAGAGCCTCGGGGGAGACCTAAGTTGTCGCTAGCGGATGATCCCTCTTCCCAGTTTCGCTTTCATATGACCGGCGCAAAGGGAATAATGAATCCTTCAGAGGACAAGAGAGGCAGCCCTTGGTAAACACTCGGGCTCGTTTTCAGTTGGGCTTATGATAACAATTAAGGAAACACCAAGGGTATAATCAACTTCTCACCTCAAGTCAAAGATGGATCCCTGTGGACTTTGACCGACAAATGACATCCGGCTGTCACCCCCGTTAGGTCAAGGATCCTGGGATGGTCGACATCAGCGGGGGGGGACCCACACGGCGTTATCCCGTCCCAGGATATCCCAACCGCGCCTGCAGGCAATATCATGTCATGACGTCACCCTGATGACGTCATCCTGGGCGTTATCTCCCCTCGATAACGCCCACCCCTGGGGTAACGCATTCTCTTCTGCCTATAAGTACTACCCCATTCTAGATCTAAAGTAAGAGAAAATTCTCTACAAAAACCTCTGCAGAATTTCATAGCCATACTAATTTAAGCATCGGAGTGTCCACGCCGGAGCCCCCCCTCCGGCGCTTTGCAGGTACCTTGGACTGTAGCCACAGTGATTCCGGACAGCCATAATCTCCATCCCGCCCTCGCAGAAACTCGAATCTTATCAGAAAAGATCAAGACATAGTAAATGCTTTAGATTTACTCAAAGTATCCAAGTTGAGACTGCAGTCAATGAGGGATGAAGGTTGAATGTTATTACTGAATGAAGCATCTTTATTTTATGGCAAACATAATATAAATCTTCCAACTATGAGTGATATGTTTGTTGCCCAAGGTAGACCAAGGCGGAAAGGTGAGCAAATTTCCAATCTACGTCATTATCAAGTTGATTTATTTTATCAAGTCATTAATATGCAACTTCATGAGCTCAATAATCGATTTGATGAGAGGAATAGTGAATTACTCCTTTTTGTGGTATGCTAAAATCCAAGAGACTCCTTTGTTGCTTTCAATAAGGAGAAATTGCTTCAATTGACTCAATTTTATCCTAATGAGTTTTCTACAATTGATGTTCTTGCTCTTGATAATCAACTTGAGAATTATATTTTAGATATGCGGTCGGATGTTGGATTTTCAAATTTCAAAGGGATTAATGATCTTTCCGAAAAGTTAGTTGAAAGAAGAAAGCATATTGTCTATCCATTGGTGTATTTACTCCTGAAGGTAGCTTTGATTTTACCGGTTGCAACTGCGACAGTGGAAATGACTTTTTCTTATATGAGCATTGTGAAGAATCGACTACGTAACCGTATGGGAGATGATATGTTAAATGATTGTTTGATTACTTTTGTTGAAAAAGATATTTTTGATAGTGTAGAGAATGAGAGAATCATACAAGGATTTCAAAAAATGAAAACTCGTAGAGAACAATTGTAAGAAGTGCGTATACTGTATGAATTCTAATGTATAATTAATTTTTTTTATTGTCTTCTTATTTATCTTTTTGTTAAGTTATCTAAATATTTGTTATTTAGTGACGGATTCAAATACTCTTAAGTATTTGTTCAATTTTTCGTTCAGCTCGTTTGTTTTCCCTTTAAAATACTCCAAAAAAAAATTTCGAGGGCACTACCCCCGACCCCTCTGGAAATAATTCCTAGATCCGTCCCTGGTAAGGAGGGTGGTTTTGGTGATTATGGGTATGGGATGGATGGTAACAACCCTCGTAGAGGTGATACTGAGTTATCTGAGCCATCAGTGATGGTTACCAATGCCCTCCAAAACTTAAACGTGGAATTTATATTTATTTGTATTTTTATTAATAATTAATTAATTAGTAATGAAAATTAAGTGAATTTAAATTTAAATTTATAAAAATAGTAAGAAAATATTGGTATATATATTAACAAATTATACTTTTACTAATAAAAATATTATTATATTTAGTATATATACTTATATGCATAGTTATCAGAACCGGACCGGACAGCGAACCGGAAATAAAAATTTGGTGGTTCAACCGGGTTCGACCGGATTGTAGATGTTGGTCCGTTCTGAACCATTCACACATTGAACAGTTCAATATTAGATAATTGAACCGGATTAAACTGGATTGAACCGGCTGGTTTTTACTGTAGCATTTTATAATATATCCAAAAATATTATTAAAATTGAAAAAGAAGTAAAATGACGTTGTTTTGGGACTTTTCAAAACGGTGTCGTTTGGGGCCATGTCAAAACGACGCCGTTTTAGGTCCCAAAACGGCGCCGTTTTGCTTTGGCCCTGATATGGGCCCGTGGGCCTTGTCAAAACTGCGTCGTTTTGGGTCCATGGGCCGTGTCAAAACGACGCCGTTTTGACACGTCATCAAACCAACCGGTTTGATAGAAAACCGGCCGGGTCGAAGTCAGAGGCAGATCCGATCTGATAGCTAAATCGGACGGAGAGGTAAAAATGTCCGGTTCTGATAACATGGCTTATATGGTACAATTAGAAATTTAGAAAAATTAAAATTTGTTTTTTTATTTTAAAGGTATGTGATCTCATTCGTAATAACCGTGTTGGTGTAGTTGCCTTGTTATTTTTTTCATTCTAATATAAAAAAATATTAGTATATATATATAATTATTAACTATTTTGTTAATTAATTAAAAATTATAATATTTTTTGTATATTGATATTAGCTCACCTAAGAAAAAAAAATCTGGTTTCACCTCTAAACGTATTGTTACTTAAGAGAGACCGAGTGTACGAATGACCATACAATCAAGAGATTGACTTATAGCTCTCGATTTGGATGCGTGGACTAGGCTTGGATCATGCCCATGTATATAATATACGAAGAAAAAGTAATCAAGTAACCAGCTTTAGAAAAATTGGGTAAACTAATCAAGTAGTAATTAATAGTTGGCCAAGTCAATTTTGTTCCTGGTCAAAGTCGTTCCCTATATGTTTCAGCTTGCTGAGTGCGGGTGCACTCGCTTTAGAGGTAGAACGAAAATAAGAATAACCATCTGCAACTAAAAAATCATAGTATTCAAGCAGTAGCGAATCTATGGGCGTGTTTGGCTATACTATACTTTGTTGCGTTGTATGGTATGGTGTGGTACTATACTGTAAAATGAAACAATTAAAATATTTGGTTATAAACTACTGTGTTGTCCTATAAATTATTTTAATTAAAATAAAATATTTTTTAAAATTTATTAGTTTGTTAAATTGTTTAAACCAAATGTTGTTATATACTAATTTATAACATTAAAATTGTAAATACATAAGATTTATCTATTTAAAAGATAAGTATTATATACTAATATATATTTTAAGCAAGTTACTACATCTTATGATAATATTTTAAATATTTTAAATAAATTTATATTTAAAATAAATACATTTATATTTTTTAATATAAATAAACAGTTTTCCATTTTCAAAAACATATTTTTTCATATTTTTAAAGAGAGGTTAAATTATAACAAAAAAAAAAAATTTTTTTAAAGTTAAGTAGCTAAAAGCAGACATCCTAACCAAACACTCTAGTGTTGCTTTTACGCTTAACTTTAAAACAAAGTAGCTAAAAACGGAGGTCAAACACACTATAAATCTTTACTAGTGGGGTAAAATATAGTTTACACTATTTAATTTAATGCATTAATACTTTTTATTTCTTCAATTTTGGATTAAACTATATCATAAATACATTTCTCCCTTTTAGTTACTCCCTCCGGTTTTTAATAAATGATTTTTTGAAATAGTAACATTCAGTAAAGTAAACACCAAAAAGTCAAGTAAAATGTACAGTAACATTCAGTAAAAAAACGACATTTATTAAAAACCGGAGGGAGTATTATATAGTAAAAATTTCATTCAAGAAATTCTTTTAAAAGATATTATTTAGATAATAAAATACTATATCTAGTAACATTCCATAATGAATCAATTATTACAAAGTAAAAACACATTTAGAGGAATTAACTTTAAAAGAAAATGATAGTATGAGCTCGTAATTCTTACAAAATAGGAACATAATATTAGAGTTCAAATCTTATTGTCTACTCTACATTATTACTTCTTCTTTTTAAGAAAAAGAATCTCTATAATGAATTGTGAATAAATGAGGTTGAAAAATAAAAGAGTTATGTTTTATTTATTTATATATTTATAGAACAAAGATAAAAAAAAATTAAGCAAATAAATATTGACATTTGATAGTAGGATATGATTGCAATGAGATAATATATAAGAAAAATATACTAGGCTGAGAGAGTCAACTCTCTATAGAACTTAATAATACTCGAATAAAATTAATTTTCTACTCATAAAGGGATGAGAAGACACTCGAGGAGACCTCCAAATGCTAAAGAAATAAATCTTAAAGGAAAAAAATTTTTTTTTTTTTATTTTGAAAATTAGAACTCTAACTTATTAGACCCATAAGATAAGTTTAATATTTAGTGAATAATACGAATAAAATACTAATTATTTTTTTCAATTAGTGGATGTGAGATTCGAACTCAAACCCTAATCATAATTTGTCGCAAGCAAACAACAATTATTAGATTTCACATACGATTTTATGAATTCATTAACTTTATTAATAGAGAAAATCATCAAATTTATATAATTTTGTACGACAAAAATTAATAACATGGAATATTAATTTAAAATTCATTTTTTTTCACTAGGAGCAACTGCCCCACTGCCCTCATGATGGATCCCCAATAACAACATATTGATTTAGCTTTTTATAATTTAAAATTTAAAATTTAAAATTTAATTGGGTAAGATAAGATATTAAATTGATTTAAAGTTCTTATGCAAACATTTAATTTCATCTTCTATGTTAACAAATGTTAATATGCCAACCACTTAAAGATATAACACAAAATTAATGTGTATAAATATATACCCCTCTGAAAACGGAAATTCACCATCTCCTTTCCTCTCGTTGCTTCAGCTCAATTAGAATTAGGTGCCTTATCACCGTACCAACTGGTCGGTATGTCCGATATATCCCATCCCAATATGAAAAACGAGATAAATAATTTGTTGTATTATTTTAATTTCTACCTCAGTCTATACTAGTTATTTCATTTGTACCGGTCGGTATTTTACCGGTATGATCGAAATGCACGGTATATCTCATCCCAATACTAAAAAGTAAATTATAATTTTTTAAAATATTTATAAATTTATATGTAATTATATGTATGTATATATTAAAAAAATAAAATATCAAAATGCTAACCGAAACTGACGGAGATTGGTATAATCTCATACAAATGGTCAAATCGAAACTTTCAGTGCTACCAGATGGACAGCCTTGATTTCATCACTTATGTCATGCTTGTGTTTATTCCAATATTTTTTTTTCTGTTAACTATCTATTTTGTTTTTCTACGCCTTGTTGTATTAGCCTAACTCTTTATATTTATTTTTTCTTTATGTTTGTGGTCGTTAGTCCCTTATGTTTCTTTTTTATAATTATCTGATCCTCTCATCTTTCTCAGTGATAAATTATCATTTTTTATATTAATTAGTATGATGATGCGCCAGTAATTATTATGTTTGTAATACCCCTAATAATGATATTTTGCTCATAACCTATGAAGCACATATACTTTAAATTTAACTTCATATTCATGTCCGGTCTTGCCCGATACGGCTCGATATGTATTCGACACATATACTTATAAAAATTAAAAAATAAATAAAGTTTAATCAGATATTTTTGGAATACTTGGATACACTCTGTAAATATGAGTAGACATCTTCACGATACTTTACGATACGTCATTTCTATTTTTTGTAAAAAATAGTACTAAAATTAAAAATATAAAATATAAGAACAACCAGGAAATATATGACATTAATTTTCTTTTAATTCGTTCATTGTAAGAATTTTCACTTAATGGACTGGATATAGAGTCAATCTTGTTTAACGAAGAGTCAAGATAATAATGCTAAAATTTGTCTATGGAGTTAAAAAATAATGTCATTTCCTAGTTAAAAATTTGATATATTTTTTTTTAATTTATAAATTAATGAAAATATGAATTTTGGGTTTTGCTAGTCAATAATATAATCTTTGACATATACTTGGTAAATTTTTAAAAAATTATTATCTACAAAAATATTTTATTAAAATAATATTATAACTACTAAAATGAGTTTCGTAATGTAAAAATTATGCAAAATATATTTTAAAGAATATATAAAATTAACGTTCTTAAATTTTTTAAAATTGACGTATTGATGTATCGCATCGTATCGTGTCTATATTTCGTATCTGTATCTATATTTAATAGCTCATAAATATAAGTTATTGTCATTATTTCCTCCAAATAAACCAATACTAAAATAATAGATTCTTTTCAAATTTTACATCATATACTGATAATTATATTTGTTAATGTGTTTTGTTGCCATTATCGTAATGAGCAAGGGTAATGAGCTTTTGGGACTTCAATGAAGGATTACTACAGTGCTCTTAGTAATAGTTTTGGTTGTGTTTGTTTGGTGTGGTTTTTATCATTTCAGACCAGTTAGTTTAACTGGGAGAATCGGGTCCAATTTTAAAGTCGAATCGGTTTGAATTTTTTCTTTTTTTAAACTTTAAAGTAGACATAATTTTTGATCTAATAATTGAATGAAACTTAAATTTTGAGGATATAAATTTGACGTGATTGAGAAAATAGCATCAAAGTTGGCTAATATTTTATTTATTTTTGAATTAAAAACTTTTAAATTTTCCTTAGTTTTTACAATTTTCAGATTATACTTGACTTTTATTTTTTTCAAGCAAATGTTATGTAATTCCTTGGAAACAGATGTTTTGTAATTCCAATTTATTTTTTTATGCAATTAACTATGATAAATGTTAGGGTAGTAAATTACGTGAAAAAAATTTACAATTTACAAATGTTGCTCTTAACCACCTATAGTTCAAAAACTCACAATTTTAACTCTATGGTTTTCTAAAATTACAACTTTAACATTTCTAGCGATTAAAAAAATAATAAAAAATTCAAAATAACATGAAATGTGGTAAAAAAGTGTAACAAATATAATAAGAGCTAATACAATGAATAACAATTATTTTAAATTTTATACACAATTTATTTTTAAAGTTGTTCTTGTTGTCAATCTAAATTTGTAAATATGATAATAGAGATGTTATATTTCCTCCAAAATATCAATCAAAAAGTATCGTTAGATAATTAATTAAAATAAACTACTCCCGGTTAACATTATCAGATTAACACTGAATTTTCAAAGTTGGGGTTCAAAAACCTCATAATTAATGCTTCTTTTGGACATTTTCTCGTGGAAAAGGTGATGACTGATCGACGAATTGACAAAAAGATTTCAAAAAGCATCGCACTCCGGTGTTGACTTTTTTCTTCCTTTCAGAAAAAGTATTTTAAAAATATATCAATCATTCAGCACAAGAAATAGATTATTACTAAATAATCCAATTTTTAACGGTGAAGATTTGAGCAAGCTCACAGAAGCTACAGTGAGAATACTTCCATAACAACAAAATCCCCAACCTTTTTAACTCTAGTACAGAATCCCCACACATGGCACCATGAAATGGTATTGGTAGCCGTCTGGTACTGAATGATGGGAGCGGATCCACCTGATCGGGAATCTTCTGATCAGAAAGTGAGAAATAAGATTAAGAGAGCATATTTGCTTCTCATCTCATACTCCAGAATCCAAAAGAGGTAAAAAGTTTAATAATGATGCACATCACCAAATGACACCAATCAAATGGTACCGCCAGCCAGGTACTGAATGATGGGAGCGGATCCACCTGACCAAGAGTAAAAAAAACATTAGCATGCTCTCATATCATACAATCATATTCTTTCTAGTCTTAGGTAAAAGGATGAACCGAATAAAAAGATCTAAATAGAAAGAGAGCATGTGAGCACTTTTTATTCTAATTTTTTCTCAAAAAGGAAGAAAACATGATATATTAAATTTAATATTGGAGTTTAATGACAAAAATAGATTGAGTTATTGACAAGAATGCAAAGATTCTTGAAAACCAACAAATACCTTCACCAGTTGGGAGCAATTTCTGCAGGATTGAATCCCACATATAAGAGTAGATCCGCGATGGAAGGATTTATCGGCAGACGAAATCCCAACTCAAACATCATCTGGTACATCACACATGTTTTGGGAGAAAGCATCTGGTTCATGCGAATGTCTGGCCCTAAGAAAGCAAAAGTAGACCTCACACCCCATTGAAGGATTGGTCCACCCTTTCCAACGCATTTGTCAATTTTTCGTCGCTACGCAGAGTGGTCTGGGTTTTTCAAATTTTCTCCTCAGCATTATACCTCTCTTGATCAAAGTCAGAAGGATCCGTGGCTAATTTTTTTGTTGCGGTTCCATCTACATAGAGCCATGATACATCAAAGAAAAATAAAGAAGAAGAGAAAGACTTGTCTGCTTACCCAGAAGACGAGTCGGATGAGAAAATGCGCGATAGCCGAAATTGTAGAGAGAGAGTGAGAAGAAAAAAGAAAGGAAGGGGGAGGAGAGATGCTATTTATATGTCTGGTATAGCTTCTCAAGAAAGATAATGAAGCAACACGCGTGGTAGGAGAATAGTGAGTGGCCCTACTTTTAAGGGAACAATTGTCAGCCACTCACAGGACGGATACTTGAATTTCAGAGAAAAAGAGGTAACAACCTGGAAAAGGGACGAGGGTAGTTGTAAGGTCAACACATCACTATTAGTCTTCACCCGCGCTCAGTTTTTTTTCGTGTTGAGCATTCGATAACACTCTCTCGAAATACCTCAACGAGAGAGAGCACCTTGGTCATTTTAACACAGTTGATGAGCCAACGCGAGGCCAGTTCCTCGATAAGAAAGACCTCGATGACACCCATCCCCTCGGCAAGTATATATGCACTCCACTTGTTAGGTGCATTAATTGCCCACGCGACATGCATTAAACGCGTCTCTAAAATTTATTATACCAACCTGACACCTAAACTTCTGACAGTTGGAAAAGCATATTGGGAGATAAAACCTACTTGTGATCATGATTACTCTTATCCCTTATCTAGGATCTCTTACTATAAATGCCCCATCATAAATCCTCATAAAAGGAGAATTCACGAGATTTTATGACACTCAGTTATCACATCCCCCAAGCTTTATTATTGACATACACCACACGCCATAGATAATTCCCGACATAATACATAAATACTCTAGGCCATAACTATTCTTGACTTCGCATACAAAGTGCTAACTTGATCGTTGGAGTGCTAACGCCGAGTTACACACCCCGATATTATGCATGAATTTTATCAGAAAAAACTTCTGAGAGTCAGATAAACATATTAGGAGATAAAACCTACTACTGTGATTATGATTATCCTTATCCTATATCTAGAATTTCTCACCGTAAATGCCACATCATAAATCCTCATAAAAGAGGAACTCAGCTACCACATTCCTCAAGCTTTATTATTTACAAACACCATACGCCACGGATAGTTTCCAATAGAACACATCAATACCCCGACACTGTGCAAGAATTCCATCAGAAAGAAACTCAACGCTAGCTGCTTCATCGCGACGATCCAAGCTTGCCACGCCATCTTGATTCAAAGACCATCCTACCCTAACTTTATATCCTTTATTACATACCTCATCTCAACATTATCACTCCAACCTTATTGATTATCCTTTGGAACTCTTTGAACCCAGAAAAAAGATAATTTTAGTAGTTAAAATAGCACGTTGTGATAAATATACTCTTATAAATATAATACTTTTTAAATGCCAATTTTTTTTATAGATGTATTAAACATACATAAAAAGAGTATAGATTAGAAAAGTACAAAAGTTTTTTTTTTTTCGAAAGGAAGAAATAATTGGATTAATTCAAATTTGCAAGTACAAAAGGTGCGATCACCTCGAGGCATTCCCCTATCCATACATTTCCTAAACCGGAAATCAAAGCCAATTGGCCTAACTCATGTGCTGGGATATTCGTGGACCGTCCTGTATGCGAAAAGGAGCAGCTATGAAAAGTAGAAGCTAGGCATGCCACCTCTTCCAACACCAATCCCGAGTAGCTTAATAGGAAGTCTCCATTGGTCAGGGCGAGGACGTTCTGCAAGCAGTCAGACTCAACTATAATCTTGTCGTATCCCCATTGGCGAGCCTGTGTTACTGCGTCTCTCAGCGCTAGAGCCTCTGTTGTTCGTGCCTCAGCTCCATGCGGAAGGTAGATTGTTCCTGAGAACACTGTTTCACCCTTAGCATCCCGGGCTATAAATCCCAAGCCAATGCCCGTAGTCCCCACCGTTGCATCCGTGTTCACCTTTACCACCCCTGTAGGAGGAGGCATCTAACTCGGGTTGACAGGTAGGGGAGGCGGGGCAGCGGGCCTGTGTTTCTGACACCATGCCTCCTTGAAATCAGACAGTAATTTTCCACCCCTAATAACCACCTCTTGGATTGATTCATCGCACTGACGGAAGATCCTGTTATTCCTCGATGTCCATAGGGACCAAAGGATGGAGATGAGCTTCTCTAAATCCAAGTCATCCAGAGATGTTCGTAGCCCTGCTAGCCAATCCACCCAGCCATCTCCTTGTAGGCCCGAAACCCTATCCCAGAACGCAAACTTTCCCCACACTTCCTTGGCAAACGGGCAAGACAGCAGCAGATGCGGAGTCGATTCTACCTCCTCGTTGCAGCAGGGGCACACGGGGTCCACCGATACACCCCTCCTAGCTAGATTCACCCTGGTTGGGAGAGAGTTACTTCCCATCCTCCATATGAAGTTTTTGAACTTTGGAGGGATAGAAAGTCCCCACAAGAATTTTCACCAACCTCTACTGGAATCTTGGCACTCCTGCGCAGTAACCGATGTAAGACAGTGGTATCCACTCCGAATTGAATACTTCCCATTTGTAGTACCTTTCCACACAAGAGTATCATTCGCCTCACTCCGACTAAGCGGTAGGCTTAATATTGCTGATATTTCCTGTGGTAGAAAAAGTTGTTCCACAAGGTCTGTCTTCCAGCACCTCTGGTCCCTATCAATAAGCTCATCCACTGTAGCCTCCTCATCGAGGCCCGTGACTGGTGCTGTGATCATCCCAGTCGCTTTTGTCGGAAGCCACGGGACTTTCCAAATCCGTATCCGTTCACCATTCCCTATCCTCCAGATGCATCCTTTATGGAGAGCTGATCTTCCTGCCAGAGTGCTACGCCACACGTAACTAGGGCGGGAGCCCATCCCTGCCTCTAGAAAGTATCGCGCTTTCCAGATCTGGGAGAGCAAAGAGTTTGGATTTTTGTGCAGCCGCCACCCTTGTTTGGCTAAAAGTGCAAGATTAAATTCTCTAACCTTCCGGAATCCCAATCCTCCCACATCCTTCGACCGACAAAGCTTTTCCCAGGACACCCAGTGCATCTTACGCTCCTCAGAATTCCCCCCCACCAGAATCTTCTTGTCGCCTTTTCTATATCCTCGCAGATGGAGATTGGGATCTCAAAACAACTCATCATATACGTCGGGATGGACTGGATGACTGATTTAATTAGAACATCTCTCCCTGCCTGGGATAGCTTTTTCTCTTTCCACCCTCCTAGCCTTTTGCAGATCCTGTCCCGGATAGGAGCGAACATCTCTTTCTACGATCGGCCAAAAGACACTGGAAGTCCCAAGTACCTGGCATGGGATTCCGTCTTCACCATTGCTAGTCTTTCCTTTACCAGTATTTTAGCGTCGTGGCCTACGTTTTTGCTGAAGCACACTTCTGATTTTGCTAAATTTACTTTCTGGCCAGAGGCTTTCTCGTAGTCCTTCAGAATGGAGCTAATGACTGTGGCCTCTTCTTCCTCTGCTTTCGCAAAAATGAGACTGTCATCCGCATAGAACAGATGACTGACCTGTGGGCTGCCCGGGCATACCTTGTATCCATGTATCCTGTTGGTCGCGGCTGCATTCTGAAGCATCGCTGAAAGGCCCTCAGCACACAACACAAAGAGATAAGGGGACAACAGATCCCCCTGCCGGAGGCCCCTTTCTGGATAGAACGTAGATCCCGGGGCCCCATTAAGGAGGATGTCGTAGTTTTCCTTTTTTTTTATTTTTTAAAATCACTATTGAAAGCTTACTTTAAAAGAAAATTTTGCATTCACGTGTCTCTTAATAGTCGTGAGAGTGTCAACTTATATTTACAGAGTGTTCCAAGTGTTCAAAAAGGTATTCAAAAAGAGTCCGATTAATATTTTTTTTTAATTATATTTTATAAGTATCCTCATGTATCGGACACATGTGGAAAGTGTAGACACAGACACAGTCATTTTTGAAGTGTCCGTTTTTAACATGGTTAGATTGATGCTGGGAAGAGTTCTCGGAATGCTTCCGGTAAAATGGTTATTCACGACGTTAAATAGCGTGACAAAATTGTGGGAAATTGGGTATTGTACCTCCAAATCAACTGCTGCAGTTTTACTCAAACCAGCAACAGCAAACCCGCCAAAGTATCGTCAGCGATGTCACCCGAGAAACGATTATTGGAGGTACAAATTCCTGAGCGAACTCAGAGTTCTGACTTCTGATCGGAGGCAACAAACCCTCGTGGCTGTTGTTCATGAAGCTCAGGCCTCTCAACCTAGTCATGCCCCGCCTGAACCTCCAACCCATCAATCGTTCCGGTCAGCCCTATGTTCTCCAGCACCGCCTTCATCGTTGCAGCGCACTCCTATCCAGTTCGAATCGCCACTGCTGCAAGGACTAATGACTGTTTTGTTCCAGTTATAGAGTGCCAAGTTATTCGAGAGAGAATTCTTGAACATTAGCAAGATCTCAGCTTATCCGAAAAAGAAAATAAAAATCTCAGCTTCAGTACTGCTCGCGCCTATCCGCAATACAACATGTTGTAACAACCATGAACAGAGCACAATTGTCTGCGCTACACTAAGAATATTACATGCGTCAGGAAAATTGTCTGGATTCATATTTCCCTTGAATTTATCGTGTAAAATAACGTTCTTGCTTCGTGTCTTCTTTCTTTCCTTGTGGCAATCTTCTCTCCTTGTTTAAAATGTCACCCACCGTCGTTATTAGCATATAGTCTCATTGTAATTTGTAATGTAAAGTATACATAAAACATCTATAACTGTAATCCAAATAACATACCAGAGAGAACATAGATAGGAACTCAGTAGTACTTTCTACAGAGTAAGAAAATGTATTCGTAATTTGCAATTTTTATCTCGTGAGAGACAACGACAGACAAGAAATAGCAGTACGAGTCCAAGCTATGTGTGATCACATTCAATTGTACAAACTTGACGAATACATTGAGAAAAAATTGTTGAATCCATCCTGGCAATATCGAAGGAAAAATCACAAATCTCACATTCAAATTCTGCTATACAACAAAATTCATCCCAATTACAGTACAGACTTCAAGCATGATGAGAACAGAACAAGATCTATGAACATTTCCCCGTGTCCAAAATACTAGAACAAAGCCTTTTTACTTCAAATGAGGTGTATCAAGGAAAACCAAAAAGAAGCAATGTACTTAATTGTATTGTAAGCTATAAGGTGAATTTCACGACTAATTCACAAATACCCATTTGGTTAAAAGCCGATTTGTCACGCGTTCCCCATAGATGAACTCATTATTTGAATCTGCCAGCAAATACAACCAGCAGCCATAACATTAAAGAACTAGCCGGGGGGGGGGGGGGGGGGGGGGGGTGACACAATAATTTTCAGCAAGAGTTTATAAAAGGAGGGAAAAGAATGCGAGCGACGTGGTACCTTATTCACAAGTAAGTTTACTTGCTCTCTGTACATTTCTTTCAAGTCTTCAATGTCGTTACGCAGTTCTTCCAACTAGAAATATGAACCCATTTTCAAATGTCAGGATGCTGCATGTTATAGAAACTACAAAAATGCTTTCCATATGCATTCAATAAATAAATTCCTGGGTGCAAAGCCCACAGCTCAAACCCGATATGGAAGAAGTACATCTTTACTAGCTCAAACCCAATTGGGGTTTAAATAAGATGATCAAAATCACCATCATTTAAGAAAGCAAGATTCATTATGAAGTAAAGATAGATTAAGGCAAATTTGTTGTTGCAATTAAAGAGAAAGATACAAAACTAAGTGTATGTACCTCCTCATCACGTTCACCCATTAACTCCAGTGCAGCAGCGTGCCTCCGTCTTAGAGCTTCTAGCTCTGCCCGTATCCCAGGCAACTGAGCTGACTCTGATCGCAGCTTTTCACACTGTGTTCCCAAAAGTTCAACTCAATAATATGAACTACAGAGAATACAAATAAGAGAAAATGAACAAGAACAACATGTAGAAGCTTACCTGTGCGGTCAAATTGACCAGCTCTTCAGCAAGAGAATCACGGATAGATTCCAGTGATTCCTGAAGAACATATAATACATGTAATAATCAGGGATGTGCATAGTAAGTAGAACCACAAAATTATATACAAGGAAAAGTAAAGAACAGGAAGAACAAACAAAAAGACCACTGCAGAACACAGAAACATGATGCAATCACTAATGATGTGTGCATCAAACATATGCATGGCAGTGAAGGTTTAAAAAGAAAACTTCAAAAGATAAGGCATACCAAACGAGACATGTACGAAGCAAGTTCACCCTCTTTCTGCCGAAGAGCAGACTCAAATGCACTAGGTGTCATGCTCTTCATATAGTAAGGGCTCATAGAAGCCTCTCCAGCATTTCTCCTCTCAGAAAACCCATCAGATGTATCCAAGGATGCCTGCAGAAAGTAGCTCTCCTCCATACTGCCTAGACTGCCTGTAGTTGATAGCTTTCGGGGTAAGTTTCCTGCAAATCTACAAAATATCAGAATTAAACTAAAAAAGGAAAAAATAGACTGGTAAAATTTGGAAGGTAAAGTGAAATACTGTTCTCAAATGCAGAATTGCTCCTCGCCAGAGGAATTTGATCATATACAGAAGTTGAAGCAAGACGTGATGTTCTTTCCAAATCCAAATGAGCCGCTTTCTCTTTTTCAATTTCCTGTAACAAATTAACAATTTACTTTTAGAAACTATTGTTCTGCTACAACTATCTACCAATCTATAGTAGAATATAGTTTCCAGGTCTCTAATATTACCCTAATCTCCACTCTAACATCCTGTGACTTCAATATAACACCCAAACTATTTAACAGGCGTCAGATTTCGACTTAATCAGTAAACATCAAAACAGACCTCCAAATACACTGACGATGGATTTTCAGGTTGTTGTTGGGTATAAGAAGGTAGGCTAATGAAGCATGACACCACCATTCACCCATGCCATCAGCTCACTTAGTAGGATGAAAATTGAGCATATAGCATAAAAGTATTTTGGAAAATGTTCAAACAATAGAAATGAAAGACATAAATCTACAAATGCAACCTAATTAAAAAATTTAAGAACTGCCCTAAAAAAAAATTGACGAACTAAGAGCAGAACCTGCTGTAGCATTTCCCTGTGCATTAATGACTCATGTAACTCTTGCTTGTGCTTCTTCCTTAATTCTTTTATTTCTTCTTCAAGTTGGTTTGCACGGCCTTCTTGGGTATCCGCTTCCTCCTTGGCTGCAAGGAACTCTTGCCTATTCTCAGCTGCTCTTTGTCTCTCCTTCTCAAGAGATCGGCTCAACTGTGTCTGCTCTGCTCTAAGACACGAAATCTAAAATATAGACTGCTTTCAGTTGATACTCATCAACATGCTGTCACAACAATAGACAAAACAAAAAGAGAAGACAAACCTGAGCTTCAAGAACATTAATTCTGGATAAGGTTTGAGACAGGCGTTCATTGACGGAGCACTCTCTTTCCTCTGCAGCTGCAGCTTTGGCCTCCGCTTCCTAAAGAAGCAATTTCACTTGTAAATAGAAGGGTATTTTTCTTTTTTCGGCAACATAAATATAGATGCTCAACATCACAAGTGATAACTGAAAAAAAAAACATTCAGGCACCTGGAGTCGCAAATTTAGAGATCTCTCCACAGCAGCCCAGGCTTCAGCTCTTCTCACTGTTGTTTCCTATTAACATTCAGATAGCAAATCACATAACAAAATAAGCAGACTTCTAGATGCATAAACTCTAAAGTAAAGAGGAAAGAATATCACTCACCTGCATTGCTTCGATCTGTCGTAGAAGAGGTCTTGTAGAGTCAGGAACTTGACTAATCAATTCCTCACACCGGCGCTCACTTGCCTAGAGAAGATAAAGAAAACTAGTGATAATAAGCAGAAATAAACAAAGGATAATACAAGAATTAAACTTGAATTGAATTTGGAGCACACTTAGAGAAAACAGGAGACCTGATAACGTTTTTGAAGGTCTTCAATGTCCCTGTGGAACATGTCCTCTTTAAAAACAGCCTGTAAATTCAAAGTATAGTAAAACATAACTAAACTAAAATTTGTGGCAGGTCACAACTGGATGAAAGCAACAATTTGAATAAAATAGACAAAAACCTGCTGCTCCTTTCTACTCAGAGTTTGTCTTAATTCTTCAAGTGTCTGAACTAGCATACTTTCACGCACCTCAGCGTCTCTTATACGGCTCTCTAGTTCAGTTCTGGCTTCACTGTTGGCCCGTGCCTCTGCTAATGCTTCAGCCTCCTTGGCCGCCGTCAAAGCATTTGTATAAAACTCTTTCTGTGTTGAAAGCTCTGCCTGGTGTTTCTCTATAGTTTCTTGCAGCAACTTCTCTGTAGCCATCTTGTCCTTCTTAATACTCTCTACCTTGTTCTCTTCTACCTGGAAATCAAACAAGGGTGTTAAAGAAAACACAGGAATTTTGCTCATAAATTGTTACTAAAGAAGCAAACAAAAAGTAAGTATGTATATCACAAGAGTGCTTTGCATAATACTTCAACTTTTACATACTGTTCATACATTCCAATACTCAGGATTTTCCATGACCAACAAATGATAGATATTAGCAGTTCAATTAGATACCACCAGACGATATTGAGCAACGCAAACATCAAAAACAATTAGAATGCGTGCATCAAATTATAGCAGCATGCACATGGCAACTCTCAACAAAAAACGGTGAGAAAATGGAACGATAACAGTTTGCATTGTCCTGATATCAGCATAAAGGAGAAACTCAACAGTTTAATCAACCAGATAGTTACAGTTCGTTAGGTCAAATTACCTGAAGCTTGGTTGTCAAACCTTTCTTCTCTTCTTCAATCTCTCTAATCTAAGCTTTCACGACAAATGCATAATTGTTCTTAGATCAGAAAGGTAGCAGCATAGGTATTAGATATAAAATTCAACATATCACACACACACAGATACCTGAGCTCTTAGTTTCCTGATCGTAGATTCCTGAGCAGCCTGCTTTTTCGATAGCTCCTCCCCTGAAATTACAGATATTCAAAGTTCCTCAATGCTAAAACATAACACCTTTTATTACATTCATACCATACAGAACTTCTTAGTAACATGCCCAAGACAGCAAAATTGAGAATACCTCAACATGCACTTTAAAACGATGTTTCATGAGAGCAAAGTACCTTTACAATAAAGAAAAAAAATACATTAAACCAAGCAACATATCACCAAACAGACTTTAGATACCTTCGGCCATAACCTGCTGAATAATTTCATCTTTTTCTTTCAGAAGAGCAGCTGCATCACTTTTCTTATTCTGCTCTCTCCGGAGGGTATCCCTTTCCCTTGTAAGAGCATAAACCTATAAACAAGCATGCCAAAAAGAATTTAAATCACTGAAGTAGCATAAAAATAGGCGATAATACAAAATTATCCAATAAGCTGTTCCATTGTCCATTTGAAATGCACAGAATATATCATCTCCAAACTGTAACTACATAGGATCACTAAATTTATACATTTGCTATACACTGCCCAATCAAATGTATTCAAACCTTCAAATACATTCTGGGCTTCAATTATCACCCACGTCCCAACTGACACCCTTATTTCATTCATTTCCCTTACCAGAATGATAATTAAGATGGAAGAAAATCCAAAGAGGACAAGAATCACAGCAGAGGCAGTCTTTTCAGGATAAAACAAGGTTGAATATCTAGTGCGCATAACAATAAAAGTCATATGTTAGATACACAGACAATATCTACCAAATCTTGGTGACAGTTCACATTTTAGAATTAAAAATGCTGCCTGCATCTTGGGATACATATTCCACTACCATTAGCTGCTCATTTTTGTTGGTTATCAATTGGGGGAAATGTATTAAAAAGCATGCCAGCAACTACAAAGTTTTGACCATAAATTTCAAGTAAAAGAAGGGTAAATCTGGTTGGGAAAAGTAACCAACCAAAAAAGAAAGTACCTTTCTTTCAAGAGTTGCAACCCTTTGATGATATTCCTCTCTTAGGGACTCGATTTCTGCATCCATTGTTCTCCTCTGTTCCATAACATAATTTAAAATGTATATTCAGACCAAATACAATAGACAAGAGTTAATTAACATTTCTATGATAAGAATTGTAGAATTGTGTTCTACCTAATGCAAGGGACAACACACTGCAAATGGAACATGAGAGGCAGATAATCAAAAACACTGAGGACAACAAAATGCAAATGTAAATGAGTAAACCCGATTTTGATCGAAACGAATTAGTAATTTAAGCTGCATCTCTTCACTGTTCACAGAGTATGACTTTGAACATTCTCTTCTAAAAAAAAACATCAAAATGAAAAAGAAAAAGAACCTTCTCATATCACAAGTGTTCCACTGCTAGAAATATAAAGTGCATGGACAGGAGTAACATAGTATGCCACTCTCAATTAAAATACATGACAAGCAACCAAATATATCATCACCGCATCTTATAACACAAGCCATCAACCACAATAAAGCAGCTATTCAGAATATCATTGGAACATAATGCATCATGTGCGTATTTGTTTTTTGTTACAAGGAATTAATAAGCCAAAACCAACTGCTAATTGCAAAGACTACTCACCATTGGCCTAATTCCCATCACATCAATGCACTAGATATGAGAATAAATCTGAATAGGTAAAGGGATGGGCAACAAAAATTGGGGTGTGAAAATTGTATAAGATATTAATAGAAGAAAGTTTCTAATCTACAGTAACTTGGCAGGTCGGAAAAAAATTAAGAACCACAGACCTTCAACTCCTCAATGGTAGCTCTCAGATTCTCATTTTCATTCATCATATTTGCAATCTCATCAGCTTTTGCCTGAACCAACAAAAAAGAACAGAATCATTTGTTGTGAAAATTAAAAAAAAATCAAATAAACAGTAACAATATATTTAATTCTGTACAGGAAACCACAACATGAAAAGAATAAGATTGCAGAGTCCTCACAGAATTATAGAATTTTAAAGTAATAGCTACTTATAAAGGTATATGTTTAAAGTTAGAAGTCTTTTACCCTTATCGTAACAAACTAGTAGTAAACACAATAAAATATTAAATTTAAGATGGTTATATTACAATATTACAACAAAACGTCCTTTAGAAAAAGGAAAACGCATAAGCCACATCCATCCAGGAGAAGGTGCTATGAAAATCAAAAGGGGAAGTCACGACTGCAGTTTGAAGGGGGTGCTGTGTCCATGTCGTGAGGATTGGTCATACTATGAAAATCTCAAACTTTTAGGTAGAAAAGGGAAGACTTTAAATCAAGATGCCATTACTGTACATTACTGTACATTAGAAAGTGAAAATTGCACCCCTACCATCTCACCAGCATGAACATAATAACTAAATACCAGACTGTGAAATGATACTCAGTATCTCAGGTCCGACAATCTAAAATAAATTGATCATAGGATGCATGGGCAGACATGGTAAAGAAGGACCAATATCAAATGCCTGGCCCAACCCAACCCAACCATATAGCCACTTGTGATGTAAAAGGCATTGGAAGTAAGGCCAGGTTTTAAAAGAAAAACTATAATCACCAAATAAATTACCTGAGCTTGCCTTGCAGCAGATTGCAATGCTGTTTCCATCATTTTCATCTCCTTTTTCAACTTCCCTAATTCAATTGTAGGATCAACAGAACCAGAAAATTTTGACACTGTGCTCAAGTTTTGATCTTTCAAGTCAGGTGAGCCATCATTTTCCTGCTTCACCTCTCTAGCTTCCTTAACATCCACATCATTTTCATGAGAAACCGATTCAAACATCATACTGGAAGCATCAACTGAGGGAAGTGCTGTAGGCAAAGAAAATTTGCTGACCACCTCAGTCTCTTTGGCACTGGACCGTGAGCTGAAAGAGTCACTTGATGCCTCTGCTTGGAAAGCACATGATGCCTCTGCTTGGACATCACTTGATGCTTCTGTTTGGGCATCGCCTGATTCTTCTGCTCGAGCAGCACTTGCCGTCTCTGCTCGACCATCACTTGTCGCCTCTGCTCGACCATCACTTCCATCACTTGTCGTCTCTTCTCGAGCATCACTTGTCACCTCAGCTCGAGCATCACTTGTTGCCTCTACTCGAGCATCACTTGTTGCCTCTGCTTGAACATCATTGGTTTCCTCCAGTTGGATATCGTTTGATGCCTCTGCTTGGTCATCAACCAACACACCAGTTTTAACAGGAGAACTTTCTTCAGTTGCCTTCTCTTGTGCCTTCTCTTCACCTGTCCTTTCATGGATGCCAACCTCATTAGGTAACTCCTTATGTACAGCTGTACCATCCTCAACTTGATCTACACTGACAGCTTCTGGCTTGACCTCCAACACCTTCAAATTATCATTGCTATCCACTACTAAAACATCTTTTTCCTGTGGATCATGAATCGAATCTGAGGTCTCAACAATGCAGACAATGGATTCAGTAGGTTCAACAGGAACAGGCTGAGATTCTGCATCAGCTTCAGCTTTGTTTGGATCTGAACTAGAATCATCTTTTTTCTCCACATTCTCTGGATGATGATGATCATTATCTGTCCTCACTATGGTTTTTCCTTCCACAACTGTAGTATTTTCATTCAGAAACACTTGTGAGTCTTCAACTGATGACAATTTCTGCAGAGACTCAGTTTTCCTCTGAGATCCATCATCACTACCCTCACTTTTCTGACCCATAAAGGACATAACAGGCCACAATCCTGAAGTTGGCATTAAATAAATGTTTAAATAGGATAAGTTTCGTACTAAATTCACAATATCACATTCTTGAAGTTCTTCAAGTCCCTCTAGTTTTTTATCTCCAACTTATTAAGTGGTTTACATCTTAAAGAGGGACGATACTCATAGGGAGGATACTCAAATCAACTGCCTAATTCTCAATACTAAAGACCATGCTTGAGCTCTGACATTCATCATGTTCCGCTTTCTACAAAGAATGATAACTGATACAACTATCTGCCTTTCATATGAACTACAGTAGTTTGAATCATAAAAGTGCAGCTTATTTCAATCAACGGAATGGTAGTTTTCTTATACAAATTATAGGAGAAAGAATGCAATAAATCCACCTAACCCAAAGCAATTTACAGCTCATCTAATTCTAAATAAATCAATGCACCTTATACCTTATAGTTCACATCTTTCAGTGTATTAAGAGAACAAGAAACTCAAGAAAGCATGCCATCATGGTACAATGCAACAAGTAACAAGCAATCGACAAAATGGTACTCCTAACTTATAATCATACACAATTACTTACACATATCAATGAGAAAAACATAAAGGAAATACAAGTAAATAGGTACAATGCAAAGCAAACACCACCTTCATTGTTGGTGGCGCTGGTGGTAGATTCAGATTTCTCTTCGAACCCGAGTGCGCTATCGAAATTCTTCTCGATATTCTTGACACTCTCGCTGAGCTTATTCACCGCCCCAGCAAGATCCGGGAAGTTCCCCAACGAGACCTTCCCGCTAAACCACGCCATCTTTTGAATTCAGATCAAAAGGAGCAAAACCCACAACTGCATTTACACAACAAAGGATAAAATAATGAATCTTTAAACCATTGGCAGATCACAATAATAAGAAAAAGAAAATCAAAGATGCAATCTTTGAAGCTGCCTCTTGGCGGAATTTTACGTGTACAGTAGGGAAACTTCGTGATAGAAGATGGAAGTTTTAAGATTGAACCTTTTTAGATGCAGAGGAATTGCTGGAGATTTAAATCATAACTGAATTTTTATGCTGAGTTGAGAAAAAAAAGAGATGAATGATGATGGCGGTGCTTCTTTTTTGGTTTATTTTCCCCTTGAATGTAAATGTTGGATCTGATTTGCTGGGTGAATGAATGTCATACTGTATTACTCTGGTTCTAGTACATGGTTGTACTGGCGTTTATGGTAACACCGTTACTACCGTTATTATTTTCATTTTAGTTGGTCTCTAATAATGACTTTTATTCAATTTAATCCCAATCATTTAATCAGTTAATCACCCGAGCTCCCTATTATCATAACAGAAGTTAAAAGCCGTTATTTTTCAATTTTTTATTATTAAAACCGAAAAAGCTATCTGCACTCGGACCCACATCTAACATCTTATTCGTAGGTAGAAGCCACCCCCGTTTCCACATATGAGGTGGCCTTGACGTTTTGCCGTCTTCCCAGGCACGAATGCGGGGAGGCACTACTCAAAACGCCCATGAAGTGGAGGCAAGACAGATCTAGGGCGTGACATCTCAGTTTGTCAAGCTCGCATCACATAACCTAAACAATCATTTACCCCTAGACGAAAGACCTCTCGTGATGTCTCCACTAGGTGCCTACTCTAACTCAAGGATTCACGCCAGTTATAACCAAGAGAATGACGTTACTCACACAGAAATATTAAGAGTTGATCAAGCCCTTAACATTCCTAAATGAGCATGGGATTAAAACGATAAACAACTGAATATGACAAGAGAATATATTAAGCATGCATTAGGCCTCTTAACCGATCCTTACAACCCTTGAAACACCCTTTACTAAGAAGATGGTGCTTAGCTACTCATGATAGAATATGAACAGTAGATGATAGTAAGCATACAATAAATAAAAAGAGGAAGATTAGAAGGAACCGAGAGAGATGATTTAATTAATCAAAGGAGTTCTTCTTTACAAATTGGCGGCTGCTCCACAAATCAAGAGAATAAGATCCCTAGAAATTAGGGTAAAAGAAAGAGTGGTGTATTAATGTCTTACGTTAGTCGTCCTTACACAAACCCTAAAGCTAAGCTTATATAGCCTAAAACTAGCTAGGGGACAAGACAACTAAGGGGAAGGAGAAGCAATGAGAGCTTGACATCACATGTCCTTCAGGGGAATATCCTAGAATCTCTGGCGTGCCTGACAGCTTCTGGAAACGCATGGAATCCCGTGCGGATCTTCGAAGATTCTTCTCTTTGGTTTCGATTGAGAATAGATGCAGAGATATCGCGGGCGAGAGACAGCTCAATAGTCCGGTTAGCATCGAGGGCTCGATAACACTCTGATCTTCTGGGCCTTGAAGCTCGAAATCCCAAGAATTCCTCCAAGAACACTTCTTTTTGCTCTTTATCTCATTTCGGGCCTGATCTGCAAAAAAAATTAAAATAAGGGTCAAATAGCAGAATCAAGCCCCCGAAAAGGCTAGAAAAGAAGATAAAATCATGCCCGTGAAACATGCTATCAAACATCCCCACACTGCCCCAATGCTCGCCCTCGAGCATTAACAAAATTGAAAAACCACCTCATGCAAAAGCATACATCCACAACCCCTAACACATAGAATAGACATGTTATTCAGCAAACTACACCCGACTAGAACACATCCAGCCCTAGAAAAGCACCTGCATCTGGTTAATAGGATAACGACCCTATCAATCAGACTTTTCCAGACCAAGCCTATTCACCAGCAGTCCTCACTAGATATGTGTTTGCACTCATACTCACAACAAAACTTGTGTTTAGGCTAATCACTCAAAATGCAAATAACATAACACGAGGTAAAGCTTGCACATCAATCTGAGTACTGTAGGTCACATGCGAGGGCAATCTAACGATCCGAGACGACTTTGCAAAAAGAAAGAAGGAAAAAGAAAAAGAAAAGAGCAGGTGAGAGTACGGGAGGGAGCAAAGGAAAAGAAATAGAAAAGAAATAGAATGAAGGGGTAAAAGGAAAAGAAAAGAAAAGCAAAGGAGAGGGAAACAAATCTGTAGAATTCCTTGGCTTGGAAGAAGGCAAGTCGGTGAGTAACACTTGCTGGAGAGGGCTGATGGCGAGGGCTGGATGATGGCTTCGACTCTCTTCAGTGGGGGAGATTTTGTCTTACTTTGGGGGCTCGAAACGGTTGCCCTCTACTATGCCTGCTCTGCTTTTATTTTAAAAAAAAATATATTTTTTAAACCAAATTTAATAGCAGGCAGACATTTACTTTTTTTTCAGCTTTGGAACATGCATCAGCATTTATTTTCTTCAGAGTTGGAGCTGGCAATCTTTAAATACTACTTTGAGCGCTTGTTTTCGAGGCCTTGGAATGGGACTTTACTTCCCCACACTTGAGTTTTGGTGTGGTGAGGAAGTAATACTGCGTTGCTGTCGTGGCCCCGATTCTTGATTTCTGCACTTGCTCTGTCTTGCCCTTGATCTATATTTTTCCTCCCCACACTTGTCTTTCTTCGAATTCTAGCCCTTGCCTTTTTGATGAAGAGTGTTACTCACCTGCCAAAGAGAGGTCAAAGAAATTTGTTAGAGGAGAGATGGGAGTCGAGGGCTCGAAAAGGAAAGGAAGGAAAGATGGAGAAAGCTAAGAACAGATAAAGAAAAGAAAAGAAAATTTTGTAAAGCTTCTCGTCATTTCGTTGCTTTCCCTCATCTAATGGTGCCTATACCCAGGGATATTATGCAAACCTAGCCAGTGCCTAGTCAAGCATTATCACACAAGAATAAAAGGCATGAAGCTCAAATGCTCACGGGTTCAAATTGTGACTACTGGTGTCCAGGGCATGACTGGACATAAGGGTTAGTAGGTCTAGATATACATGGTCAGGCAAAGATGCATTGAATGACAGATTTCTCCTATGCATCAGAAGTCATAAATGCATGCCAAGGATGAGGGTTTTAAAACAGGAGGTGGAAAAATTTCCTAGCAAAGACTAAAAATAAAATCCGAGGAACACGCAATCATACAACAAATGAAAAATTAAACATGCAAACATACACAGAAAACACGAATAAATCCCTCCCCACACTTAGGCAGCGCATTGTCCTCAATGCGGGAAGGGCACACAAAGGAGTTCAAGCAAAATTAAAATAGTACAGTACAACCAAAATAAAAGAAAGCAGTAAAAATATTTTGAGCCCTCCTCGAGGGCGTGAAAAATTATATTGTTCGGGGGGGTTACTAGGGTGGAAGATTTCGCTGCGCAACTTCAGCCGTCAAAGCCTGAAGTTCCCTAAGAATTTCTTGGAGGAGACGCGTCTGTACTGGGTCATGGACAAGTGTTGGAATCGGGGGCTTGACTGCTGCGGGTGCATCGGGGGCTGGACGAGATGTCTCGGCATGGGCAGGAGGAACAGATGAAGATCGGGGCCTCGAAAGATCTGGATAGTCGAAGTGGGCGCCGGACTTGGTCCCGAAAACCTTATCACTAGCTGGGGTTGATCGTGTAGAGAAACTCGGCACACCATGTGAGACACATAAATGGCCCATACCATCTAAGGTACGAGCATCTAAAATTTTGAACTCAAGGGGCTCAAAAAGGTTGCTGTTATACAGGTCTATCTTATGTAATTTCATCGCAAGCATAGAGATAAGGGAACCAAAAATGGGGCCTCGAGAGCCATTTTGAACATGCAGAATACCCGAAGCAACCCAAAAACCTAAGTTGACCCTACGTTTATGCTTCATGCACCATAAAAAGAAAAGTTCCTGCAACGATAGCTGACCCGAGGATCCAAATCGACCCGAGAAGGTAAGGGCCAGAAATCGGTGCAGGATACGCAAGGCAGGATCAACAATTTCATGGGCTTTACTAGACTTAGGGTTGAATTCAGCATTGGGGTCATTAGTCAATTCACAAAAAGCAGTGGTACCATAAAAAATAGCAGGGATCACAGTCAAACATTTTTGTAAAGGGGGGAATTCAGCTCATTAGGCTTCACAAAATTCAACAAACAATTAAATTCTCCAAGGGACAGTTGGGTCCACTTGGTTTCCAATCTAAAATTGACGACACCAGGGGTAGAAGAGTCTGGTCCTAGTTGCTTAGGATGCGTAGCATACAATCTGATCTTTGTTCAAAGACGGTTTTCAATGCGGAAGAAGATAACTCACTTAGACAACGTAAGCCTGCTGATCGCTAAGCACCAGCCAACCTAAGTCCGAACAAGGGAGGATCCTTGTCGAATCACTAAGCCTATATCCCTTGTGGATATCAACCTAGGGCAGACAACAAGTAGGATGCAATTTCGGGTTTTACTTGTTTGACGACTCGAGTATTGCGGACTAGAGAAGGAACAAGGTTCAATTGATGAACAATGGGCAGAGATTTGAAGAGAGAAGTCTCAATTTTATCAAAATAATAGCCAACTCAATAATGGAGCTAAGCGACTCCTTATAAAGAGTTTACAAGCAAACCCTAATAGGAATAGAAGTAGGTGTTCTAATTAAGGAAATTAACTTAATTAACTAATTAATCAATTAACCAATTAACTAATTAAAGTAAATATAAATATATTTAAATATATTCCAGCAGTCCATGTCGAGTTCTCCATCATCGGGCCAAGGTTTGGGCCGAAACCTCAAGTTGTATGTTGTCTCGCGTATACACTGCGCACCATAATGTCGACTTCTATAACTTTCAAACCACTGGGCCAAATGGGCTGAAACTTGTCCCAAACGAAAGCTAACATCCAAACATTTCCAAAACGTGGTCGATCGCACGATTTAGATGTGTACAGCGCCGGCTAGGGTCGGACGAAGTTTCCTGATGCGTCTTAGAATCCTTGTCTGCGTAGGACTACTGTCAACGAGAATGTTGGCTCGATCTTTTGGACGGTCCACTCGTCCAAACGTCCTGAAATTTGGACACAGTAAGCACAACACATAGAGGTTTATTGCACGATTTGGACTTGTACAGCGCCGCCTAAGGTTGGACTAAGTTGCCTGATGCGTCTTGGAATCCTTGTCTGCGTAGGACTATTGTCAACGAGAAAGTTGGCTTGATCTTTTGGATGCTCCACTCATCCAAAAGTCCTAAAATTTGGACACAGTAAGCACAACACATAGAGGTTTCCATCAAGTCTTTCTGATCCCTGATCTCACTCCATCTGCTCCATCATGTCTTGACGCTTTTGTCCATATAGTCGCGTGATACATCTTGGTCCTAGCCCCATGGTTAGCCCTAGTGAGGTTAATAAAACCCCTAGACATGGTGACAAGGAAGGAGACGCTACTTGATCAAGCCTTCATGCAAAGGATGACATGGAAGGTGACTAGGAGGTGCCTAGTGTAAGGTTTGACATCCATCCGAGTCAACCCATGGAAGAACGGCCTCAATAAAAGATCCAGCACATATACAAGACCAATTGAGGTCTTAGGAGGATTGTGTCCAAGTTTGAGTCAGTTCGGATGAGTAAATCTCAAGGTGGCTCATGGTGACATTCTAGCTGTCAAGGAGAAGACGCCCAGGCACGATCAACAATTTCATGGGCTTTACTAGACTTAGGGTTGAATTCAGCCTTGGGGTCATTAGTCAATTCATGAAAAGCAGCGGTACCATCAAAAACAGTAGGGATCACAGTCAAAGCATTTTGGTAAATGGGGGAATTCAGCTCATCAGGCTTCACAAAATTCAACAAACAATTAAATTCTGTAAGGGACAGTTGGGTCCACTTGGTTGTCAATCTAAAATTGATGACACCAGGGGTAGAAGAGTCGGGACCAAACATGCCCTTGTGCTTAAAACTATCTGAGGCAACCCAAAAAGTGGTAAAGAACTCGAGTGAGAGTTCAATAAAGGTTGGGTGTTCTAGAAAGAACAGTGGTTCCCAACCAATATTAGCCACGAACTCTCGGACTCGGGATTCAATACAAACCGAGAGTATGAAACGTGCTATCAATTTTTCTCTTCCACACCCTCTCGTTTGGTTTCGTTCAAATTTTGCCGTAAGGGCATTTATTTTATGTCCGAAATTTTGGTATTTCCGAAAGAGAAAATAACTACGTTAAATCGAGTTTTGCATTTCTCCACTGTGTACTAGCCTTCTCGCCTTATTTTCCTATACGTCGTGCTCCTCTCGGTTCGGATTTATTTTCACTTTCGTACAAATTCCCTCGTGCCAAAAATATCCCGTTCGTATCCAAAAAATAGGATTTACTTCACATAAATGCCATTCAATGTGTTCTTACCCTCTAACTCGGCTCCAGCTCACCTAGATCATCACAATGTCCCATCCGATCACTCTTGGCCACACATAACTCTACCCTAGCTCACTATTCTGGCCTAGACATCATCATCATTTTCCTCCTCTTCCACCGTCGGTTTGCAGCCACACATGCAAACCGACTCCAATTTTTTTCCTTCCTCTATAAATAGAGAGCTTCAAGCAACAAATCAAGGGCACCAAAATCTCCTCTTAATCTCCATTTCTTGCACTACCTTCTTGGCATTTTTCTCTTCCGGAGAGGTAAGCATTTTCCTTTAGTTTTCTCTTTAATTTTCATTTTTGCTTGTAATGTATGAATAAATTGTTAAAACTTGCCTCACATGTTTAGTTTTCATGTTAATTACGTCCTTCTTGCCTCAATTTAATTACATGATGCTTTGAGTAATTAATAGCCATATATGCATGTTAATTAGCTTATTATTCAATGTGAAATTGCCACTGTTTTCTTGTTGCTTTGCTTACTGTTTTGCTTGACTTGATCTACTGCTGTGATATTATAATTATTGGTGCGGATTTGG
Organism: Viola odorata; assembly: GCA_963691705.1. Taxonomy (NCBI): domain Eukaryota; kingdom Viridiplantae; phylum Streptophyta; class Magnoliopsida; order Malpighiales; family Violaceae; genus Viola; species Viola odorata. The sequence goes on along the minus strand of OY829540.1, from coordinate 27,215,694 downwards.
TTGGGTTTTATTGAATTGATTGTGCCTTGGTCGCCGGTAGCGGTGGGCATTCGGGTATTTCAGAAATACCCGAATGAAAAATTTCTGAAATCGGGATTCTGAAATCCCAAAAAAATTTCCCGAACCCGAACCCAAATTTCCAGTACCCAAATTTTCCGAACCCAAATTTGAATTTAAGAAATTCGGGTATATCCGAATTTCTCGAATTTCAAACCCATTCAATCAAAACCCCAATTAATCCAATCCCAAATCGCAACCACCAAAATCAACCATCAAACAATCCCAGTAATCTAGAAACAAAAGCAAGAATTGAAAGTCTCAATGGCTTCATAATCAAAAACAACAGAGAAAAGGAAAGGAAAAGGAAAAATACAGTATATATATGATGATGATGTGATAAATAATCAAAAATAGAAAAAATAATTACTCTTCTTCTTGCTCTTTGGGCTTGCCGAAGTGGGAGAGAAAGAGCGAGATTGGTTGATCGGAGGCGATGGAGATGCTGAGGAGTTCGGTGGCGATGGAGATGCGGAGGAGATCGGATGAGATCGACCCTCCCAGCCGAGACTTTGACACCTTGACTGCCTCCTATACCCCTCCACATTTGAGGGTTGCTCCTCCGCACCCTTCCTATCACCTTACCCCATCACATAACCTAGGGCCATCCCATGCACAAGTACCTTCACCCTTCGACTCAGAGATTGCTCCAATTCTAGCACGAGTGCAACGTAGCACTCAATCCATGGCAGAAACCATGGCCGCAATGACGCTGATATTGGAAAACCTACGGGACTCCGGGCACCTTGGGCAATGTGAAGAGGTTAGCGTTTGCTCTCCCGATTAGCACTCTATTGAGGATATTTTGGATCCAATTGAGGAGGAGTTGTTTCCATCCGATTCGCCATCACTTATTGAGGATGATTTGCCTCCGTTTGAGGAGAAGCTACTGGTTTCGGATGTTCATGTGGAGTTTGGGAGCGAAGGGAATACAAGTAGGGTTTGTGAGTTCACTTCGGATTGCCATGAGACAGCCGCACATTGCCTTGCGTTGCAGCTCACTTTTCAGCCCTTGGATAGTGCCTTCTCCATCATTCCGAGGGTGCCTATACATAGATTTGTGGATCCGTTTCTCCTCGATTTTGGTCACATGGGCAGCGCACATTTCTTTCCTTTTGAGGCGCCATCAAGTGGTCTCACGGTCTCGCACTTTACACGGATTCCGTCCGCTGCTCGTTTGGTTCACCATAGCGCCCTCAACTTATCAGCCACTACTATGAGCCCGCACTTGGCCCTAGTTCACTCCTTGCCTCGTCATGGTCAATCCTTGATTGTTCTTGGCTGTTTTCCTTCCACGCCTACCTATCTTCCCCAATCAAGGCCTCCACCTTGGCCTATATTTCCTGAAAGGTGTAGTTGGAGGGTTCCGTGTGTATCCACAAGCTGTGAGCATGCCTTGACCCGTTTGGCCCTGCAAGGGATGGACCCTATAGATTCATGGTCGAATCTTCTCAAAGGGGGAGGGGATGATACGAGCTTGAAGACTCTCACTCCACTTTCGGAACCCCACACCCTCCAAAGCTTAGATTCAAGGACGAATCTCTTCAAAGGGGGATGGGATGATATGAGCTTAAAGGCTCCAGCTCGTCCTTATGCCTTACCCGGACCAGCCTTGGATCTCACGGCGAAAACTAGCACATTAGGGACTGTTTTGGTGATCAAGTCAGCCGGCCTTCCTAGGTTTAAATGAAGGGTTATTTTAGGGTTTTCTCATGTAATAATTCTCAAGCTATAAATAGAAGGAGATAACCTCTTTTATAGCTTGCCTTTGATTTTGATGATATTCTCTTTGGCCAAACAGTAGGGTAATCTAGAGTAACTTAGGGTTCTTGGTAACCGGAGCCAATAGGGCTGAAAACCATTGTTTATCTTTCATCTCTTGTAATTAAGCTCTTGAGCTTTGTTTATAAATCAGAAAAGAGAGATCCTTAACTAGTTTATAGAAAGGTTGCTTGGTTTGCTAATCAAGAGGGTTTTCTAATTAGTTAAGTTCCTATTATGTTCATCATCTAAACACCTCTAAACATCATCCATTTCCGCTACAACACATACTCCATTTGAACACTAAACGCACCTTCATCCGTTCATCCATCCAAGCTGCCAACCTCTCACAAGAGGACTAGATCCAGCTCAAGAACAGCAATTCATCCTCCTTCTATCCAAAACAGAAGTTGAGCCCTTATCAAGTGGTAGCGGAGCTTCAGCTGTCCTCATTACTTGTTTCATCTCAACCCAATTATCAATCGGACCCCCATACATGGCTGTTCACTTTAGGTTAAGTTGCTCCCACCAATAACTGGCATACCCACTGAATTCTACGGCTGCCAGTTGGACTTTCTTACCCTCCGAATAATTATGACATAAGAAAATGGATTCGACCTTCCGTTCCCATGTCAAAAAGGTGTCAGGGTCATCAGTGCCTTCGAAAGGGGGTATTTTCATTTTGATGCTGTTAATATTAGCATCTACTCGGTCATCCTCCCTATCTCTTCTTCCTACCCGTGTATCTCGTCTCTCCCTTCGCTGACCATCCCTAGCGTTTATCCATCCCTCTCCCCCATCGGGCTCATCATTCCGATCAGCACGTGGAGGCAGTGGCGCACTCCTAGCAAGTCGCCTTGGATGAACTTGGGCAAGTTCACGTTGAGGGTTCACAGGGGCGTCCAGTGGAACTTGGGGCTGTCTACGTTCATTGTCATCCTCATCGGACATGTCTGAGATATGACCATCGCTTGGCTCAACTGCTGCCCTAGGGTTAGGGTTTATGGTGGCCAAAGCTTCCATCCGATCCATCCTAACATCGGCAGTCAGTTGCCTTTCATTCATCGTCTTGAGTTATTCCGTGATGGTCGCTAACAAGGTCGACACATCTGGTTGTTGGACCCCTTCTTGAGACATCTGAAGTTTTCCTGAAATTCACAACACGAAAGGAAAGCCTAAAATTGCACTAATATTCTCACCAATAAATCAACCAATTGCCTGCAATTGTTCAAGTGTTAATGAGGCTCAAGAGTTCAAGAAAAGCTGCCAAGAAAACTCTCAAAGAAACCAGCTTCAAAACAAATGGTGATACTTGGTATTTGAATAATTGCAAGTACAACCAATTAAACAAATAACAAGTGGAATAGAAGGCAATATCAAGGAATCAAAGAAGAGCTCAATTTGACTTGAAAGGACTCAAATAAAAGCAATTTCCAATTCTGATTTCAAAACACAATTGTCCTTCAACTCCAATTCGTCTCAATGATAAATCTGATTTTTGTAGCAAGTATTCTCCGAATCTCAATTTGCTCTCTGCTCTTGCTATTCCTCAAGTACTGGTATCCTTTTTTTTTTTTTTTGTATTTGATCTAATGCAACCTTCTCTTGATTCTTTTGAAGTTGCTGTTTTGTCTTTTTTTTTTTGTAACAGCAAAAACACAGTTTAGTAAAACAGGTGTAGTTTTTGACTCCGGTACCCGAATCACTTGATTCTTTTTGATTCGGAACCCTAACAAGTGCAGCTTTTCAACAGACCTTTCTCACCAAAAATGGACTTCAATAGCTATGTATATAAATACAATTTCGACTTGACAGAAAAATTGCACATATACGAACCAAGCATAGCAACGAAAATCGGTTTTGAATGGAGTAGAAAGAAATACCGATTTCAGCAATGAAAACTTGAAACAATTTAGATTACTTACCAATCTTTGAACGCCTTAAGCTCCGCTACCAACTGATACGATCCTAGTTGCTTAGGATGCGTAGCACCAAATTTGATCGTTGTTCAAAGAAGGATTTCAATACGGAATGAATAACTTGACTCGTGCGAACGTAGACTACCTCGCCAACTGAATGCTAAGAGTTCTAGTCGATTTCACGTCAAGGATCTTGTATCAGCTTCTTAGGACCAAACCCAACGATTGTGAGAATCGCACTACGACAAACGACACAATAATACAATTTCAGAATTTACTTGTATACGACTTAAGTATTGCGGACTCAAGAAGAACAAGTGTTCAGCACTTGAACAAGGGGCAAATATTGAAGAACACAAATGTTCTGTATTGTCAAATAAAAGCCGCTGAAATAAGGAGGCCAGCCGCTCATTATATAATGTTTACAAGCAAAACCTTAGGTAACTAACTTAATTAAGCAATTAGCTAAATTGTCTAATTAATTAATTAAGGAAAGCAAATAAAAGGCAAGTTTATTGTCTCCAAAATCAGACAAGGGAACGCCAGCTCACTTTAGGACCAGCCGCCGCTTCTCGGACACCAAACCCTAGCGCGCGCGGACAAGGAATCCTTGCGCCACTAGGACTCGCGCCTCCCGCACCCCAAACTAGGGTTTGACCTATCTCCTAAACGCCACGGGTGTTCTTGCTGATTTTTGGACACACACTCCCTGATATGATGTAGTACATGTCGAACTCAAAAGATGGGCAGAATCGCTCCATCTACGCGTCGTTCTGATGCTGGGCAGAATCTCCGTCACACACGGTGAAGGTGAGGAGATTCATCATGCGTGGTGTCTTCTCTCGAAGTGCAGCGTCCTCACTTGTCATCTCACACTCCAACTCCTTGTGAATGAGAGATGACAATTTGTCTTGAAGCTTTCTAGCTCGTGCACGCGTCATAGGACCAGCCGGTGGTAAGGGCACATCGATGCGTGTGTTCGCATCACCAATCGAAAAAGACTGATTTTTCGAAGGTTAGGGCAGCTAGAAAATTTGTGAAACTGTTCTTTGAGACGTTTGGCATTCCTCTTGATTCAGTTCCTCCAACCTTGCTTACTGTAACTAAGACAGAGGTAACACAAGGGAATGGCAAACTCTTTCCTCATATTTCACGCTTCATGTCTGGTGAAGGGATTCCTGCTCGTGAGGATGGTCCTACAATTCCTCCATTAAAAGATGAGGTAAAGACTTCCACATCCTCTTTGAAGCAAAGAAATGAGAATTAGAATCAGGAATCAGAGGGAAGCAGTGGAATGAGGAAGAAAGGTCGGATGGACTCATTTCCCACGGAGGGAGAATCCTGTGTGCCTTACAACTTATGGAATGAAATCTTACCTCCACTAGAAGGGGAACCTGACATCCCATCTTCCTTACTTGATGAAGATTAGACTTAGTGCTAGACTACTCACTGTATCCCCGTAGGTCTCATGAGACTAACTAGTAATATGTTTCTCCATTTTATAAATGTTGTGTTTAGTGTTTTCTTTGCTTTCCATGCTTTCTTTCCCTTTAAGATGCCTGATAACTGCCTAGTAAATCCAGGACTCAATATTACCAATTTTGGAAAGCCTAACCGAAAATGAGTCCGGTATTATTAGCATAGGCTTGTCCAAACCGAATGAATGGGTCCGATACTCCTACCAGTAATAAATATTCCCTTAATTTAAGCTTAACCGATAAGCCTTTATTTGAATTTCAAAAATCCAACCTCCCACACTGAAGAGTCGCGCATGCCTATATCATTTAATCTTTACTCCATGCTCATCACACGTGTCAAAAATCCTTCACATTTTTTATTGGTTAGCCAAATGCCAACGCAACATTAGGGCTTATAAAGAGATTTCTTTTTTCTCTTTTTCCTTCGCCAACTACTTTCAATATTCTCACATCTCCCAATTTCCTCTATCGTTTCAGTTTGCAAGTATTTCACTGCTACGATTCTTGTTAAGCGATTTCCTCCAATCGCACTTCACTCCTTGAGGTATTCCATTTCCTCCTTCTTTTTATTCTCTTCCTTTCCTTCAAGATCCATCAATATGCTCCACACTAGCTCTTCCCTGAACCCACAAGGTCCCATGGATCCGGAAATAGAAAGAAGTTCTAGTGTAATCACTAATGACATTACTTTACGGTGGGAAATAACAAGCTATGACACCTCCTTCTTAAACAATTACACCCTTAAGGTGGCTGATAAAACCCACCGACTGTGTAGCCTCCTAAGAGGGAATCGTAGGATTCTGCATACCAAAATATTTTTATATGGTTTCCACCTTCCTCTTCATACTTTAATTACTAGTATGCTAAACCATTTTGACCTTAATCCCGCACAAATAACTTCTTCTTCCTGGTCCGGAATTTACGTTTTCATTCAAGTTTGTGACATGAAGGGTATTTCTTTCCCTTCTGTCCTCTTGCTCTGTATCATCCCTTGTTAGGAAGACCCCTTTGCTCAACCATTTCTGGAAAATTTCCAAGAATTCAACGCAATGGTAGCAAGGGTAGATGAGTGGAAGGATAGGTTCTTTATTATTGAACTACCCACACCCCAATGGCGTTCCGGTTTTAACCGTAAGATTGTTAGCAAACACTAGAAGAGATCTATCGGGCTAGGTTCGGAAGACAAAGCTCACACCGATATGTTACGTGGTGTACAAATGCCCTTCCACACCTTTAACTTTCCTACGGGAATGCCTTTAAATGAATGTGTTGTGGGTAAATTTTTATATCTCTCATCTTTTTCCAATCCTTTCTATTGCTTGACATGTAAAATTTTCTTTCTTTTACAGAAATTATTGAAGAACAACAGCAAGATGATGCAGGTACATCATCCGGCCCAGGTACCTTCCAAGTTGTGAGTGCTTCCGGTCCATCCCACGTGGCCCTAAGAACCATTCTTCCTGTTAAGAAAAGAAGGTCCACTAGAGCTTCCGGAAGGGCAGAAATGTTTCTTCACAATTGGCTACATATTCGCGGACAAGGAACAAGTTCCCAGCCCATCAAGGAAACATCCTTTACAACAGCTGAAGTGAAGGTTGATCCTGGAAACATCCCTCTATTTCTGTGATAAGGCCCAAGCTCTGTTTTGAAGGAGTTTGGCCGAAGGAATCCTTGAAGGAGAAGGATCTAGCCTCTTTGGGAGGTTGGCGTGTAGATAGATGAATAGATAGTCGGATTTGGTATGGATGAACGACTATTTTGAAGGGGAGATGATTTAGATTGCAGCGGACATAAATGGAGGAAAAGGAATATGTATTGATGATAACAAAAAGAAACTATTATTCTTGACAAACCCCCTCACCTCTTGGGTGAGTAACCTTGCCGAAAAGAACAAAGGAGAGATAAACAAATACAACCCTCTCACCTCTTGGATGAGCAACCTGATTTATTTAGATAGTTGGTGCTGGTTTTAAGAACCCTATGGTTTTAGGAACCCTAATGCATAAGCTAAAAGTTTGGTCCTTGAAGAAGATAACACAAAAACAAAGACAAGTGCAATAATGAACAAATTGCACTTTAAATACTCTAGGTTATTACAAGGAGTAAATACTCCTTTACCCTTAGGTATAAGTGGCTGGACAGCCGGCCTTGAAGGCTTGGAGATGGGCTGGTGCGGCCTTGGCTGATCCGTGCACATATAGCCATGGCTAGCCGCGGACGCTCATGGTTTCCGAGGGTTAGGTGCGCTAATCCTCGTGGTATGTCCGAGTAAGGCATGAACGCATGTAGTCCATCTTTCCCTTGGGTTTAGGTTGGTTTCTTCGGCCCTAAGGCTCTTCAAGAGGGTGGCTGCTAGGGCTTTGCTCCGAGTGAAGTATCCATGAGCATTGGTGCTCATATCATCCCCTCCCCGTTTGAAGGGATTCGACCTCGAATCCATGGGCTGCTCCTCTTCAACTCCCTCGGTATCACCTGCAAAGTAAGGAGACAAGTCATTAATATTAAAGGTTAAGCTAACAGACCCAAAAGAGAGAGGTATGTCTAAACGATAAGCATTATCGCTGAATTTCTCCACAATTAGAAAAGGGTCGTCTCCCCGTTTGCTAAGTTTCCCTTTCTGTTGAGTTGGGAAACAGTCTTTTCTCAAATGCAGCCACACCCATTCGCCAACTTCAAATGACTTGAAGTGGCGTCCCGAGTTGCGTTTGGCCATCAACTTGGAGTTCAATGCCTCCATTCGCTCCTTTGCTTTTCCATGCAATTGCTGCACCACGGCTGCTTTTTTCTCTCCCTCTATGCTTATCAAATCAGTCAAAGGAAGAGGCAGCAAGTCTATGGGGGTGAGTGGGTTAAACCCATAGACTAGCTCAAACGGTGAAAAGCGAGTGGAGGAATGCATGGCACGATTGTATGCAAATTCAATAAAAGGGATGCAATCGTCCCATGACTTAGAGTATTGCTGAATCATCACACGTAGCATTGTGCCTAAAGTCCTATTAACTACTTCAGTTTGGCCATCCGTTTGGGGATGACAAGATGTAGAAAACAACAACTTAGTACCCAATTTACCCCACAACTGATATGATCCCAGCTAGGGCCAACCTAGTGATGCACCCACAGGCGCAACCACCCGCGCCAAGGCCTGAGCCTTGGAAGATGCAGCCGCAAGCCTCCCATTGCCGCCCACGGGCCCGATCACTCGAGCCAGGGCCCGAGCCCTACAGACAAGACTCAGCAGCCTTATTCACATGGAACTGAAGGCAGAGACAGCCTCAGAAGAAGCCAGCCTACGCGCGCCCCAGCCGCGCCTTGTGACCTTGATCCGTGCCGCGGATAGGCCACACTTGGCCACTTCGGACCTTTAGGTCCACCAGCGCCCTTTTCCTATTTTTGACCAGGCCATGTTCATTTATAATACAAGAGAGGAGTCCAGGCCAAAAATCAGGAGAAACGCCCGAAGGATTTGGGACAGGCCCAAATCACAAACCCGCATTGGACAGCGAAAGCCACTGCCGAGCCTTTTGAAGATTGGAGCATATTTCCTCGCACAATATTCGGCCCATAACTTCATATATGTGTTAGGAAGTTTCCCTCCAAATGTCAGTGGGAACGCTCGAGGGAATAAGGAAAACACCTTGTTTCCTTAAAACGTGATTCGGCGGACCCGCAAGCAAAGCCACTTGGGCCTTTTGACCTAAACGGCTACGCCTGCACTTCTATCCTTATTATTAGACTTTATTTATGTTAATTTAGGGTTTCAGAACTTATTTGGAAGGGTGGCTTGTTGCCAATTTCGTTTAAAGTCATTATTTAGAAACTAAACTAGTTTCCATTTTTGGAATTAGGGTTTTGCGCTTCCTTAAAAAGGAGCCGCCCATGTTATTTTCAGCAGACTTTGATTATTGATTATTGAAAGCATATTGCTTGGGATCTTTATCCACTTGTTCTTGATGAACCTTGCAACTAATTGAGTTTCGTGCATTCGATTAGCTTGTCAAGTAAAACTTGAAAGCACTTCTCATTGAGTCATCCGTTCTTTGGAGTGCCAAGACCACCAAATCTTGGAGATTCAAAGGTTTGACCCAAGAACCTCAAGGGATTCGACGTAGGGTGCCAAGGCCACCAAACCTTGGAGACTTCCGTGTCTTCTTCGAGTTATATTTCCGCATTGAAAGCCACGTCGTCGGACAACGATCTAAGGAGAGCGTTCTAGCCTACAAGGAACGCATCAGTTGGTAGCGGAGCTCAGCTGTCCCGACTTGGTAAATCTATCCCTTTTAAATTATCGTTTCTTTGTTAGAATTGGTATTCCTTCATTCTCTTCTACACCAATTCTCTTGCGTGCTGTGTGTTAGTTGTCTTGTGTCAATTCGTGTCTTGTGTGTGTGCGATTAGTGTGCAAATCATTTCAACGATTTGTAGGTCTTTACTATTGTCAAAAAAAAAAAAAAACAAAGTCCCCCAAAGTGTCTTAGTTAATTTTTTGTTTCCAGTTGCATTGAATTTCAAAAAAAAAAAAAAAAAAAAGGTGAAACAATGTCGTCAAAAACAGAACAGAGACGAAATCAGTACCATTAAAAAAAAAAAAGGGAGGAACTTCAGAATCAAATACTAGAGTGAATTAGTGACTCATAGCAAAAAGAATCAGTGGATTTCGAATTGGGAATCAAAAGTTGTGGCAAAAACAAGTTTCAAAACCCTAATCGCATGCCATTAGCGTTTTTGAGTTTATAAACTGAATCAATCCGTTTATATTGAGCTTTTCTTTGATTCCAAGACTACTGTACCTTCTTACTCTGTAGTAAACTTGATTGATTGATTGATCTTTGCAATTAAATCGAGTATACTACCTCAAAATTTTCTTTCTACACTAGTTTTCTTTGTGCGTCTCTTTGGAAGCTTTTCTTGAAATTTCTTCGAGTCAGGTTCATCTTGGAGGACTGGAGGAGGATCTGAGGCAATCTGATTGTGAGATTATTAGAGAGACAAACACGAGAGTAAACACGTGAGGGAGTGATAGTTTTAGGCAATTTTACGCTTGGAAAATTTTCTGTTTGAATTTCAGGATGTCAGGAAATCCAGAAAAGGAGGCTACGGTTGTGAATGATGTAGCCAAGGCTTTGCAAGACATAGCAGCCCAGCTCCAGGACATGGAAGCTTGGAGGCAGCAGTATGAGGCTAAGCGATCACAAAAATCAGATGGCGATGATCGCAAGTGGAGGGACTACAATCGTTGTGATGTGAGCATGAGTAGCATCCGACTGAAAGTTTCACCCTTCAAGGGCAAGAGAGACCCCAACACTGGTTTGACGAGAGGTATTCCTTCTTCAACTCATGTGCGAATGCGAGATATTTTATGTCATACATGCACAGGCCGAGGGCACACTTCAATCCAATGTCCCAACAATAAAGTGAGCATTAAGGATCATGGTACGAAGAAGTGTAGTCAAGTTAACAATGCCAAGACTACTTGTCTGCAACATGTTCTTAGCAATAACGATGAGACCAAGGGAATTTAGTTGGCTGCCCTTACTAGTAGTGTTGTGAATACACAAGGTGAGATGGTAGCAAGTGACAATGGGCATGTGACGGTCGTATCCGAGAATGCTAAGGTGCTTGTTGAGCGCAATATGATTGAACCAGAAACAACTCTTGCTGGAATTAAGAACAATAAAAATCTTGAGAGCAAAAAAGGAGAGTTATGTGAAAAGAAAGAGAGTGAGAAAAACAGCCCCCATGAAAAGAGTGAGCATGGGCAAAGAGATGAAATAAAAAACAGCCCCCATGAAAAAAGTGAGCATGGGAAAAGAGATGAGAGTTTAAAACATTCGCATGAAAAGAGTAAGCATGCAGAGAGTGGCATTGAGATATCAAAAGGAGAGGTGTGTGTTTATGCCAAGAGAGAAAAAGTGAGGGATGCAATACATGTGCAAAAAATCTGTTTTGGCCCAAGCCTCCAAAAACTGAATTTTTGGCCATTACGCTTAGATTTTCCTAACGCTAATCCGTTTGTTTTCTCTTGTATTATTCTTTCTCTTAATGTTCAGAACAAGAGCAGGTTGTTACCAGAAGAGAAGCCTCTTACCTTACCACCATGAAGAGGGAAAGAACCTTGCACATCGGTGGTGCCTATTTTTGCAAAATCTAGGCCATTGTGCCTTGATCTTTCTAACCCAATTCCGTTTGTTTCCTTTACTTTGGTTGTTCACTCTCATGACCAGAACAAGAGCAGGTTGTTGGAAGAGGAGAAGCCTCTTACCTTACCACCAAGAAGAGGGAAAGAGCCTTGTGCATCCAGGGTGCCTAGTTTGGCAAAAGCTAACCAAAAGGGTATGATATGGGTCTCTTTCCTAAGGAGCGATTTGAGTGAGTATATGAACATCATTAATATTTATGCTTCTGATTATAAAGTTAATTTAATTGATGATGATTATATACAAGAGCCAAAGGCCAAGTTATATACCTTTGAAAACTACTTGCAAAAGCGCAAGCGGTTTGGTGTGTTAACTAGGCCGAGAGGTCTTACTTTCCCTAACACAAAATTATTTGAATCTTCACATATATTTATATTGTTTGATAATTCTGCCATATGTGAGATTTATGATAAAATTGTGGGTAAGTCGACTGGACTTGAGGGAACTCTATTCAAGGGTGATCACTTATTTAGGTCACATGACCTTTTGCGAAATTTTGATGAATATGATGCGTTTGATAGTTGTTTGGTGAGTTACTGTAGTATGTTTGAAATTACTAACTTAGTTTTAAGGAGTGTTATGTCTTTACATGATGTTTCTTTAAGTTTTGATAGTAATTTTAATGGAAAACCTTTTTTCGCGAAGTTGCTTGAGTTTTTACATAGATTTAATCCTTATGCTACTAATTCTGATTTTTATAGAACTTATAGTGATTATTTAGTTGAAACAAGGTCTATGTTTTGTATGCATAAAGGATATCATAGCAAGCGTGAGCGCTTAATTTGGTTGTGTAGCTCGTTACAGAAATTGACTGTGTATTGGTCATATGATGATGGTTTGATACATCAATATAACACAACTATTACTAACATACTATTTAAGGATGTTATGCTTGCACATCTTGTTCCTTTGAGTATTGTTAGTAATCATAGCAAGGAGTCACTTGGCGACTCGCGGATGGAATTGTGGAGGAGACTGAGCACGACAATGCTAAATTGGACACCTTGTCAACCACAATTGGGAGTTTCTAACCGCATGAATAAAAGAACGTTTGGTTCTGTATGGCATGTCTTTGTTTGTAAGTATATGTTTACATGGGAAGAATGTCTTCCGTTTGTTTTATTTACTTCCTACCTTATCACGCTTGCCATTATTTTTAGTCAGTTGGTGAAACTCGTGTGTTGTTTTACTCATATGACACCTTTCGGTTTGATGTTGCTGCTTTTGAGAGAGTTATTTAGTATAGGTGGCAGCAAGGGACAATCCAAGTGCTATGGTGTGGACAGCCTATGGACAATCCAACGCATTGCCCTATTCAAGGACATTGCAGCCGAAATGGATCTACAAGGTTGGTATGGCTCCATTCGTGATTACTTTGATATTTCTAACTTAAGGTTGTTGGATGCAGGTGATGAGGATGTTGCTGATCTGGATTCGAGGGCGAATCCTTCTCAAGATGGAGGGGATGATACGATCCCAGCCAGGGCCAACCCTAGTGATGCACCCACAGGCGCAACCACCCGCGCCAAGGCCCGAGCCTTGGAAGATGCAGCCGCGAGCCTCCCATTGCCGCCCACGGGCCCGATCACTCGAGCCAAGGCCCGAGCCCTACAGACAAGACTCAGCAGCCTTATTCACATGGAACTGAAGGCAGAGACAGCCTCAGAAGAAGCCAGCCTGCGCGCGCCCCAGCCGTGCCTTGTGACCTTGATCCGTGCCGCGGATGGGCCACACTTGGCCACTTCGGACCTTTAGGTCCACCAGCGCCCTTTTCCTATTTTTGACCATGCCATGTTCATTTATAATACAAGAGAGGAGTCCAGGCCAAAAATCAGGAGAAACGCCCGAAGGATTTGGGACAGGCCCAAATCACAAACCCGTATTGGACAGCGAAAGCCACTGCCGAGCCTTTTGAAGATTGGAGCATATTTCCTCGCACAATATTCAGTCCAGAACTTCATATATGTGTTAGGAAGTTTCCCTCCAAAGTTCAGTGGGAACGCTCGAGGGAATAAGTAAAACACCTTGTTTCCTTAAAACGTGATTCGGCGGACCCGCAAGCAAAGCCACTTGGGCCTTTTGACCTAAACGGCGGCGCCTGCACTTCTATCCTTATTATTAGACTTTATTTATGTTAATTTAGGGTTTCAGAACTTATTTGGAAGGGTGGCTTGTTGCCAATTTTGTTTAAAGTCATTATTTAGAAACTAAACTAGTTTCTATTTTTGGAATTAGGGTTTTGCGCTTCCTTAAAAAGGAGCCGCCCATGTTATTTTCAGCAGACTTTGATTATTGATTATTGAAATCATATTGCTTGGGATCTTTATCCACTTGTTCTTGATGAACCTTGCAACTAATTGAGTTTCGTGCATTCGATTAGCTTGTCAAGTAAAACTTGAAAGCACTTCTCATTGAGTCATCCGTTCTTTGGAGTGCCAAGACCACCAAATCTTGGAGATTCAAAGGTTTGACCCAAGAACCTCAAGGGATTCGACGTAGGGTGCCAAGGCCACCAAACCTTGGAGACTTCCGTGTCTTGTTCGAGTTATATTTCCGCATTGAAAGCCACGTCGTCGGACAACGATCTAAGGAGAGCGTTCTAGCCTACAAGGAACGCATCAACAACACACGCCAAAAGTGACTAAGAAATTTGCTATCCCTATCACTAACAATTGTGCGAGGCATACCATGTAAGCGGACAATCTCTCGAAAGAAAAGTGTGGCAATGTGCGATGCATCATTTGTAGTGTGACATGGTAGAAAATGAGCCATTTTTGAAAAGCGATCAACAACTACAAAGAGTGAATCCTTGCCTCGTTTCGAGCGAGGCAAAACAACTACGAAATCCATAGATAAATCACACCAAGGATGTGATGGCACAGGTAGAGGCATATAAAGACCATGATTAAGGCATTTAGATTTAGCACGTTTACAAGTAATGCAAGCTGCCACAAAATTAGTAACTTGTTTCTTCATGTGTGGCCAAAAGAAATGCTCTTTAAGTGTGCTAATAGTCTTTTCTACGCCAAAGTGGCCCATTAGACCACCTCCATGTGCTTCTTTAACAAGCAATTCCCGTGTGCTACATTTAGGAATACATAATCTACCTTTGCGAAACAGAAAAGAGTCATGTAACACAAAAATGTCATGCGCACCATTAACACAAGCTAGAAATGCATCTTTAAAATCCGCATCATCAGCATACAAAGAGGTAATATGCATAAAGCCTAAAAGGCGTGAATCAAGCGATGTAAGGAGGGCATACCTACGGGACAACGCATCTGCCATGATGTTGTCCTTACCCTTCAAGTATTTGATATGGTATGGGAACCGCTCGATGAACTCCATCCAAGCTGCATGGCGTTTATTGAGCTTTCCTTGTCCCTTCAAGTACTTGAGGCTTAGGTGGTCCGTATGCACTACAAATTCTTTGGGCAGCAAGTAGTGTTCCCACACATTGAGGGCACGCACAAGGCATATAACTCTCGGTCATATGTGCAATAATTCAGCTGCGCACCCTTCAATTTTTCACTAAAGAAGGCCACCGGTTTCTTCTCTTGGACTAAAACAGCTCCAATACCGATGCCACTTGCATCACACTCGACTTCGAACATTTTGTCGAAGTTGGGTAGGATTAGGACGGGGCTGGAGGACAACTTGTCCTTGAGAGTGTTGAAAGCTAACTCGTGCTCTTCACCCCAAATGAAAGGGACATTCTTCTTGGTGAGAGCATTAAGGGGGGCTACAATGGAGGAGAAGTCCTTTACAAAGAGTCGGTAGAAACCAGCCAGCCCGTGAAAGGAGCGGACGTCCCCCACATTGGTTGGGGTCGGCCATTCAGCAATGGCCTTGATCTTCTCATTGTCCACTTTTAGGCCTTGAGTATCTACAATGAAACCAAGGAAGTGTACTTCCTCCAAATAGAATTCGCATTTGGATAACTTCGCGAAGAGTTTATGCTTGCGAAGGGTGAGAAAAATCTATTCCAAGTGTTCCAAGTGGAGTTGTGGTGATGTGCTATAAACCAATATGTCATCAAAATAAACAAGTGCAAATTTCCCTATAAAAGGTGGTTCATTAAGCGCATAAAGGTTCTAGGAGCATTAGTGAGCCCAAATGGCATAACTAACCATTCATAAAGACCAAACTTGGTTTTAAATGCTGTTTTCCATTTGTCTCCTTTATACATCCTAATTTGGTGATATCCACTCACTAAATCAATTTTGGAGAACACTTTAGCACTACTTAACTCATCCAGCATGTCATCCAAACGAGGAATGGGGTGAGAATACTTTACCGTGATTTTATTCACCGAACGGCAATCCATGCACATGCGCCAACTTCCATCCTTCTTTGGCACGAGGACCACCAGGATAGCACAAGGAGAAAGACTCTCCCTAACGAATCCTTTGTCAAGAAGCGCTTCAACTTGATCTTGCAATTCTTGCGTTTCCTTTGGATTACAACGATACGCTGGGCGGTTTGGTAGTGTCGATCCAGGTAAGAAGTCAATTCGGTGCTCTATTCCACGCACGGGGGGAAGCCCATTGGGAATTTCATCCGGAAAAACATCCTTGAAATCTAGCAAAAGAGGAGACAAACAACTAGGAAATGAGGGGTTAGTGTTAGTAGCGACAAGTGAGTGTTACTTAAATCTCATAACTATGCAAGGAT
Source organism: Viola odorata (assembly GCA_963691705.1). Taxonomy (NCBI): domain Eukaryota; kingdom Viridiplantae; phylum Streptophyta; class Magnoliopsida; order Malpighiales; family Violaceae; genus Viola; species Viola odorata. The sequence continues at coordinate 27,199,611 of OY829540.1, read as the reverse complement.
TGCGCATGATTAAAGCATGCCTTACATCTCTACCCTTAGCCATTAGACACACCTTGTTGTCCATTTACACCCTTTGGAATCTCACCCGCTTGCTTACTTTTTTCAAGCGATGTATTGCCACTCAACCCTCTCTCATAGCTCACATTTTTCTCTCCACTCAAGGCATGCTCATTTTTTTCATGCCCGTTGTTTTTCCCTCTCTCACAACTTACTTTCTTCACTCCACCCCATTCCGATTGGTTTCCAAGTGAAGATGTTATCTCAAACGTGGCAGCAGCCTTCTCCAACTTCAATTGGTCCTCGTAAACTTGATTAGGAGGAAGGGGCGGTAGTAGGAACTTGCTGCCATTGTGTTCTAACTTGTATGTGTTGTACAACCCATCATGAAGGGCCTTCTTATCAAATTGCCACGGTCTGCCAAGGAGAAGGTGGCTAGAGTGCATTGGTGCCACATCACATAGGCGTTCGTCTACATACTTGCCGATTTGGAGAGGAACTAGAACTTGGCTCTTGACTCTAACCGAGTTGCCATCGTTGAACCAATTCAACACATAGGGCCGCGGGTGCTTGGAGGTGGTGAGGCCTAAGGAATGCACTAGGAGAGTGCTGGCCACATCCGCACAACTTCCGTTGTCCACAATAATGGAAATCACCATTCCATTTGAAATTCCGCGGGTGTGAAACAAGTTCTCCCTTTGTTCCATCATCTTGTCACTATCCTTTGCTGCCATGCTCAAACTACGTCGAACAACTAAGCAATTGGGGACTTCTAACATGTCATACTCATCTTGATCCATCGGTTCACCCTCGTGATCATTCCATACATGGTCGAGAGGAGGTCGTGAATCATCATCGTCCTCACTTTCTGCTGCCCCCCCCCTCTCGAGTCATTACCACCCTCCGATTGGGACATTCGGCCCTCGTATGGCCTTTCCCCCCACACTTGAAACACTCAATGTTTCGGGAAGGCGTTCTAGGTGTGGAGGTAGTGTTTGGCGTTTGTTTCGGGTTGGTGTAGGGCTTGGATGGGGTGTGTATTTTGGGGCTGTCCGTGGCAGGTTTAGAGGTCTGCCATGGCTTTTGTGTGGTACTGGTAGATGACTGCCAAGATTTTTGAGTGGTGGAGGAAGAAGTGTATGAGGATTTAGGTTTAGAACTTACTTGTTTCTCAATTTCCAAGGCCAAATGAAACATGTTTTCTAGGATGTCATAATGATGGAACTCAAGCTGATTGGAAATTTCCTTGTGTAGACCCGCGATAAACCGTGCCATGGTTGCTTCTTCACTCTCATTCGTGCTCGCCCGCATCAAACATGTCAACATTTCGTGATAATATTCACTCACGGTACGTGGCCCTTGATACAACCGTTGGAGGCGCTGATGTAACTCGCGGATATAGTGTGGAGGCACAAAACGACGCCTCATCTCAGCCCTCAATTCTTCCCAAGATGCAATAGGTGGTGTGCCTGCAATTCGTTTGAGCAAACAAAGGCGATCCCACCACTGTATTGCCAAATCCGTGAATTCCACAATCGCTAACTTAACTTTCTTTGTCTCGGAGTAATTGTAGCAAGCAAACAACCGGTCCACTTTGTTTTCCCACTCATTGAAGGCATCCGGATCATCTTTACCGTCGAAGGGGAGAATGGACAGTTTGATACTCGAGAGGTTGCTATCCACTCTCTCCTCATTGTTCCGATTACCCCGCTGCTCAAATGCTTCGTCATAATCGAATCGCCGATCATTGTGAGCGTGCTCATAGGGCGGTAGAGAGGGGGGTCTAGGTCTGTCCAAGGGAGGTGGTACATAGGCATTGGCTAGGTGTAAAGGGACGTCTAGGTGATGGAGGTTTGGCTGCTGTCTAGTAGCATTAGGTGGTGCTACAGGTGGGTGGTTGTGTGGGGGTGGTGGTGGCGGTTGTGTTGGTGGCTGCCTTACGTCTTGGTGGGAGGTGTGTGTGAGGGCATCCTGGATGTGCGGGGATGCGGCAGCGTGGGCGCAAGGTGGTGGAGGTGGTGGCTGCCTTGTGTCATGGAGGTTGGTGTGTGCGTGTATTTGTGGCATCGCATAGTAATCGATGCTTGTAGGATCAGTTGGGCGTGTAGTTTGGTGGTATTGAGCCGCTGGTGGGAAATTTGGGGGTCGGTAATTGGGAGGCGGATAAAGAGGCGGTGGGTGATGTGGGGGAGGTGGTGTATCCTTCGAAGGTGTATATGTGGGCTGTAGGGTTGGGGCTGGCCGCAGGGGAGTAGGGTTAGCCATTTGCGCCGATAAGGCAGCAATGGCAGCCAAGATGTTCTTTGTGTCTTGGTCTTGCTGTGCTCTAAAGTGTTGCAAATCAGCGACATGCTGTCTAGTTTCGTGCATTTGGACCGTGAGAGAGGCCATGGCCGGATTTAGAGGAGAGGATTCCCCCGAACTAGAATTCGAATGTGTGTCTCGGTGAGACATAGTGAAAGGTACCTGCAAAAAGACAAACACAATTGGAAATAATAAGGGTTAGTCTCTCCCTTACGTGTGTCACTCGTGTTTCGCACTACACTCTAATACGCTCACAATCTCACCCACTCAATCTTCACTCAAGAACCAACAATTCAGCCAGCAATGACTCTAAGACTCAAGGCTAGGACAAGGAGTTCAAGGAAAACTAGGGTAGAACGAAAGGTGAGGAAACCGAAATAGTGTTCAAGGAAAATTGCTTGAGTTTGAACACTACTTAGGTTAGAGTAGATAATGATGTAAGAAACAAGTGAAGAAAACTCAAGGACACAAAAGAAAGCAAGCTCAAAGAACAAACTCAAGAAGAAAGGAGAAACGGAAATAAGGTCAAAATTTTCATAAGATGCTGCCAAAATGAAGAACACTTGATAAATGCACACCTTAACTTGAACGAAAATACTTCAAATGCACACATACATTTTGCCTCTTACTTTGACTTACTTGTATTCTTTTTCTTTTGATTGAGGGAGTTAATTAACTCTTTTGATCCCTTATTTTCTCTTCTCTTTTTTTTTGACTTAGGGATTTCTTTTACCTTTTTGATCCCTTTCTATGCTGTTTTTCTTTTGTAAGTGCAAGAGAGCTTCAATAAATGTATGAGATGAGTATTTGATAATTGAAGTGGAAGGCCAATAATTTCGCAAGTTAAAAAAAAATTCACGAATTGACGAAATTTTTTGCTAACGTGCACCGAAATTTTCCACTAAAATAAACCAGTATTTTGAACTTAAAATGCACCAATATTTTAGCTAAAATGCACCCAAGTTTTGGCTAACATGCACCCAAAGTTGTCACTAAAATGCACCACAATTTGCACTAAAATGCACCAAGATGTGTGTGACAATGAGCTTAGGCAAATAAGATTGTATGACAAGGAGTTGATTCAAAGTGTATGACAAGCAAATGGTGAGCTAAGTTAGCTGCCCTAGGGCCGGGTGTGTGCAAGAGGGAATGAGAATACTAGGCTGAAAAATAGGGAGATGTGGCCAAATAGGAAGAGAGGATGAAATGTGAAACACTTGGCTCAAATAAAATCAGTCCACATGGCTCTCATGGCCACCATAGGAGGCTCCAATATATTCAGCAGCAATTATTGTCAAGAAGATGAAGATTTCAGTCACAAATGACACAATAAACACAAATCAATCCAGCCAAAGTGTTTATGCAAGATCAAATCACTAGAAACGAAAATTTTTGACCTAAAATCAGAAATGCTTGGATGAACAAACGATTGATTCCCACGGTTAGAAACAATGTTTCATCCGTGGATATGCAAGGAATTTGTGTTTGAAACGTAGGAAATGGAGGAAAACAAGATATTTCAGTTTAGGGGAACGGTGATGAACTTGGCCTAAAAATAGAATTTTTTTTGGCCGATTAGGGGATGGAGAAGAAGATGTTTACCAACCTAGAGGCAGCCTTGAGCTCCGCTACCACTTGATAAGGCCCAAGCTCTGTTTTGGAGGAGTTTGGCCGTAGGAATCCTTGAAGGAGAAGGATCTAGCCTCTTTGGGAGGTTGGCGTGTAGATAGATGAATAGATAGTCGGATTTGGTATGGATGAACGGCTATTTTGAAGGGGAGATGGTTTAGATTGCAGCGGACATAAATGGAGGAAAAGGAATATGTATTGATGATAACAAAAAGGAACTATTGTTCTTGACAAACCCCCTCACCTCTCGGATGAGTAACCTGATTTGTTTAGATAGTTGGTGTTGGTTTTAAGAACCCTATGGTTTTAGGAACCCTAATGCATAAGTTAAAAGTTTGGTCCTTGAAGAAGATAACACAAAAACAAAGACAAGTGCAATAATGAACAAATTGCACTTTAAATACTCTAGGTTATTACAAGGAGTAAATACTATTTTACCCTTAGGTATAAGTGGCTGGACAGCCGGCCTTGAAGGCTTAGAGATGGGCTGGTGCGGCCTTGGCTGATCCGTGCACATGTAGCCATGGCTAGCCACGGACGCTCATGGTTTCCGAGGGTTAGGTGCGCTAATCCTCGTGGTATGTCCGAGTAAGGCATGAACGCACGTAGTCCATCTTTCCCTTGGCTTTAGGTTGGTTTCTTCGGCCCTAAGGCTCTTCAAGAGGGTGGCTGCTAGGGCTTTGCTCTGAGTGAAGTATCCATGAGCATTGGTGCTCATATCATTCTGCCTTCCTCCCCCACATCGTCAATATTTCAATTTTCTGACGACATGGATAGAGAAGAAAGTCTCCGTCAGGTCTCCAAAGCTCGTAGGTAAAAGATAAGGGAGGAACAAGAAGCCTTAGCCGCAGGACGCAAAATTTGTCCTCCTCTAGCTCCCACGAAGGGTGCAAATTTTCCTGACTTGTCCACCTTGTCTGACTGTTCGAAAAGGATTCCGGTCGAGGTACTTGATTCTCGACCAGTGAAAAATCCAATTCCGGAAGATGTTCCTGCCCAGTCTTTACCAACTACTTCCCTAATTCCGGCTATAGGTACCCCTTCTAATATTGCCATAGGATCTTCTGCACCATCAGCTATCAACCTCATTCCGTTCTTTTTTACTCCAGTCTCTACATCGTCAATCACTCGGCTAGACTCTGCCCAGAATCTGCCTCCCCATTTTATCAGGGATCTTTTGTCCGCAGGCCCCCAAGGTACTCCCACACATCAAATCAATTTAGAGAATTTGGGTGTAAACGGTCTTCGTTCCCTAGGGTTCCGGAATCGTCAACTAGAAGTGGAATGGCAGCTTCCTTGATAAGCAACATGCTGACCCTTCCTAAAGAAGAAGAAGAATTTCGCAGATTACCTTCTGAAGCCCACCACCTCCAAATCCAAAATGACCTTTTATCCCTCTTTCGCAAGTTGCACTATGCCATGGAGGCAAACAATGCCAAACTACAAGGCTTAACCAATACCGTTAATAGCCAAAAAGCACAACTTGCTCGAGGCCAGGCTAAGACCCGGCGTACAACTCCATGACCGTACCTAAAAGGACTAAGATAATTGTCAATCCGACTTGTCAAGAGAAAAGAAACAGAGCAGGGCCAAAATTAAAGCCCTTGAAGTGGAGTTGGTAACAGAGGAGGAAAGTCTCTTCACAAGTTGAAATTTGGATGCCGAGCTAACAGTGGAGAAGAAGAAGGTCTCCCTACTTCAAGAGGAAATTTCTGCTAAGGACGAGGAGCTAGCTAAAGTTCCTCTCAAGATTGACTGGTGGCGAAAGAAAACTATGCGAACCATGAATGCTGGGTTTATGGATTACTATTGGCAAATCAACTTTGATCCAGGCCGTATAGCTGACTATACCCATAAGAGGATAGCTGAAATTGATGAAAGGAAGGTTGGGCTCTCCTCATTAGGGATGGCAATTGGGCGGGTATGGAGCGGGTAAGCACTATTCATACCCGCACCCGCATCCATATGGAGTGGGTAAAGAAAGAGTAATTATACCCGCGGATAACCTGCGGATACCCGTGGATATCCGCAAATTTGGTTGAATTTCAAATTCAATCAAATTAAGATATAAAAAAATCAATCTAATTTAATAACAATAGCACACAATAATACAATACATGAATCCAACATGATAATCCATAATAATCCAACAAATAAATAATAATTTATAAGAAAATACAATTTAATAAAAAAAATAACAACTCCGGCTTGCAATTTAACATCCCTATTTTCATTTTAATGCTCATGTGGACATGTTTTTTCTTTGGTTTGTATTTTTGAAAATGTGGCTTTTACGGGTAAGATTCTGATTCCTTAAAATCATATCATAGATATTTTTTAAAAATAATTTGATGTCTTATCTACAATCATAATAACGAATGCATATTCTTGATGTGAAAACTTTATTATAAGGCTAAACTACTATTTTAACCTTTATATGTGTAGAAAAAATAATTAAGTTAAGCCCCGTATAAGAAAATTATCTAAATTGTGTTTACCTTAGAGATGATAAAATAGATTCACAGGACTAGTTCAGAACTCTCTTAGTCCCATTGAAAATCGGGGCAGGTCAGACTCGACCCATTTAATTATAAATAAGCCACTTGGATAACTCCAGTACTGGTCCGTCTCAACTAGACGAAACCTAATTAGTCTCATTTAGCCCGTTTAAGATATAATTTTTTTTTGAACAAAATCAAATTAAATATTTTTATGTTCGCTTCCGTAAACAACTTAGTTCTCACGAGAATCATGTTAATTATCAAACTACTAATCAAATTTAATTATCTAAGTTAATAATTAAAAGATCGAATTGTAAAATTAAATTAAAAAATTAAATTAAATCAGAATAAAAAATAAAACAAACTATTTTGATATATATATATAAGCTTTAATCTTAGTGTGTAGGATCTTTTTATATATATTTTTTAGTATTGTTGGACTCATTTAAATCAACGAAGTTAATTTAATTCTTCAAAATTTACATTTTTTCATGGTTAATTAGCTTCACCACCGTGTGACATCCATTTTGTATATTTATGGTCTGCCTCATGCCATATTTGTCATACAATGAGACTATTTCGTTGACACCCCTAGTTTAACTTGTTTTTGCAATGTTAATTATAAATTATATTGATTTAATTAAAAGAAATAACTGATATTTTTAATTATATAGATATTGCGGGTATTTAGTGCGGGTATTGGAGCGGTAAACACTATCCATACCCACATTCATACCCGCACTTTGCGGGTGCAGGTATATCCATACCCGCAAAATACCCATAATGTATGGATAATACCCACACACAATTACAGATATTGAGCGGATATCTATATCCGCGGGCGGAATTGCCATCCCTACTCCTAATCCGAGGAGGAAAAAATAGATGATGATGGAGGCGATGAAGACCTATCCGTATCCTTATCAGAAGTTTCAGAGGCATGACCATCACTAGGTTCTATCCTTTCTCTAGGATTCACGGTTGTAAGAGCCGCCAACCTTGCTGCGACTTTGGCATTCATAGCAACTTGCCGTTCGTCCCTCACCCTCAATCATGGCTGCCAAATCAGGTTGTCCCCCTTCACTTGTCATCTATTATCTCCTGAAAGTCACAACACGAAATAAAAGCATAAAATTGCACTAATCCTAGGACTCCCTCGCGTATTTACTCATGTTTAATCACTCTAATAATCTCACCAATAAATCACTCAATTTACCTGCAATTGTTCAAGTGTTAATGAGACTCAAGAGATAAAGAAAAGCTGCCAAGAAGACTCTCAAAGAAAACCAGCTCCAAAACAATTGTGATACTTGATACTTGATTAATTGCAAGAACAATCAATTAAAAAAATAGCAAGTAGAATAGAAAGCAATTTTAAGGAATCAAAGAAAGCTCAATTTGACTCGAAAGGACTCAAACAATTTCAGTTTTCAGGTTTGATTTCAAAATACAATTGCTTTTCAACATCAATTTGCTTGTCCCTCTTTTGCTACGCTTCAAATACTTCAAATTCCTTTTTTTTTCTTTTTATTTGATCTAATGCAACCTTCCCTTGATTCTTTTGATGTTGCTGTTTTTATTTTTTATTTTTTTTGACTCTTTTGTTGACAGAAAACACAATTTAGTAAATCGGGTGCAACTTTTGACTCCGGTGTCCGAATCACTTGATTCTTTTTGATTTGGAAACCTAACAGATGTAGCTTTCCAACGAGACCTCTTTCATGAAAATCGGACTTTAATAACTATATATTGAAATACAATTTTGACACTGCCAAACATGTAACTAACCAAGGACACAAGGAAATCGGTTTTTGAATGGAGTAGAAGAAGAAACTGATTCCAGCAAAGAAAACTTGAAACAATTAAACTTACTTACCAATCTTTGAACACCTTAAGCTCCGCTACCAACTGATACGATCCTAGTTGCGTAGAATGCGTAGCACGTAATTCTGATCGTTGTTCAAAGACGGATTTCAATGCAGAATGATTAACTTGACTCGTGCGAACGTAGACCACCTCGCCAACTGAATGCTAAGAGCCCTAGTCGATTTTACGTCAAGGTTCTTGTATCAGATTCTTAGGACTAGACTCAACAATTGTGAGAATCACACTAAGACAAACGACACAATAATGCAATTCCAAGGATTTACTTATATACGACTCAAGTATTGCAGAATCAAGAAGAACAAGGTTCAACACGTTGAACAATGGGCCGAGATTTGCAAAGACAATGTCTTGATTTATCAAAATAACAGCCAACCTTATAATGAAGATAAGCGGCTGTTTATATAGTGTTTTACAACCAACCCTAATAGAAATAGATATAGGAGTTCAAATTAAGGGAATTGACTTAGTTAACTAATTAATTAAATAAATGGAAACAGAAGTTGTTGCCACTTAATTAACTAATTAATTAAATAAATGGAAACAAAAGTTGTTGCCACTTAATTAACTAATTAATTAAATAAGCTAATACACTAATTAATTAAATAAATGGAAACAGAAGTTGTTGCCAAACTCAGACAAGGACACGTCGTCGGCCAAGGAATCCTAGCGTGCGCGGAACAAGGAGTCCTCGCGCCGCAAGGACTCGCGCACCCGGATTAGTGTTTGGGATATCTTCCAAACGGCTCGAGCCTTTCCGATGAAACTTGGGCTCCCACTCCTTGATATGTTGCCGTACATGTCGAACGCAATTGATGGATAGAAGCTCTCCATCTACATGTTGATCTGCTACCTAGTAGAATCACCGTCGTACGTCGTGATGGTGAGGAGGTTGACTATGCGTGGCGCCTTCTCTCAAAGCGTAGCATCCTCAAGTGTCATCTCGCACTTCAGCTCCTTGTGGATGAGAGATGACAACTTGTCTTGAAGCTTTCTTGACCTCGCATGCGTCATAGGGCCAACCGGTGGTAAAGGCATGTCGATGCGTGTGTTCGCATCACTAATGTGAAGTGTTCTTTATAGAGGAAAACACAACAAAACAAAGACAAGTGCTGAAATGGCTAACATAGCCTATTTATACTAAATAATTATTTGCCCTTCAAGTGAACTACAAGTCACTCAAAAACTCAAGTCTGCCTACACTTCAAGAGCTCATGGCCCATGAACTCGACCATGAGAAGGCACGTGGGAGGCCTTTTGTTGGCAATGTAGGGATCCATGCTCATATCATCATGATATGAGGGTGGATCCACCGGTTCCCACACACATGGCACGGGAAAGGCCTCCCGCGTGGCCTATCTTCCTCTCACAGACCTCACGGATTGGTTGGCCAAACCATGACACTTCCGCGCCTCCATCTAGGCCAAGGTCGTGTCCGAGCCCTTGGCCGAGCCCGTGTCCGAGCCCTTGGCCGATCCCGTGGCCAAGCCCGCCTAGGCCAAGCCTATCTTCATTGCTACCAAGGCCAAGCTTCTCAAGCCCCTTTGTTTTAGGCATAGGTATTTAAAGTGCATTATGTCTCATTTCAGCACTTGTCTTTCATTTTGTTGAGTTATCTCCTTCCAAGACCATCTAGTGTAGCTTAGTGTAATTTAGGGTTCTTGGAACCAAAGCTGTTCGAGCTGAAATCCATCTTTAGGGTTTTTGTAACTGGGCTAATAGAGCTGAAATACAATTATCATCAATACACTTTCCTTTTCATCCATAAGTCCGTTGCACAATCCGCAATCTCCTTGCGACGTCATCTTCTCCATTATTCCATTTATTGTCACTGCCCTTAAACTCCATATAAATCTGGATCCACTCATCCATCCAAACATCATCTATCCATGTGTTTACCACCTCCCAAAGGAGACTAGATCCTTGCTGTCTTCATCTCTCGGTTTCATCTCCATATCGAAGTCGAGCTCTTATCAAGTGGTAACGGAGCTCCAAGTTATCTTCCAGGTTGGTAAACTCCATTTCTACGGTTAGAATCATCTCCTCTACCGTAGAACATCTCTCTTTTGTGCTGAAATCTTTTTCAGTTTCTTGCAAAATATGTCACCATTCCCCTAAACTGAAAATCATCATTTTCTTGCCTTTCCTTCGGTTCAAATACCTTGTGCTTCCATATCTATGGTGGAAACATTGTTTCTTACCGTCGGCTGCCATCATACTTCATTCCAAGCATTTTTGGATTTTAGGTAAAATTTTTGTTTTCTAGTGATTTGATCTTGCACAAACACATTTGCTGAATTGTTTGGTGTTTATTGTACTATTTGTGACTTAAATCTTCAATTTTGATAGGGTTCGCCCTTGCGATTCACACTCTAGTGATGATATTTTAGACCCATTTGAGGATGAGATGCTTGTTGTGCCGCCCCTTGGTGAGGGTGATGTCCCATGTGATGCGGAGATGGTTATTTTGGAGGTAACTTCAAGTGATGATGACCTTGTGGAGGATGGCAGCATTGGGAATGTAATAGGGATTTGCGGGTTCTCTACGGGCTGCCATGAGAGAGCTCTTCGTTGTCTTGCCTTGTAGCGCACTCTTAGGTCCCTTGGCAGTGATTTTTCCATCAACCCGGCGGTGCCTTCACATAGCCATTTGGACCCATTCCTTGCTGCCCCAGTGTTGGTTGTTTTTGGGTTGGATTCTCCATCGCTTTTACTTATCCACGGTGTAGATTCGAGGACGAATCTCTTCAAAGAGGGATGGTATGCTACGAGCATGGACCCTCCGGTGCCCGCACACATTGCACGAGAAAGGCCACCCGCGTGGCCTATCTTCCTCGCACGGTTCTCACGGGTTGTTCGGTCAAACCATGACACATCCGCGCCTCCAACCCTAGTAAGCAGTGAGCTTCTCCGCCTATCCCATGAGCTCTCGTGCCTAGCCCTATCCATCTTGGCCCATGTCTTGGCCAAACTTTCCTCCAAGGCCAAGCCAAGTACCTACCCGTGGCCGAGCCCGTGCTTGCCGTCTAGGCCAAGCTCGTGGCCGAGCCCGTGTCTGCCATCTAGGCCAAGCCCGTGTTCTAGCCCTTGGCCGAGCCCCTGGCCAAGCCCACCAAGCCAAGCGTCCAAGGCCCTATTGTTAAAGGGTAGTTAGTGGTTTTCCCATGTAATAAGTTAGTAGTATAAATAGTGAGTGATAAGCTCATTTTAGACTTGTCTTTGATTTTGTGAGTTATCTCCTTCAAGACCAATTAGTTGGCTTTGCCTTAGGGTTCTTAAAACCGGTTTTATTCATCTTGTTTAATCTCATCGGGTTGATCATTACATGATCAAATAAGGGTGAGCACGATTAAGAGATCCTTGTAATCATTTGAATACAAGTTTAATACATTATTTTCCATCAATACACTCTCCATTTCATCCATATATTCCGCTGCACAATCTGCACTCCTTCTAGCGATGTTATCTTCTCCATTAAACACTATTAAACACCATCTAAATACCATCAATCCTTGTTTTTACTAGCTCCCAAAGGAGACTAGATCCTTTCAATCAAGAACTCACGGCTTCATCCTCCAAGAGAAACCGAGAAGTTATCACTTAAACTCCATACAAATCTGGATCCATTCACCCATCCAAACACTATCTATCCGTGTGTTTACCACCTCCCAAAGGAGACTAGATCCTTACTGCCTTCATCTCACGATTTTATCTCCAAATCGAAGCCGAGCACTTATTAGAGGGGCAAAAGTCTGATCCTTAGAAGGGGGATATTGGTATTGCTGATTGTTGGGTTATGGTGGTCTAGGCTTGAAATTCTGCATGTTTAAGGGTGGCTGAGACTGAGTTCCATACTGATGCTGCTGCTGTGGTGGTTGACTAGGGCCAGACGATTGAGGATTATGAGACCAACTGAAATCAGGGTGCTTCCAGCCTTGGTTGTAGTTCTGACCATAGGGGACATTGTAACCACCCACAACATTAACTGAAATGTCTTCGGGAATATAAGGACAAGCGTCTGTGGGATGATCAACAAAGTTTAAATCTGGCAGGCCTTGATATGGACAGGTTGCCCTGAAGCCATATTCTATAGCATGCCCGTGATGGTAGTCAACTGATTTTCCATGGCAGCGACGCGTACATCCTGAGTGTGATTTGCCACCTTTTCTAATGCAACAATAGTCTTGGCCATAAGCTCAATGATAGCTTTGGCAACAGCTGGGGTTTGGGCACAAAGGGAACCACCGGTGGCGGCGTGCAACAAAGCCTTGCCATTTAGTTTCAAGCCTTCATAGAAATATTGGATAAGGTCGTGGTCAGTAAGATTGTGCGAAGGGCATAAGTGATATGAGCACGACTAGGCCAAGCCCATGGCCGAGCCCGTGTCCGAGCCCTTGGCCGAGCCCGTGTTGATAAGGCCCTAGCTCCTTTTGAAGGAGTTTAGCCTCTGATTTCTTGGAAGAAGACGGATCTAGTCTCTTTCGGAGGTTGGTTCTTGATAGATGGATGGATGAATGGATAATATGAAGGATTAAATGAGTAGTATGCAGCGGATGATCATGGAGGAAAAGGAAAGGTGTATTTATGATAATAAAAATAGAAACTTAATCTTGACAAACCCCCTCAAGATGATCTTGAGTAACCTTGCCGAAAAGATTAAGGATCTCTAAGCTAATCCGACCCTCTCACCATAATGATGAGCAACCCGAATTAGAGAAGATAGTGTGCTGGTTTGAAGAACCCTAATTAGCTAACTAAGAGTTTGGTCTAGGCTGAAGTTTATCACAAAAACAAAGACAAGTACAAATAATGAACTAAATGCACTTTAAATACCCTAGTCTATTTACAAGGGGAAAATACCCCACTACCCTTGGACATAAGGGGCTGAACCGCCGGCCTTGGAGTGTTGTAGAAGGGCTGGAACTGCTTGATTAGACTCATTCCAAGTGCCCAAGGGTTAGCCGCGAACGCTCATGGTTTACTAGGGCTAGGTGCGGTAAAACTCATGGCTTCCGAGGGTTTAGGTGCGCGATTCTTCACGGTTTGGCCGAGCAAGGTATGAACATATGTAGTCCATTGTTCCCGTGGCTTTATGTCACTTTCTTCAGCTCTAAGGCTCTTCAAGAGGGTGGCTGCTACAGCCTTGCTCCGAGTGAAGTATCCATGAGCATTGGTGCTCATATCATCCCCTCCCCCTTTGAGTGGATTTGACCTTGAATCCAATGGCTGCTCCTCCTCAACTCCTTCGCTATCACCTACAAAATAAGGTGACAAGTCATTAATATTGAAAGTTGAGCTTGTAAAACCAAAAGAAATAGGGATATCGAGACGATAAGCATTGTCGCTGAATTTCTCCACAATGAGAAAAGGTCCATCTCCCCGTTGGCTAAGCTTTCCCTTGCGTTGAGTGGGGAAATGATCCTTTCTCAAATGCAACCAGACCCATTCGCCCACTTCAAGGGATTTGATGCGGCGACCCAAGTTGCGTTTTCCCATTAGCTTGTTGTTCAAGTCTTCCATTAGCTCATTGGCTTTCTCATGCAATTTTCGGACCATGGCTGCTTTTTCCTCGCCATCTAAGCTTGCACAATCAGTGAGAGAGAGAGGCAGCAAGTCTATGGGGGTGAGAGGGTTAAACCCGTAAACTAGCTCAAAAGGACAAAAATGAGTTGAAGAATGCATTGCGCGATTGTAAGCAAATTCAATAAAAGGGATACAATCGTCCCAAGACTTGGAATATTGCTGAATCATAACACGCAACATAGTGCCTATTGTCCTATTAACTACTTCAGTTTGGCCATCCGTTTGAGGATGACATGAAGTGGAAAATAACAACTTAGTTTCCAACTTTGCCCACAACACACGCCAAAAATGACTAAGGAATTTGCTATCCCTATCACTAACAATCGTGCGTGGCATGCCATGTAAACGAACAATTTCATGAAAGAAAAGAGAGGCAATGTGAGATGCATCATTTGTAGTGTGACAAGGAATAAAGTGTGCCATTTTAGAGAAACGATCAACAACTACAAACAAAGAATCCTTCCCCCTTTTGGTTCGGGGTACTCCAACCACGAAATCCATAGAGAGATCACACCATGGATGAGAAGCAACAGGTAAAGGCATGTAAAGACCATGATTAATGCATTTAGACTTGGCACGTTTACAAGTAATACAAGCAGCCACAATATCAGCAACATTTTTCTTCATGTGAGGCCAAAAGAAATGCTCTCTAAGTGTGCTAAGAGTCTTATCTACCCCAAAGTGCCCCATTAGACCTCCCCCATGCGATTCTCTCACAACTAACTCACGTGTGCTACAACGAGGTATACACAATCAACCCTTACGAAATAGAAAATCAGCATGTATCACAAATATGTCATGTGCACCGTTAGAGCATTCAAGATAAGCATCCTTAAAATCCAAATCAGCAGCATACAATGAAGTGATGTGTGCGAAGCCTAGAAGGCGTGAATGGAGGGAAGTGAGAAGGGTATTGATAAGGCCCTAGCTCCTTTTAGAGGAGTTTAGCCGCTGGTTTGAGAGGGAGCCGGATCTAGTCTCTTCAAGAGGTCGGCAACTTGCTTCAATCGGATAGAAAGGATGATGCGGATGAGTATTTCAACGGATGAAGGAGTTAGATGCAGCGGATGAACATGGATGTAGAGGGAAGGTGTATTTAGGAGTAACAAATAAGAACTCTATTCTTAGCAAACCTCCTCAAGATGGACTTGAGTAACCTTGCTGAAAAGAACAAAGGATCTTTAATCAATTCAGCCCTCTCATCAAAAGAGATGAGCAACCCGAATTGGAGAAGATAGTGTGCTGGTTTGAAGAACCCTAATTAGCTAGCTAAGAGTTGGTCTAGGCTGAAGTTTATCACAAAAATAAAGACAAAGTGCTGAAATGAATTCAATGCACTTTAAATACCTAAGCTTAAAAATAGAAGGGGCAAATACCCTTACACCCTTGGACAAAGGGGCTTGGCCTTGGCCTTGGCAGCAATTGATGATGGGCTTGGAAGATGGGCTTCGGCAAACCAGCTAAGGACGTAAGGCTTGGGTAGGCGCAAGGGCTGATCCGCATGGCCTCATGGCTTCCTAGGGTTAGGCGCGGGATCGGTGCGGGTTTCTTCATAGGATGCGCGGGCTGCCCATGAGTCGCGAGCGGTGCTTATGGCGAAGGAGTTGGCGTGCATACAAGTCACCCCTTTGTGCCTTGGTTCCAAGCTGCTCTCCTCGGCCCTAAGGCTCCTCAATAGCACGGCTACCATTCCTTTGCTTCTAGTGAAGTATCCCATGCTCATGCTCGTATCATCCCCTCCCCCTTTGAGTGGATTCGACCAAGAATCCAATGGCTGCTCCTCCTCAACTCCATCGGTATCACCTACAAAATAGGGTGACAAGTCATTAATATTGAAAGTTGAGCTAATGGAACCAAAAGAAATAGGGATATCGAGACGATAAGCATTGTCACTGAATTTCTCCACAATGAGAAAAGGTCCATCTCCTCGTTGGCTAAGTTTTCCCTTACGTTGAGAGGGGAAACGATCCTTTCTCAAATGCAACCAGACCCATTCGCCCACTTCAAAGGATTTGATGTGGCGACCCGAGTTGCGTTTTTCCATTAGTTTGTTGTTCAAGTCTTCCATTCGCTCCTTGGCTTTCTCATGCAATTTTCGGACCATGGCTGCTTTCTCCTCGCCATCTAAGCTTGCACAATAAGTGAGAGAGAGAGGCAGCAAGTCTATGGGGGTAAGAGGGTTAAACCCGTAGACTAGCTCAAAAGGAGAAAAGCGAGTTGAAGAATGCATTGCGCGATTGTATGCAATTTCAATAAAAGGGATACAATCGTCCAAAGACTTGGAATATTGCTGAATCATAACACACAACATAGTGCCTAAAGTCGTATTAACTACTTCAATTTGGCCATCCGTTTGAGGATGACACGAAGTGGAAAACAGCAACTTAGTTCCCAACTTTGCCCACAACACACGCCAAAAATGACTAAGGAATTTGCTATCCCTATCACTAACAATCGTGCGTGGCATGCCATGTAAACGAACAATTTCATGAAAGAAAAGAGAGGCAATGTGAGATGCATCATTTGTAGTGTGACAAGGAATAAAGTGTGCCATTTTAGAGAAACGATCAACAACAACAAACAACGAATCCTTCCCCCTTTTGGTTCGGGGCAGCCCAACCACAAAATCCATAGAGAGATCACACCATGGATGAGATGCAACCGGCAAAGGCATGTAAAGACCATGATTAATGCATTTAGACTTGGCACGTTTACAAGTAATACAAGCAGCCACAATATCAGCAACATGTTTCTTCATGTGAGGCCAAAAGAAGTGCTCTTTAAGTGTGCTAAGAGTCTTATCTACCCCAAAGTGCCCCATTAGACCTCCCCCATGCGATTCTCTCATAAGTAACTCACGTGTACTACAACGAGGTATGCACAATCTACCTTTACGAAACAGAAAATCAGCATGTATCACAAATATGCCATGTGCACCATTAGAGCATTCAAGATAAGCATCCTTAAAGTCTAAATCAGCAGCATACAAAGAAGTGATGTGTGTGAAGCCTAAGAGGCGTGAATGGAGGGAAGTGAGAAGGGCATACCTACGGGATAGAGCATCCGCACTACATTGTCCTTCCCTTTCAAATACTTGATGTGATAAGGGAAACGCTCGATAAATTCCATCCATGCTGCATGACGCTTGTTAAGCTTCCCTTGTCCTTTGAGGTATTTGAGGCTAAGGTGATCCGTGTGAACCACGAACTCCTTGGGTAGCAAGTAATGCTCCCACACGTTGAGGGCTCTCACAAGTGCGTATAACTCTCGGTCATACGTGCAGTAGTTTAGTTGAGCTCCCTTCAACTTCTCGCTAAAAGGCCTAAGTACATGGTTTATTAGACGCATAAAAGTGCTAGGAGCATTTGTAAGACCAAAGGGCATAACAAGCCATTCATAAAGACCGAACTTAGTTTTAAAGGCTGTTTTCCATTGATCTTCCTCATGCATTCTAATTTGGTGATAGCCACTCACTAAGTCAATTTTAGAGAAGATTTTAGCACCACTTAACTCATCCAGCATGTCATCCAAAGGAGGGATGGGGTGAGAGTACTTTACCGTGATTTTATTAACGGAACGGCAGTCCATACACATGCGCCAACTTCCATCCTTCTTAGGCACGAGGATCACGGGGACAACACAAGGGGAGAGGCTCTCCCGAATGAAACCCTTGTCTAGAAGAGCGTCAATTTGCTGCTGAAGTTCATGTGTTTCTTTCGGATTGCAGCGGTATGCCGGGCGGTTTGGAAGAGTTGATCCCGGGAGGAAATCAATCCGGTGCTCAATTCCACGCACGGGTGGGAGGTCATTGGGGATTTCTTCTGGAAACACATCCTTGAAATCTAGCAAAAGAGGAGACATAAGAGGGGGAAAGGAAGGATTAGTGTTAGAAGCAATAAGCGAGTGTTCCTTAAATCTGATTAGGATGCAAGGTTTGCGCATGATAAGAGCATGCCTTACATCTCTTCCTTTAGCAATTAAACTCACTTTGCTGCCCATTTTCACTCCACTCAAAGGCTCACTAACTTGCTTACTTTTGTCAAGTCGTGTGTTACCACTCAACTCACTTGCAAAGCTCATATTTTTCTCTCCACTCGGCGCATGCTCGCTTTTTTCATGCCCGCTATTTTTAACACTCTCACAACTTACATTCTTCTCTCCACTCCACACCTTTTGTGATCCAAGAGAAGATGTTATCTCAAAAGTGGCTGAAGCCTTTTCTAACTTCAGCTGGTCTTCGTACACTTGGCTAGGAGGAAGGGGTGGGATAATGAACTTGCTGCCAAGGTGTTCTAGCTTGTAAGTGTTGCGAAAACCATCGTGAATGGCCTTCCGATCGAATTGCCAAGGTCTGCCAAGTAGGAGATGGCTAGAATGCATCGGTGCCACATCACATAAGCGTTCATCCGTGTATTTTCCAATCTGAAGTGGAATGAGGACTTGCCGCTTGACCTTAACTGAACACCCATCGTTGAACCAATTCAAGGATTATGGCCTAGGGTGTTTGGAGGTGGGGAGACCCAAGGAGTGCACAAGGAGAGTGCTGGCCACATCCGCACAACTCCCATTATCTACAATGATGGAGATTACCATTCCATTCGAAACCCCACGCGTATGGAACAAGTTTTCTCGCTGCTCAAGGACTTTATCATCTTCCTTTGCTGCCACACTTAATGTACGCCTCACAACTAGGCATGTTGGCACGTCTACATAGGCATATCCAGCCTCCTCTTCATTCTGATCATCATCAATATCCCATAAGTGACCGTGAGGTAGGGCTGTCTCCTCATCATCCTCACTCTCTAATTTTCCTCCCTCGCGAATCAAGATGGCTCGCCTATTGGGACACTCGGCCTTCATATGGCCGCTGCCCCCACATTTGAAGCACTTAATGCTTCTAGAAGGCGTTCTTTGGGTGTTTAAGGGTGGTTTTGGAGGGTAAGGTGGCTGATTTGTAGTGTTTGGGGTGGTGTTTGGCTTGGTTGTGAAAGGTGGTTTGGGGCTGTCATTGGTAGACTTAGAAGGGAAGGGAGGGGGTCTGCCATGATTTTTGGAAAGGTGAAGGAGAGGTGTAGGGTGTTTTCGGCTTGGCAGTCACTTGCTTCTTGATTTTTAAGGCCAAATGGAACATCTCCTCCAATGTGTCGTACTTGTGGAAGTCTAGCTGATAGGAAATTTCCTTGTGTAGACCACTCATAAAATGAGCCATGGTGGCCTCCGTGGTCTCATTTGTGCTTGCCCGCATCAAATAAGTCAACATCTCGTGGTAGTAGTCACTCACGGTACGGGGGCCTTGATACAAACGTTGGAGACGCTGGTGCAAGTCACGGATGTAGTGTGGGGGCACAAACCGACGCCTCATTTCAGTCCTCAACTCCTCCCAAGTCTCAATAGGCGGGCTGCCCTCATTTCTCTTTATCAAACAAAGGCGATCCCACAATTGTATCGCTAAGCCCGTGAACTCTACAATGGCCAATTTCAGCTTCTTTGTCTCGGAGTAGTTGTAACAAGCAAATTGCCTATCCACTTTGTTCTCCCATTCTTGAAAAGTATCCGGGTCATCCTTACCCTCGAAGGTAGGGATTGACAACTTGATACTCTAGAGGTTGTGATCCACTCTCTCCTCATTGTGCCTATAACCCCGCGGCTCGTATATCTCATCATGATCAAACCTTCGAGCATTGTGAGCGTGTTCATAGTGAGGTGGATGTTGCTGCCTAGGCTGCTCATAATGGGGTGGGACATATGCATTCGCATGATGTAGGGGAACCGCTAGGTGATTAGCTATTTGGAGTGGAGTTGGTGTATGCGGTTGTCTAGGGTTATGTGGTGGTGGTCCGGGTGGGGGGGGGCTGATGTGGTGGTTGTCTCGTGTCAAGAGTGTGGGTGTAGGGCTGATTAGGTTGCACGTGTGGCTGGCTAGGAGGATGAGGAAAAGCGACACCATGATTGTCCACCAAAAAATTGCTACGGTTGTGTTCAAGATGTGGGGGCACGGTATGGTGAGTATGGTGGCCTAGGGCTTCCCCATCGTGGCCAAGATGGCCGGCTGTTGTAGCCCTATCCGTATGACCCTCTACTTGTGGGAAGGCATAGTAGTCGAGACTAGTAGGATCTTGTGGGCGAGTA
Organism: Viola odorata; assembly: GCA_963691705.1. Classification (NCBI taxonomy): domain Eukaryota; kingdom Viridiplantae; phylum Streptophyta; class Magnoliopsida; order Malpighiales; family Violaceae; genus Viola; species Viola odorata. Next base: position 27,179,584 of record OY829540.1, on the reverse strand, counting down.
GTTTGATGAAAATGGGCTTGTGGTGTGTAATTTGGGGCTTGTGGGGAAGGTTGGGGTGGGTAAGTCGTGGTTGGAGGGTAATTTGGAGGTTGTGGTGAGGGTGTAGAAACTTTTACCGCTAAGGCAGCAATGGCAGCCAAGATGTCAATATTTTGGCTTGCTCTTGTCTTGTGGTGTGTTGTTGCAAAGCAGCCACATGTTGGCTAGTCTCTCCCATTTGGACCGTAAGAGATGCCATGGCCGGGTTTAGGGGAGAGGACTCATCCGACCCCTCACTTAGATTTGTGCCGTGGTTAGACAGAGAAAATGTACCTGCAAAAAGACACAAACGCAATTGAAAATGATAAAGGGTTAGTCCCTCCCTCACGTGTATCGCTCGTGTTTCGCACTACACTTTAATGCTCTCACAATCTCACCCACTCAAACTTCAGTTCCAAACCAAACAAAATAGCTAGCAATGACTCTAAGACTCAATGCGCACAAGGAGAATCAAAGAAAACTAGGGCAGAAATGAAAGGTAAGGAAACCGAATTAGTGTTCAAGGAAAAATTGTTTGAGTTTGAACACTAATTAGGTTAGAGTGGATATTGATGTAGGAATCAAGTGACGAAAACTCAAAGACACAAAAGAAAGGCAAGCTCAAAGGACCAACACTAGAAGAAATGGAGGGAAATGAGACTAAGCTTCACAATTCAAAATTTCCGGCAAAATGAAACACTTGGTAAATGCACACCTTAATTTGAACGAAAACACTTCAAATGCACACATACATTTTGCCTCTTGCTTTGACTCACATGTATTCTTTTTCTTTTGATTGAGGGACTGATTTCACTCTTTTGATCCCTTTCTTTCTTTACTTTTTTTTTTTTGTTTTGACTTAGGGATTTCTTTTACTCTTTTGATCCCTTTCTTTTCTTTGCTGTGTTTTTTTTTTGTAAGTGTAAGAGAGCTTCAATAAATGTATGAAATGAGTTTTTGATAATTGAAGTGGAAGGCAAATAATTTTGCAAGTTAAAAAAAAAATTCACGAATTGACGAAATGTTTTGCTAACGTGCACCGAAATTTTCCACTAAAATAAACCAGTATTTTGAAGTTAAAATGCACCAAAATTTTTGCTAAAATGCACCCAAGTTTTGGCTAACATGCACCCAAAGTTGTCACTAAAATGCACCACAATTTTCGCTAATATGCACCAAGATGTGTGACAATGAGCTTAGGCAAATCAGATTGTATGACAAGGAGTTTATGCCAAGTGTATGACAAACAAAGGGTGAGGGAAGCTTGCTGGTTTTAGGGCCGGCTGTGTGCACAAGTAAATGAGAATACTAGGCTGAAAATAGGGAGATGTGGCCGAATAGGAAGAGAGGATTAAATGTGAAATACTTGGCTCAAATAAAATCAGTCCACATGGCTCTCATGGCCACCATAGGAAGCTCCAATATATTCAGCAGCAAATATTGTCAAGAAGATGAAGATTTCAGTCACAAAAGACACAATAAACACAAATCAATCCAGCCAATGTGTTTATGCAAAGATCAAATCACTAGAAACGAAAATTTTTGACCTAAAATCAGAAATGCTCGGAATGACAAACGATTGATTCCCACGGTTAGAAACAATGTTTCCACCGTGGATATGGAAGGAATAAGTGTTTAAACCGTAGGAAATGGAAAGAACAAGCAATTTAATTCGCCAAAGTATAAACGATTTGTATCAGTCAAAACAACCCTAGCATCCCGTGAGAAGCCGCGGCGGCCTTGAGCCCAAGCGCTAGCCATCTGAGTCCAAGCGCTAGGGTGCCTAGCCCATCTCCTCAAGCCCGCGATCAAGTCCTTAAGTGAAGGGTAGTGTAGGGTTTTCCATGTAATAATTCCCAAGGTATAAGTAGAAGGTCTTAGCCTCTTTTATACCTTGTCTTTGATTTTAAGTGAGTATATATCTCTATCTAAGACCAAGTAGTTGGCTTTGCCTTAGGGTTCTTAAAACTGGTTTTATTTCAATCAATTAACACCTTTCGGCTTGATCATTACTTGATCAATTAAGGGAAGGTTTCGGTTGATGATCCTTGTAAATGTTTAATTGCAAGTTTAATATATTGTTTTCCATAAATTCCTTGCTATCTTTCCTCCATCTAAACCCACTACTTTAAACTCCCTAAACCTCCAAATATACCATCTTCAATCTGCTTCAAGAGTTCATCAATCTCCTATAGGAGACTAGATCCGATTGCTCCAAAAAGAGTTCGGCCTCAATCCTCCCAAGCAAGCGCGAATGTTATCAAGTGGCAGTGGAGCTCCATCTGTTTCTAGGTTGGTAAAATCTCTCCCTACGGTTGGAATCATCTTCTCCACCGTAGCTTTTCTTCTTTGGCCGAATTTTTTTTTCCATTTCACAATTGTTCCTCTCGTCGGCCGAAACCTTATTTCCTTAAGTTTCCATGGTTCAAACACCTTTATTCTTGTTTTCTATGGCTTAAACATTATTTTCTACCATAGGAATCATTTTCTCTTCATTTGAAAATTTGGTGTTCTTGACATATTTGTCTTTTAGTGTGCTGATTTTGAAGAAACACAATTGCTGAATTGTTTAGGTGTTTTTGTGAATCTAAGTGATCTTTTATTCATCTTCTTATTAGTGATTAATTGCTTTGATTATTAGAGCTTCCTATGGTGGCTATGAGAGCCATGTGGACTTGCTTGTTTCTTAGCTAAGTGCCGATTTTTTGTGCATCTAAGTGATCTTTTCTTCATCTTCTTATTGGTGATTAATTGTTGTGATTATTAGAGCTTCCTATAGTGGCCATGAGAGGCATGTGGACTTGCTTGTTTCTTTGCTAAGTGCCGATTTTTTGTGCATCTAAGTGATCTTTTCTTCATCTTCTTATTGGTGATTAATTGATGTGATTATTGGAGCTTCCTATGGTGGCCATGAGAGCCATGTGGACTTGCTTGTTTCTTAACTCACATTGTTGCTCTAATCCATCAAGGAACGAGCCTCAAACATTCCAATTTGGCCATTTTGGTGGCCCTTGCCGCCCTACACACCCCGGCGGCCCTACAACCACCTACGCCCTCACTTCCCACACCCTTAGAATCATTTTCCTACCAAAGGACATAACCACATAACCCTCCCCATACAGACTATTCTTGGTCACAACGCCAATGTGACAGAGAGACAAGTGCGGCCGAGTGTAGTACTAGCCGCGAGGATGACTTTTGGGAAGGCGCGCCCCACTCTCTCGCCCTAGACACCAACGACAACCACTTCCCACATGGTAGCCGAGACCTTGACGCAACCCTAGCCCAAACACAACCCAAAACACAACCACAAACACTGCCCCTAATCCAACCACCCGCTCGACTATGGCTTGAGCTACACATTAAAGACCCACCGTTTAGGACACCGCCTCCCCCGAAGTGGACAAATGCTTGGTCGTTAGGCGCAACTTAAGTATTATGACCAAGACGGATGACAAAGTCATAGAGCAATGGGAAAACTCATTCCATACGAGAGGAGTGGCAAACGGAATCATCATTTCCATCATTATGGACAATGGAAGTTGCGCGGATGTGGCCAGCAACCTCCTTGTACACTCTTTGGGCCTCGTGACATCTAAACACCCACAACCATACGCTCTTAATTGGTTCAATGAAGACAGCATGGTCAAGGTACACAAGCAAGCCCTCATCCCTTTTCAAATTGGCACTTATATGGATGAAAGGTTTTGTGATATGGCACCGATGCAATCCAGCCACCTTCTCTTAGGAAGACCATGGCAGTTTGATCGACGGGCCATCCATGATGGTTTCCGAAACACTTACAAACTGGAGCATGGGAACCAAAGGTTCCTCATTCCCCCACTTCTTCCTAGTCAAGTCTTGGAAGACCAGCTCACGTTGGAGAAGGCTTATGCCGTGTTTGAAATTTCTTCTTCCCTTCAATGTAAGTACTGAACTTGAGCAAAAGAGCGGGCATGAAAAAATAGAGCATGCGCCGAGTGGAGAGAAAAAAGAGAGTTGTGTAAGCATGAGTGAAAATACACAGCTTGAAAACAGTAAGCAAGCTAGTGAGTATGTGAGTGGAGTGAAAATGACCAAAAAAGTGAGTTTATTTGCTAAAGGCAAAGATGTGAGGCACACTCTTATTTCACGAAAACCTTGAATCCTAATTAGGTTCAAGGACAACTGTTTACTTACCACTAACACTAATCCTTCTCTTCCTAGCAATGTGTCTTCTCTTTTCCTAGACTTCAAGGATATCTTTCCGGAGGAACTCCTCGATGGGCTGCCACCCATACGCGGCATTGAGCATCGCATTGACTTCCTACCGAGTTCAACGCTGCCAAACAGACCGGCGTATCGTTGCAACCCCACGGAAACTCACGAACTCCAAACACAAATAGAGGGGCAGCTGGACAAGGGATTCATTAAGGAGAGCCTCTCCCCTTGCGTCGTCCCTGTGCTACTTGTGCCGAAAAAGGATGGGAGTTGGCGCATGTGCATGGACTGCTGCACCATCAACAAGATCACGGTAAAGTATTCTCACCCTATCCCACGTTTGGATGATATGCTTGATGAACTGAGTAGCGTTACAATTTTTTTCTAAAATTGACTTAGTGAGTGGATATCACCAAATTAAAATGCATGAGGGAGACCAATGGAAAACAACTTTTAAAACAAAATTTGGCCTTTATGAATAGTTAGTAATGCCTTTCGGCCTTACAAATGCACCTAGCACTTGTATGCGTTTAATGAATCACGTGCTTAGACCATTTATAGGGAAGTTTATGGTGGTATATTTTGATGATATCTTGGTTTATAGCACATCTTCACAAGTCCACTTGGACCACTTGCACCAAATTTTCTCAACCCTTCGCAAACATCAGCTTTTCGCTAGGTTATCCAAATGCAAATTTTGTTTGGAAGAAGTGCACTTTCTTGGTTTTATTGTAGGTTTTTTAGGTCTCAAGGTGGATAAGGAGAAGATAAAGGCCATTGCTGAATGGCCAACACCAACCAATGTGGGAGATGTCCGTTCTTTTCATGGGCTGGCCGGTTTTTATCGACGCTTCGTGAAGGATTTCTCCTCCATCACCGCCCCCCTCAACACACTTACAAAGAAGAATATTCCGTTTGTGTGGGGGAACGAACAAGACCTAGCATTCACCACCCTCAAGGACTTTCTTTCCTCTAGCCTGGTCGTCATCTTACCGAATTTTGACAAGACATTCGAGGTAGAGTGTGATGTGAGCGGAATAGGCATTGGGGCTGTTTTGATCCAAGACAAGAGACCGGTGGTGATAAGAGCTTGACTTTGATTTGGAGATGAAACCGTGAGATGAAGGCAGCAAGGATCTAGTCTCCTTTGGGAAGTGGTAAACACATGGATAATTGGTTTTTGGGTGGATGGATGGATCCGAATTTGTATGGAGTTTAATGGCAACGACAGTAAATGGAATAATGGAGAAGATAACGTCGCAAGAAGGTTGCGGATAGTGCAGCGGATTAATGGATGAAAAGGAGAGTGTTTTGATGAACAATAATAAGTATATAACTTCAATAACCAACAAACCCTCTCTAGGCTAGCTAGAGCAACCTTGTTACAAAGTAAAGAAGATGAAGTGCTGGTTTTAAGAACCCTAATTGCCCTATTGGCTCACCTAATGTGAAGTGTTCTTTGTAGAGAAAAACTCAACAAAATAAAGACAAGTGCTGAAATGAGACATAATGCACTTTAAATACCTATGCCTAAAACAAAGGGGTAAATACCCTTACACCCTTAGACAAAGGGGCTTGAGAAGCTTGGCCTTGGCAGCAATGAAGATGGGTTTGGCCACGAACTCGGCCAAGGACTCGGACACGGGCTTGGACACAGGCTAGAACACGGCCTTGGCCTAGATGGAGGCGCGGAAGTGTCATGGTTTGGCCGACCAACCCATGAGGTCTGTGCGAGGAAGATAGGCCACGCGGGAGGCCTTTCCCGTGCCATGTGTGTGGGAACCGGTGGATCCATGCTCATATCATCCCATCCCGCTTTGAGGAGATTCGTCCTCGAATCTAGACCGTGGATGATGTGGAATGCTGAAATGAGAGATGGAGATCTAAGCACCAAAACTACCATTGCTCTCCTTCGCTCCATGGCCCGTTCCAACCATTGGGAAAAGAGACCCGTGTAGCCATGAAGGGAAGCCACGGGAGGGAATGAAGAGGCTAGGTCAAGATGAGATGGCAATGGAGTGATGGAGGAGGTGCGGTCCAAATGGAGAAACGGATCCGAATAGCTGCTGGAGGGAACCCCCAGAAAGATGGAGAACTCGCTGCCTCTCCAAGTGGCGTTGCAAGGCAAGACAATGAAGTGCTCTCTTATGGCAGCCCGTAGCCAACCCGTCAATCCCTCTAGCATTCCCAATGATGCTATCCTCCACATGATCAGCATCACTCGAAGTTACCTCACAAATAACCATCTCCGCATCACATGGGACATCACCCTCACCAAGGGGCGGTACAACAAGCCTCTCATCCCTAATTGTAGCCAAACCCTCCTCAATGGACTGCAAACTATAGTCTAGTTTCTTAAAGAGAAGCATCTTTATGGTCGTGGTTTCTGCCAAGGATTGGGCGCTGCGTTCCATTCGCGCTAGAATTGAAGCAATCTCCGGGTCTAAGGATGAAGGTTCTTGTGCATAGGACGACCCTCGGGCATATGATGGGGTATGGTGATAGGAATGGTGTGGAGGAGCAACCGTCAAATGTGGCGGGACATAGGAGTGTTGAGGAGGCCGACTGCTAGAAACATAAGGAGTGGAGCCATGGCCATGTCTATGGTAGGATGCGGAACCTAGGCCATGGCTTGGAGATGAGGCAATCGCGGTGTAGAAGTCCTTATAACGAGAACTCTCCTCCCAATATGAACCACCATAATCACAATACCGAGACATAGAAAAGTACCTACGAAAAGAAAGCAAAACACAATTGCTATATAAACATTTTAGTCACTCCCTCGCGTGTTTTACTCGTGTTTCACTCTTCCCTATAATATTCTCACAATATCTCAAGTTACTATGTATTCAATTTCATTTCTTGTGTAACAATCAAGCAGCATGCTCAAGTTGAATCATGAAGACTCAATCTAGAAAGCTAGAAACAACAAGACAGTTTGCTGGAAATTTTCTAGCAGTTATTTCAGAATTCGGCTATTGCCCTTTAAAAATAACAAACGTTGGAATTAATTCACCAAATTTAATATGGATACTCTTGAGATAGAGGACTACAAGTTTGATTCAGGGTGGAAGACGAAATTCAGATGGAAACTCAAAGAAAAATTGTTCACAAGATGATCGCGCAGAATACCAAGACTGAAAACTGAACAAGTAGAGCTCACTTGTATGACATGTATTTCGAGATGGGTGCAAGAGGGCTCACTTGTATGATAATGAATTGTAAGAAAAGTAGTTCTTCAAGTTTTAAAAAAAAATCACTAGATGACAAAATGTGTGAAAGACACGTAGTGCAAAATTTGTATGACAAGTAGTTTGAGCAATTGTGAATGACAAGGAGTCTCCAAGGTGTGTGACAAGCAAGTGGAGAGTTAAGTGTGAAGTCCTAGGGCTAGCTGTGTGCTAAGAAGTGTGTTGAGCAAGCTGAAATGCTTGGCTCACAATTGAGTGATGTGGCTGGCTAGGAAGAGTGCACACAATTTGAATGACTTAGCTAGCAAACAAGAAGTCCACATGGCTCTCATGGCCACCATAGGAAGCTCCAATAATCACAGCAGCAATTAAACTCAAGAAGATGAAGATTTAAGTCACAAATAGCACAATAAACACCAAACAATTCAGCAAATGTGTTTGTGCAAGATCAAATCACTAGAAAACAAAATTTTGATCTAAAATCTAAAAATTCTTGGAATGGAGTATGATGGCAGACGACGGTAGGAAACAATGTTTCCACTGTAGATATGGAAGCACAAGGTATTTGAGCCGAAGGAAAGGCAAGAAAATGATGATTTTCAGTTTAAGGGAATAGTGACATATTTTGCAAGAAACTGAAAAAAAATTCAGCACAAAAGAGAGATGTTCTACAATAGAGGAGATGATTCTAACCGTAGAAATGGAGTTTACCAACCTAGAAGACAGCTTGGAGCTCCGCTACCACTTGATAAGAGCCCGACTTCGATTTGGAGATGAAACCGTGAGATGAAGGCAGCAAGGATCTAGTCTCATTTGGGAGGTGGTAACCACATAGATAATTGGTGTTTGGGTGGATGGATGGATCCAGATTTGTATGGAGTTTAAGGGCAGCGGCAATAAATGGAATAATGAATAAGATAACGTCGCAAGAAGGTTGCGGATAGTGCAGCGGATTAATGGATGAAAAGGAGAGTGTTTTGATGATCGATAATAAGTATATAACTTCAATACCCAACAAACCCTCTCTAGGCTAGCTAGAGCAACCTTGTTACAAAGTAAAGAAGATGAAGTGCTGGTTTTAAGAACCCTAATTGCCCTATTGGCTCACCTAATGTGAAGTGTTCTTTGTAGAGGAAAACTCAACAAAATAAAGACAAGTGCTGAAATGAGACATAATGCGCTTTAAATACCTATGCCTAAAACAAAGAGGTAAATACCCTTACACCCTTAGACAAAAAGGGCTTGAGAAGCTTGGCCTTGGCAGCAATGAAGATGGGCTTGGCCTAGGCGGGCTTGGCCACGGGCTTGGCCTAGGTGGGCTTGGCCACGGGCTCGCCCAAGGACTCGGACATAGGCTCGGCCAAGGGCTTGGACACGGCCTTGGCCTAGATGGAGGCGCGGAAGTGTCATGGTTTGGCCGACCAACCCGTGTGGTCTGTGCGAGGAAGATAGGCCATGCGGGAGGCCTTTCCCGTGCCATGTGTGTGGGAACCGGTGGATCAACGCTCATATCAGGTGGCCTATTTTAGCGAAAAGCTAAAGGGTCCTCAACTCAATTATTGGACATACGATAGGAAGTTATACGCGCTTGTGAGGGCCCTCAACGTGTGGGAACACTACTTGCTGCCCAAGGAATTTGTAGTCCATACAGACCAGCTAAGCCTAAAATACTTGAAGGGCCAAGGAAAGCTCAACAAGCGCCATGCCTCTTGGATGGAGTTCATCGAGCGATTCTCGTACCACATCAGGTATTTGTAAGGAAAGGACAATGTCGTGGCAGATGCATTGTCCTGAAGGTACGCCCTTCTTACATCCCTTCACTCTTGCCTCTTAGGTTTCTCACACCTTACCACTTTGTATGCTTCTGATGTGGATTTTAAGGATGCCTTCCTTGCTTGTTCTAATGGTGCGCACAACACTTTTGTCTTACATGATAGTTTCCTTTTTCATAAGGGCAAGTTATGCATTCCTAATTGTAGCGCACGTGATTTACATGTTAAAGAAGCACATGGGGTGATTCCTGTACTTATTTGAACAATTTCCTTACTTTCTGATTGATGTCTATTATTTCCAGAACTTGCTAGAATATTTTCCCAATAACATCAACATATTTTTCCAAATAATATCAACATATTTCAAAATAATACCACATATCTCAAAATAATACCAACATATTTTCCCCCAAAAATAGGAAACAAATAAGTTAACACAACTGTAAACCAGAAAATCCTTGAGCAAAATGATTCCGAAATAACCAGTTCCGGTTATTCCTTAAAGATTTCCTTTTAACCATGTCTCTTATTTTATTAGGAGAAAGATTCTCCACTTGTCAGAGCATTAAATGCTAAAAATCCCCCAATAAATACGATTAAGAAAGCAATGATGATAAACACGCGTGTTCTTTATATGAACATTGCATAACCAACACTTCTTTGGAAACAGTGAGGTATTTCTTTCCCACAACAGTCACAACCGTTGCACGCGACTTTCTCCTTTCTCTCCAAGCGCCACCTAGCAAGTGGTAACTGGCCAGGTAGTCGTATCGTTTTGACCTTTAGGGTTATTGATAACAATCAAGACCATTTCAGGGGCATTTCCGTTAATACCCCCGTGTTAAAGCCGGACACTACTGTACCTATCGGGCGCATGCCGCGGAAGTTGCCGCCCTTCTCCGAGAGAAGAGCCCTGGGATGGTCGACATCAGTGGGGGAGGGTTCTTCTGCGTCATCTATCCACACGCACGGCATTATCCCATCCCAGGACAACCATGACGTCACTCGAGGCTGCCGTCCATGACGTCACTTGAGGCGTTATCTCTCCAGATAACGCCCACCCCGCCAGAGGTTACACCTTCGCTTGGCCTATAAATACCCCACCATTTAAAACGCTAGGTGAGCCTACAATCGCTACTCGAACCTTCGCCATTTTGAACAACCATACTAACTTAAGCATCGGAGTATCTACGCCGGAGCTCCCCCCCCTCCGGGCCCTTGCAGGTACACTTAACGGTGACTACAGTGACTCCGAACAGCCATAATCATCACCCCGATCATCCCGAAGTTCAAATCTTATCAAACTGGTGCTTTCATTGAGAGCTTTGGTTCATTAAGTGAGCGTTCTTAATAGACAAGCTCCGTTTTTTCCAGGAAGATCGGAACGATCATGGGTTCTGATTTGGAGCTCACACGACCTTCATCTTCTAACATCCCTTTTGCGATCTATAGACAGTTATTTCCTTTCGCCACTACTGATATTTCTATAGTAACGCAGGAGATTACTCTGGAATCTTCAGATCTCCCCTCTAGATCAATAGGGGGAACCCCCTCTTCTCAGATGAACGTCTCTTTATCCCAAATAGTAGGATCTAGTTTTTCTACTCCACCTCCAAGGGGATTCATGTTGGACGACGCAAACAACCCCCTCGCGAGTGAAATATCTTCCCTTCGTTCTCGGTTGGATTATTTAACTGAGCTGGCTGCAAGAATCACGCCTGATGTTTCTAGGTCGAATGTTCCTCCCCAGGTTATTTTCACGTCATCTATTGTCACCGAACGACCCTTATCACCCCTACAACTCGGAAATATTCCTTCAGCCTTGCCCGCGACGGATGCACCAATCAGTCTTGTGCAACTCGCTCAGGGGCGAGTGGAGCCTTACGTACCACAAGTGCCGCAAATTCTCGTCCCTCAAGGAGAAAGACGACTCGACGAGTACAGGGATCGTTGGGACGGTCGACGAGAAGAAGTGGATAGAAATGTATCCCCTGAACATAGTGAGAGATCCAGTAGCAGAACACCGCAGCCAGTCTCCAAGGCGACATCTCCGGATCCACGAAATCGGAGGCGTCATTTAGAAGCATCTCCCCCACGCCATACGCATGAAATCCTTGACGACACCTCAGGCCACCCGTTCAGCCATCGTATAAGGCGTCACAAGGTCAGCCTACACGTGAAACTCCCCACAGAGTCCTACGACGGTACCAGAGATCCCATTTCTCACCTTAACAAGGTGAAGGACTTTGTACAATTTCAGACCCACAGTGATGTAGCTTTGTGCCAAATATTTGTCATGACATTGTCAGGAGTTGCACGCCTCTGGTTTGAAGGTCTCCCTGGCGGATCTATTGACAGTTTCTTGCAACTGTAATCTAAGTTTCAAAGCCGATTCAGTACTGCGGTCCCATTAGGAAGTCCGCCGCAACTTTATTCGATATACACAGAAAGCCTCAGGAATCTTTGAAAGATTTCCTTAGTTGCTTCGATATGGAGATGTCATTAACGCCGGGCGTTACCGTTGATTTTGCTATAGAAGCCTTGAAGCGGAACTGCCGCTATGGGAAACTGAGAGACACGTTAATGGTGGACCCTCCGGCGACTTTGGACGGGCTAAGGCTGAAAGCCCATAATTATGCGAGAATGGAAGAAGAAGAAAAAAGGGACAGAATCCGTAACGTGCCACAAGACGCGCCTTAAGTCCTTAACGCTCCTACCACCACAACTTCTAAGGATCGTTTTATCGACGATTACGCTCAGCGAAAACATCATATTCCCAAGACCTCCAACCGGCGAAGAGGCAACTTTTCGAGGGGAAAGTCCGGCAACTCCCCAACGTGGTGATAGGGAGATCCTCCCAAGGGCCGGATTTATGACCCGAACCTTCCCTACCTCATTTTACCAAGAGCGGAAATATTAGCGATTGTGGAACAGCGGAACCTACCCATTCGTTACCCAGCCCCCGTTAAGCCTGGAGTCATCATGGGAGGAAGGGAAAATGCCTTCTGCAAGTTTCACAAAGCTAAAGCACACTCCATGGAAGTATGCAGAGAATTAAAACTAGTGATTGAACGTCTAGTAGAGGAAGGTTATCTCGGTGAATTTTCCACTAAGGTAAGAGAGGAAGCCAGGAACAACCCGACGGATAGAGCGACTGATAACAGACAAGCACCTCATCGCGCTCCAGGAAATAATGCTACTCTTGCGGGGAGAGGTAGGGAGACACTCATGATTAATGACGATGATGTCCCTATCATCAATATCATAGCCGAAGGCATGCCCTACCTAGACGAACCAGCACAATTGGCGCCCGCGACAGGAGACAAGCGGAAGTGATACAAGCTCGGTTCTGGTTTGGAGCCTTTACACGGATCTAGTCCTCTTTGGGAGGTTGGATCGTCGATTGGATGGATTTGATGGAGAGGATAACGTCGCAAGGAGATTGCGGAATAGATGCAGCAGATTTATGGTTGAAGATGAAGATGTATTGATGAAGAACAATAAACTAACTTGCATACACGGTAAACCCTTCTAGGGATGATTCCTAGATAACCTTACCACAAGCATACAAGGATCTCTCAATCAAGGCCGACCCTTCCATCAACAAGGATAGACAACCCGGCTGTTTTGATGAAGAAGATGAAGTGCTGGTTTTAAGAACCCTAAATTACCTAAGCTACACTAGGGTTTGGTCTTAGAGAAATAACATTCAAATCAAAGACAACTAACAAATGAGGCCAAGTCCTCTATTTATAGGAAAGCTAAAATAAAGAGGAAAATACATAAATAACCCTTGGACAAAGGGCCTTGATAACTCTTCAAGAGGTGTCCAAAATGGTCCAAGATATGCTTGACAATCGGTCATGGACAAGTCGAGGCCTTGACGCTCACATCAGTCGAGGCAGGCTCGGGGCCTCTAGGGGAGGCAGCCTGGATCGTATCATCTCATCCACTTTTGAAGGGATTCGACCTCAAATCTGTAGGCTCAAACGGATGGAAGGCCAAGCGGTTATAGGAGCATGTCGAGGGGCCATGACCAAGGCTTGGGTAGGGAGCGGAACCAAGGTCATAGCTGTGACGGGGTGGGAGGCTTCGACCATGGTGTGTGGAGGGCGCAGGTGTGGTGTAGAAGGCTCGATCTCGGTCCCCATGCCGAGAGAGCTCATGAAGATCAAACCCAATCCGAGAAAAGGGGGCGGCATAAGAACGAGAAGACTCAAGACACAAAAGGGGACTCAAAGGAGACACAAAGAGAAACAAAGGAAGCAAAAGCGACTCAAGCGAAACAAAAGAAAGAAGAAAACTGAATGTTTGATCAATCACAAATGAAAACCGAAACTCAAATCAAATGCACACTTCGCAACTAACTACTACACTTCTAATGCAATCATACAACTTAACCTCTTGCTTTTGACTTACTTGAATTCTTTTAAGGACTTAATAAATTCTTTTCTTTTCTTTTAGTCCTTCTCTTTTTCTTTTTTTCTTTTTTTCTCCTTTTTTTTTTTTGTAAGTGCAAGAGAGCCCAAGCATGTATGACAAGTCTTTTAGAAGAAAAGAAGTGTATGACAAGTAGTTTTAGACTTTTTAAAAATTTTCACTAGATGCCAAAAATGTATGAGGTGGCACTAGTGATGAGGTGGCAAAATTATGTGACGTGGCAAGTGATGTATCAAGTGAGGTGGCAAGTGTGAGGTGATAAAATATCTAGAAAAATAATCTATGTATATCCTATATGAAATACTAGGCTGAAAATAAAGATGAGGTGGATTAATATAAGCCTAGTATATTATAGGACACCTCCACATAACAACAAAATGGGACCACATCCTACATATGGAACACAAGATACTTGTCTTTCAAATGGATGAACAAATGAAAGCACCAATCACATAATTTGGTTGAATTAAATAAATGGAACAAAATCAATTAATCAAACACCAATTTTCGGAATTAATGGGTCAGCAAAGATCAAAACTCAAAAGCCTCAAGAACACAAGATGAACATGAAGAACACCAAGCACCACTTTCGCTCTATGACTCTTAAACAGCCCAAATGTGGCCCAAAAATTACGAAAATAGACAGGAAGACTCCTAAGACACCGATCTACAACTTTGTAGAAGAAAGAAAATCAAGATTCCAAGTGGAAGACACACAAAACAGACGCACAAGACAGAACTGTTTTTCTCGCGCGATTTCTGTACACCTTTCTTCCAAGGTCAAACAGTATGAGAAATACACCGATTTAACAGTCGACTCAAAAACAAAGTTTTCTCTACACATATAGAAGATTAAGCACTGAAAGTTTCAGACTTTTCTGATGGAGAAAACGCACAGAAAATCAAAACGAAAACAGACACAAAACTGACTCCTGGACAGAAAAATTCTGACCAGCACAAACGAATAAACGAGATGAAGGGGGAGCGATTTTAATGGGGGAAATGGTGAGATAACCAACCTATAGGGCAGCTGGAGCTCCGCTACCAAATGATACAAGCTCGGTTCTGGTTTGGAGCCTTTACACGGATCTAGTCCTCTTTGGGAGGTTGGATCGTCGATTGGATGGATTTGATGGAGAGGATAACGTCGCAAGGAGATTGTGGAATAGATGCAGCGGATTTATGGTTGAAGATGAAGATGTATTGATGAAGAACAATAAACTAACTTGCATACACAGTAAACCCTTCTAGGGATGATTCCTAGATAACCTTACCACAAGCATACAAGGATCTCTCAATCAAGGCCGACCCTTCCATCAACAAGGATGGACAACCCGGCTGTTTTGATGAAGAAGATGAAGTGCTGGTTTTAAGAACCCTAAATTACCTAAGCTACACTAAGCTACACTAGGGTTTGGTCTTAGAGAAATAACATTCAAATCAAAGACAACTAACAAATGAGGCTAAGTCCTCTATTTATAGGAAAGCTAAAATAAAGAGGAAAATACATAAATAACCCTTGGACAAAGGGCCTTGATAACTCTTCAAGAGGTGTCCAAAATGGTCCAAGATAGGCTTGACAATTGGTCATGGACAAGTCGAGGCCTTGACTCTCACATCAGTCGAGGCAGGCTCGGGGCCTCTAGGGGAGGCAGCCTGGATAGTATCAGGAAGTGAGAGGGCGCGTTAATAAAAAGCGAAGCGATAAGTGCTCTAGATCGAATGGTGTTATCCTTTTCTGAAGAGGACGAGAAAGGCGTTATTTATCCACACAATGATGCACTAGTGGTCACACCCATTATCGCTAGTCACAGAGTTAAAAGAACTCTCCTTGACAACGGAAGTGTTGTGAACTTATTCTCATTGGAGGCTTACAACCTTATGAAGCGCCTCGATAGCAAGTTAACGCCTTGAAAGAAGCCCATAATTGGAGTAGATGGAGTCCCAATCCTAGTGACTGGGATAACCACCCTACCAGTGTACTTTAGAGAGGATACCTCCAAGTGGTCAAAGGAGCTACTATTCCTGGTCGTGGACCTAAATCTGCCCTATAGTGCTATACTTGGACTGCCTTTCCTCAACCGTTTCGGAGCGGCGATATCCCAAAAGCATTTGAGGATGAAATATCCCTCTTGGGAGGGAGTAGTCTCGATCAAAGGCGATCAGAAATTGGCGGCTGAGTGTTGGTACGTGTGTGTAACGGTAGATTCATATGAGCAAAACGACGAGAAACACACTCAGCTTGTAGACAAGATGATACCCATGCCGGTTAACGGGATTGACTAAGCGAGCTTCCTAGTTAGCGAAAAGCTTAGCTCAGTAGAAAACCTTCAACTAGCTCGGCTGTTGAACAAATGTAAAGGAGAATTCGCATGGAAGCTCGTGGACATGCCAGGTATCTCACGAGAGGTAGCGGAACATCGACTCAACGTTGACCCTAGTGTCAAGCCGATTCAACAAAAACGACGTGCATTTTCTCCGGAGAAAGCGTTAGCCATTGATAAGGAAGTAACAAAGCTCCCAGACGCAGGCTTCATCCGAGAAGTTCAATACCCGACCTGGCTAGCTAACCCAGTTCTTGTTCCAAAGCCCAACGGAGATTGGCGTATGTGCATCGATTTTACTGACCTGAACGATGCTTATCCCAAAGATTGCTACCCGCTTTCTCGAATTGATCAGCTGGTCGATCAGACTGCCGGGTACGCCTATCTAAGTTCGTTAGATGCCAATTCAGGATATCATCAAATCCCCATGGCCGTTGAGGATGAGGAAAAAACCGCTTTTATCATGCCGAAAGCTACTTACTGCTACACGGCAATGTCGTTCAGGCTAAAGAACGTGGGGGCAACCTTTCAATGAATGGCAAATAAAGTATTTAAAAAACAAATCGGAAAAAATATGGAAGCATATGTCGATGATATATTGGTCAAGAGCCGAAGCTTCCAGGGCCACTTGAACAACTTGGAAGAAGTTTCCAAGTCTTTAGCGTGATGAGAGAGTATAAAATGAAGTTGAATCCCCGTAAATGCATGTTTGCATTTCAGACGGTAAAATTCTTGGGTTATGTGGTTAGCCGAAAAGGCTTCCAGCTCAACCCTTCGAAGGTCAAAGCTATCCAGGACATGATATCTCCTCGAACTGTGAAAGAGGTACAAAGATTGACTGGGTGCGTTATCGCCCTGGGGCGATTTATCTCTAAGCAAGGCGAGAGATGCCTACCCTTCTTCAAGGTCATACGCAAAAAAGTACATTTCAGGTGGACAGCAGAATGTGAAGAGGCGTTTATAGCCCTAAAAGCTTATTTATCATCTAACCTAGTGTTAACAAGGCCTGAGCAGGGAGATACCTTGTATTTATACCTCGGCGCTGCCGATGAAGTGGTCAGTGCCGTCCTCGTTCGAGATGACAACCACTTACACCATCCCGTATATTTTGTAAGTCATGTTTTGAAAGATGTCGAGCTGCGATACGCTCGCATCGAGAAAATAGCGTCTGTGCTGGTGCAAGCCACAAGGAGGATGAACAGATATTTCCAAGCTCATCCCATTATCGTGTTTACTGACCAACCTTTGAAAAGGATATTCAGGAAATCGGAGTCTTCGGGAAGGATGTTAATCTGGGCTATTGAACTTGAGCAATACGAGTTGCGATACAAAAATTGACCCTCCGTGAAAGCCCAAGTCTTAGCAGACTTCATAGCTGAGTGCACCTTTACAGAAGACCCTCTGACGGATTTAACCGAAGAGGAAAAAGATAACCTGGATCTCCCGTTCCCGGAAACTTACACTGACTTATGGGTCATCCACGTGGATGGGGCCAAGAATCAAAAATCAGCCGGAGCTGGGATCTTCATGATAGGACCACGCGATATACATATACGATATGCCATCAGAATCCTACAGTCGTTATCTAATAACGCGGTAGAGTACGAAGCACAATTGGTTGGGCTCAGGATAGGAAGAAGCTTCTCCGATAAAGCCATACATGATACAGGGATGATGGAAGACTTGCGACTAAAGATCTGTGGAGATTCCAAGTTGATAATAGACCAAGTCCTAGGATACTCTCAAGCTAGAGAGCCCATCATGGTGCAATACCTCACCAAGGTGAAGCGCGAATTGTTGGAAATAAAGAAAAGTGACATGCAGGTCAGCTTTGAGCACATCCCTCAAGAGGATAACGCTGAGGCAGACAACCTCGCTAAACTCGCGGCAAACCCGGAAGCATCCATACCTAAGGGTGTGTACTATTGCGAGATATTCGTGCCTTCCTTCATGGAAGAGCAAGCGTCACTTTGTGTGGAAGAAATTGAAAATGACTGGCGAATTCCCGTCATAAAATACTTGAAACATGAGGAGTTACCCACGGATAACGCTGAAAAGAAGAAGGTGCTGAAACAAGCGGCGCGATGTACGTATTATGATGGGGAACTGGTGCAGAGATGTTTTTCCCACCCAGCCGCCAAGTGTATAACGGAACAAGAGGGTCTTCACACCTTACGAGAAATCCACGAAGGAATATGCGACATGCACACATCCGGCGGTACCTTAGCCGCGCAAGTATTCAGGTCAAGATTTTACTAGCCCACTATTCGCAGGGATTGTCATGATTATGTGCGAACTTGCCAAAAGTGTCAGGAATTCTCTAAGATTCCCCGGCAACCCGCAACGGAAATTTCTGAAATTGTGGCTCCTTGTCCTTTCGCGAAATGGGGGATAGATATCCTAGGCCCGTTTCCAAAAGCAAGGTCCCAGCTAAAATTTATGGTCATGGCGATGGATTACTTCACGAAATGGGCAGAAGCAGAAGCGGTGGCCAACATCACAATGGAAAAAGTTTGGCGTTTCTTTAAGCACCAAGTTATCATGCGGTTCGGTGTACCCCGTGTGCTAGTAAGCGATAACGGGACGCAGTTCACCAGCCGATTCTTTAGGGACCAATGTATGGAATTCCAGATCAAGCAAAGATTCTCTTCCATGGCTCACCCGCAAACCAACGGTCAAGCGAAGGTGACGAACCGAAGTATCCTTAGTGGTATCAAGAAAAACCTGGAAGGGTCCAAAAAGAAATGGGCGGAAGAGCTGTCGTATGTGATGTGGGGTACGCATGACCATCAAAACCAGTACTGGGGAAACACTTTTTGTATTGGCTTTCGGCATTGAGGCCGTTACGCCAGTGGAAATTGGTACCATAAGCCTGCGAGTTGCCTACTTTCGGGAAGAATTGAATGAGGAGAGGTTACGGGCTAACCTTGATGCGTTACCAGAGTTACAAGAGGAAACCCTTCTAAAGACACTACATTACAAATAAAAAATGGCGCGTTATCACAACAGGCGCGTCAAAGAGCGGTTGTTGAAAATAGGCAACCTGGTACTCAGAGACAAACAAGCAGCTGGTCAACGCGTGGGAAAGCTCAGTCCGAACTGGGACGGGCCATACCGCGTTACCCGTGTTATCAGGAAGGGAGCGTATCACCTGGAAACACTCGACGGTACTCCCTTACCTAACTCTTGGAATATAGCTCGTTTGAAATTGTACCATGCTAGAATTTGATATATATCTACACATTTCGCTAATGCCAGCCCTAACTTGTGCTAACGCTCGAATAGAGAATATTCTTGTGTGTTTTGTGGCTGATTGTGTGCAGATAATAAAGGGTGCCAGGAGTGAAAAGTCCTATCCTTGTGACAGCTGGTCCTGATCAGACGGCTCACTAAGATGAGGCACGCCCTAGAATACCTAAAATTTAGTGTGGGGAGTGAAAAGTCCTACCCTTGTGGTAACCACGCTAACACAGGTGGGCCATTGAGACGAGGCACGTCCCGACGCCCCCAGGAGTGAAAAGTCCTATCCTTGTGGTAAACCGGGCTAACATAGACGGCCCACTAAGACGAGGCACGTCCCGGCATCCCTGGGAGTGAAAAGTCCTATCCTTGTGCTAACCGTGCTCGTGGAGACGGCTCGCCAAGATAAGGCACACCCCAGGGAGATAGTAACTCCATCCTAGAAGTGAAAATCCTATCCTTGTGATAACCGGGCTAACACAGACGGCTCACTAAGACGAGGGCACGATTACGGGATGCGAGGCCAACGCCTGAAAGTGAAAAACCTAGCCTTGTGATGGCAGGTCCTGATCCGACGGCTCATTAAGATGAGGCACTTTCCAGGCCGATCGTGAAAATATGGAAACGCGAAGAATCGCGAAATCCCAGCGAGTAACCAGATGGAAAATCCCTGGTGAAGATAGCTGGTGGAGAAAGCAATACGAGCGACATCGACAACAATACCCCGAGACGAAAGCGAGAGTAACTAATGTCTATTATTACACGTCATTTTACTAATAACCTATGATTGAGAATGCGCAGAAATATCATCTGGACGACAAAGAGATCGACGCTCGTACAAACAACAATGTTACGAAACTCGTTATTGGGATTGACGTGCTACAGATACTAACGATTTTGTTATCATGGCTTGAGAAGCATGGCCTAAAGAACACATGTACTATGTCTCTCTCCGACAACTATTCCCATGGAAAGGGATACGTCAGAACCTATCTACATGGCATCCTCGGCCATTAGTTGAGAATACCTACAACAGCGTGATTATATGTTACATATCGTTGGAGATAACGGTCATGGTCCTTCTCTTCTATAAGTCTTTACCTTTAAGAATGCTGAGCGATGATGAAAATGCTCATGACGAGGTCATGTCGCGATATCTAACAGAGCACCTATCACCAATATTAACGATTGGATGGCAATGCTATAGCCTACCCACTTCTACTAAAATCCGTTATCTTGTGGCGTCAAGCTTAGACCCGTTGACGCTGTCGTGGTGATGACGCTGGCGCTATCATAATGAAAGAAGCTCGAAGAGAAAGAAATAAAGAAAAGGAAATCAGCAACAAAAGAAATGAGTAAGCTGAATATACGATTGTTCAAAAATACCCTCGAGGGGTCACAAAAAACAAGAGCTCGAAGTCTTAAAGCTCTAAGGGCGAAAAGACAAAATGGATAACTCCCGATGTTCATGAAAAGGAGTAATAACACCCAAGGTGTGTCGGTCCTACGAACTCCCCTGCCCTTTATAGCCCCTTGCCTTGGCTTGGCGAAAACCCTCGTCTGTGAGATTGGTAGTCTTCTTCATGAAAGCGTCAGTAAGGGCGGCACCACGATACACCCCTTCTCTGTGAATCTCCACAAAACAGTCGGCCATGATAGTGGCAGTCTTTTCGACGTACCACATGTATTTCTCTGCCGTCTCCCTCTCCAGTGCCATTTTTCCCTCTACTAGTGCCGCCTTTTCCCCCTCTAGCACTGCACTCTTAACCCTCTCCACCGCTAAAGCAGCGTCAAGGCCAGACACCTGCTCTCTCGCTTCTTTCTGATCCTTCTTGATCGTCTCCAAGGCCAGTAGCAATTCTTGACGCCCCTCCAATAACTTCTTCTTTTCTTCTTGCTCCTTGGAAAGCCCTTCTAAGGAAGCGGTAAGGGAAGCAACTTTGTGCGACATATGTTCCGCCTAGTAGTGAAACTTAGAAAAACCAGTGAAGAAGTTGGAACGCAACGAATTTATCTACTCGTCTTCAGTCCAAGAAAGGAATGCCTCTCGGTCTTCAGGGGACGTTAGTGCATAAGCCGCTAAGAGAGAAGAAGTCGCAATGGAACTGTTGCCCCGACAGCAGTAAATCTAGAACTGCGCAGCTTGGTCAAGTCAAGTTGATGAGTGACAGGACCAGATTCACTTATCGAGCTCAGATCGGTCTTAAGAAGGGGCATGATGACCCCTCCCTCGAAGCGCCAAAGCATCGGAGCGTTAGAAGGATCAAAAACCACAGCGGAAGGAGACGGAGGTTGATTAGAGGAGGTACCCCTGTGAAGCCCAAAATAACCGTGGGGTTGATAACCCAAAAAACCAGACAAGTCTTCGCCGAAGCCCAAGACGTTGGAGAAGGGAGGAATTGATGTGGCAAAGGAATTAGTTGAAGTCTCGAAGGACGCTGGAAGGTATCGTAGAATCATAAATGGTAGGGTGCCCCTCTTCGGTATTAACGTGACCGGCCGGTGAGCTTGCGCCCTCCCCGTCATGTCACAGCCTCCTCTTAGGACGATTAAGTATATGGCCCAAGTTCATGTCGTTTGTTGGCGACACATGAGTGGAAGCAGTAGTGGTGACCTAAAAAGGAAAACGATGCGAAGGATAAGAAAGTAAAAGAAAACGCAAAATGACACTAAAGAGCAATAGGTGGAATAAGCAATTATAAATAAAAAAAACACTTACGGTGGCAATATCGTTAGCAGACGCCTCTGAAGAAGCTTCCGCGTCTGAAGATGGAGTAAGAGCGACAATGCTTCTTGTCCTCTTCTTTTTCTTTCCTTTTGCTGGAGTCTTGGAAGAAGATGCCTGAACAGGATAGACAGTAACAGACATGGTAGGAACACCAAGAGGAATAGTGGTGGCTCCCTCACCGACCAGGGTTCACGGTAACAACAGGTGGTATAGTCGCATTAACCGCGGCCTCCGCAGCAGCAGCAACTTATTCCTTCTCCTTTCTCTGTTGAGCCCTTCTCAGCCGTTTCCTGACGCTCTCAGGCTTCCAGTTAGGATCAGTTGCTGCATAATCATGAGATAACGTTAGCGTTAGTACCGACTACGATAACGAAGAAAATGATATGACACTCACGTCTAATACAGGTTTGAATATTCATCCCGCATGCCAGATTGCGAGTATGAACGCTCATTTTCAACTGAAGCAGTTTGTCTAACCAGCCTCGCTCAGGCTGACGAAGAGTCCCCCGTTGACCCTAGGCACCATCCTTGAAGCCTTGATTAAAACCAGATCGCCACCAGGGGCCAGGAAGGTCAGGAAGGTCAATAACAAAAAACTCTTTTTTCCAATCCTTAATGGAAGACTCAAGGTGAAGGAGTTTCCAGGTGAAGGTTTTGAGTGAGTCATCGTCATAACGGGGTGATATCGCTACCACACCCCGACGACTATACAATTTGAAAAGTGATTTGAGTAGTAAAAGGGAAGGAGAGTTAATCCCTTTGTATTTGCAAAGTTCTAGAAAGGCATAAACACAGCAATACGCATTTGGGGTTAACTGTACAGGATTCAAATCGAGAACAGTAAGCAACCGTTTTATGAAGGGATCAACGGGAAATCGGAAACTATAACGAAACATCTGGGCATACAGAACCCTACGATTGCCGGTTAAAACGCTATTCAAGCGTAATGAATCAGGGGCGATGGAAACCATATAACCCTCAGGGACATCAGCATGATGTTAGGCTAGATGCTCGTTGAGAGCGTCCAAGGAAGTGATGCTACTAACAGTACTCTCAATTTTTTCCTCATCAACAGATTTAGACCAAGAACGGCGAGTTCTAGCCATGGCAGAAATAAAAGATAAAAAGATGAAGAAGACGACAGAAGAAAATAAGAAATACCTTTGTAGAAGAGAAGCTTCGAGCACCCAGATGATGAAAAGAAAAAACACAAGGCGACTCGAAAAGATATGGAGAGGGTAAAATAACAAAAGAGGAAAAAAGAGACAAGTGTTAGGTTTTATAACCCTAGTGGCTAAACAAAACGACTGTTGTAACAGTCGATGCGTATGGGGTGTCATGAGGAACAAGCATTAATGCGTATTCTGGGCCATCATGACTTCTCCCTCGCATTAATGAGAAAATCTTGAGCATTAAATGCTTTGAAAAGTAGAATCAATTTTCTAAAGCGGAACAAACGAGATGATGCAGCAATCGAGGTAAAGCGGTTTGGCATTAACCGAGCCGGCAGCTGACAGGATAATGCAAAAAAGTAGAGTGAAGATTATTCGTTATTCAAGAAAGAATTACAGACGTTATTACACGACAGGCGTTATCAATTATTACAAGATGAATGGAGTCAATGTTTGAAGAAACAAATCCTCTCTGACGCCAACCTTATCTAATCATGGAAGCGCTTCGGTATCGTCGCCGTTATCCCCCTCTTCTTCCCCGAAGAAAGAAAACCCTCTTTGCTCTCGTTGATTTCTTTCATTTTCTCAGAAGCGTAATCGGCTATCTTAGCTGGATCAAAAGTCCTACTACGATAATAGTCTGTGAATTTGGCGGTAAAGGCCCCTATCGTCTTGTGCTTCCACCAGGTTATCTTTGAAGGAACCTTGGCCAGATCCGCATTGCGAGCCGATATCTCTTCACGAAGGAAAGAGTTTCTCTTGTCAGCCGCCATCAACTCAGCCCTAGCCGCCACCAATTCCGCCTCCAAAAGTTCTATTTTGGCCTTCCCCTTTGATTTCTCCCTTGCGAGCTCGGCGCGACAATTATTCAGCTCTACCTAGGTGCGATTTTGAAGCCGCGTTAACTCCGTTACCTTAGTCAAGGCGGTATGTAATTGCTCCTTTAAGCCAAGTGAGCCTCGAAGCTTGTCACCATGAGCCTCAAGAAAGTAATGCATTTCGCGGAAGCTGGCCAGTGCGTCATTCAGAACACGCACATGTTAAACATCGGGGGGAAGCCGCAACAATTCCTCCTTATCTTTAGGAGAACCAAATATCTCACCCACCAGGGAGCCTACTGGTTGGTCTCGTGATAGCGGATCCGATATCCCTAAAGCGCGAAGTCCGCTAGTACCAACGGTTGACAAATCTAGTCGGTAAGAAGAAACTCCTTGGGGACCCTGAGGAGAAAGGTTGGCGATAAAGGGAGGAGAGCAACTTTTGACGGAATCACCGACACCTGAAATGGAAGTGAAGAATAATGGTTGAGGACTCCTAGTAGGAGGGTCAGAAAGAATGCTCGGGTTGGTAATCGGCACGACTATGTCAGGAATACAAGAGGAAATAGGAGAGTCAGGGGCGCCAGTCGGCGGAGGCGAGCCCGCCACCGGAGGAGTTTCAATAACCTCAGAGGGAATGACAGCTGACGCCCCAATAACTCTTGCCGCTTGGGAATTCTTGCCACAGTAGAAGTGTTAACCCCCGCGGTAGGAACTTCATCAACCTTCTTTGAAGGAATCTCAGTAACCAGACCATTCCTCTCCACTCTAAGTTTCTTCTGTTGAGCTGAGGAGGCATGACGAAGGTCAGAATCAATATCCATGTCCTCGCTGTCGCTGTCAGATACCCTAGCTGCGGGACGATTCAAATTCACCCCCCTGCCCCGAACCGGCAACCAATTCTCAAGGAAATGGGAGGTTTGGGTAGAAATACCGCGCCTGGCGACTGTCTTAGTTCTCCTCTTTTTTGGTGAAATAGGCTGACGGCTGGAACTCTCGGGTGGTGGAGAGGTTGGTAGCGTTTGAAGCGGCAGAACGTTTAAAGGAGCGTCAGTCCCCCTAGGCGGTTGACCTTCAGCATCATCTGCCAACAAGATGTATTAGAACAGTGAGCAAGCCAAAGTGATAATGTGAAGAGAGAAACTTACCTATAATACACTCTTCCATAAGCCTGTACATGGCAAACTCTCGGATGCGGAATGATATATCTATCTCTAGCAAGGTGTTAGCCTGACGTAACTCATCCCTAGACAACACTACCGGGTTTACCCAGACGGAATCAACAAGTCCGCGATTAAAGCCCCTAGGCCATAGGCGGAAAGGCAGTCTGACAATAAAGAAGCCGCTTTTCCAATCAGCCACAGTCTCCTCGAAACCCTGAAACTTCTGCTAGAATGACTGCACGAACGCGTCATTCCACCTGGGGGTGATATCAACCAAACAATTGCGACACTTGAAGCTAAAGAATTTACAGAATAGATTGACAGATGGAGCGAAGATACCCTACAACTTGCAAGCGTGAAGAAAGGCATAAATCCCACACCAGGAGGAAGGGGTTATCTGAGTCGGGTCAATATCGTATTGGCACAACAACTTTTTTACAGATTCATGAATGGGGAAACAAAAACCATAGAGGAACATCTTAAAGTAGACCATCCTATCATTCCTGGACAAAGGGTCATGAAGCCGCTGACCCACCTCAGGAACCTTAACGGAATAACCAGGGGGAAAGAAGATACCATGACTCTCCAACTCAGCCTTCAAAACCATTTCACAAGTGAAAAGACTAGGTGTTCTTTTGACTTCTAGATCTATAGGCCTCTGGAGACCCCTAGGATCTTTAGTCATACGCATAATGAACCAACGAGAAGAAAATCTGAGGAAGATGGAGCAAAATACCTGGAATAAGAAAGCAGTAAGTAGATCGCCGAGGCCGACGAGCGGTTGAAGAAACCTTCCTCGAGTAGAAAAAGAAGTAGAAGAGCGAGAAGGATGGGGAAGAATTTTAAAGTGCGAGCAAAAGTGTTAAAAGAGAACAGTTGTTCCCTTTTGAAGGTTAAACTTGAGGATAGAATAGCCTGTAAGAACGAGACACGTACAAAGCACTTATATCCTCAAAGGGAGACAGTTACTGACTGGAAACTGAAAAACGGTTACATCAAGTGGCAATCAACCCCTCAGCGATAACCGACCAACATTTGGGGAGTTAACGCGGGAAGGTGATTAAGAAAGGAGAAAAATGAAAAGTGTTATTTTATTCATAAAGGCCATACGACATCTACAGAAGGGCACAGCGTGCGGAATTAATCATCGTCAGCCCAATACGAAGACCAATAGTAGTATTCCCCATCCGAAAGCGGAAACTCCTCGTCGACAAACGGGAAAGGCTCCTCAACGTTCCTCTCCTGACCCGGCTTTAACGAGCTTGACTCCTCCTTGGTAGCAGGAGCGGCGGTATCAGCACCGATGTCGCTGGCAGAACTCCTTTCCATGAAACGATCAACGTGAGGAAACAGTTCTTCACCCCTCCGGATAGGAGGGACATAGAAATGAGGAGACGGGTCGACGGTCTTCGAAGTTCTCCTCCTCTTCGACCTCTTGCGACTTTTACGGCAAGGTAACTGCCTCTTCAGGCATGATGACGAAAGAGGGTTATCAGAATCCGGTGAAGTGGGAGGAGTTGGGGGAGAACCGTGTTCAGCAATACCTGAAGAGTGTGAATCGGCCATGAAACCACAAGTGATTTCAATAGAGGAATGTGAAGAAGAAGATGAACAGGAAAAGGGAGAGAAAATCCCATTAAGTAGTCGAAGCGAGGAGGCTTTCCCATCTTCTCGCACGACTTTTGAGAGGATTGATACGTTTCAAAAAGAACGATCTTAATTGCAGAATCGGATCTTGTGATCACACCTGTTGGAATTTCTCACTGATCAAGGGACACCAAAAAATCGCCCAATCAGCTGATACTGAAGAGGTGGCGCGAAATTAATGCAGAACAGTTCGCGAGGATAACCATCACCGAAGCCCAACCGATGGCGGACTCATTTTCAGTTGGACTGATGTGACACTCAACTGAAATGTTAACATGCACGTTGCAGAAAGAAAGGAGGAAAACGCAAGATAATGAAAAAATTCTTTATTTATTTATGGCCTAACGACCCGAGGCTTACACATAGAGAACATACAAAGAAAATAAACGGAGGCGACAATAGTAACAGGCGGTCAGACATTGGACCCTGCATCGTCCTCCCCCGGCACCACTAGAACCTCCCTCAGTGCATCCACAATGGCGGTCAGCTCAGAAGAGCAGACCCTCATCTCCTTCAGGCAGCACCCCAGCAAGTCCTTCCGGAGTCGCAGCATGGTGACCACCACCTCGATGTGGGAGACGACGGCAACCAGCTTCATCACACTTTCCAAAGGGCTGAAGTCCTCTAGGGAAGTTCCAAGCTGCCTGGACAGAAGCGGGGTCATCATCCCCTAGAGTTCCATGATGTCCTCAGAGGTCTTCCTCATCATGGTGTCCAGGAAATCCACATCGGCCTCAGTCAGATTCTTTAAGGTGTGGGCTTTGGAGAGCAAGAAGTTTCTTGTCAATTCGTTTATGAATAAAATACCAATAGAAATACTAGAGAAATGTGAAATTTGCGCGGAGACAATTCAAATTTATAGGCCCCAGAGAAGTGGTGGATGTGGACACGTGTCCCTCGAAGGTCGAGCCATCCCGTTAACTGTCGCAGGACGATAGAAACAAAAAGAAGCGTCAGCCCTTGGTAAACACTCGGGCTCGTTTTCAGTTGGGCTTGTGATAACAATCAAGACCGTTTCAGGGGCATTTCCGTCAATACCCCCACGTTAAGGCCGGACATGGCGGTACCTATCGGGCGCATGCCGCGGAAGTTACCGCCCTTCTCCGAGAGAAGAGCCCTAGGATGGTCGACATCAGCGGGGGAGGGGTCTTCTGCGTCATCTATCCACACGCACGGCGTTATCCCATCCCAGGACAGCTATGACGTCACTCGAAGTTGTCGTCCCTGACGTCACTCGAGGTTGTCGTCCATGACGTCACTTGAGGCATTATCTCCCCAGATAACGCCCACCCCAGAGGTAACGCCTTCGGTTGGCCTATAAATACCCCACCATTTAAAACGCCAGGTGAGCCTACGACCGCTACTCGAACCTCTGCCATTTTGAACAACCATACTAACTTAAGCATCGGAGTATCTACGCCGGAGCCCCCCCTCCGGCGCCTTGCAGGTACACTTGACGGTGACTACAATGACTCCAAACAACCATAATCATCACCCCGATCATCCCGAAGTTTGAATCTTATCAGTTATAAATTGCGCCGCTTATCCTTTTTACTTGTTTTTATTTCCCCCTATTTCCACAGCATCCCACAATCTCCTTCACTTCTTCTTTTCACAACGCCGGCCAAGTCTCTTCCTCACAAAATTTTAACACATCCTCCTCCTTCATTTTAACTCTCCTCACCCTATTTTACAATGTCGGGTGACAACCCTACCAATCTTCAAACATCCGATGAAAGCCCTGCCATGCTTCGAAGGTCTGGTGAGAATCCTTCCAAATGTCAGGGACGAGGAGAACTAGAACTTGACAAAATTGTCTCAACCGTCCCCACGTTAGGCGCTCTCCGGTAAGAATTGGCCAGATATCGCGCAGAAATTCCAGCAGCCTATACCCTTCACCTTGCCAACGACGAGGTTAGGCTAAATAGCACCTTAGAGGGAAACCGACGAGTTTTATATACCAAAATGTTTTTCTTTGGCTTTCAATTCCCTCTCAATCCCTTAATGGCACAATTGCTAACTGAATTTGACTTCAACCCTGGCCAATTCAGTCCAAACACCCTTATATACCTATACGCTTTTATCCGACTCTACCAAACCAAATACATTTCTCCCACTATTCCTTTATTACAATATCTCTTCCGCCTATATTGCCGCAGGGCCTTAATCTCACTAGCCCCTTGCTATGAGGATGAATCCTTGAATAGCCTCACCTGGAAGCTTTACAGAGTCGACTCCTCCGTGTTAGGATGGAAATACAAGTTTTTTGTGATTGACTCTCCTACCCCACTATGGAAATCCGGATGGAATCATGCCATTACGGAAGGCAGCTGGGTTAGACCGGATCCCCTTCCTGACACGAAATGAAACTGGGTCACTCAACTACTTCAAGTGTATCTGGCTATTAGGTTGCCACTACCGGAATGCCAATTACGTGAGTTTGCATCCTCTTTTTATTACATAATTTACAAAATACCAAATACCATCTTGTACTATTACTTAACATTCTGCAAACATTTGGCAGCTATCGATCCAAAGTGGAAGCCGAAATGCATTCGTAAGCGTGAACGAAGGATCATTCAATCTGCAATTCCTGCTTCAAAAGGGATCATGATACGATCTTAGTTGCTTAGGATGCGTAGCACCAAATTTGATCATTGTTCAAAGAAGGATTTCAATGCGGAATGAATAACTTGACTCGTGCGAACGTAGACTACCTCGCCAACTGAATGCTAAGAGTTCTAGTCGATTTCACGTCAAGGATCTTGTATCAGATTCTTAGGACTACTCCCAACGATTGTGAGAATCGCACTAAGACAAATGAAACCATAATACAATTTCAGAATTTACTTGTATACGACTTAAGTATTGCGGACTCAAGAAGAACAAGTGTTCAGCACTTGAACAAGGGGCAGAGATTGAAGAGAGAAGTCTCAATTTTATTAAATAACAGCTAACTTTCTAAGGAGGCCATAAGGCTCCTTATATAAGGTTACAAGCAAACCCTAATAGGAATAGAAGTAGGAGTTCTAATTAAGGAAATTAACTTATTTAACTAATTAATCAATTAACCAATTAACCAATTAAATAATTAACTAATTAACTAATTAAATTAAATATAAATATATTTAAATGCATTCCAGCAGCTCATGTAGAGTTCTCCATCATCGGGCCAAGGTTTGGGCCGAAACTTCAAGTTGTATGTTGTCTCGCGCACAGACTGCGCACCATAATGTTTACGTCCATAACATTCAAACCACTGGGCCAAATGAGCTGAATCTTATCCCAAATGAAAGATAACATCCTGAAGTTTCCAACGAGTGGTCGATCTCACGATTCAGACATATACAACGCCGTCTATATTCAATCGAAGTCGCTGGTCGTGCCTGGGCGTCTTCTCCTTGACAGCTAGAATGCCACCATGATCCACCTTGAGATTTACTTCTCCGAATGCTCTGAAACTTGGACACAGCCTTCCTAAGACTCCAATAGGTCTTGTATATATGCTGGATCTTTTATTGAAGCCGTTCTTCCAAGGGTTGACTCGGATGGATGTCAAACCTTGTGCTAGGTGCCTCCAAGCCACCTTCCATGTCATCCTATGCCTGAAAGCTTGATCAAACAGCGTCTCCTGCCTTGTCTTCGTGTCTAGGGGTTTTATTAACCTCTCTGGGGTTAGCCATGGGGCTAGGATCGTATCATTCCCTTCCCCTTCGAAAAGATTCGCCCTCGAATCTGATTCTTTTAAGACAACAATTCTATTAGAATCAATAAAGGAAACACATGAAGGAAAGGGATTACCCAAGGCATCCAACTCCAATTGTTGCAACTTAGACAACTCCTTCTCATTCAAAACATCCTGCTCTCGCTGCCCTAAAGAGAATACATAAGAAGAAGAATTAGTTAACCCATGCTCACTCTTTTCATGGTGGCTGTTTTGATTAGTCTTCGGTAAGACTTTGGGTTCTTTTAAGCCCTTTTCTTTTTCTCGCTCACTCACTTCTGCACCTAGACATGTAATGGACTTCTCTTCTTGAATAGGGAACTTGTCTTCATAGACCTCGAATGCTTGATCTTTGATTATAGAAAATTCCGTTCTTGGATCCATATCATTCTCCCCTTCTTCGAGAAGATTCGTCCCCGAATCTTGCTCAGCATCATCTTTCGCCTTTGACTTAGTAGGCCTGATACTAGGATAAAGAGAGCTCTTCTTCCTTTGCTTCTCTATTCTGATCGCCTCTTGTAACATATCCTCTAAGTAGAAGAACTCAGTGTAATGAAGTGGATCTATTATCTCTTGGTTGAGGCCTTCGAAGAATCTTGCCATCGTCTCCTTTTTGGTCTCCTTGACTTGCGCTCTCTCCAAAGTAATCTCCATGTCATTAAAGTACTCTTCAACACTCTTATTTCCTTGTGTCAAGGTCTGTAACTTATGGAGGAGCTCACGGCTGAAGTGATTAGGAACAAACCGCTGCCTCATCACCCATTTCATCTCGCTCCAATCCTCAATTGGATCTAAGTAGATAGTCACTCTCTTGTGATTGAGCTGATCCCACCAATCCCTTGCATACCCGCTAAACGCAGCTGATGCTAACCTCACTTTCTTCCTTTCTGAATAATCATGGCAGCGAAAAATAGATTGTACATCTCGCTCCCAATCCAAGTAATCATTCAGACCATACACTGCTTCAAAAGGCGGAAGTCTTACCCTTGACTCACCTTTGTTATATGTCTCGGCCTTAGCCCTCAAACCAACCGAGATCTTCCTTCTTTCACGCCTATCATACTGCCCTTGCCTCGGATAGGCAGCATCCTCATAATCTCGCCTCTCGGACCATTGCGTGTAAGACACTCTGTAATTCCTGTAAATTCACAACACTAGCAAACAAACGTAAATTTTATACTAAACCTAGCACTCCCTCACGTGTTCACTCTCGTGTTTAATCACTCTAATAATCTCACCAATAAATCACTCAATTTGCCTGCAAGTGTTCAAGTGTTAATGAGACTCAAGATATCAAGAAAAGCTTCCAACAAGAC
The DNA here is from genome assembly GCA_963691705.1 of Viola odorata. NCBI lineage: Eukaryota > Viridiplantae > Streptophyta > Magnoliopsida > Malpighiales > Violaceae > Viola > Viola odorata. The sequence goes on along the minus strand of OY829540.1, from coordinate 27,147,831 downwards.
TCTCAAAGAAAACTAGCTTCAAAATAATTGTGACACTTGGTAATTGATTAATTGCAAGAACAACCAATTAAGCAAATAACAAGTAGAGTAGAAAGCAAATTCAAGGAATGAAAGAAAGCTCAATTTGACTCGAAAGGACTCAAATAATTTCAATTTCAGTTCTGATTTTAGTATGAGCACAATTTAGTGTTTCGATCACAACTTTTTACTCCGAACTCCGAATTGACTGATTCTTTTTGATTCAGGAGCCCAACAAACACAGCTTTCCAATGGATCCTTTTTTACTCAAAACGGACTTCAGTAGCTATATATTAAAATCCAATTTCGACAACTGAAAATTGTGCAGGATTTGGCAGAAAACACAATTTAGTAAATCGGCTATAGATTTTGACTCCGATGTCCGAATCACTTGATTCTTTTTGATTTGGAAACCTAACAGGTGTAGCTTTCCAACGAGACCTTTTTGACCAAAATCGAATCCCAATAGCTATGTATTAAATTTCAATTTCGACACTGCCACAAATTTACACATATAACGAACCAAGCACAACAAAGAAATCGGTTTTGAATGGAGTAGAAAGAAATACTGATTTCAGCAATGAAAACTTGAAAACAATTAAAGATACTTACCAATCTTTGAATGCCTTAAGCTCCGCTGCCAACTGATACGATCCTAGTTGCTTAGGATGCGTAGCACCAAATTTGATCATTGTTCAAAGAAGGATTTCAATGCGGAATGAATAACTTGACTCGTGCGAACGTAGACTACCTCGCCAACTGAATGCTAAGAGTTCTAGTCGATTTCACGTCAAGGATCTTGTATCAGATTCTTAGGACTACTCCCAACGATTGTGAGAATCGCACTAAGACAAATGAAACAATAATACAATTTCAAAATTTACTTGTATACGACTTAAGTATTGCGGACTCAAGAAGAACAAGTGTTCAACACTTGAACAAGGGGCAGAGATTGAAGAGAGAAGTCTCAATTTTATCAAATAACAGCCAACTTTCTAAGGAGGCCATAAGGCTCCTTATATAAGGTTACAAGCAAACCCTAATAGGAATAGAAGTAGGAGTTCTAATTAAGGAAATTAACTTATTTAACTAATTAATAAATTAACCAATTAACTAATTAACTAATTAAAGTAAATATAAATATATTTAAATACATTCCAGCAGCTCATGTCGAGTTCTCCATCATCGGGCCAAGGTTTGGGCCGAAACTTCAAGTTGTATGTTGTCTCGCGCACAGACTGCGCACCATAATGTTTACGTCCATAACATTCAAACCACTGGGCCAAATGAGCTGAATCTTATACCAAATGAAAGATAACATCCTGAAGTTTCCAACGAGTGGTCGAACGTACGATTCCGACATATACAGCGCCGTCTAGATTCAATCTAAGTCGCTGGTCGTGCCTGGGCGTCTTCTCCTTGACAGCTAGAATGCCACCATGATCCACCTTGAGATTTACTTCTCCGAATGCTCTGAAACTTGGACACAGCCTTCCTAAGACTCCAATAGGTCTTGTATATATGCTGGATCTTTTATTGAAGCCGTTCTTCCAAGGGTTGACTCGGATGGATGTCAAACCTTGTGCTAGGTTCCTCCAAGCCACCTTCCATGTCATCCTATGCCTGAAAGCTTGATCAAACAGCATCTCCTGCCTTGTCTTCGTGTCTAGGGGTTTTATTAACCTCTCTGGTGTTAGCCATGGGGCTAGGATCGTATCAGATCACTATATCGAAGCCTTCCGCGGCACCACCAAAAAAGAAAAGAGAATTGACCAAAGGTCCTACAACGCCTGCTAAGATACCAAAGGTTTATGGTATCGGGGCACCAACAGATATCCGCATCGTCGTGACTACGGAACTGGAGATTCTGGATGACTCTTCAAATCCTAAGGCAACAGCAGCAACTAGCGTGTCTGACGCTGCAGTAGCGATACCTGAAGCTCCCATGGTCACCATAAGTTCCACGATAACCCAGGAATCAACTACTACTGACCTTGTCAAAGATTCTGGGGTGGCCCTGGTATCAAATACTTCAGCCATGGAAACCCCTCTTCAGGATATTCCTCTTAGGTTTCTTTCAGAAACTCAGGTATGCTTATTCTGACAATATTTCCTTTCTTTTATTACCTGCACCTCTGTTAATACGTAACGCCACCTAACTTACTATGCAGGAGGTTATAGAAAACTTTGTGACATGCGGTCTTATCTCTTCTCCACTTTATGCCGCTTCCATTACCTAACGGGCCACAATATGGAAATGAAGCTATCTGTGGAAAAGATACAAAATTCTCAAGATCAAGCACTCAAGGAATGTGCCGAGAAACAAGAACAACTTGAAGTCCTTCAAGACGCCCTTAAGACAACTCAGAAGAAAGAGCAGGATTGCTTGCACGCACAAGAGGTTGCAGAAAAGAAATTGCAAGAAGTTCTACAGGACTTAGAAATTGCCCATAAAGGTAAAGCGCATTACCAGGCCAAGTATGAGAATATGCCAAAGAAAACCAAAGCAATGACTGACCAAATGGCCAAGGTGGCCCTGGAACTATGTGGTTTGAAAGCGGCAGTGGAAACTGAGCAAGAGAGAAATGCAGCTTTGGAGAAGGAGCTGAGTATGGGCACGAAGAAGTGCCAATGGTACAAGTGGGAAGGGATGATGGCAGTAACTGATGCTTTTATGGAGCATTACAGGAGGGAAAAGTTCGACCCTGCTGCTATTGCTACCATTGTGAAACTGAAGATAAAAGAGATAACGAATGATAAATTATATGCTTCACACCCTCGTATTGAAGGTCACGGGGAAAACAAAGGATCAGATGCTCCCGGTTCCTCTAGCACCACCCCTTCCGGGCACTAAAAGAAGAGTTCCTCCTACACCTTATGTAATTACTTTTGTAATAGCTAAATTAAATGTATAATTTTCAGTACAGTTTATCATTACTATCTTCCTCAATGTTTCTTGGGATAAAACTTACAATATTAAATGCAAGAATACTAAGTAAAAAATTCAAAAATTCATTCCGGCCATTACCAATAAAGAATATTGCATACCATAATCAAAATGAACGAACAAGAGAGGCAGTAATCTAAAAAATTTATGCCAAAAAAGGTAACCAGAAGTACCTTGGTATAGCATAAGCACAAAAGTACCAAATCCGTAAGCTTTGATTGCTTAGTTGTTTTAATATTTCCGTCATTTCCCCTGGCAAACTAAAAAAAGAATTACATAATCATGTTAGTAGAATAACATGTAATAAGATATTTCCATTGCATTAATATTGCAATCACATTGCTCAGATATTTGAATTGCATCAGTATTTCAAGGATGTCATATTGTAATCACATTCCTCAAATATTTCAATTGCTTTCACATTCCCACAGTATTTCAATTGGTTTCACATTCCACAATATTTCAATTGCTTATTGTCCACAATGAGACCAGAATGCGGAGCTACCCGACCTAGTATATGAACCGGTATCGCACAGGCAATACACTCACTTCTGAATCTGATTACATCGAGCGGCCTAGGGCGTGCCTCATGTCATGATACCGTCTGATTAGGAGCGTGATTCTTGACTTCCCCGGAGCGTGCCTCATGTCCTGACCCGCCTAAATTAGCACGGTGTCACACAGATAGGTGTTTTCACTTCCGGGGGGTGTCGGGGCGTGCCTCATGTCATGACCCGTCTAAATTAGCACGGTGTCACACAGATAGGTATTTTGACTCCCGGCGTTGAATCTTTAATATACCAGGGTGTGCCTCATGTCCTGACGCCGTCGGATCAAGACCGGCTATCACACAGAGAGGTGTTTTCACTCCTAGTATAATCTTGATTTCATCTATGAAATAACAAAAAAGACAACAAGAGAAAGTTTTTTAACGTGGTTCAGCGTTAAAGCCTACGTCCACGGTATTAGTATTATCATATGGACTTTACAAGATAAATGTCAGCTCTAGAATGATACAATTTCAAATGTGCAATATTCCAAGAGCTACATAACGGGGTACCGTTCATGTCCTCCAAATGATAGGCTCCCTTGCCAATGACACGAGTGACCCGGTATGGCCCCTCCCAAGTAGGACTGAGTTTCTGCATGCACTGCCCTGTAGATATTTTATCCCGTAACACCAGATCACCTGTCTTCAGCAGGCGTTCGTTGACACGGCGGTTGTGGCACTTTGCCATCTTCATTTTATAATACAACGTCTTCAAAATGGCTTGTTCTTGCAACTCCGGTAACAAATCAAGGTTAGCCTGCAATCTTTCTTCATTTCTTTCCTCATTAAAGTATTCCACGATAATAACAAATTTAAGTTGAGGCTTGGCCTTTGGAAACGGGCCCAAAATATCAATTCCCCACTTGGTGAAGGGGCAAGGGCTGACAATCTCAGAAATTTCAGTAGCCGGTATTCTTGGAATTTTAGCATATTCCCCGCATTTGTGACAAGTTCAAACAAAATGATCACAATCTCTGCGGATCGTGGGCCAGTAAAATCCAGATCGCAAGATTTGAGCCGACATGGTGGTTCCGGAAGTATGCAATCCACAAATTCCCTCATGGATCTCCCGCAGTGTGTAAAGAACTTCTTGCTCCGTAATGCACTTTGCTGCCGAATGAGAAAAACATCTACGGAGTAACTCTCCATCACAATAAGTACATTTGGCGGCTTGCTTAAGTACTTTTCTCTTTTCTGCGGTGTCCTCTAGAAGCACATCATGCTTAAGAAACTTAATGACTGGAACTCGCCAATCATTCTCTCCTTCCTCTATACACATGGACAATTGTGATAAGAGCTCAACTTCTGTTTTGGATAGAAGGAGGCCGAATTGCTGTTCTTGAGCCGGATCTAGTCCTCTTGTGAGAGGTTGGTCTTGACAATGGATATAAGTGCCTCGGATGGAGATGGAGAGGGGACACCTTGGTGAGTTTAATGGCTGAAGTTGGTGTTTAAGGAGTTATATGCAGCGGCTTGATGGTTGTTTGGTAGTGATGGAACGGATTGGACAATAAGGAACTCAACTACTTAGAAAACCCTCTTATTCATAAGAACAAGCAACCTTTCTGCAAACTAGTTAAGGATCTCTCTTTAATAGAATTTACCCCTTAAGAACAAAGCTTAAGGAGCTTAATTACAAGAAGAGATGGATAAATAATGGTATTCAGCTCTAGCAGCCCTGGTTACCAAGAACCCTAAATTACACTAGTTTACTCTACTGATTTGGCCAAAGAGAATATCATCAAAATCAAAGGCAAGCTATAAAAGAGGCTATCTCCTTCTATTTATAGCTTGAGAATTATTACATGAGAAAACCCTAAAATAACCCTTCATTTAAACCTAGGAAGGCCAGCTGACTTAATCATCAAAACAGTCCCTAATGTGCTAGTTTTCACCGTGAGATCCAAGGCTGGTCCTGGCAAGGCATAAGGACGAGCTGGAGCCTTTAAGCTCATATCATCCCATCCCCCTTTGAAGTGATTCGTCCTCGAATCTAAACTTTGGAGGGTGTGGGGTTCCGAAAGTGGAGTGAGAGTCTTCAAGCTCGTATCATCCCCTCCCCCTTTGAGGAGATTCGACCTCGAATCTATAGGGTCCATCCCTTGCAAGGCCAAACGGGTCAAGGCATGCTCACAGCTTGTGGATACACATGGAACCCTCCAACTACACCTTTCGGGGAATATAGGCCAAGGTGGAGGCCTTGATTGGGGAAGATAGGTAGGCGTGGACGGAAAACAGCCAAGAACAATCAAGGATTGACCATGACGAGGCAAGGAGTGAACTAGGGCCAAGTGCGGGCTCTTAGTAGTGGCTGATAAGGCGAGGGCGCTATGGTGAACCAAAAGAGCAGCGGACGGAATCCGTGTAAAGTGCGAGACCATGTAACCACATGGAGGTGCCGAAAATAGAAGGAAAGGTGCGCGGCTCACATGCCCAAGACCAAGTAGAAATGGGTCCTCAAAGCTATGTATAGGTACCTTCGGAATGATGGAAAAGTCACTCCTAAGGGCCCAAAAATGGTGCTGCAACGCAAGACAATGACTGGCTGTCTCATGGCACTCTGAAGTGGACTCACCAACCCTACTTGTATCCCTTTCTCTCCCAAACTCCACATTAACATCCGAAACCAGTAGCTTCTCCTCATACGGAGGCAAATCATCCTCAATAAGTGATGGCGATTCGGCTCAAACAACACTAGGAAGATCCTCAATCTCCTCAACCAACGGTGTCTCAAAACTATCCATGGATTGCAATACATTCATTCCCCTCCCAAGAGGCACTAAACTTTCCTTGACTGATGGCGAACCAAGAGCACAAACGCTAACCTCTTCACATTGCCCAAGGTGCCCGGAAACCCGTAGGTTATCACATATAAGTGTCATTACGGCCATGGTGTTTGTCATGGCTTGAGTGCTTCTTTCCAGGCGCGCTAGAATTGGACCCATCCTCACGGCGAAAGGTGAGGTGCCATGGTGTGGGGACGGGGCAGCCTCGGTGAAGTAGTCCTCATGCCCATACGAAGTCTCTCCACTAGTCGCATCAGACTCATACGCATAGGCTTGCCGAGAGGGCTCAATATGATCATACTCCAACCGGGAAGGAATGGAACCATAACTAGGAAGAGGCGGGGGCCAACGGACATGGTGGGGAGGCTGCTCAACATGATACCAAGGTGCGTGGCTAGTAGGAGCAACCCTCAAATGTGGCGGTATGTAGGAAGACATAGGAAAATTCCTACAAAAGGAAAAATAAACACAATTGATAGCTAAAAGGGGTTAGTCTCTCCCTCACGTGTTTCACTCGCGTTTATCATTCTAATGTACTCACACTTTTCTCTCACACTCTTATCTCAATCACAATCCAACACCTCAGCTAGAAAGACCTAACTAGGGCTCAAGGAAAGCAAGACAACCAAGGTAAGAAAGAAAGGCAAGGAAAGCCGCAATTCTGCCCAAGGAAAATGGATTTAATTTAGACAGCAATTGGACTTAGAATAGAGTAATATAATGTGGAAACAAAGAAGAAAACACCAAAGGACAAGCTACTCAAGAAGAAAAGAAAGATAGAAAGAAAGAACACAAAATGGTGTAAAAGAAAAATGCAAAAACTAAAACCGAAATTGTGTTCTTCACACCAAATATGCTTCTAAAAATGTTGTATGTCAAAGGAAAAATTGTCAAACAAAATGCACATTGATGTACTACTACACTTCTAATGCCAACATACACACTAGTCTCTTACTTTGACTCACTTGTAATCTCTTTCTTTTTTTGAATTGAGGGATTTTCCTTAATCTTTTTCCCTTCTTTTCTTTGCTGTTTTTTTTTGTAAGTGCAAGAGAGCTCAAGGAGTGTATGACAAGTATTTTTTATGTTTAGAAGTGAAAGACAAGTAGTAGAAAAACAAAATTATTTTTCACTAAATGCTGAAAAATTTGATTGAATGACAAGTAGTGCGAAAAATGTATGACAAGTATCAATTGCAATCTGAAAGACATGTAGTTGTAAGGTGTATGACAAGCAATATGTGTGTAAGGATTAAACCCTAGGGCCGGCTGAGTAAGGGAAGTGAAGTGGTGAGCAAGCTGAAATGCTTGGCTCACAATGCTTGGAAAATACTTAGCTCACAAAGTAGTGATGTGGCGGGCTAGGAGAGGAGGGCAAAAATGTTGGACTCTAGCTAGAAAACAAGCAAGTCCACATGGCTCTCATGGCTCATCTTAGGAAGCTCCAATCACAGCAATAAATCACACTTAAGAAGATGAGAAATTCGGATTTAGATGCATACAAACACACAAAAAATTCAGCAAATGTGTTCTTCCAAAAATCAGCATACTAAAAGACAACAATTTCCTCAAGAACATCAAAATTTTCATCAATGCGGTGCAACTGCTCATACCCATAAGATTGCCGTGAGGGCTCACGAAGATCATACTGTGGCTCATACCCTTCGAAATAGACGCTCCCATCATAAGAACCACACGGGTAGGCCACACTATCAACCATATACGGGCTAGTACCATACAGTGTCTCATGCCCAACGAAAGAATGTTGCCCATCATAACAAGGAATGAAGTGGCCACTAGTAACCGTGGGCGCGACACTAGAATAACAAGAATCCTCTTCCCAAGAAGACCCTTCAACCTCCGAATAACAAGAAGACATAGAAAACTACCTACAAAAGAAAACAAAATGCAAGTGCTATAATAAACATTAGTCTCCCCCTCACGTGTTTGCACTCGTGTTTCACACTCTAATAAGCTCCCAATTTCGCTCACTCTAATTTCCAACACAAACCAAACACTTAGGCTAGCAATGACTCTAACGAAAGCACAAGGAAAGCAAGGAAAACAAGGCTAGGCAAGGAAAGCAAGGGAGGCCGAAATAGTGATCAAAGAAGAGAACTTGATTTTGATCACTAAATTGACTTAGAGTAGAGTATGTATGTGCGGAACAAACAAAGGGAGACACCAAAGACACAAGCTACATAAGAAGAGACTCACGGAAATGAGAAAATAAAAATAAGACACAAGGAAGCCGAATGCTTGAACAATCACAAGGAAAACCGAAACTCAAACAAATGCACACCCAAAATGAACTACTACACTTCAACAATGCATACATACACAAGGAGACTCTTGCTTTTGACTTACTCTTCTTTCTCTCTTTTTTTGAATAAGGGATTTGATCTTTTCTTTTGATCCCTCTTGTTTTTTTTTTTTTTTTAAGTGAGTGAAGAGTGTTCAATGAAGCTTGTGTATGTGTATGACAAGTATTTTCAAGAAGATAAGTGTATGACAAGTAGTTTTGAAAGTTTTGAGATTTTCACTAAATGCCAAAAATTTGATGATGTGCATAGGTGATGAGGTGGCAAAAATAGGGGAGGTGGCAAGTGATGTGTCAAGTGAGTGTCAAATGAGGTGGCAAGAATGTGCTCATAAAATATCTAAAAGAATATTCTATGCATATCCTATTTGATATACTAGGCTACCAATGAAGGTGATGTGGCTTAATATGCACCTAGTATATTAGAGGACACCTACACAAACCAACAAAATGGGACCACAAGCTTCACATGGCACACATTACACTTGTTCTTACATATGGATGAACCAAATGCATACACCAATCACACTAATTCAGTTTGGGGGAGGAAAATGAAGATTTTAATTATTCAAACACATAATTTTCGGATTTTTGGGTTCACAATAGATCAAACCTCAAAAAGCATCAAGAACACAAGATGAACTTTGTAGAACACCAAACAGACTTTCGCTTTCTGACTCCAAAATATAGCAAACGTAGCCCAAAAATTACGAAAATTAACAGGTTGAGTCCTAAGACATAGATCTACAACTTTGTAGAAGGAATAAAAACTAAATTCTAAGTGGAAGGTACATAAAATAGACGCACAAGATAGAACTATTTTTCTCGCGCGATTTCTGCACACTTTTCTTCCAAGGTCAAAAAGTATGAGAAATACACCGATTTAACAGTTGACCCAAAAATGAAAGTTATTCTACTCAGATTGAAGTTTCAGCACACAAAATTTTAGAATTTACTGGGTGAGCAAACAGTCACAAAACACAAAAGAAGACAGACTCAAAAACTAACTCCTGGACAGAAACAATCTGTCCAACACAAACGAAAATAAAAACACAAAGGGGAAGCGATTTTAGAGGTGGAAATGAGGAAATGAACAAGAAGAACCAACCTAGAGAACAGCTGGATCTCCGCTACCAAATGATACAAGCTTGGTTCCGGTTTGGAGCCTTTACACGGATCTAGTCCTCTTTGGGAGGTTGGATAGTCAATTGGATGGAGATTGATGGAGAGGATAACGTCGCAAGGAGATTGCGGATTAGGTGCAGTGGATAAATGGATGAAGATGAAGGTATTTTGATGTATAAACAATAAATAAACTTGCATACACGGTAAACCCTTCTAGGGATGATTCCTAGACAACCTTACCACAAGCATACAAGGATCTCTAATCCAAGAGGAGAAGAAGGGGAGGTTTTAAGAACCCCATTTAACTAAGCTAAAGTTTGGTCTTGGTTAGGAGATAACTCAACAAAAACAAAGACAAGTCTAAAATGAACCTATTGTTCACTATTTATACTACTAGGTTATTACATGGGGAAAACCCCTAAATACCCTTAACAAAGGGTCTTGAGCATCGGTCTTGACCTAGACTGGTGGGCTTGGCCTAGATGGCGAGGGCGAGATGGGGCACGGTCCCGCGGGGGCAAGATGAGGCTCGGGCAAGACAGCGCGCGCCTGCGAGGGCAAGACGGGCGCGGGTGCGCAAGGGCAATGCGGGGCACGGGCAAGACCTCAGCGTGGTCGTGTAGGGTTCGAAGGGAGGCTTCCATGCTCGTATCAATCCACAACTCCTAAATAAAGATATAAGGCATCACCACCTCAGGCCTTGCCAAAACTAAATCAGAACTCAAGTATTCTTTCAATTCCGCGAATGCCTCCTCGTATTCATTTTTCCACTCAAAGGGTGTCTTCTTACGGATGATTTTGAAAAAGTGTACACATCTTTCACCTTGTTTAGAGATGAAATGACGTAGTGCAATGACCCGACCAGTGAGCTTTTGCACTTCCCTGACATTCTGTGGCGAGATCATATCATAAATCGCCTGCACTTTTGAAGGATTTGGCTGAATTCCCTTCTGACTCACAATATAGCCGAGGAACTTGCCCATTTGGAATGCGAACATACACTTATGGGGTTTAAGCTTCATGCCGAACTTTCTCATGACAACGAAAACCTCTCCCAAATCAACGAGGTGGCCCTCAAAACTCTTGAACTTAATCAACAAGTCATCCACATATGCTTCCACATTTCGTCCAATCTGGTCTTCAAACATTTAGTTAGCCATTCGTTGAAAAGTGGCCCCAGCATTCTTCAAGCCAAAAGGCATGGCTTTGTAACAATACGTAGCCTTTGGGGTAATGAAAGCAGTTTTTTCTTCATCTTCCCTAGCCATGGGAATTTGATGATATCCAGAATTGGCATCTAAGGAACTCAGATACGCGTAGCCTGCTGTTTGGTCCACAAGTTGCTCAATCCGGGATAACGGATAGCAATCCTTAGGACAAGCATCATTCAAATTCGTGTAGTCTATACATATTCGCCAATCTCTATTTGGCTTAGGCACCAGAACTGGATTAGCTAACCAAGTTGGATACTGAACCTCCCTAACAAATCCGGCTTTTAACAATTTGGCTACCTCCTGGTTGATGGCTTCCGCTTTGTCACCAAAGAAGGCACGTCGCTTTTGCTGAACTGGCATAACATCTGAATTGACATTAAGATGGTGCTCCGCTACCTCCCTGGGATACCGGGCATGTCCGCCGGTACCCAGGCAAACTCTCCCTTACACTTATTCAACAATTTTGCCAACTGAGTACACTCCTCCAGACTTAACTTTTCACTTACAAGAAAATCCGCTCCCGAAACATCATCAACAGGGATCGGAACCATCTTTTCAACTAGTTGCGCACACCTCTCCTCTCTATGTTCAAAAGGATCAGTGGCAACACACACATAACGATCACAGGCTCCTTGTGTCATAACTAAGTAACATTCTGCAGCTAGTTTCTGATCCCCTTTGACAACAACTACACCATCCCAAGAGGGATATTTCAGTTTCAAATGCTTTTAAGAGATAACAGCCCCAAAGAGGTTCAAAAAGGGTCGTCCCAATAGAACATTATAAGGTAAATTGATATCAACCACCATGAACAACATGTCCTCCTGCCTCTTGGACTCATCCTCCCGAAAATAAACAGGAAAGAACCTGATCCCCACAACAGGAATAGGAACTCCATCAACCCCGATAATTGGCTTTGTGCAAGGTATCAACTGAGAGTCTGGCAGCTTTAAGAGGTTGTACGCTTCTAGGGAGAATAGAATAACTGCACTGTCGTTGTCAATAAGGGTTTTTATGATCCCATGACTACCAATAATGGGAGTGACTACTAAGGCATCATTGTGGGGATATATAATACCCTTCTCATCCTCCTCTGAGAAAGACAACACCATTCGATTTAAGACATTAAACCCACGAGCCGTTGGACTGGACGTCTCAAGCTTCCGTTTGCCTTTAGCTACCAAAGTGGGCTCAGAAGAATCATCAAGGGACTGGGCTTGTTGCTACCTGATTTTTGACCACGAACCATTTAAATCGTCTAGATTTATTTTGCTTTGTGGGCCTTTTTATCTTTATTCGTTCGAGTTATTTTACCATCGATTTCATAATTTTTGCATGTTTGTTAGTATCATTATTTTACTTGGTTCGTACTTAATTATATTACTTGGTTTGTCATTTCCACTCACATTTCTTTATTCTCACGGCCGGTCAGTCACTTCCTCGTGTCTGCCTCCTCATTTTATTCTCACGCCCGACCAAGCCCGCTCTCACCCACCACCTGATTTTACAATCAGAAAACCCATGCTACCTCCCTAAATGAAATGGATAAATTTTTCGTTCGAACAGAGGAGGGAGGGGAGAAGGGGGCAGAATCAATCCCTCTCCCTCACCGTGGCAACCATAGCAATCATCATCCCACGCTCATCCTCATTCTCTACCGATCTCTCACTCTCACTCTCGGCAGAAGCAACAAGCAAGGCAAGTAATTCCCATCTCTTTCATTCTACACATTTAATTAATTATTTGCTGCCTCACCTCTATTTATTTTCTTATTTTCCTGCTTGTTTACTGCTTGCCGTTGCCACTGTGTTGACGCCGGGGCTGCTGCTTTGCCGGAGCTTTCTTCCCACCGCTGCTGTTGCCGCCATTACCAAACTCAATCCCAATCCCCTCTACTCAATTAATCCAACCCCTACCAAGTTAACCCAAAAATCCACCCAAGCCAAATTAAACCAAAAATTCATCTCTGCCAAATTACTAAACCCAACCCAAACCGCCGCTGCCAATTACCCATCACCGTCGGCCAAATTATCAAAATCCAAATCCACCACCCGAATCACCCATCACAGCCGAATCCAACCTGACCCAATCTACTCTCAGCCAGCCGTAACCCGATCCACTACCGGAATCAGCTACAGCCGTTGCCGCTCTTCCAGCACCGCCGCGCCTCCGCCAATAGCAGCCCTCGGCCGCTGCTACCCAACCGCCACTGCACAGCCTCCAGCCGCGCCCCAGCTGTTGCCGCTCACTGCCGTTCCTCCACTGTCCAGCCGCTGCTCACCACCCGTGCTCCCACCATTGTCCGCTATCCGGCCGGAAGTAACGAACAAAGAAAAGAAAAAGAATAAGGGAGAAAGAGAAGGGAGGGCTGCGGCTGCAGCCCTAAAACAAAAGAAAAGAAAAGAAGGAGGAGAGGGGCCTTGTCGTTTGGCAAGGCAAATTGGGAAGGGTTGGGCTTCGGCCCAACCAAGGGAAGAAAGAAGGAAATGGGCTGCGGCCCAAGGGAATAAAAATGAGAAGGGGCTGCGGCCCATGAGTAAAAATAAAAGAAATGGGCTACGGCCCAAGCCCGTTTAATTAAAATCGCATACTAACTATTTCTCTATTTTCGCAGGTACCGAATTCACGATTATTATCCCGGTCGGATGCTCCGCCAACTTTAATGGGTAAGGTGATCTCATTCTTACTGATATTTGATCATTTGAAATTTATTTGTGAATCCCTTACTAATGCGCGTTTATTTGTCTGTGGTGTTCGTATGTTTTACTTGCATGTTCGTTGCGATGATGCTTGATGAGCTTGATGGAGCTCGACGAGGAGTCCGATGTTCATTCCCAATTGCGGAGCTCGAATGGGGAATTTAACCGTTGTATTTATATATTTGGGAATTTGTAATATTTATCTGCAGTGTTTATTTATTTTATTATCAATTGTTGCCACTAGTCATTGATTTACAGGTTAAGCTCGTCCAGGTATGTTTTCCTTTTCTTTTGGATAAGTGCACTTTAATTTATTATTTATCGTATGCATGGTTATTTAAAATTGTTAGATTTCGAATTAATCTGTTTGCATGATGCTTATACCAATGAATGTGCTTTATTTTATGCTTGTTTCGTGTGCGGCTTCGTCCCCACGAATTAATTTAATTTATGCTTGTCTGGATGATTGTGTTTCGTGTGCGGCTTCGTCCCCATGATTTTATTTTAATTTATGTTATCTTGACGAATGTGTTATGTGCGCGGCTTCGACCCCACTCCCCGGTTTTTTCTCTTTTCAACGTGTTTTTCTCGCATTCATGAAAATGGTACTATGTTAGTCTATGCGTGCTAGGACAACCTAGTAAATAGGCTAATCATATGCATAAGCCCTATGATGATAGTGATCCATCGTTGTTCACTAGGGTCTCGCTTTAGTAAAGATTAAATGGTAGTAATCTCACCTAATTTTGCATGTAATCGGACTAATTTTGAACTCGGCTAAATATAACCGGAATAGGTGCGCAACCAACCTTTTTATCTTTTAGAAGATTAAAATGTTTATTTTCTTTTAACAACTTGACAATAATTAGGATAAAATCAATCAAACCAACTTAAAAACTAAAGCGACGATACCCCCTCTGAGGGCCAAATTACTTGTTTTCAACATGATTTTAAACACCTCTTTTTAGAACCGGTAACCTTCTTTTAGGATGAGACTCGGGTGCCTAACACCTTCCCGAGTCCATAATACGACCCCGAACCATCGTTCTCGGGTTTAGACCCTTTTTATTTGTGCCTTAGTTTTATTTTATTTTCTTATTCTTTTCGAACTTTTTTAGGTTTCCCTAAACCTTAGAAAAATAGGGTGGCGACTTCATTGTTATGTGAATTTCATTGCGTCCCAAATTTCGCTCGCGACGGTGCGACAGTTTGGCGACTTCACTGGGGACTTTAGGGTCGAAGCCGGAATTGTTTGTTTAAGGTGTTTATTTGTGTTATCTATTTATTTATTCGCTTTGATATCAATTGTTGTATGCTCACGCGCATTTCACGCATAATGCCCTGCCGCTGGGCCCTTCCCAAATAGAATTAGGTGGTTAGTAGTGAAGTCCTGGGGCCGACGCCTCAGTAAGCTTTCATGAACACTGAACTCGGACTTGAACCCCTAAATGGATTGAGCGACCCGATTCCTTTTATGATTCGGTAAACGCTCACGTATCCATTTACTGAGGGACCACTTTTATGGTATCGTCCGGGAGCCTTTCAGCCAGTTAGAAATAGTTGAAATTACCCGACATATGCATCATGATCGTATGTATATTTCCAACATGCCTCAATATTGCCCTGATTCTTCATTTTTTTACCATGATACCATGATAATTCTTGTCGCGATGCAAAGTTTCATTTTTCTTCCTTGCAATGCTATGATTCTATTTATACCATGATTCTTTTTCCTATGATTTTACCCCCCTTTATATACATTCTCTATTCAGACACTACTGATTAGGATTCATTTTTTGTCATCGTCCAGAATAAGGGCATGAAGACTTTGGTGGAATTGCTTTCCTCTCGCATGTCCACTCATCAAGGAGCATTAAGCTTGAAGGAGACAAACTAGATCCTCGGGGTCCAAAAAACTCTCATTTCAATTAGTCATAACTTGTCTTGCCCGAGACACAAAACCTCCAGAAAAGATAAAATTAAGGTGTCCAACTACTTCAATTTGCTCAGATCACTCTAACACTCCAACATCACGACACCATACCCAATGGAAGTCCCTCGTACCATATCAATGTCAGTAATCCTTTAGCACATGCATGAATTTGATGCTACTAATGGATTGTACTCTGTATCTTGACAGGTGATGATCCATGGGAGAATTGAGAAGAAGATAATTAGGATTTGATTCCAACATCGTCATGAACCCGAGTCAGAATTTGAATCATGTCATGGTTATAACACCTTGCTAGAAAAGGGAGATTCTAGAACTTATTGATTATATTGATCATTTTCTTAAATCACCCTTCATTCTACCTATTTCTTTTGCAGGAACCCAAGTCAGAATTTGAATTTATTTGCATAAAGCCTTGCCAGAAAAGATCCCGAGTTAAAGTTTGAACCAGGCCGTGGCTACTTGCATAATCCCTCATTAGAAAAGGGAGAGTTTAAAACCTATTGATTGCGTTGTCCATTTTTCTAAATCATTCTTCAATTCTACCCATTGCTTCTCCCTTATTTTTGCAGGAACTCAAATCATACCATGATTACTTGCATAATGCTCAGTGAGGTGAAGGAATCCTCCTCTTATCAACTCTTGAATGATCCTCGTGTGTTCCTTCTTTGCCCTGCCACCCTTATCAGGGAATCCGTTATGCATTCTACATTGGGGGCAACCATTGGGAAACATTCCACTTTCATCCATTGTGGCGGTTCAAATACCCCACCTTCCAAAATTTTGTGGCGGTTCAAACCCCACCTTTCAAAAATCACGTGGCGGTTAAATACCCCACTTTTCAAATCACGTGGCGGTTAAATACCCCACTTTTCAAATCACGTGGCGGTTAAATACCCCACTTTTCAAAATTACGTGGCTGTTCAAACCCCACATTTTCAAAAATCACGTGGTGGTTCAAACCCCACATTTTCAAAAATCACGTGGTGGTTCAAACCCCACATTTTCAAAAATTGCGTGGCGGTTCAAACTCCACCTTTCAAAATCATTGTGGCGGTTCAAACCCCACATTTTCGGAATCACGTGGCGGTTCAAACCCCACATTTTCGGAAATCACGTGGCGGTTTAAACCCCACCTTTCAAAATCATTGTGGCGGTTCTAAACCCCACATTTTCAAAAAAATCGTGGCGGTTCAAACCCCACCTTTTCAAAATCACGTGGCGGTTAAATACC
Source organism: Viola odorata (assembly GCA_963691705.1). Taxonomy (NCBI): domain Eukaryota; kingdom Viridiplantae; phylum Streptophyta; class Magnoliopsida; order Malpighiales; family Violaceae; genus Viola; species Viola odorata. Next base: position 27,130,988 of record OY829540.1, on the reverse strand, counting down.
CCACTTTCCAAATTGCGTGGCGGTTCAAACCCCACATTTTCGAAAATCACGTGGCGGTTCAAACCCCACATTTTTGGAAATCACGTGGCGGTTTAAACCCCACCTTTCAAAATCATTGTGGCGGTTCTAAACCCCACATTTTCAAAAGTCGTGGCGGTTTAAACCCCACATTTCCAAAAGTCGTGGCGGTTCAAACCCCACATTTTCAAAATTACGTGGCGGTTCAAACCCCACATTTTCAAAAATCACGTGGTGGTTCAAACCCAACATTTTCAAAAATCACGTGGCGGTTCAAACCCCATATTTCAAAAATCACGTGGTGGTTCAAACCCCACATTTTCAAAAATCACGTGGCGGTTCAAACCCCACCTTTCAAAATCATTGTGGCGGTTCTAAACCCCACATTTTCAAAAATTACGTGGCGGTTAAATACCCCACTTTCCAAAAGTCGTGGCGGTTCAAACCCCACATTTCCAAAAGTCGTGGCGGTTCAAACCCCACATTTTCAAAATTACGTGGCGGTTCAAACCCCACATTTTCAAAAATTACGTGGCGGTTAAATACCCCACTTTCCAAAAATCGCGTGGCGGTTCAAACCCCACCTTTTCAGAAATTACGTGGCGGTTAAATACCCCACTTTCCAAAAATCGCGTGGCGGTTCAAACCCCACATTTTCAAAAATCACGTGGCGGTTCAAACCCCACATTTTTAAAAATCGCGTGGTGGTTCAAACCCCACATTTTCAAAATCGTGGCGGTTAAATACCTCACTTTTCAAAAGTCGTGGCGGTTCAAACCCCACATTTTCGGCAAATCGTGGCGGTTTAGACCCCACCTTTCAAAATCGTGTGGCGGTTTAGACCCCACCTTTCAAAATCGTGTGGCGGTTCGGCACCCCACCTTTCAAAAATTACGTGGCGGTTTAAACCCCACCTTTTCAAAAATTACTTGGCGGTTAAATACCCCACTTTCTAAAAAGTCATGGCGGTTCAAACCCCACATTTTCAAAAAAATTACGTGGCGGTTCAGACCCCACATTTTCGGAAATCACGTGGCGGTTTAAACCCCACCTTTTCAAAATCGTGTGGCGGTTCAAACCCCACCTTTTCAGAAATTACGTGGCGGTTAAATATCCCACTTTTCAAGATTTTTGTGGAGGTTCAAACCCCACTTTTCAAAATCATGTGGCGGTTCAAACCCCACTTGCCAAAAATTGTGGCGGTTCAAATACCCCACCTTTCAAAAATCATGTGGCGGTTCAAACCCCACCTTTCAAAAACTGTGTGGAGGTTCGAACTCCCACTTTTCAGTCTTATTTTGTGCGGCGGTTCAAACCCCCACTTTCCAAGTTGTCACGTCCAGGACCGCGGGTGCTACCCTCGCCCGGATATGAATTTACTTTTCGCCCCACTATGAGGGAAGTAGTCATTTAAATTTCTGCAATTTATATTTCTGTGTCAATGCGTGTGTGCGTACTCTGTCTTTGAAAAAAGAAAAAAAAAAAAAAAAAAAAAAGAAAAAAGAAAAAAGAAAATCCACATTTTTAAATTTTCTCTGGATTGAGCATGTTCATCATTTTCGTTACACCATGGATAACTTGTTCATTCATTCAAAATCATATGACATGCATGATCTCGCCTGCTAGCTCTTATATCTACAACATGCTTTAGATGTAAGCAGTCACAAATGTATCCCTGTGAGCACTTTGAGCTATCACGCCTTATTTCTTTCATGAGTGTAAATGTCAGACTAAGCGCTAGTTAGATTTGCATAATATCCAGGGTACATGCACCATTAGATATGGGATAGCAGTAAGATGACATTGGACTTTGCTTCCACATTCTCTGATTTTCTCAACCTTTTGCCCACCAAACTCATCCTTGCATACTGCCTGGCAAAATTTGTTTACTTCTTTTGTAAGCCCCTTGTAAAATCTTATTCCCTCTTGATTCTCCCTTAGCCCAGGAGCAGTGCTCGACCGAGGTGGCTAACTGAAGGCAAAGTGTACATCAAATGTGGTTTGCGGAAAAGAAGCCCTTGAAGATTGCTAATGGTCTACACTGGAAGGAGACCGAGGAATAAAAATTGGTTGACGACCATGTCCAAAATTAGAATCGGGGAGAGCCAAGATGGAAATCTAGTTGCTTTGCTCACTGTTTGTATCTCTACTGCAAAAACAAAAAGAAAAAAAAACAAAAAAGAAAAAAAAAGGAAAAAAAAAAGGGAAAAAAAAAGGGAGAAAAGAAGAAAAAAAAGAAAAAAGAAAAAAAGGAAAAAAGAAGAAAAAGAAGAAAGAAAAATCAAAGAGAAGAAAAATGTTCAACAAACAGGAGCAAAGATAGATACGAAGAACTGCCCATTGCCAACAAAAGTGAGCTCTGAAAAAGCATTCCCAGTCAAGATCGAATAACTTGTGCGCTTTGCCTTCACCGCGACCAATTGTCGAATACTGCTCGTGAAAACCCATTGTGCCTTTCTGCCAAGACATTCTATTTTAAAAATTTTCACACTACACACTTCCTTTCTCTTGCAAAGTCCTCTCGATTATTTGAATGCCCATGCATGTGCATCTTCATTTGAAGTTTATTCACTCGGATTGACATTGCAAATCTGACTTTGTGCTATGTTTGTTGCATTTTTATGAGTGTAAACACGTAGCCATGTTTCTGAGTGTGAACGCAAACACCAATATCCGGTGAGGATTGCTTACGTCTACATGTTGTGGGAAAGTCTTGTCCTTGAGGTCGTTATCTCCTTGGCAAGATGCAGATGCTTTTTTTAGGCTTGCATCCAGCATGCTGATATGATAGAAAATTGATTGACATGTTCTCCAAAAATGCATAAAATTGTTGAACTTTCTCCCGATAGGGAAGTTGTTTTCAAATTTGACAAAATGCCAAACTTGGGGGGCAAGCCTTGGGGTAGCGTGGGAATACTTTCATACTGATTCATGCTTGTTTCCTTTTCTATTTGCAGAATACAGATATGAAAAGAAACTCCAATGAAATTTCATAAAATGGGTCTCGATGTTCGTGTAAAGGAACCCAAAGATAGCATTATTTTCAAGCGGTGGCTTCCAACCACCCACCAATCTGTTTAAATACGGTGGCTTCCAACCATCCTCCAACAGTATTTTCAAGCGGTGGCTTCCAACCATCCTTCAACTTATTTTCAAGCGGTGGCTTCCAACCACTTCCAATCCCAGTGGGCAGCAACGTCCGAGTGGAGTTTATATTTTTCCGTACCAGCGTCCGAGTGGAGCTGAATTTACTTTTCCGCATCAGCGTCTGAGTAGAGCTGAATTTAAATTTCTGTATCGCGGTATTCGAGGGGAGACGTCCGAGTGAAGCCGCATTTTTCATTTCTGTAAGGTATCCGAGTGGAACCATCAGCGTCCGAGTGGAGCTGAATTTATCAACGTCCGAGTGGAGTTGTCGGCATCTGAGTAGAGCCATTATTGATCAACGTTCGAGCGAAGCTGAATTTATATTTTTCAAGACATCCGAGTGGAGTCATCAATGTCCGAGTGGAACTGAATTTGTAAGGTATCCGAGTGGAGCCATCAGCGTCTGAGTAGAGCTGAATTTACATTTTTTATGCATCGCGGAGTTCGAGAGGAGACGTCCCAGTGTAGCCGCAATTTATATTTCTCTGCAAGGTATCCGAGTGGAGCCATCAGCGTCCGAGTGGAGTTGAATTTCCTTTTCTGCAAAGTATCCCGAAGGGCATCAGTGTCCGAGTGGAGTTCAATTTCCACATTCTAAGGACGTCAGCGCCGAGGAGGTTGGTCGAAGGACAATTTTGAAGGATTAAAGGATGAGCTCACAGTCACATCAGAAACCCAAAACCTAATCAATGAGTTGGATGCACTTCTGACCCCCTCAGGTATCTCGAATTGAATTTTATCATATCAAATTACTAAAATTCAACCTTCAATTTTGCAGGCACCAGACTTAAAGCTCAAAACACTGCCTGATCACTAGAAGTCATCTGCATCCTAAGGATATCAGCGTCCAAGGGAAGTCACACCTTGTTCTTGTGAGCGGCTTCGTCCCCACAACCTTGTTTTCGTGAGCGGCTTAGTCCCCACACCTTATTCTCGCGAGCGACTTTGTCCCCACGACCCTATTCTCTGTCCAAGTGGATCCATCAGCGTCCGAGCGGAGCTGACCCTTTCAATGTTCGAGTAGAGTCATTGTCCATCAATATCCGAGTGGAGCTGGATTTATTTTCCTACAATTTAAAATTTTCGCATCAACCGTCCGAGTGGAGGTGAATTTACATTTAAGCAATTTTAATTTCCGCATCAACGTCCGAGTGGAGGTAACTTTACATTTAAGCAATTTATATTTCTGCAAGCCGCCCGAGTGGAGGTAAGCTCACCTTTTCGCAAATTACTGTTATGCATCATGGTGTCCGAGTGGAGCCATCTTCTTTCTTTCGCTTATAAGAGTTATGCCTTGCAATGTCTATGACACGTTCATTTTTGCATTTAGGTGATACTGGGGCAACCATCTTTAATGCTCATCAAAAAATTTAGTTACACTTTATTTTTGATAAGATATTAAAGAGGGGGCAACTGTTGCTACCTGATTTTTGACCACGAACCATTTAAATTGTCTAGATTTATTTTGCTTTGTGGGCCTTTTTATCTTTATTCGTTCGAGTTATTTTACCATCGATTTCATAATTTTTGCATGTTTGTTAGTATCATTATTTTACTTGGTTCGTACTTAATTATATTACTTAGTTTGTCATTTCCACTCACATTTCTTTATTCTCACGGCCGGTCAGTCACTTCCTCGTGTCTGCCTCCTCATTTTATTCTCACGCCCGACCAAGCCCGCTCTCACCCACCACCTGATTTTACAATCAGAAAACCCATGCTACCTCCCTAAATGAAATGGATAAATTTTTCGTTCGAACAGAGGAGGGAGGGGAGAAGGGGGCAGAATCAATCCCTCTCCCTCACCGTGGCAACCATAGCAATCATCATCCCACGCTCATCCTCATTCTCTGCCGATCTCTCACTCTCACTCTCGGCAGAAGCAACAAGCAAGGCAAGTAATTCCCATCTCTTTCATTCTACACATTTAATTAATTATTTGCTGCCTCACCTCTATTTATTTTCTTGTTTTCCTGCTTGTTTACTGCTTGCCGTTGCCACTGTGTTGACGCCGGGGCTGCTGCTTTGCCGGAGCTTTCTTCCCACCGCTGCTGCTGCCGCCATTACCAAACTCAATCCCAATCCCCTCTACTCAATTAATCCAACCCCTACCAAGTTAACCCAAAAATCCACCCAAGCCAAATTAAACCAAAAATTCATCTCTGCCAAATTACTAAACCCAACCCAAACCGCCGCTGCCAATTACCCATCACCGTCGGCCAAATTATAAAAATCCAAATCCACCACCCAAATCACCCATCACAGCCGAATCTAACCTGACCCAATCTACTCTCAGCCAGCCGTAACCCGATCCACTACCGGAATCAGCTACAGCCGTTGCCGCTCTTCCAGCACTGCCGCGCCTCCGCCAATCCCAGCCCTCGGCCGCTGCTACCCAACCGCCACTGCACAGCCTCCAGCCGCGCCCCAGCTGTTGCCGCTCACTGCCGTTCCTCCACTGCCCAGCCGCTGCTCACCACCCGTGCTCCCACCATTGTCCGCTATCCGGCCGGAAGTAACGAACAAAGAAAAGAAAAAGAATAAGGGAGAAAGAGAAGGGAGGGCTGCAGCTGCAGCCCTAAAACAAAAGAAAAGAAAAGAAGGAGGAGAGGGGCCTTGTCGTTTGGCAAGGCAAATTGGGAAGGGTTGGGCTTCGGCCCAACCAAGGGAAGAAAGAAGGAAATGGGCTGCGGCCCAAGGGAATAAAAATGAGAAGGGGCTGCGGCCCATGAGTAAAAATAAAAGAAATGGGCTGCAGCCCAAGCCCGTTTAATTAAAATCGCATACTAACTATTTCTCTATTTTCGCAGGTACCGAATTCACGATTATTATCCCGGTCGGATGCTCCGCCAACTTTAATGGGTAAGGTGATCTCATTCTTACTGATATTTGATCATTTGAAATTTATTTGTGAATCCCTTACTAATGCGCGTTTATTTGTCTGTGGTGTTCGTATGTTTTACTTGCATGTTCGTTGCGATGATGCTTGATGAGCTTGATGGAGCTCGACGAGGAGTCCGATGTTCATTCCCAATTGCGGAGCTCGAATGGAGAATTTAACCGTTGTATTTATATATTTGGGAATTTGTAATATTTATCTGCAGTGTTTATTTATTTTATTATCAATTGTTGCCACTAGTCATTGATTTACAGGTTAAGCTCGTCCAGGTATGTTTTCCTTTTCTTTTGGATAAGTGCACTTTAATTTATTATTTATCGTATGCATGGTTATTTAAAATTGTTAGATTTCGAATTAATCTGTTTGCATGATGCTTATACCAATGAATGTGCTTTATTTTATGCTTGTTTCGTGTGCGGCTTCGTCCCCACGAATTAATTTAATTTATGCTTGTCTGGATGATTGTGTTTCATGTGCGGCTTCGTCCCCACGATTTTATTTTAATTTATGTTATCTTGACGAATGTGTTATGTGCGCGGCTTCGACCCCACTCCCCGGTTTTTTCTCTTTTCAACGTGTTTTTCTCGCATTCATGAAAATGGTACTATGTTAGTCTATGCGTGCTAGGACAACCTAGTAAATAGGCTAATCATATGCATAAGCCCTATGATGATAGTGATCCATCGTTGTTCACTAGGGTCTCGCTTTAGTAAAGATTAAATGGTAGTAATCTCACCTAATTTTGCATGTAATCGGACTAATTTTGAACTCGGCTAAATATAACCGGAATAGGTGCGCAACCAACCTTTTTATCTTTTAGAAGATTAAAATGTTTATTTTCTTTTAACAACTTGACAATAATTAGGATAAAATCAATCAAACCAACTTAAAAACTAAAGCGACGATACCCCCTCTGAGGGCCAAATTACTTGTTTTCAACATGATTTTAAACACCTCTTTTTAGAACCGGTAACCTTCTTTTAGGATGAGACTCGGGTGCCTAACACCTTCCCGAGTCCATAATACGACCCCGAACCATCGTTCTCGGGTTTAGACCCTTTTTATTTGTGCCTTAGTTTTATTTTATTTTCTTATTCTTTTCGAACTTTTTTAGGTTTCCCTAAACCTTAGAAAAATAGGGTGGCGACTTCATTGTTATGTGAATTTCATTGCGTCCCAAATTTCGCTCGCGACGGTGCGACAGGGCTCCTCCTGCTATAATATTGATCATTGGAATATCCTCAGCTAGGATCATCATCTCTTCTTTAGATTTGTCACTCATCCTTCTAGTATCCCGGGAAGTAGAGGCCCCAGGCTGTGAGACTGTGGGCATACGGTTCCCTAGATGCGTGGTGGCTTGGTCTCTAGCTTTAGTGGAAAATTCTCCCAAGTATCCCTCCTCCAACAATCGTTCAATAGCAATCTTCAACTGTCGACACACATCAGTGCTATGGCCTTTTGCTTTATGGAAATGGCAGTATGCATCCGGCCGCCCTCCCATAACAATCCCAGGTGGAGCTGGTGGTGGATACCGGATGGGTAACTTCCGTTATTGAACGATGGCTAGAATCTCCGCACAAGGAAGGATAAGCGAAGGTAAATCCAGATCGAAAAGTCATCCCTTAGGTGGATCTGCTACACGAGGCACCGGGGGATTTGTTTGTCTTCCCCTGAAAAAACTACCCCTTTGCCGACCAATACCTCTAACATTATATTCCCGTCGAGGCACATTATCAATAAGAGGCCTAGCTTCTGCGGGTGCCTTTGTCGGAGGATTGTAAACAACTGTAGAACTGGAGGCATTATTACGGCGCTCTCCTTCCTCCATTTTGGCATAATTATACGCCCTAATGCGCAACGCCTCTAGAGTTGCTGGAGGATCCACCATTAACATATCCTTCAATTTCCCATACGCACAATTGCGCTTTAACGCCTCAACAACAATGTCTACATTAGCATCGGGCGTCAATGACATCTCGAGATCAAAACGGGCCAAGAAGGCCTTCAGAGATTCCTGAGGCCTACGATGAATATCAAACAAGGCAGTGACCGATTTCGCAATCGGGATAGCAGTACTCAACCTGTTGTGGAACTTGCTTTCCAGTTGAGAAAAATTATCAACAGAACCAGGTGGAAGCCTTTCAATCCATAACCGTGCTACTCCAGATAGGAACATTACGAAGATTTGACATAAAGCGGCATCATTATCCGTTTTAAAGTGGATAAAGTCTTTCACTTTGTTCAAATGAGAAACAGGGTCTTTAGTTCCATCATAGCACTTAGTAGGTATTTTGATGTGATGGCTGACTTTATGCTGCCTTACTCGGTAACTCAGCGAGTGTTGGGCGTCAACATCTACCTTCTTTTGAGAAGAGCTCTTTAGGTCGTCCCTCCCGGTACGGGTGATTGGTACAAGAGAACAAGATCGAGGTGATCTGCTTCTGTGTCTTGAAATACTGGGCCGCCTACTTTGTTGTGGTGAACGATCCTTCCGAAAATCTAGACGAACCGGATCGTGATCTACTTCATTTATGTTGTTGAGATAGCCTTCAGTGACTCCCGAAATGAAATGCAATCCCTGTAAATGAGGAGTTGGGGAATCTACTCGTCTAGGGACAGAGTGATGGCTTACTGCACGTGTGTGCACTGGTATCTCTAGAGGTAAAGGAGTGGTCAAATGATGAGTCGCAATAATCGAAGTTGTATATAAGGGAGGTGGTATGGGCACAAACCCTCCGGCTCTAGATCACAGAGCTGAGCCAGTCACTACTGAAGTCAAATATTCCACTTGTACGTGCAGAGCAGCAATTGTGTCAGCTGGAGAACTAGCCAAAGTAACGATACTGGGTCCCCCAGGCTGAGGAAATGAATAACCAATAACTAGAGGTAGGGAGACAGAGAAATTCGTTGGAGTGTCCAAAAGAGAACTCGTTTGTACTGAAGGCGCGACGCGAAGTTCAGACACCACTCCAGCCGATGAAGATGGCCAGAACTCTCTTGGAAGTGAGAAAGAGCTTGTAAAAGATTGGAAAGGTGTGGATTCTTGCTTGGACGCCATAGTTCACAAAAGTATCCCGAATATGAGAGGAGAGCTTGGCAATTAAGGTAGCTCACTTAAAAACGAAAGCTCTCGATGAAAGCACCAAAATGATAATCCTTGAACCAGGGGGTAAGGATAATTACGGAATCTTCTCCAATGAGAAGGTAGTCGTCCACGCCGCAGCTACACTTGCAAGACGCCGGAGAGGGTCCCCGGCGCAGTCACTCCGACGATCAAGTTAGTATTCATGATAACACATGGGGTAAGTAGAATAACAGTAGTAGAATGTGAGAGTGAATTTTGACAAAGTTTAGGCTTGTTTTTTTTGTATGTGTTTAAACTTACGTGGGTTATCTCTTGGAAGGGGTATTTATAGGCTGCTAGGTCTCGGTAGCTTTGATAAATTGATGCCGAGGAATCTAAAGTACCGGGTGTGGGAATATGAGCCATGTCATGCCGGATGGAGCCCCCTCGCTGACGTCGTCCACACCCCGGTATCAGTGAAGGTGAGTTACCGGGTAAGTCGGCTGGGATTGTAGGCCACGGGCCGAAGATTCTGGACTATGATTCTAGGCCATTGGTTCTTGTGCCCGTATAAAAACTAAAATGCCTAGGGGTATGTTTTGGATTATCAATAATAATAATAATTAAAATCAAATAAATAAAAATAAAGGGGAAAGAAAGAGAAAGAACCACAGAAGAAACAAACAAACAGAGACGTTATGTTGGCAAACAAAAGGAAAGAAAACCACATTTCACCAACCCCACAGCCGCACACACCACTGCCCGCCCGGCTTCTCGTCATCCAAACCAAACACGAGTCGGTCCTCATCAATGAAATAGGTATATAATGAAATAAATAACTTTGATACTTGGTAAGTAACCGTTATAATGGGATGATGGGATAATGATATTTTTAGCATATTTATTTGATTTTTTTATTGATTTGGTATTTTATTTTATTTTTTATTACATTTGACCTTTCTATTTATATTTTTATATTAATTTAGTTCTTCCCGTGCATAGTTAATTTGAGGAGCACACTACCTCAATCTCCACCGTATATGGTTGTCCGATCATAAATAAATAGGACATTTGTAATTTTATCAGATAAACTATGATCTTATCGTATTTCAGCATGATGTGTTCTTATACAACAGTCTTCTTCTTGGCTTGTTCTCAAACTCTTCTAATTACTCTCACAATCAACGGTTAGTAATGCATAGTTGTAGGATGAGTTTGAATATTACCAGCCTGGGGTTAAAATTGAGAGCCAGTGAGTTAGGAGGACTAAAATGTTTCTTATAAAAGATAAGACAAAGGAAATATTTGATTTCTTGTTACAAAATTAATACTCTCTTCATCCCACAACTTTTCCTTATCTTTAAAAAAATATTATTTTCACCATTTTTAATATATTGAGAAATCAAAATTAGGATAGTTAATAAAGTAATTGAAAACAATTGACTAGAAACATATTAAAATAGTAATCAATCATTACCTTAATTGCTGTGTTGGGTTAAAAGTTTTTATTTTTTATTTTTAGAGGAGAGAGAGTACTTATAAAAGTATATTGTAAAGTGGGTATTTTTTACGGTACCCAGGCTTATTTTTGGGCATCAGTATCCAACTAATAAATCTATACCATGTGTAAAGGTGAAGAAAAAATATGTATAGAAAATTTGTATTTAATTTAATTTTTATTTTTAAATACCAATCGAATGTATGAAATTATTTCTTACCAAAAAGATTTATTTTTGTCATTTAGTCATTTGCATATTCCTATTATTGAAACTTTAAAACTGATGTTACTAAGAAAAATTAATATGTAACACGAGCTTGGCAATCTCAATCTCTTGACACCAGCTTAACAATCTCGATTTCGTGCTTTTGATAACATCTCGGCACCAGCAGTATCATAGTTGCATTCTTCTTCTGTATTTTATGTACATCCATAATCTGTACATTAAAAGTAGTTTCATACTTTCAAAAAAAACATCATAATCCTTAGTTGTTTTTATATGAATGGATCGGGTTTTTATCTATTTCCCATAACAATACTTTTTACTGATCTTCTTCGTCTTCCTCATTTTCCCAACTTACTCTGCTAGTTTTTTTAATTTCACAAGATTTATACTACGGATTTCTGCAAATAGAAGGAACAACATTGTTTGTGTTAGTGATGATATTTGTAGATTTTACAAAAGAGGACGAAAGGGCAGAAGGAAAGTTATTTCTCAATTTTAAAAATAAGAAAATTAGAAAAGATTTGACATGGATGCACGTCAATGCCACACATAATTCGGAGAGGTCATTCGGAAAATTCAATCTGCAAAAATATCATTTTCCATCATTATTTTTTTCCCAAAATAAATTCAAAAATTCCTCTTATTTTCTTTTATAAAATGTTTGATTGATTTATGTACCTTTTATAAACAAGTTGATTTTTTCCTTAAATTTTTCTAATCAAAATGGTGACTTATTTAACTTATTACTGTTTTAATTATCTCCTACAAATCTGACCATTAAAATTAAATTCAACGATGTATATTAATTGGGTCACCGGTGTCCAAAAATAGATTTGGGTACCGTAGAATAACCCTGTAAAATATGATAAAGTAATCAAAAGTTTTTGAATTGAGAGTTATACTTTGTATGGGAACTAAAGTGCACGAAGGAAAAGAGGAGAAATTTAACAAGGGAAAGGAGAGGAAAGAAATTATGGCTGCATCTTTTATATATAACAAAAAAGAAAAGAAATTTTAATATTTGTGTATGACAACGTGGATGGAAAGGAAAGGAAATTTAGTTATTTTTACCACTTTACCCTTATAACAAATTACTAGCTATATTCAATTAGATTGACATTGAGTAACTCTATTTTGCACTTCTTTGTCAACAAACCTCATTACATCCTTTTCTTTCTTCATCTATTAATTCATGTTGCCTCAAAATACCAACTCCTTAGAGATTAATTCTCTTTTTTCTTATGGCAATGGAATTCCATGTTTGATTGATAGTTTATGAAATGAGCAAGATGAGAAAATAAAATAAAAATGAAGAACGAACAATCAAATTGCATTAATCTTTTTAACAAATGTAATACATGATAACAGATTCATCAAAGCCAAAATACTGATGACTGATGTTAATTTTCATTTAATTTAACTAGCAAAGTTTGAATAAAACCCCAAAGATAAAATAAGTAGCAAATAAGGTTTCTTGAACAAGAAACATAAGTCCATGATTGCAGTCTAAAATCTAGATAATTAATGGAATTGAAAGACTTCAAATTGATGTACCAAACATTTGGTGCATCAAATAATCCTTGCGCTCCGGTACTGGACATCCAAAAAAATTCCTTACCCTTGCAGCATCTTCCGCGAGAAAGTCATAGGCTTTATAGCGAATGTCGTACCCCCTTTTCGATTTTACGCGACTGGGTTCGGGATGGATGCGGAGAATAAAAGGATGCCTCACATAATGCAAATGAAGTCGCCACCCTATTTATTTCTAGGTTTAGGGAACCGAAAGTCATGGCATAAAAATAAAAACTAAGGCTCAAAGGGTCTAAACCCGAGAACAACGGTTCAGGGTCGTATTATGGACTCGGGAAGGTGTTAGGCACCCGAGTCTCATCCTAAAAAAGGTTACCGCTTAAAAGGAAAGAGGTGTTTAAATAAAACATTTAAAAAGCATGTAATTGGCCCTCAAAGGAATTCGCTGCTTTAGCATTTTTTTGTTGGGTTAGGACTGTTCAGGACTGGTTGGGATAGATTTTTCTTTAACGAGATTGTTACCGTTTATCTTTGCTAAAGCAGACGTCCTTTATTATCATTGGGCCATGCATGATTAAATTAATTACTAAGTGATTCTATCATGCATAACTAACAAAATACCTATTCAATGAATGCGAAAAATAAACCGAGGTGTGGGATTAAAGCCACCAAAATACATGTATTAATACGCATGAAAATAAACATTTAATCATGACAATCAAAGAGAGTGATTAAACAAGTTATTCGTGTGAATTGATTTTAAATTCTAGCGATTCTAAATGTCATGCATACGAATATGATTCGAGTTTTTAACATTTCTAAATAAACATGCATACGAATATGTATATATGTGTGGAAAGCGTTGAATAAATAAAAAGGGGTAAGAAGTGTACTTGCAATCGTGTATTTGCTTTTTTACCCTACAAAGTGAAATTATTAGTGATAGTTCGAAAGATAATAAATAATAAAACAAGCACATAAACGTTTATTTGATTTTAACAAGTAAATAACTAATTAAATAAACAAACAAATTATTTATCACATACGAACAATACAAGTAATTTGCAAGATAATTAAACATGGAAATAAAACAACTTATCGCATATGAGCATACGAACAATTCATACGATAATTAAACGTGAAAATAAAATAAACAATTTCTCACATGTGATCATACGAACAATTCATACGATAATTAAACATAAAAATAAAATAAACAATTTATCGCATACGAGCATACGAATAATTGCGCGATAATTAAACATGAAAATAAAATAATTTATCACATACGAGCATACGAATAATTGCACGATAATTAAACATGAAAAATAAAACAATTCATCGCATACGAGCAATTATATCATGCATGCGAACATTTAAATAATGCATACAAAAATAAATGCGACAAACCCATCAAAACGGTGCCTCCTATCGGGCCTCAAAACCTGGCCCACTACGCAAGGGCTGGGCCCAAGACAACATTGGCTGGCCCATTTCTTTCCTTCTTATTTCTGATTGGGCTTGGCCTTGGCATGGCCAACCTCTATTTGAAACCAGCCAGCCCCAAGCCCAACCCGACGCTGCTCATCTTTCCCTCCCAAACTTCTTCTTCTTCCTTGCTTTACTAGCGCTATGGCTAGCAACAAAGGAGGAATCAAACCTGCATTAAACACACGAAAATGGCTAGTAAATGCGTCCAAAATTAAAACGACACAGTAGCAAATTAAACAATCAAACAACAAGCAATTTAACCCAGAAATAGTCAGCAATTTGGTAAAACAAACGCAAGCAATTTTGAAACAATTCGAGCAAACAAGGTAGTAAACAATTAAATTGAAGCAAGCATAATGATTTTAACTTGATAATAAAGCATTTAAAACAAGTTTGAGCAATTGATTAATTTATTGAAAGCATAAACGAAAATTGACAAAGAAACTAAATAAAACTTGCCTTGATTTTTTCAGCTGCTTGCGTAAGTGAGAAATGGAGAGTGAGAGTGAATTTTTGGTGCCTTTATTTCGTTGATAGCTGAGGGGTATTTATAGGCGAGGGTTTGGCGTTGGTTTGAGCTTGTGTGGCCAGGGATTAATGGAAGCTTCTTGAAGCATGATGACGAGGCTCGGTGATGATGACCATGGCTAGAGTAGGGAGCAAGTTGAGCTTGCGTGGCCAAGGATGGATGGAAGGTTCTTGATGGGAGGTTTGTGATGATGATTTAACGTCGGCGAGGGATTTGCAAGGATGTTTTGGAGTCGGTTACGCCAAGAACCACGAAGGAGAAATGATGCATGGTCTTGATTTATCTTGGCCGTTGATCTTGGTTGACTTTGCTTGGTCAACAAATCAACGGTGGATGATGAAGGGCCTGCACAATTCAATTATTAGGTTCGAGCAAACGGTACGAGCGAACTCGTTCGAAATGAATAAAAGCCCGAACCAAAAAATACTAGAATATATGACAAAATAAATAGTGGACAGTAAATAAAGAAAAAGTTCGATTTAAGGTCCGAGTTTACTTGCCCGAAATCGAAAAAAGTTCGAACGAAAAATAAATGCTATAGCGAAATGAATTGAACAAAATAAAATGAGATTACGCAAAACAAAATAATAGTAGATAATATTCAGTTAAAGAAAGAAAGCGTTTGATCTATGGTCCGTGGAAACTCGCTTGGGATCGATAGAAATTCGAGCGAAAAGATAGTAAAATACGAAAAAACTAAAATGACACAAAATGGAGCGGAATATTAACATAAATAGCCAAAGATCAAAAATCGATAGAAATTCGACTTAGACGGGCTGAGAGTGCGATAAAGAATAAAAATGCAAAAAAGTTGTGACAAAAATCAAAATTCGGGTAGCAACAACGAACATGAGCCTCAACTCCAATTTTCAGCAGCTCTTCATACACTTCTTCCTCCGAATAAACACGCACCCATATTTTTTTTGCAATTTCATTTCTCTCATCTGCAATTGTGTTCCCTTTTCAAGTTGTTTAGCAACACTTTCAATAGCAACTCTCACTTCCGAATAATCTTTTTGACTGGTCTTTCGCTTTCACTTATTTGGAGATGTCATCGAGTGACTTTCTGTATTAACTTGTGGAGTGAGAATTGGAGATGGAGTCACCGGTTCACTTTCATGTCCATCTAAATCATCAAAAATCTCTAGAGAAAATTCTTGGCTAGCAACTAAACGATAAATGTCTTCAATATTATTGTTCATTGTCTGAGTACCATCCTTCATTTTTGCCCAACGACTTGCTTTCTCCTTCGCAGTCTCAGCATAATCACCTATTGCTCTATCTTTCGCATAAAGCGAAAGTAACTTATCGTAGTGAAGAATTTCAACATTCATAAACTTCTTTGCATAAGGATGTGCCTGTAAAAGAATAAAATGAGAAGAGGAAAATATATTAAACAATTTCCTATATATGTTATGCTAAAAATTTCCTATATATATTAGCTAAAAATGTCATATTAAATTTAAATGTGTTTTTACCTCGATTAATTTTTCCCAAACCTCAGGCTCTGCATCAAACTTTTTAGTTATAGGACTCCAAGAAAAACCACTTGTATGCTTGAAAATATCATAGCATTGTGTGATTTTTTTAAAGAGACTTGATGCGGTTTTTCACATTTTCCTTGTCAACTTCAAGAACTCTTGTTTTTTCACGGACTTCTTTAACTACATCATTCAGCGCTTGAGTAGTAAAAACACCATCAATTTTTGCACCATTTATGTCTTCATACACAAGAGCGTCAATTAAAACTTTATCCATGAATTTTGTCCACCGCATTATGTCTCTTTTTCTGACTTCCTTCTCTTGTATTGCCATTATGTCAATTGCAAAACATGTACAAAAATATCAAATCCAATTATAATGCATTACAAAAACTTCATAAAAAAATTAAGTGTTGGATGGTATAGTGAATTTAAGTATAACAGAGCTCTTCTTCACTAAAAGAAACAGCCTTCAAAGATGTTCATCATAGGACCCATCAATTATTTTACAAATATAGACACTTTAAACCAAAATCATGCCCATAGTAAGAAACTTTATGCTATACAATTTGTTAGTGGCATAGTCTAGATTGTATAGAGTTCAATGGATAACTTAGAAGCACAAAATGGTTCTAGGGATATGCAACTTACGCATACTTATAGTAGGAATGAGAACAAAAACATACAAAGAGGACAAACTATGAGGCAAGACTAAAAAAATTATATCTGAACACTCTATGAAAACTGAGGAAGATGGTGGTCAAGAGCAAAATTGAAAAGGAATGAATACTTAGGGCAATTGGACAAGAGTCACTGTAGAAAAAATGACAAATATAATCAGCATAAAGAGGGTGTCTCAAGTTAGCTTGATTGCAACTTAGTCAAGACTATTTGGAATTACCATTTCTTTATTCACAATACAAATTCAAACAAAAAGTGGCACATAGTAGTCAAGAACAAGAAAATTTGATAACCCTTCAGGATTGTTCAAGGTATATCATAAGAAAAAGGAAAACTTGTGTTGCTACCCGATTTTTGACATTTCGTCATAGGATATCCGCATTTTTTTATTTTTTGTCATATTACTAACCCTATTAATATCAATCATGGTTTTTATTCATTGATAAGATTCAGACTTCTGGGGGATCGAGGGTGAGGACGATGGCCGCTCTGAGTCACTATAGTCGTCGTCTGGTGTACCTGCAAAGTACCGGAGGGGGGGCTCCGGCGTAGACACTCTGATGCTTAAGTCAGTATGGTAGGGGTTCGATTAGCAATCATAGGCTTACCTCTCATTTCGAATGGTGGGGTATTTATAGGCGCCGAAGAGGGCGTTACCTCTAGGGGTAGGCGTTATCTAGGGAAGATAACGCCTGGAGTGATGTCATGGCTGACCTGGGATGGGATAACACCGTGCGTGTGGGCTGATGACGCGTGAGACCACACCCCCGGCTGATGTCGACCATCCCAGGGTTCCTCACTGGGTAAGGGACGGCAACCTTGGCGGCGGACGCCCGACAGGGGCTACAGTATTCCGGCCTTGACGCTAGGGTAATGATATGAGCACCAATGCTCATGGATACTTCACTCGGAGCAAAGCCCTAGCAGCCACCCTCTTGAAAAGCCTTAGGGCCGAAGAAACCAACCTAAAGCCAAGGGAAAGATGGACTACGTGCGTTCATGCCTTACTCGGACATACCATGAGGATTAGCGAACCTAACCCTCGGAAACCATGAGCGTCCGCGGCTAGGCATGGCTACATGTGCACGGATCAGCCAAGGCCGCACCAGCCCATCTCCAAGCCTTCAAGTCCGGCTGTCCAGCCACTTATACCTAAGGGTAAAGGAGTATTTACTCCTTGTAATAACCTAGAGTATTTAAAGTGCAATTTGTTCATTATTGCACTTGTCTTTGTTTTTGTGTTATCTTCTTCAAGGACCAAACTTTTAGCTTAAGCATTAGGGTTCTTAAAACCAGCACCAACTATCTAAACAAATCAGGTTGCTCATCCAAGAGGTGAGAGGGTTGTATTTGTTTAAGAGATCCTTTGTTCTTTTCGGCAAGGTTACTCATCCAAGAGGTGAGGGGGTTTGTCAAGAACAATAGTTCCTTTTTGTGATCATCAATACACTATCCTTTTCCTCCATTTATGTCCGCTGCTATCAACTCCATCACCATCTCAAATAATCCGTTCATCCATCCGATTATCCAAACGCCAACCTCCTAAAGAGACTAGATCCGACTCCTTCAAGGATTCCTTCGGCCTAACTCCTCCAAATCAGAGCTTGGGCCATATCAAGTGGTAGCGGAGCTCCAAGCTGTTCTCTAGGTTGGTATTGTTCTTATTCATGGTCAGAATCATCTTATTCATCATTTCCACGGTTCTTTTTCAAGGACCGTTCCCTTAAATTGCTAAAACACTTTTCCGAGCTGTTCCCACGGATCAAATTTCTTCTCTTTCCTTTTCTATGGTTAAAACATTGTTTTCTACCATAGGAAACAATTTAAATTAAATCTGAATTTTTTTTTCCGTTCTTGAGAAATTAATTTTATCTTGAGTTTTGATCTTGTTTTCACACAAAGATTGAATAAATTTGTGTTTGTGGCTGCCGCACCTATCAATCAAAATTAGGGCAGCACACTTCATTTTGCTTGGCTTGTCATACGATTTATTTTACTTGTAATACACCTTCAATCAAATACTTGTCATACACCCTAATTTGCCTAAACTCCTTGTCACACACTTTGGTGCACTTTAGTGAAAATTGTGGTGCATGTTAGTGACAAATGTTAGTGCATGTTAGTGAAAAACTTTGGTGCATTTTAGCAAAAATAGTCGTCCATTTTTAGTGACAAATACTGGTTTATTTTAGTGGAAAATTCTGGTGCATGTTAGCAAAAAATTTCGGCAATTCGTGAATTTTTATTTTTTTTACTTGCAAAATCATTTGCCTTCCACTTCAATTATCAAAAACTCATATCATACATTTATTGAAGCTCTCTTGCACTTACAAAAGAAAAACAGCAAAGAAAGGGATCAAAAGAGTAAAAGAAATCCCTAAGTCAAAAAATAAAAAAGAGAAAAAGAAGGGATCAAAAGAGCGAATTAAATCCCTCAATCAAAAGAAAAAGAATACGAGTAAGTTAAAGCAAGAGGCAAAATGTATGTGTGCATTTGAAGTATTTTCTTTCAAGTTAAGGTGTGCATTTTTCAAGTGTTTCATTTGGCGACAGAATTTCATTTTTTTAAAGCTTATTCTCGTTTCCCTACATTTCTTCTAGTGTTACTCCTTTGAGCTTGCCTTCTTTTGTGTCCTTGAGTTTTCTTCACTTGTTTCCTACACTAATATCTACTCTAAACCTGATTTGTGTTCACCAACAAGTTGTTTTAGTGAGCACAATTGCGGTTTTCTACCCTTTCTTTCTACCCTAGTTTTCATTGAACTCCTTATCCTAGCCTTGAGTCTTAGCGTCATTGCTGGTTCAATTGTTCGGTTCTTGAGTGAAGATTGAGTGGGTGAGATTGTGAGCGTATTAGAGTGTAGTGCGAAACACGAGTGACACACGTAAGGGAGAGACTAACCCTTATTATTTCCAATTGTGTTTGTGTCTTTTTGCAGGTACCTTTCACTATGTCTCACCGAGACACAAATTCAAATGCTAGTTCGGGGGAATCCTCCCCTCTAAATCCGGCCATGGCCTCTCTCACGGTCCAAATGCACGAAACTAGACAGCATGTCGCTGATTTGCAACACTTTAGAGCACAGCAAGACCAAGACACAAAGAACATCTTGGCTGCCATTGCTGCCTTATCGGCGCAAATGGTTAACCCTACTTCCCCGCAGCCAGCCCCAACCCCACAGCCCACATATACACCTCCGAAGGACACACCACCTCCCCCACATCAACCACCACCTCTTTCCCCGCCGCCCAATTACCAACCCCAAAATTTCCCACCAGGGGCTCAATACCACCAAACTACACGCCCAACTGATCCTACAAGCATCGATTACTATGCGATGCCACAAATACACACACACACCAACCCCCATGACATAAGGCAGCCACCACCTCCACCACCTCGCGCCCACACTGCCGCATCCACACACATCCAGTATGCCCTCACACACACCTCCCACCAAGATGTAAGGCAGCCACCAACACAACCGCCACCACCACCTCCACACAACTACCCACCCGTAGCACCACCTAATGCTACTAGACAGCAGCCAAACCTCCATCCCCTAGACATCCCTTTACACCTAGCCAATGCCTATGTACCACCTCCCTTGGACAGACCTATACCCCCCTGTCCACTGCCCTATGAGCACGCTCACAATGCTCGGCGTTTCGATTATGACGAAGCATTTGAGCAGCGGGGTGATCGGAACAACGAGGAGAGAGTGGATAGCAACCTCTCGAGTATCAAACTTTCCATTCCCCCCTTCGACGGTAAAGATGATCCGGATGCCTTCCATGAATGGGAAAACAAAGTGGACCGGCTGTTTGCTTGCTACAATTACTCCGAGACAAAGAAAGTTAAGTTAGCGATTGTGGGATTCACGGATTTGGCAATACAGTGGTGGGATCGCCTTTGTTTGCTCAAACAAAATGCGGGCACACCACCTATTGCCTCTTGGGAAGAATTGAGGGCTGAGATGAGGCGTCGTTTTGTGCCTCCACACTATATCCGCAAGTTACACCAGCGCCTCCAACGGTTGTATCAAGGGCCACGTACCGTGAGTGAATATTATCACGAAATGTTGACATGTTTGATGCGGGCGAGCACGAATGAGAGTGAAGAAGCAACCATGGCTCGGTTTATCGCGGGTCTACACAAGGAAATTTCCTATCAGCTTGAGTTCCATCATTATGACACCCTAGAAGACATGTTTCATTTGGCCTTGAAAATTGAGAAACAAGTAAGTTCTAAACCCAAATCCTCATACACTTCTTCATCCACCACTCAAAAACCTTGGCAGTCATCTACCAATACCTCACCAAAGCCATGACAGACCTCTAAACCTGCCACGGACAACCCCAAAACACACACCCCATCTCAGCCCTACACCAACCCAAAACAAACACCAAACACTACCTCCACACCTAGAACGCCTTCCCGAAACATTGAGTGTTTCAAGTGTGGGGGGAAATGCCATATGAGGGCCGAATGTCCCAATCGGAGGGTGGTAATGATTCGCGAGGGGGGGCGGCCGAAAGTGAGGACGATGACGATCCACCCCTCCTCTCGACCATATATGGAATGATCACGAGGGTGAACCGATGGATCAAGATGAGTATGACATGTTAGAAGTCCCCAACTGCTTAGTTGTTCGACGTAGTTTGAGCATGGCAGCAAAGGATAGTGACACGATGATGGAACAGAGGGAGAACTTGTTTCATACCCGCGGAATTTCAAATGGAATGGTGATTTCCATTATTGTGGACAACGGGAGTTGTGCGGATGTGGCCAGCACCCTCCTAGTGCATTCCTTAGGCCTCACCACCTCCAAACACCCCCGGCCCTATGTGTTGAATTGGTTCAACGACGGCAACTCGGTTAAAGTCAAGAGCCAAGTTCTAGTTCCCCTCCAAATCGGCAAGTATGTGGACGAACGCCTATGTGATGTGGCACCAATGCACTCTAGCCACCTCCTCCTTGGCAGACCATGGCAATTTGATAAGAGGGCCCTTCATGACGGGTTGTACAACACATACAAGTTGGAACACAATGGCAGCAAGTTCCTACTACCGCCCCTTCCTCCTAATCAAGTTTACGAGGACCAATTGAAGTTGGAGAAGGTTGCTGCCACGTTTGAAATAACATCTTCACTTGGAAAACAAGTAGAATGGAGTGGAGTGAAGAAAGTAAGTGGTGAGCGAGTGCAAAACAGCGGGCATGAAAAAAATGAGCATGCCTTGAGGGGAGAGAAAAATGTGAGCTATGAGAGAGGGTTGAGTGGAAATACATCGCTTGAAAAAAGTAAGCAAGCGGGTGAGATCCCAAAGGGTGTGAAAATGGACAGCAAGGTGTGTCTAATGGCTAAGGGTAGAGATGTAAGGCATTCTTTAATCATGCGCAAGCCTTGCATACTTATCAGATTTAAGGAACACTCCCTTGTCGCTACTAACACTAACCCCCAATTTCCTAGTTGTTTGTCTCCTCTCCTGCTAGATTTCAAGGATGTCTTTCCGGATGAAATCCCCAATGGACTTCCCCTCGTGCGTGGAATAGAGCACCGAATTGACTTCTTGCCTGGATCTATACTACCAAACCGCCCAGCGTATCGTTGTAATCCAAAGGAAACGCAAGAATTGCAAGATCAGGTTGAAGCGCTTCTTGACAAAGGATTCGTTGGGGAGAGCCTCTCTCCTTGTGCTGTCCCAGTGGTCCTCGTGCCAAAGAAGGATGGAAGTTGGCGCATGTGCATGGATTGCCATTCGGTGAATAAAATCATGGTAAAGTATTCTCACCCCATTCCTCGTTTGGATGACATGCTGGATGAGTTAAGTAGTGCTAAAGTGTTCTCCAAAATTGATTTAGTGAGTGGTTATCACCAGATTAGGATGTATAAAGGAGATGAGTGGAAAACAGCCTTTAAAACCAAGTTTGGTCTTTATGAATGGTTAGTTATGCCATTTGGGCTCACTAATGCTCCTAGCACCTTTATTCGCTTAATGAACCATGTGCTTGGAAATTTGTAGTTGTTTATTTTGATGACATATTGGTTTATAGCACATCACCACAACTCCACTTAGAACACTTGGCACAGATTTTTCTCACCCTTCGCAAGCATAAACTCTTCGCGAAGTTATCCAAATGCGAATTCTGTTTGGAGGAAGTACACTTCCTTGGTTTCATTGTAGGTACTCAAGGCCTAAAAGTGGACAATGAGAAGATCAAGGCCATTGCTGAATGGCCGACCCCAACCAATGTGGGGGACGTCCACTCCTTTCATGGGCTGGCTGGTTTCTACCGCCGCTTTGTAAAGGACTTCTCCTCCATTGCAGCCCCCCTCAATGCTCTCACCAAGAAGAATGTCCCTTTCATTTGGGGTGAAGAGCACGAGTTAGCTTTCAACACTCTCAAGGACAAGCTATCCTCCAGCCCCGTCCTAATCCTACCCAACTTCGACAAAACGTTCGAAGTCGAGTGTGATGCAAGTGGCATCGGTATTGGAGTTGTTTTAGTCCAAGAGAAGAAACCGGTGGCTTTCTTTAGTGAAAAATTGAAGGGTGCGCAGCTGAATTATTGCACATATGACCGAGAGTTATATGCCCTTGTGCGTGCCCTCAATGTGTGGGAACACTACTTGCTGCCCAAAGAATTTTTAGTGCATACGGACCACCTAAGCCTCAAGTACTTGAAGGGACAAGGAAAGCTCAATAAACGCCATGCAGCTTGGATGGAGTTCATCGAGCGGTTCTCATACCACATCAAATACTTGAAGGGTAAGGACAACATCGTGTCAGATGCGTTGTCCCGTAGGTATGCCCTCCTTACATCGCTTCATTCACGCCTTTTAGGCTTTATGCATATTACCTCTTTGTATGCTGATGATGCGGATTTTAAAGATGCATTTCTAGCTTCTGTTAATGGTGCGCATGACATTTTTGTGTTACATGACTCTTTTCTGTTTCGCAAAGGTAGATTATGTATTCCTAAATGTAGCACACGTGAATTGCTTGTTAACGAAGCACATGGAGGTGGTCTAATGGGCCACTTTGGCGTAGAAAAGACTATTAGCACACTTAAAGAACGTTTCTTTTGGCCACACATGAAGAAACAAGTTACTAATTTTGTGGCAGCTTGCATTACTTGTAAACGTGCTAAATCTAAATGCCTTAATCATGGTCTTTATATGCCTCTACCTGTGCCATCACATCCTTGGTGTGATTTATCTATGGATTTCGTAGTTGGTTTGCCTCGCTCGAAACGAGGCAAGGATTCACTCTTTGTAGTTGTTGATCGCTTTTCAAAAATGGCCCATTTTATACCATGTCACACTACAAATGATGCATCGCACATTGCCACACTTTTCTTTCGAGAGATTGTCCGCTTACATGGTATGCCTCACACAATTGTTAGTGATAGGGATAGCAAATTCCTTAGTCACTTTTGGCGTGTGTTGTGGGGTAAATTGGGTACTAAGTTGCTGTTTTCTACATCTTGTCATCCCCAAACGGATGGCCAAACTGAAGTAGTTAATAAGACTTTAGGCACAATGCTACGAGTGATGATTCAACAATACTCTAAGTCATGGGACGATTGCATCCCTTTTATTGAATTCGCATACAATCGTGCCATGCATTCTTCCACTCGTTTTTCACCTTTTGAGCTAGTCTATGGGTTTAACCCACTCACCCCCATAGACTTGCTGCCTCTTCCTTTGACTGATTTGATAAGCATAGATGGTGAGAAAAAAACAGCCGTGGTGCAGCAATTGCATGGAAAAGCAAAGGAGCGAATGGAGGCATTGAACTCCAAGTTGATGGCCAAATGCAACTCGGGACGCCACATCAAGTCATTTGAAGTTGGCGAATGGGTGTGGCTGCATTTGAGAAAAGACCGTTTCCCAACTCAACTGAAAGGGAAACTTAGCCAACGGGGAGACGGCCCCTTTCTAATTGTGGAGAAATTCAGCGATAATGCTTATCGTTTAGACATACCTCTTTCTTTTGGGTCTGTTAGCTCAACCTTTAATATTAATGACTTGTCTCCTTACTTTGCAGGCGATACCGAGGGTGTTGACGAGGAGCAGCCCATGGATTCGAGGTCGAATCCCTTCAAATGGGGAGGGGATGATATGAGCACCAATGCTCATGGATACTTCACTCGGAGCAAAGCCCTAGCAGCCACCCTCTTGAAGAGCCTTAGGGCCAAAGAAACCAACCTAAACCCAAGGGAAAGATGGACTACGTGCGTTCATGCCTTACTCGGACATACCATGAGGATTAGCGCACCTAACCCTCGGAAACCATGAGCGTCCGCGGCTAGGCATGGCTACATGTGCACGGATCAGCCAAGGCCGCACCAGCCCATCTCCAAGCCTTCAAGGCCGGCTGTCCAGCCACTTATACCTAAGGGTAAAGGAGTATTTACTCCTTGTAATAACCTAGAGTATTTAAAGTGCAATTTGTTCATTATTGCACTTGTCTTTGTTTTTGTGTTATCTTCTTCAAGGACCAAACTTTTAGCTTAAGCATTAGGGTTCTTAAAACCAGCACCAACTATCTAAACAAATCAGGTTGCTCATCCAAGAGGTGAGAGGGTTGTATTTGTTTAAGAGATCCTTTGTTCTTTTCGGCAAGGTTACTCATCCAAGAGGTGAGGGGGTTTGTCAAGAACAATAGTTCCTTTTTGTTATCATCAATACACTATCCTTTTCCTCCATTTATGTCCGCTGCTATCAACTCCATCACCATCTCAAATAATCCGTTCATCCATCCGATTATCCAAACGCCAACCTCCTAAAGAGACTAGATCCGACTCCTTCAAGGATTCCTTCGGCCTAACTCCTCCAAATCAGAGCTTGGGCCATATCAGGTAAGGACGGAAATACCCCTGGAATTGCCCCGGAATTACTTATATTGTTATCATAAGCCCAACTGAAAATGAGCCCGAGTGTTTACCAAGGGCTACCGCTTCAGCTTGCCTCCATATCGGGCTTACTAGTCCTCGAGATAACGGGTGGCTCGGTCATCGAGGGCCACGTCTTTTCAATTACTTTTTTTGCAGGCCTATAAATCTGAGCTTCCACTTCTCAAATTTCACATCTTTCTAACATTTCTTAGCATTTTCATAATGGACAGTCTCACTAAGACCTTCTTGATTTCCAAATCCTATTCTCTGAAAAACCTTAATGATGGGGACGTTGGCTTTCTAGAAAATGTGTTGATCAACACCTCTGAAGACACCCTGGAGCTCAAGGGATGATGACCCCTCTTCGGTCCAGGCTTGGTGTGGCTTATTTGGAGGATTTCAGTCCTCTAGAGAATGTGTCAAAGTTGGCTGCCACTATCTCCCGCATCGAGGTGGTGAACTGCTGTTTGAAGGGCATGAGGATTTCCTCCTCTGAGCTGACCTCCATGGAGGATGCCTTGAGGGAGATCCCCACTCTACTAGAGGATGACGATGCTGGGTCCCAGGTTTGACCGTCGGTCGTCGCCACCCTGCCTTTTTCTTTTCTTTGTATGGATGTATACTCGGGCTGTTAGGCTATAAATAAATAAAATGTCTTTTCGCCATCTGATTTGCAACTTCTTTTCCTCTCTCAGTGTGCCAAGCAACATTTTAGTTGAGTGCCAACTCAGCCCAACTGAACACGAGTCCGCCATTGGTGAGACTTTCACAACACTTATTTTTCCTTGTTCGCCAAGTGGCAAAATGTTCTCGCTAATCGTTCCGCATAGATTCCGCGCTGTTTCTTCAGTGCAAACTGATTGGGCGGTTTTTCCGATATTTCTTGATTAGTACGAATTCTAACAGACGTGATCATAAGATCAGATTCTGTGTTTATGATCATCCTTCTCGAAGCGCATTAATTATTCTCAAAGGTCGTGCGGGAAGGCTGGGAGGCTTCTTCGCCTCGCCTATTTAATGAGATTTCCCTTTCTTTTTCGTGTTCATCTTCTTCTTTTCATTTCTCTATTGAGATTATTTAAGATCTCATGGCTGATTCAAATTCCTGGGACGTCGCCGATCGTGATTCTCCACCGACTCCTCCCACTTCTCCTAATTCCGACGATCCTCCTTCACCATCGTACCTGAAAAGGCGGCTACCTTGTCGTAAGGGTCGTAAGAGATCGAAGAGGAGAACCTCAAGGGCAGCCGACCTGTCTTCTAACTTCTATGTCCCTACTGTGCGGAGAGGTGACGAACTATTTTCTCATATTGGGAGGCTTCTTCGCCTCACCTATTTAATGAGATTTCCCTTTCTTTTTCGTGTTCATCTTCTTCTTTTCATTTCTCTATTGAGATTATTTAAGATCTCATGGCTGATTCAAATTCCTGGGACGTCGCCGATTGTGATTCTCCACCGACTCCTCCCACTTCTCCTAATTCTGATGATCCTCCTTCACCATCGTACCTGAAAATGCAGCTACCTCGCCGTAAGGGTCGTAAGAGATCGAAGAGGAGAACCTCAAGGGCAGCCGACCTGTCTTCTAACTTCTATGTCCCTACTGTGCGGAGAGGTGACGAACTGTTTCCTCATATTGACCGTTTCATGGAAAAAAGTTCCGCCAGCGATACTGGTGCTAAGATAACGGCTTCTGCTGCTAAGGGATATTCAAGTTCGTCAAAGTTGGGTCAAGAAAAAAGGGTTGAGGAGCCTTTCCCTTTCATTGACGAGGGGTTGCCGTCTTTGGATGGAGATAATTCCTATTGGCCCTCTTATTGGCCTGATGACGACTGACTTTGTAAGTCATGCCTATTGTAGATGTCGTATGGCTCTTTATGAATAAAATAATGCCCTTCGCTTTTCTTCTCTTACTATTATGTTCTCGTGTTAACTCCCCAAGCATTGGACAGTTAACGCTGAGCGGTTGGTTACCGTTCACTCTAACCGCTTTTTTAACTTCCAGTTGTCACTTTCCGTTTCGCGCGTGTCTCGTTCCCATAGGTTGCTCAGCCATTGGGTTTGTCCTTTAAAAGGAACTAGCTACTTTCTTTTTACACTTTTACTCGCGTTTCGAAATTTTCTCTGCCATTCTCTTTCTTTGCTTCTTCTTTAGTTCAAGGGAAATTTCTTCAACCGTTCGCCGGCGCCGGCAGTCTATTCATCACTTTCTTCTTCAAGGTATTTTGCTCCTCTTTCGTTCTGATTTTTATTTTGCTGATTCGCTATGCGCCATACTAGAGCTACCAGGGGTTTTCAGAGACCCTTAGATCCAGAAATTGAAAGAACACATAGTATTTTTTCGTGCCCAACGATTCTGAAGGTCGAACTAAAGGGTCGCGGTATCTCTTTTCCCCCTGACTGTTTCCCTCACGTTCCTAAGGATGGTTTTTAGCTTCACGATCCATTGTGGGGAAGATATAGATTGGTTTACTTTAAGATGTTCCTTTATGGATTTTGTTTTCCAATTCATGCCTCTGTAGAGAAATTGTTGCGCCGATATGATCTTAATCCTGCCTAGATAACTCCCTCTTCTTGGTGTGGGATTTATGCTTTTATTCGTGCTTACGAGACGAAGAATATCCTTACTCCCTCTGTCAATTTATTCTGCAAATTCTTCAGTTTAAGTTGTCGCAACTATTTAGTTGATATCTCCCCAAGGTGGAATGACGCGTTTGTGCAGTCATTTTGGCAGAAGTTTCAGGGCTTTGAGGAGACTGTGGTTGGAAGAGCAGTTTCTTCGTTCTTGAACTGCCTTCCCGTTTGTGGTACGGGGGCTTCAATCGAGAGATTACTAGTGCTGCCTCGGTAAATCCAGTAGTGTTGACTATGGATGAGTTAGCTCATGCTATCGCCTTACTAGAGATAGATACATTTTTCCGTATCCGAGAATTTACTTTGTATAGGTGTCTGGAAGAGTGCGTTATAGGTGAGTTTTTCTCTTCTCACGTTATTGCTTTGACTTGCTTGCTATTCTAACACACTTCATTGGCAGAAAACGGTGAGGGTCGATCACCCGAAATGAATAGTGCCCCTTTGAACGTGGTGCCGCTCCAAACACTACCAGCCTCTCCACCGCCCGAGGGTCCCAGCAGACAAAGTACTCCGCCGAAGAGAAAGAGGACTAAAATAGTCGCAGGGAGAGGGCGCGGTATTCCTGCTCGAGCCTCTCATTTTCTTGACAACTGGTTACTGGTTCGAGGCAGAGGAGCAACTTTGAGCCGACCCGTAACTAGGATAACTGATAGCGATAGCGAGGATATGGATATCGAGACAGAGCTTCGCCATGCTTCCACAACTCAACAGAAAAAACTCAGAGTTGAGAAAGCTGCTCAAGCTACTGAGATCCTTTCAAAGAAGGTTGATGAAGTCCCCACCACGAGTGTTGACGTTTCAACCATGGCAAGTACTTCTCAAGCGACAAAGGTTACTGAGGCATCAACTGTCATTCCTCCAATGGTCACCGAGGCTCCACCAGTGGCAGATTCGCTTCCGCCGCTTAACGTCCCTGACTCTCCCATTTCCTCCTGCATTCCTGACGTGGTAACGACAGCTCCTGGCTCAAGTACACTGCCTGACCCACCGACTGGGGGCCCACAACCGTTATTCTTTACTTCTATTTCGGGGGTCGATGGTTCTGTCAAAGGTTCTGCTCCCTCTCTTATCGCCAATCTTTCCCCTCAGGGTCCTCAAGGGGTTCCTTCTTACCGGTTGGATTTGTCAACCTTTGGCACTAGCGGGCTTCGTGCCTTAGGGGTGTCAAACCCGTTATCGAGAGATCAGTCGTCTGCCTTCCTGGTGGGTGAAATATTTGGCTCGCCGAAGGATAAAGAAGAGTTGTTGCGGCTTCCTCCCGACATTCAACATGCACACGTTTTGAATGACGCGCTGGCCAGTTTTCGCAAAGTGCATTACTTTCTTAACGCTCATGGTGATAAGCTTCGAGGTTCACCCTACTCGAAAGAGAAATCAGATGCCGCTTAGACCAAAATAAAGGAGTTAACGCGACTTCAGAATCGTACCTTAGCAGAGCTTAATGACTGTCGCGCTGAACTTGCAAGGGAGAGATCTAAGGGGAAAGCCAAAGTCGAGTCTTTAGAGGCAGAGTTGGTGGCAGCTGACAAGAGAAATTCTCTTCTTCGTGAAGAGATATTGGCTTGTAATGCAGACTTAGCAAAGGTTCCCTCTAAGATATCCTGGTGGAAGAAAAAGACAATGTGGGCCTTTACCGCCGGATTCACGGACTACTATCGCTGTAGGACTTTTGACCCTGCTAAGATAGCCGATTATGCCTTTGAAAAAATGAACGAGATAGACGAGAGCAAAGAGGGTTTTCTTTCTTCAGGAGAGGAAGATGGAGAAGATGACGGCAATACCGAGGCGCTCCCGTAATCGGATGGTGCTGATGCCGCAGAGGACGTTAAAGACTTTACTCGTCTTTATTTCTTTTTTACTTCAAACATTGATTCGATTCCGCTTTGTAATAATTAATAACGCCTGCCTTGTCTAGAATTCTCCTTTTAATAACGACTGATTTCTGCCGGGTTATCCCTTTCCTTTGCGTTATCTCAACAGCTGTCAATGGAGTTAACGCTGCGCTGCTTTATCTTGGTCTCCGCGTTACCGTGTCTATTTGAGTTTGAAAATCGATCCTCTTTTTCAGAGCATTAAATGCTCGGGATTCCCTCATTAATACGAGAGAGAAATCATGATGGCCAAGATACACATGTCTGTTCGCGGAGGCACTAGGGGTTGGCATGCCCTAGGAATTGGCGAGATCGAAGCGTCTTCTCGCCTCTCTAGAATCATACTCATTGCTTGCGTCTTTTCCTTGTGACGTGTCATACACGCTACGACTGTACGACAGTTGTTTTGTCTAACTGCTAGGGTTATAAAACCGAACACATGTTTCTTTTTTCCTCTTTTGTCATTCTATTTTCGCTTCATCCTCTCGAGCCGACTTGCGTTTGTTCCTTCTATTGTTTGGGCATTCCCAGTTTCTTTCCCAGAAAGGTATTTCTACCCTCCTCTGTCATCTTCTTCATCTTTTCTTTATTTTTTGCCATGGCTAGAACTCGTTCCAAGTCTGTTGGTGAAGAAAAAATTAAAAACACTATCACCACCATCACCTCTCCATCCATACTTCAAGACCCTTTAACCAAATATAATACCCATATTCCTGAGGATTGTAAGGTTTCTGTTGCCTCTGCTTCACTCCGCCTCAATAGTGTGATGCCTGGCAACAATAGGCTTTTGTATGCCAAGATGTTTGGCTATGGTTTCAAATTTCCTCTTCATTCTTTCGTCAAAAATCTGCTTGTTGCTCTGGATGTGAATCCCGTTCAATTAACTCCCAACGCGTACTGTTGCATTTACGCATTTTTGGAACTCTGTAAATACAAAGGGATTGACTCTCCTTCCCTTTTATTACTTAAATCATTTTTCCAATTGTATAGTCGTAGAGGTGTGATAGCGATATCGCCTCGTTGTGATGATGACTCTCTTAAACCCTTCACTTGGAAACTCCTGCACCTTGAGTCATCCATTGATGATTGGAAAAAAGAATTCTTTGTCATTGAACTGCCTAGCCCTCGGTGGCGGACCGGTTTTAACCATAATATCAAAGATAGTGCCTGGGGTCGACGACCGACTCTTCTTTCAGCTGAGCAAGACTGTTTCAACGCACTGCTCGAGTTGGACATTGTCGTTCACACTCGCAATTTGGCGTGCGGGATTAATATTCGAGCCTGTGTTGAGAGTGAGTGTTGTGTCA
The DNA here is from genome assembly GCA_963691705.1 of Viola odorata. Taxonomy (NCBI): domain Eukaryota; kingdom Viridiplantae; phylum Streptophyta; class Magnoliopsida; order Malpighiales; family Violaceae; genus Viola; species Viola odorata. Next base: position 27,099,712 of record OY829540.1, on the reverse strand, counting down.
TTTTCTTTGTTATTTCAGGCGATACTAACGCTAACGTTATGTCGTGATTGTGCAGTTCCCGATCCCGGTTGGAAGCCGAAAAGCGTTAGAAGACGAGAGAAGAGGGCTCTAAGAAGGAAGGAGAAAGAGGAAATTATTGTCGCCGCTACCGTTGCCGCTGCAGTTGTTAATCCAGTTGCGTCATCTACTGTAACTGTAAATCCAGTGCAAGCGTCTCCTTCTACGGTTAGTGAGGGAACTGCCACCGTTCCTGTTTCTATTCCCGTTGATAGTGTTCAATGTCCATAATTATCCTCTCTTTTGTATGCCTTTTTAGATCATGATGCTACTTATGTTGCTGTGTTTATTCACTTTTTACAGATCTGGGCTGATTTAGAAGAAAATACAGAATTGAGCTCTTTCTATCAGTTTCTGGAGGGATTTGAGCAGCTAGGCCGTGCAGCTGGATGTTCGCGGAAAGCAGCAGTGTCCTAGCAAGAAAAGGAAACAAGGGAAGACCTGCTCGCTAATTGCTCCAGGAGTCCCAATCGCAGTAGAAGTCCTACGGGGAGTTTAATTCCAATCAGATTAGGAGTTTATTTGTTACCGTAAAGACTTTTAGTAATTAGGTTATCGGATTTTTCTTTTCCTCTTCTCTCCCGCTAGACTTTGGCGCCACCAATGTCGTCGGCACCTTTCTTCTTCTTTTCAATAAACCGGAGCAGTTGCTCCGGCCGGTAATTAATAAGATTTCTCCTTCATCTCTTCTTCTATTTTAATTATGCCATTTATTTATTTGTTTGTTTTTACTTTTAACATGAGCGGCTAGTCTTCTTGTTCTTGGTAAGAGTCGATTGAAGGTTGAAAGGGAAGCCGTGAGGTTAATTTGCACTTCATAAATTCTGGGCTAATATCTTTCTTGTTCAATGATTAATTGTCAATTTACCTAGGTTAATTATTAGCTTGATCAACTAGTAATTGAACTAGAGTTTTACAATCGCCCCTGTTGTTATACCTAACGCGAAGTTGTAGGGTAAAGCAGATAACTATACTGGAGGCGGTCGGAAACCTAATCTCTCTCAGTTGGATTGAACAAGTCGTTAGGGCAGAGCCTCAAGCGTACCGAGTGTCTCGCCCTAGACGTTCCTTACCTCTTCTTCATGGGCATCCGAGTGTTGCCTCCATAAGCGTACCTTGGAGGACGGCGGACTGTCAAGGTTACTCCATAAGCGCACCTTGGAGTAGCTTCCACTACGAAGGTAAGCGGGGGACCTAAGCGTACCTGGTCCCCATAGGGCGTCTATCAGCTCGGGGTAGATAATGCTTGCACCAATGATCGGTCGACCATAAATGAACCGGATTTAGACTCTTACTGGGAGCTCTCTCCTCTTATGATCTCTTATTACTTCTATTACTCTTTGCTACTAGTAGTTATTACTTTCGTAGTTAATAATTAGATTAATCAAACAACCATTCAAACCCCACCCCTTTTGTTACTTGTTACCTGGATTACCTAGTTTGTCGAATTGAATCGAGTGTTGATCCCTTAATCCCTGTGTTCGACCCTGCTACTATTATACACAATTTATTGTGCACATTGACTGTAGGTTTTATTATTATTATTGACGGGTTCGACAACCGATCACCCGTCGTATCCGTTGCCGTTGCTCCTGTTCAGGTGTCTTCCTCCTAAGTACCCCCAAAAAGGAAAAAGAAGAAGAGAACAAGGCGCATTGCCGCCCTTACTCCTTCTTCGAACGCGACAACTTCTTCTGAGGTGCCGGTTAGCGATATCGCCACTGTACGCGTTTCTTTCATGAGTGTGTTATCCTGTGCGTTGCCTCTTGACACTCATTAACATTTTCTTTCACTTTCTTATCCTTCTCACTGCTCTTTCTGCAGGACACCACTACCGCCTCCGTTCACCTGTCACAACCAGGCGATATGGACTTATCCCACGTACTTCGCCGCTCTGTCAAAAGGCCACTGCTTAGCGGGGAAAACGTGAACTTGCCTCCGAGTTCTACTATCCATGAAGGGGAGACTACTGTCGCTTTTACCTCAACGATGTCTTCTGGCGGTCAGTCTTCTGACCTTTTGGGCACTATGGGCGTTTCCGGGCCCTTTGACACTTCACCCAACTCCTTCGAATCGTCATTTCCTCCTACTCTCTCCCAAGTCATGGGTTTCCAAGAGGACGTAACGGGCGCTAGCTTGTCAAGTTTTCAACCGCACTGTTCCTTTGGGCTTCCTGGAGGTACTTCTTCTATTCGGCCTCCCTCCCCAACTAATCTATTCTTTGTTCCTTCCAATGCGTCAATGTACCAACCTTTCGGGGATGGGGTTCTACACCTCATCTCGTGGCCGATTTGAGCTCGATGGAGTCTAGGCCCGTTACTCATCGACTTGACTTGAGTAACTTGCGCAATTCTGGATTTGCGGTTGTTGGGGGCGATAGCTCCGTCAGGATTTCCTCTTTCTTATCTGCTTACGCCTTGACGTCCCCTAAGGAGCGGGAGGCATTTCTTACTCGGACTGCTGATGAGCAGATGGGTTTGTTACGCTCCACCTTGTTTTCTTCCTTCGCCCAGTTTCACTATTGGTCATTGCACATGTCGCACAAGGTTAGCTCCCTAACTTCTACCGCGGATAGGCTTTACACCGCCTATTGCTAACTTTCTGAAGAGCTAACTAAGGAGCGGGAAGAAAAGAAGACACAGTCAAGGGGATTGGTGCTAGCCTTAGCAATGGCCCGGAAGGACTCGAAGGATGCTAAAGAGCGGGAAGTCGCTAAGGTGTCATATCTAGAGGCTGCTCTGGCGGCTGAGAGGGCCAAGAATGCCACGCTAGAGGGAGAGAAGGCGACATTGGAGGAGGAAAAAGCTGTGTTGGAGAAAGAGTCATCCGAGAAGGGCATGTGGTACATTGAGAATACGGCCCGTATCATGTCTGACTGCTTCGTGGATATTCACGGGGAGGATGTGTATGACGTTGAGGCCCTTATTGACGCATTTTGGAAGGGATCAGGGGATCTTACAGATGACCACTTTCGCCGAGAGAGGATAGGGGGTAACAAAGGGCAAGGGGACAGCGAGGTTGCCGCATAGTAGGAGTCCTTGTTATACTTTTTGATTATTTGGTGCCGCCCGTTTTTGCTTTTACTTTTGGGGGCCTTTATCTTTTGTAACCCTTTAAGGGCCTTTTGAACAATCATCATATGTACATTCTATTTGCGGTTTTCCTTTGTGGTTGATCTCTTTTACGCCATCTCTTTTCCTTCGATCTTGCGTGGTAAGATAGCGGCATTAATAATACCATGATGATTTTGATAATAAGTCTTCATATTCCTTGCAAGGCTGCCATCATAACGCGGCAAGATAACTAGATTCCGACATATAACAGAATAACCGCGGCATCACCAAATAATCCGTAGAACCACAAATACTGATGACGAGCATTATGCAAGGCGTCGCGACATGACTTAATCATGTGCATTTCAATATCGAGGTAGAACAATGTCGCATAGCAGATAGCTTCAGAAATAAAACTCATAGAAGTAAATAAGATGCTGCGGCGTCATAGTCATATATGTCTTTAAATCAACGATATCCTTCCAGAGGCGTTACAACCTCGAGCATCGCTATTGTTTCAACTAAAGAGGTAACTCGGTCGATAAGATGTAATCCAGGATAAGAGTTTTCATAGCAATATCATGTTGATGTAGATATTCTCGATTGGTGGCGAAGAATCCCATATAGATGGGCACGGACATATCTCTTTCCTCCGGAATAGTCGTCAAGGAGATATAGTACATACGCTCCCTTGACGTTAGTTCTCGAATCAAGACGATAACCGTTACTGGCACACTCGCCATAGAGATAAGACCGCCTAATATTATCGCCTACACGAGCGTCAATCTCCTCATTGTTTCCGTAATATCCCTGCACATTCTCAATCATTGCTTTTAGGGCATTAGTAAAATAACGTGTCATAACAAACGTTAATTACCAGTAGGAGTCATCACGCCTCCATGTCCGGGTGCCGTTAGCATCACTCGTATCACGTTCTCAACCAACCATCTTCGCTGATTTCTCTTCGCGTTTCCACATTTTCACGATTGGCCTGGAATGTGCCTCATCTTAATGAGCCTGTCTGATCAAGACCGACCATCACAAGGGTAGGATTTCACTTCCAGGAGTTGACCTCGCATTCCCGGAATCGTACCTCATCTTAGTGAGCCGTCTGTATTAGCCCGGTTATCACAAGGATATGACTTTTCACTTCCAGGATGGAGTTACTATCTCTCTGGGACCTGCCTTATCTTAGTGATCCGTCTGTACCAGCCCGGCTATCACAAGGATAAGGTTTTCACTCTCAGAGACGCTGGGACGTGCCTCATCTTGGTGGGCCACCTGTGTTAGCGCGGTTGCCACAAGGATTGGACTTTTCACTCTCGGGGGTGTCGGGGCGTGCCTCGTCTTGCCAAGTCGCATGCGTTAGCATGGTCACCACAAGGATAGGACTTTTCACTCCCGTCACTAAGTTTTTAGGTATGTCGCCCATTTCGTGAAGTAGTCTACTGCCACGACCATGAATTTTAACTGAGACCTGGCCTTTGGAAATGGGTCTAAGATATTGATCCCCCATTTCGCAAAAGGACAAGGCGCTACGATTTTAGAGATTTCCATGGCAGGTTGTCGTGGGATCCTAGAGAACTCCTGACATTTCTGATATGTTCGTACGTAATTATGGCAGTCTCTACTAATAGTAGGCCAATAAAATCCTGACCTGAACACTTGCGCGGCCAGGGTGCCGCCAGATGCATGCATGCTGCATATTCCCTCATGGATTTCTCGTAAGGTGTGAAGACACTCTTGTTCTGTTATACACTTAGCAGCTGGGTGGGAGAAACATCTCCGAACTAGTTCCCCGTCATAATATGTACACCACGCCGCTTGTTTCAACACCTTTTTCTTCTCGGCGTTGTCCACTGGTAACTCCTCATGCTTTAAGTATTTTATCACGGGGATTCACCAGTCGTTCTCAAGTTCTTCAACACAAAGCGACACTTGTTCTTCCATGAAAGAAGGCACAAATATTTCTCGATAGTACACGCCCTTAGGTATGGACCCTTTCGGGTTTGCTGTAAGTTTGGTGAGGTTGTCTGCCTCAGCGTTATCCTCTCGGAGGATATGCTCAAAGCTGACCTGCATGCCACTGTTCTTTATTTCCAACAATTCCCGTTTCACTTTGGCAAGGTATTGGACCATGATGGGCTCTCTGGCCTGAGCGTGCCCCAAGACTTGGTCTATTATCAACTTGGAATCTCCACAGATCTTTAATCGCAAGTATCCCATCATTCCCGTATCGTGTATAGCTTTGGTGGAGAAGCTTCTTCCTATTCTGAGTCCAGCTAGTAACGCCTCATATTCCGCCGCGTTATTGGATAACGGCTGTAGAATTCTGATGGCATACCATATCTGTATATCGTGTGGCCCGATTACGAAGATTTCCTCTCCGGCTAGTTCTTGATTCTTGGCTCCATCCACGTGGATGACCTATAAGTCAGTGTAGGTTTTAGGGAACGGGAGATCTAAGTTATCTTTTTCTTCTCCGGATAACTCTGTCATCGGGTCTTGTGTAAAGGTGCACTCGGCTATGAAGTCTGCTAGGACTTGAGCTTTTATAGACGGTCGGGCTTTATACTGCAACCCGTATTGCTCGAGCTTGATGGCCCAAATCAACATTCTTCCTGAGGACTCAGGTTTCTGAAATATCCTTTTCATAGGTTGGTCTGTAAGTACGATGACAGGATGAGCTTAGAAATATCTGTCCATTTTCCGCGTGACCTATATCAACGCAAACGCTATCTTCTCAATGCGTGCGTATCGCAGCTCAGCATCTTTCAAAACATGACTCACAAAGTATACCGGGTGGTGCGTGTGGTTGTCGTCTTGCACTAGGACAACACTAACCACTTCGTGAGCCACATCAAGGTATAAGTACAGGGTATCGCCTAGTTTTGGCCTCGTTAACACCAAATCAGATGACAAATAGGCTTTGAGGCCCATAAATGCCTCTTCACATTATGTTGTCCACCCAAAAGAAGCCTTCTTGTGTATGACCTTGAAGAAAGGCAGGCCTCTCTCACCTTCCTTAGAAATAAACCGAATTAGGGCAATAACGCGCCCTGTGAGCTTCTGCACTTCCTTGACGGTTCGAGGGGATATCATATCCTGGATAACCTTGATTTTCGAGGGGTTAGGCTGGATACCCTTCTAGCTGACCACGTAGCCCATAAATTTGCCTGTCTAGAATGCGAACATGCATTTACGGGGCTTTAGCTTCATTTGGTATCTTCTCATCACGTCAAAGATTTCTTCCAAGTCTGCCAAGTGGTCTTTGAAGCTTCGGCTTTTGAATAGTATATCGTCAACGTAGGCTTCCACGTTCTTTCCAATTTGTTTTTCAAATACTTTATTAGCCATACGTTGAAAGGTCGCTCCAGCGTTCTTCAGCCCAAACGGCATCGCCGTGTAACAGTAAGTAGCTTTCGGTGTGATGAAGGTTGTCTTTTCTTCATCTTCGACGGCCATAGGGATTTGATGATACCCAGAGTTGGCGTCTAATGGGCTTAGATAAGCGTACCCGGCAGTTTGATCGACTAGCTGGTCAATTCGAGGGAGCGGGTAGCAATCTTTGGGACAAGCATCATTCAGGTCAGTGAAGTCGATACACATGCGCCAATCCCTGTTGGGCTTCGGAACGAGAACTGGGTTAGCTAGCCAGGTTGGATATTGGACTTCGCGGACGAAACCCGCGTCTAGGAGCTTCGTCACCTCCTTGTCGACAGTTGACACCTTTTCTACAGAAAATGCTCGTCGTTTCTGTTGGACTGGCTTGACACAAGGGTCGACATTAAGTCGATGTTCTGCTATTTCTCGCAAGATACGGGGCATATCTGCGGGTTTCCAAGCGAACTCTCCTCTGCACTTGTTCAATAACCGAGTTAACTGAAGGTTTTCTTCTAGGCTGAGCTTTTCACTAACTAGGAAATTTGCTTCGCTGACCCCGTTAACGGGTATGGGTACCATCTTATCCACAGGCTGAGTGCATTTCTCGTCATTCTGCTCATAGGGATCCACTGTGACGCACACGTATCTATCACAACTCTTATGTGTCATGAGTAGGTAACATTCAGCCGCTAACATTTGGTCGCCTTTGATCGAAACTACTCCATCCCAAGAGGGGTACTTCATCCTTAAATGCTTTTGAGATATCGCTGCCCCAAAACGGTTGAGGAACGGTCGCCCAAGTATGGCATTATAGGGCAGGGTTAGGTCTACGACCAAGAATAACAGCTCCTCTAACCGCTTGGACACGTCTTCTCTAAAGTACACAAGCAATGTCATCACTCCAGTCACTGGGATTGGGACTCCATCTACTCCAATTATTGGCTTCTTACAAGGCGTCAGTTCACCGTCAGGGCGCTTCATGAGGTTGTAAGCTTCTAACGAAAATAGATCCACCGCACTTCCATTGTCAACTAGAGTTCTTCTAACTCCATGGTTGCCAATGACGGGCGTGACTACTAACGCATCGCTATGTGAAAAAATGACGCCTTTCTCATCTTCTTCGGAGAAGGATAACACCATACAATCTAGAGTACTTATCGCCTCACTTTTCGTTGACGCGCCTTCTTGCTTCCGCTTGTCTCCTGCTGCGGGCGTTAACTGTACATGCTCGTCAATCCTAAGCGTTTCCCTGCCTCTGCCAGCAAGTGTAGCATCATTTCCTGGAGCACGAGGAGGTGCCTGTCTGGCATCTGTCATCCCTTTTCCCGGGTTGTTCCTGACTTCTTCTCTTGCCTTGGTGGCAAATTCCCCAAGGTAACCTTCTTCAACTAAATGTTCTATAGCCGATTTTAATTCTCTACACGGGTCTGTGGAGTGTCTCTTGACTTTATGAAACTTGCAGAAAGTGTTTTCCCTTCTTCCCATGACTACTTCGGACTTTACAGGGGCTGGATAACAGATAGGTAGGTTCCGTTGCTCCACAATCGCTAAGATTTTCGCTCTTGGCAGTATGAGGGAAGGAAGGTCTAAGTCATAGATTCGGCCCTTGGGAGGATCTGTCTGCCGCCGAGTAGGGGAGTTGCCGGGTCTTCCCCTTGAAGAGTTGCCTCTCCGTCTGTTAGAGGTCTTGGGGATATGGTATCTTCGTTGGGCGTAATCGTCGATAAAACGATCATCTGGGGTCATGTTGGCAGGAACGTTGGGAGCCTGAGGCGCATTTTGTGGCATGTTTTGGATTCTGTCCCTATTTTCTTCCTCTTCCATTCTTGCATAATTATGGGCTTTTAGTCTTAACGCGTCCAAAGTTGTCGGGGGGTCCACCATTAACGTGTCTCGCAATTTTCCATAGTGACAGTTCCGCTTCAAGGCCTCTATAGCGAAGTCAACGGTAACGCCCGGTGTTAAAGACATCTCCGTATCGAAACGAATAAGGAAATCATTCAAAGATTCCTGAGGTTTCCTGTGTATGTCAAATAAAGCTGCGACAGACTTCTTGATGGGGACCGCGACGCTAAACCGACTTCAAAACTTAGACTCCAGTTGTGCGAAACCATCGATGTACCTCGCTGGGAGACCTTCAAACCATCAACGTGCAACTCCTGATAGCGTCATCACAAATATTTGGCACAACGCTGCGTCACTATAAGTTTGGAATTGCACGAAGTCTTTCACCTTGTTAAGGTGGGAAATGGGATCCTTGGTACCGTCATAGGACTCCGTAGGGAGTTTCACATGTCGGTTGACCCTGTGACGCCTTATGCGATGGCTGAATGGGTAACCCGAGGTGTCGTCGAGGATTTCACGGGTATGGCGAGATGGGGAGACTTCCAAATGACGTCTCCGACTTTGCGGATTAAGGGAATGGTGTCGCCTTGGGGACCGACTACGACTCCTTGGCGTACGAGTTCGGTATCTTCTGCTACTTGATCTCTCACTATGCTCAGGGGATACATCTCTATCTGTTTGCTCTTGTCAACTGTCCCAACGATCTCTATGCTCGTCCTGTCGCCGCTCCCCTTGGGAGACAAGAATTTGTCGTGCGTGAGGCACGTAAGGCTCTATTTGCTGTGTAAGGGTGCTTGGTATCAGCATCGCGGGCAAAGTCAGTGAAATGTCTCTACGTTGCGAAGGAGATAATGGTCGTTCGGTGACAATAGATGAAGTGAAAATAGTCTGAGAAGGAACACTCTGTCCAGAAACATTGGGCGTGAATCTTGCGGCCAACTCGGTTAAATAGTCCAACTGAGCACGAAGAGCAGATATTGAATTCACAAAAGGATTATTAGCGCTATCTATCATAGATCCCATTGGAAGAGGAGTGGAATAATTAGATCCTACCATTTGGGAGAGGAGAATATGCATCTGGGAAAAAGGTGTTCCCATTGTTTGTCCAAAAGAGAAATCTGAAGATCCCAGAGAAATTTCATGCATTGTGGAAGAAACATCAGTGGTAGCGAAAGGGAAAAGTTCTCTACGGCCCGCAAAAGGAAGGCTAGAAGGCTGAGGTGGTGTAGACTCAGAATTAGAAGCCATGATCCTTCGATCTCCGAGAAAACAGAGCTTGGCTATCAAGGACGCTCACTTAATAAACCAAAGCTCTCAATGAAAGCACCAATTTGATAAGATTCGGACTTCTGGGGGATCGAGGGTGATGACTATGGCCACTCTGAGCCATTGTAGTCATCGTCTAGTGTACCTGCAAAGCGTCGGAGGGGGGGCTCCGGCGTAGACACTCCGATGCTTAAGTCAGCATGGCAGTTCCAAATGGCAGGGGTTCAATTAGCAATCATAGGCTTACCTCTCATCTCGAATGGTGGGGTATTCATCTCACGCGTCATCAGCCCACACGCACGGCGTTATCCCATCCCAAGTCAGCCATGACGTCACTCGAGGCGACCATCCCAGGGTTCCTCGCTGGGTAAGGGGCGGCAACCTTGGCGGCGGACGCCCGACAGGGGCTATAGTGTTCCGGCCTTGACGCTAGGGTAAGGAGGGAAATACCCCTGGAATTGCCCCGGAATTACTTCTATTGTTATCATTCATTATTATCATTTATTTACTATTTATCATTTTATTTCGTGTCACTTTTATTTTTGTCGTATTTTTTCATTTTTACCATAGATCGAACTTTTCGTTGCGTATTGTTTATTATTTATTTTGTTTCATTTTATTCTATATTTTAGCAATTTTCTGTTCGATTTTTCATTCATTTCAAACGAGATTGCTCGTACCGTTAGCTCGAACCGAATAATATATGCTCGTCTAACTCACCTTCTCCATTTTTCTTTTCCACGACTACGAAAAAACTAAAATGACACGAAATGGAGCGGAATATTAACATAAATAGCCAAAGATCGAAAATCGATATAAATTCGACTTAGACTGGCTAAGAGTGCGATAAACAATAAAAATGCGAAAAAGTTGTGACAAAAATTAAAATTCGGGTAGCAACCGTTGCCCCCTCTTTACTATCTGATAAAAAATACAGTGTAACTGAAATTTTTGATAAGCAGTAAAGACGGTTGCCTCAAGCATTATCACATTTTGAATGCATCATAACCTGTTGGGAACAAACAAATGCATGTAGTGTAAAATGCAGACTTCTCTAGTAGTGAGCAAAACGTAAATCGTGAAAATGTAAATGACGAATTCCTTGATAATGGGGTGAACGCAAATGACGAAGATGTGAATCACGTAGGGCGAGGGTAGAACTCGTAGTCCGTACGCTATTGCAGAAATGTAAATCACGTAGGGCGAGGGTAGCACTCGCAGTCATATGCTTTTGCAGAAAAGTAAATCATGTAAGGCGAGGGTAGCACTCGCAGTCCATACACTTTTGCAAAAAAGTAAATCACGTAGGGCGAGGAAAAGGAGAAATCTGTAGAAGAAAAGGAAGAGTCTATTTTTTTCAGAGAAAGGTTTTAGTGAGTTTTTGCTCGACGACGGGTTGTGACGAGGGCAAAGTGCGGTGAACAATGCTCAACGATTTGATTGCGGCGAGGGCACAGTGCATAAATTCTTAAATTTTCGCTAGAGATTCCCCTTCTGATTTTTTTTGAGGGCAAAATACCCTAGTTTCTGAATCTTTATCGGGGATGCTTTTTCCCCGATCATTTTTATTGGCCTTGGGCCTTTTTTCCGTACTTACTTCGGCTTTTGTTGTGTTCTTTGAACACCTTTATTTTTTTTCTTTTTGATACGAATAGTAAGCAAGTACGACTTCTATATTTTCTCTACTCTGATATTGGGCGACGGCCTTTGATTCTTGCTTTCTTCGGCTTTCTTATGATGTCGTTATGATAGAGATCCCCTAAGGGCCTCCTTGTCATTCTCTTTCTTGATGTGTATTTTCAACTCCAATTTAATGGTCCCAGTCGAGCACTACTCACTTGGTTAAAAGAATAAAAATAAAAGGCTTTTGGGTGGTTGATAGAGTTGTACAATGGTGTCCAAGGATATGTGTTTGAAGGCAAACAAGTCAAAAAATAGAAAATATGGAAGAAGAACAGAAGCAAAGTCCAATGCCATTTTACTACCATCCCATGTCTAATGGTGTATGTACCCAGGATATTATGCAAATCTAATGAGTGCTTAGCTAGGCATTTGCACTCATGAAAAATATAAGGCGTGAATGCCCAAAATGCTCACAGGTATATATGTTTGTGACTGCTTATGTCTAAAATATATCATGGATATAAGAGCTAATAGATGAGATCATGCACGTCATATAATTTCTAATGAATGCACAAGTTATCCGTGACGCAATGAAATGATGAACATGCTTAATTTATATGAGGTTTGAAAATTTAATAGTAGTGTAGATTTTTTTATCAAGTCGAGCAATATTTTCAAAAAAGGTTAGGAGTTTTGAAGACAGGGCATGCACATGCACACAAGCATGCATATACTGATGCGGAAATGTAATTTGCAGAAATGTAAATTGCAGAAATGTCGGCTTCCCTGATAGTGGGGTGAAATGTAAATTCATGTCCGGGTGAGGGTAGCACTCGCAGTCCTAGACGGGATAAGTTGGAAGGTGGGGGTCGGAACCGCTGCATGAAATAAGATTGAAACATGGGGGTTTGAACCGCCACACAAAATTGATGAAAAGTGGGGGTGTGAACCGCCGCACAAAATTTTGACGAAAGTGGGGGTGTGAACCGCCGCACAAAATTTTGATGAAAGTGGGGGTGTGAACCGCCCCACAAGATTGAAGAGTGGGAGTTTGAACCGCTGCACAAAATTTTCACGAAAGTAGGGGTGTGAACCACCGCACAAGGTTGAAAAGTAGGGGTTTCAACCGCCGCACAAAATTTTGACGAAAGTGGGGGTGTGAACCGCCGCACAAAATTTTGATGAAAGTGGGGGTGTGAACCGCCACACAAGATTGAAGAGTGGGAGTTTGAACCGCTGCACAAAATTTTCACGAAAGTAGGGGTGTGAACCACCGCACAAGGTTGAAAAGTAGGGGTTTGAACCGCCGCACAAAATTTTGACGAAAGTGGGGGTGTGAACCGCCGCACAAAATTTTGATGAAAGTGAGGGTGTGAACTGTCACACAAGATTGAAGAGTGAGGGTTTGAACTGCCGCACAAAATTTGACGAAAGTGGGGGAGTGAACTGATGCGAATCCTTACACACACCTTAGCGCATTGAGTGTCTTACCCTTGAAGCGTAAGAGATGGCGACTAAGGAAGCATGAGAGATGGCGAGTATGCTTTGAGCATATAATTGTGAAGCTTTCCTGGACAGATTATGTTGAGCAAGATTCGAGGACAAATCTTTCCGAAGAGGGAGGGAATGATACGATCCCAAGATGTATCACGCGACTACATGGACAAAAGCGTCAAGACATGATGAGGCAGATGGAGTCCGATCGGGGATCACAGAGGCTTGTTGGAAATCTCTATGTGTTGTTCTTACTGTGTCAAAATTTCAGGACGTTTGGACGGGTGGAGCGTCCAAAAGATCAAGCCAACATTCTCGTTGATAGTAGTCCTACACAAACAAGGATTCCAAGACGCATCAGGCAACTTCGTCGGAACTTAACCGGAACTGTACATGTCTGAATCGTACGATCGACCTCTCGTTGGAAACTTCAGGATGTTAGCTTTCATTTGGGACAAGATTCAGCTCATTTGGCCCAGTGGTTTAAAAGGTATGGAAGTCAACATTATGGCGCGCAGTCTGTATGCGAGACAACATACAACTTGAGGTTTCGGCCCAAACCTTGGCCCGATGATGGAGAACTCGGCATGGGCTGCTAGAATGTATTTAAATATATTTATATTTACTTTAATTAGTTAATTAGTTATTTGGTTAATTGATTAATTAGTTAAATAAGTTAATTTCCTTAATTAGAACTGCTACTTCTATTCCTATTAGGGTTTGCTTGTAACCTTATATAAGGAGCCGCTTGGCCTCCTTAGAAACTTGGCTTTTATTTGACAATACATAACCTTTGTTTCTTCAATATTTGCCCATTGTTCAAGTGCTGAACACTTGTTCTTCTTGAGTCCGCAATACTTGAGTCGTATACAAGTAAATTCTGGAATTGCATCATTGTGTCTTTTGTCTTAGTGCGATTCTCACAATCGTTGGGTTTAGTCCTAAGAATCTGATAAAAGATCCTTGACATGAAATCGACTAGAACTCTTAGCATTCAGTTGGCGAGGTAGTCTACGTTCGCACGAGTCAAGTTCTCTATTCCGCATTGAAATCCTTCTTTGAACAACGATCAGATTTGGTGCTACGCATCCTAAGCAACTAGGATCGTATCAATTGGTAGCGGAGCTTAAGGCGTTCAAAGATTGGTAAGTATCTTTAATTGTGTTTTTAGTTTTCATTGCTGAAATCGGTATTCCCTTCTACTCCATTCAAAACCGATTTCTTTGCTGTGCTTGGTTCGTTATATGTGCAAATTTCTGGCAGTGTCGAAATTGAATTTTAATATATAGTTATTGAAGTATGATTTTGGTGAGAAAGGTCTTGTTGGAAAGCTGCACCTGTTAGGTTTCTGAATAAAAAAGAATCAAGTGATTCGGACACCGGAGTCAAAAGCTATAGTCGATTTACTAAATTGTGTTTTCTGCCAAATCCTGCACAATTTTCAGTTGTCGAAATTGAATTTATATATATAGCTACTGAAGTCCGTTTTGAGTGAAAAGGTACCTGTCGGAAAGGTGTGTTTGTTGGGCTTCCGAATCAAAAAGAATCAATCGATTCGGAGTTCAGAGTAAAAAGTTCTGATCAAAATACTAAATTGTGTTTTGCTGTCAAAAAAGAAAAGAAAAGAAAATTCCAAAAGAAAAGAAAGGAATTCGATTCTGCAAATACAAAAATATATAGAAGTATTTGCTCCATCAAAACCAGATTTAGCAAGGAAATGAATTGAAGTGCGATTGTATCTTGAAAACAGAACTGAAATTCAGAATTATTTGAGTCATTTCGAGTCAATTGAGCTTTTCCTTGATTCCTTAAGCTTACTTTCTATTCTGTTTGTTATTTGATTAATTGTTTGTTCTTGCAATTAATCCTATACCAAGTCTCATCACTTGCTTTGAAGCTAGTTTTCTTTGAGAGTCTTCTTGGCAGCTTTTCTTGAAATCGACTAGAACTCTTAGCATTCAGTTGGCGAGGTAGTCTACATTCGCACGAGTCAAGTTCTCAATTCCGCATTGAAATCCTTCTTTGAACAACGATCAGATTTGGTGCTACACATCCTAAGCAACTAGGATCGTATCATGAACCACCGCACAAAATTGACAAAAAGTGGGGTGTGAACCGCCGCACAAAATTTTGACGAAAGTGGGGGTTTGAACCGCCGCACAAGGTTTGATGAAATTGGGGGTGTGAACCGCCACACAAGATTGAAGAATGGGGGAACCGCCGCACTAAATTTTGATGAAAGTGGGGTTTTAAACCACCGCACAAGGTTTGATGAAAGTGGGGGTGTGAACCGCTGCACAAAATTTGACGAAAGTGAGGGTGTGAACCATCGCACAAAATTGAAAAGTGGGGGTTTGAATCGCCGCATAAAATTTTGACGAAAGTGGGGGTGTGAATCGCCGCACAAAATTTTGTTGAAAGTGGGGGTGTGGATTGCCACACAAGATTGAAGAGTGGAGGTTTGAACCGCTGCACAAAATTTGGACGAAAGTGGGGATTTGAACCGCCGCACAAAATTTGATGAAAGTGGGGGTGCGAACCGCTGCACAAGATTGAAGAGTGGGGGTTTGAACCGCCGTACAAAATTATGACGAAAGTGGGGTTTTAAACCGTCGCACAAGGTTTGACAAAAGTGGGGGTGTGAACTGCCACACAAGATTGAAGAGTGGGGGTTTGAACCGCCACACAAAATTTTGACGAAAGTGAGGGTTTGAACCGCTGCACAAGGTTAAAATGTGGTGGTTTGAACCGCCGCACAAGGTTGAAAAGTGGGGGTTTGAACCGCCGTACAAAGTTTGACCGGAAAGAATTTCAAAGGGTTGCCCTAGTGCAGAAAAAGGGACGTACAATGATAGCCTCTTTGATAGAAGAAGATGCTCTTTAAGATTCTCGACACTTTCTTCAATGTGGAGCGAAGTGGTGAATACTCCAACAGGTTCACCAGTGGGGAATACGCTTTGTGACTTTGATCCAGCATTCAATACTTACTCAAACTGGATAATAGTATTGCTGCTGATATTTCTAACAGTTCCATCATAGCAAATTGCAGCATCTTGAAGGATGGACATTAAGTCTTTGAATAATATTCTAGGCTTAGACAATCTTCTAGATGATCAGACAACGACTCCCTTGCTAGGAATTGGACGCACCATCTTCTCATGTGGATCCAATTCAATTGAAAAGCAGCCTCAGATTAATCCATATTGCGCAGATTGGTAATCAACCAAATCAAAAGGGTGCTTGTTGATGAACTATCTTAAAAACAATTGTTTCACTCTTGGATTTGCTCAAATTGATAAGGAAATATGAGCTCAAAATGAACCTTGAGCCTATATATTTTTTCTTTTGCGCAGGATGCATTGGCTTTTGCAAAGAGACCCGCTCAATATAGATGATCCTCATATTGTGCAATGAGGGAGAAACAAACTTAAAATCTTTCTTGATTTGCTCCTTAGTTGTCCTGGACTTGTAGTATGGTTATTATGTATGTACATAGAGAGAGCCTCACAGAATCGGAACACGCCAATTATGCTGATCGAGATCCCATGAGAACACACATCTATCATCGTTATGCTTCTTGACCAAGTTGAGAAACTACTTGCGTGGGAATTTGGTGACAGTAACGTTTTGATGGTAAAATTTTCCAAGGAGGTTCACTCTAGTGCTGGTAGGAGGAGGGTTCCTCTATCTCGCTGAGCATCATGCAGGTAACCATGGTATGATTCAAGTTCCTGCAAAAATAAAGAGAAAACAATGGGTAGAACTGAAGGGCGATTCAGGAAAAGGAGCAATGCAATCAATAAGTTTTTAGACTCTCCATTTTCTAGCAAAGCTTTGTGCAGGTATACCTGGTGTGATTCGAATTCTATCTTAGGTTCTTCCATTAGGACGTTGAAGTTTCAGGATGCTTTTACAGGAATTGAACATGGATCCACTCGGGCGTTGCTTCCCACCGGGAGATTGAGATCCGGGCGGGGCCACCGTAAAATTTAGACGTGGATGCAGAAATGTGATCCGAGCAGAGACACCGCAAAAATTCAGACGTTGATGCAGAAATGAGATTCGAGCGGAGACACCGCAAAATTTGGATGTTGATGTAGAAATGAGATCCGAGCGAGGACACCGCAAAAATTCGAACGTTGATGCATAAATGAGATCTGAGTGGGACACTGCTAAATTTGGACGTTGACGCATAAATGAGATCCGAGCAGGGACATCGTAAAAATTCGGATGTTGAAGCATAAATGAGATCCAAGCAGAGACACCGCAAAATTCGAACGTTGATGTAGAAATGAAGATCCGAGCGGGGACACCGCAAAATTTGGACATTGATGTAGAAATGAGATCTGAGCAGGGACACCGCAAAATTTAGACATTGAAGCATAAATGAGATCCGAGCGGGGATACCATAAAATTCAGACGTTGATGCATAAATGAGATCCGAGCGGAGACACCACAAAATTTAGACGTTGATGTAGAAATGAAGATCCGAGCGGGGACACCGCAAAATTTGGACATTGATGTAGATTACATAGCAAGGAAGAAACAATCTTAAATCTTTCCTGATTTGTTCCTTAACTGCCTTGGGCAAGAAGGAATCTTCTAGGCTGACAATAGCCAATTGCTGATTGGACGATTTGTTCTAGAAGTATGACTTGAACATCATCTTGAGTGATGGAAGAAAATCTTCGTTAGGCTGGAGATTCAGTTTGCCACTGTGGGAGCTAACCAATTGTTTCTTTATAGAGAAAAGCTCCAACACTTCGGTTTTTTGCGGCAAGGGATTGCAGATAAAATAAGTGAATGCGATCACCATTAAAGTCAGCACTTAGTGACCCACAAATTAGAGGATTGACCTTCCTAGTATGGTCATCGTGCCTGTATACGAAGAGAGCTCGCGTGGAATGGTTGTGCGTGATCAAATTCAAAGCATGAAAGATTTGACCACGGATTGAAATTTGAGTCCATAGTTGGTAGCAACGGAGGGTGTAAATTTCATTTTCACAGAACAAGAACGCATTGAGTGTGTGATCGGGACTCCTTCTGATGTTCACTGCTTGCCCCCAAGTTTATCTCTTCCAACTCTTCCTAATGAGGAACTTTCGTGAATTCTTGGATTTATGAACTGAGTAAACTGGCCCTGAGACGGGTGGGAATACTAGGATCATTAGTGGATTTGATCTTTTCCAAGCTCAAAAGTGGGATTAGCCAGCGGAGGATTTAAAAGATGTGTCGTTTGGAATGTTTATACTTTGTCTAAATACAATGCTCGTTGTAGCGGTTTGAATTTGTTGCTCACTACTTCCGCTATTCTTTGCCTCAAATAGCCTTCTCTGATGTGACCTATTTCGACATCTTTCGGGCTTGAATTGGAGCCTTTAGGGAACAATGTGTTTTAGGAGTTCTAGGATCAGGACGGATGAGGAGATGACAACATCTTTGAACCATCAGACTGGCGACGATGCGAGCATGGATCCATACATTGCCAACAAAAGGATCGTATCATTCCCTCCCTCTTCGGAAAGATTCGTCCTCAAATCTATCTCAGCGTAATCTACCCACGAAAGCTTTACCATTATGTGCTCAAAGCATACTCGCCATCTCTCGTTCTTCCTTAGTCGCCATCTCTTGCGCTTCAAGGGCAAGACGCTAGATGTGCTAAGGTATGTGTGAGGATTCGCATCATTCCCTCTCCCTTTGAAAAGATTTGACCTCAAATCTGTACCTAGACCTGCACCACAATACCTTAAGTTAGTAATATCAAAGTAAGCACAAATCGAACCATACCAACCTTGTAAATTCAACTTGGCAGCAACGTCTCTAAACATGTCAATGCGTCGAGTAAGATTATTGCTCCAAGCGGCTACTCTTGCTTGAACTTGGTTTAGGGACCGTCTCCGGCGTAAGCGCTGCCAAACCCAAGATCATATCTTGAAGGATCCACTCATCATTCCATAGTTTTTCAAAGTTGCCATCTTGACACTCAAGCGTTCACCATAGCGCTTGGCTTTGTCCATGGGCTGTCCGCATTACTTCGATCTTTTTGCTACCACTTATACTAAACAATATACTCAAAGGCAGCAACATTAAACTGAATAATGTTATATGAATGAAACCATATATGAGTTTAAGCAATAATCCCAAAACAATAACATGTACCGAAAGGAACTTTTATTGCTTCCATGTAAACTCATACTTACAAATCGAAACATGCCATGAGGACTCAAGTGCCCATGGATCCACATTGCTTGAAACTCCGAATTCCGGTTGACAAGATGTCTCAATTAGCATCTTCGTGCTCGGCCTCCTCCACAATTCCATCCATGAGTCGCTAAGTGACTCCTCCCTGTGATTACTAACAATACTCCAAGGAAAAACATGTGAAAGCATAACCTCCTTAAAGAATATGTTAGCAATAGTTGCGCTATATTGATGTATCAAACTAGCATCATATGACCAATACAAAGTCAAATCGTATAACGAACTACACAACCAAATTAAGCGCTCATGCTTACTATGATATCCTTTACGCATACAAAACATAGATTTTGTGTCAAATAAATAATCTTTATAGACTTCACAAAAATCAGAATCATTAGCATAAAGATTAACCCTAGGTGTAACCTCAAGCGATTTTTCACTAAGTGACTTTTTATCAATACTACCAATTAGAATCAAAGGAACATCATGTGAAGACATATCATTCCTATAAATTAAACCAGTAATATTAATTAAATCACAGCAGCTCATCAAATAATCATCAAACACATCATGCTCATCAAAATTTCACAAAAGATCATGCAACCGATATAAGCGATTGCGTCTGAAAAGAGCTCCTCCAAGTCCTGTCGACTTAAACAGAAATTTTTTATGAAATTCACACTTGGCAGAATAGTTATCTAATGTAAAAACATGTGAGAATCCAATTAAATTTGTGTTAGAGACAACACAATCCATGTCTCTCGGTCTAGCCAATATACCAAACTGTTTTCGCTTTCGCGAGTAATTTTCAAAGGCACATGACTTGACCTTTGGTGCTTGCATATAATCATCATCATTTTAATTAATTTTAGAACCAGAAGCATAAAATTTAATGATGTTTATATACTCACACAAATTGCTCCTTAGGGAAGAGAGCCATACCATACCCTTTCGGTTAGGGTTGGCCGAAATAAGCACCACGGATGCACAAGGTTCTTTCCCTCTTCTTGGTTGTAAGGTAAGAGGCTTCTCTTCTGCCAACAATCTTCTCTTGTTCTGCACATTAGGAGAAATAATAATAGAAGGGAAAACAATCGGATTAGTGTTAGGAAAATATAAGCGCAATGGCCAAAATTTTAGTTTTTGGTGGCTTGCGCCAAAACAGATTTTTTGCACATGTAATGCATCCCTCACTTGTTCTCTCTTGGCATAAACACACATCTCTCCTTTTTTAATGATGCCACTCTCTACATGCTCTTTATTTTCATGCAAGTGTTTTAAACTCTCATCTCTTTTCCCATGCTCACTCTTTTCATGGGGGCTGTTTTCCTCATTATTTCTCTCTTTCTTTTCACTCAACTCTCCCCTTTTTCTCTCAATATCCCTTATGATTTCAGACTCGGCATAAGCTTTTGCAACTCGCTTTTGCTCCTCATCTTTCGCCTTTGACTTAGTAGGCCTGATACTAGGATAAAGAGACATCTTCTTCCTTTGCTTCTCTATACTGATCGCCTTTTGTAACATATCCTCTAAGTAGAAGAACTCAGTGTAATACAGTGGATCAGTTATCCATCGGTAGAGGCCTTCGAAGAATCTTGCCATCGTCACCCTTTCGGTCTTCTTGACTTGTGCTCTCTCCAAAGCAATCTCTATCTCATTAAAGTACTCTTCAACACTCTTATTCCCTTGTGTCAAGGTCTGCAACTTTCAGTGAAGTTCACGACTGAAGTGTGTAGGGAAAAATTGACGCCTCATGACTGTTTTCATGAAATCCCAAGTCTGAATCAGTACGTCTCCTATGTTAGTTCACTTGAGATTAATCTATTCCCACGAACATGTAACGTCTCCACTAAATGCAACTGATGCTAACTTTACTTTCTTCCTTTCTGAATAATCACGGTAGCGAAAAATAGATTGTACATCTCGCTGCCAATCCAAGTAAGCATTCGGATTGTACACTGCTTCAAAAGGTGGAAGTCTTACCCTTGACTCACTTTTGTTATATGTCTCAGCCTTAGCCCTCAAACCAACCGAGATCTTCCTCCTTTTGACGCCTATCATACTACCCTTGCCTCGGATAAGCATCATCCTCATAATCTTACCTCTCGGACTATTGCGTGTAAGACATTCTATAATTCCTGTAAATTCACAACACTAGCAAACAAACGTAAAATATGTACTAAACCTAGCACTCCCTCTCATGTTTAAACTCTCAATTGAACTCACAAAATCACTCAAAATCCCTGCAATTTTTCAAGTCTTAGTACGACTCAAGAGTTCAAGAAAAAGGCTTCCAAGAAGACTCTCAAAGACAACTAACACTGAAAAGAATGGTGACACTTGATATTTGAGTAATTGCAAGAACAACCAATTAAACAAATAGCAAGTAGAGTAGCAGGCAATTTAAAGGAGTCAAAGAAAGCTCAAATTGACTCGAAAGGACTCAAACAATTTCAACTTTCAGTAATGATTTTAATATGCAATTGCGCCTCAATTCGCTTCAACTGATAAATCTGATTTTTGTGGCGCAAATACTTCTTTATATTTTTGTATTTGTAGAATCGAATTCTTTTCTTTCTTTTTTCTTTTTATTTTATTTTTTTTGGACTATGAACACAGTTTAGTGTTTCGATCACAGCTTTTTACCCCGTACTCTAAATCCACTGATTATTTTTGATTCGAATGCCCAACAAACACAGCTTTCCAACGGATCCTTTTTCACTCAAATTGGACTTCAATAGCTATATATTAAAATTCAATTTCTATGTGACAAAAATTGCACAGATTTTCCTTTGTATTTCGTGACCTCTTTGTTGGTAGAAACGCAAGTAATTTAGCTAATTTCAACGCAACAAACTGGACTGAAAACACAACCAATTGTTATTCAAGTAATGAACCAAGCACACAAGGAAACCGATTTTAGTGATAAGGGCTCTGTAATACATATTTCGAGGGAGATTATTGGGTCTAGTGATGAGCTGAATAGTACTTACTTCAAAGGGACATTGATGAGCTCTAATTATGTGCTTGCTCTAGTTATGAGCTTTCTGATGTTTCGTTCGAAAGAGAAATTAATTGGCCAAAGTTATGGGGTTTGTGGTACTTACGGGATTTTATTTCTCTCACATACACACTTTCGGTTAAACAATGACCAACACCTAATGGCCCTGAAAACCTTATGCTCTATCTCAACTGGGAGATGGCACGACTTTCCATATACGAGTTTGTAGGGTGTCATATCAATCGGGGTCTTGAAAGCTGTCCGGTAAGCCCATAAGGCGTCATCCAACTTCAGACTCCAATCCTTCCGGGACTGATTGACTGTCTTCTCTAGTATGGACTTAATTTCACAGTTAGACACTTTGGCTTGGCCATTTGTCTGAGGATGATAAGCTGTACACAGAACCCCATATTTGTTCAGGAACGTGGCCACGACACGGTTGCAGAAATGGGTACCGCGATCGCTTATGAGGGCACGAGGCGTACCGAATCGGTTAAAGATATGAGATCGTAGGAAATTCACTACTACTTTGGCATCGTCGGTCCGAGTAGCCTTGGCCTCGATCCACTTTGAAACATAATCAACAGCGAGTAGGATGTAGATGTTGCCGAAAAAATTATGGAATGGGCCCATGAAATCTACGCCCCAAATATCAAAGATTTCGCATACAATGATACTGGTCAGAGGCATCTAATTCCTTGCCCCAATATTGCCTGTGACTTGGCATCGAGGGCATGAAGCACAAAAGAGAACTATCTTTGAAGATTGAAGGCCAGTATGATACGAGCACGGATGCTCTAGGAACACGGGTTCATGAGTTTGTCGCACCAACCCTAGCAAACCGTGACAACCTCCGGCTAACCCCGCACCACCCATCTAGCCCGCTTCCTCCTTGAAGAAAGGCCTCGGCCTTGGTAAAACAACAAGGTGCGCTTAAGGCTAAGCAAGGAGCGAGCAGCACACGCAAGGCCTTGCCTCCAAGCCTTGCGCTCACCAAGAGGCCGGCCACAAAGCCCACCTTCCAAGCCCAGCAGCCCACCCCTTTGTCCAAGGGTAATTTAGGTGTTTTAATGTAATAAGTTTCAGCTATAAATAGTAGGGTATAGCCTCTTTTATGGCTGGTCTTTGTTTTGAGTGAATCTTTCTAAGGCCAATTAGTTTAAGTTAATTTAGGGTTTATTTTAGGTCTAGTCTAGGGTTCCTAAAACCAGCGGCTACTCTCTTCTTGTTCATCAAGCCGGGTTGCTCACTCTAGTTAGTGAGAGGGTCGGATTTTGTCAAGAGATCCTTGTAAGTTTCATAGAAGGGTTGCTTTGCCTTGTTGCAAAGAGGGTCTTCTCTATTTGCAAGTTATATACATGTACTCCTTCAATACATCTCTACTCATCACTCCATTATTCCGCTGCACTGAAATCTCCATTAAAACACCTACAAATACCTCCATCCGAACATCCAAGCAAGCTGCCAACCTCTCATAAGGGAACTAGATCCGGCTCCTTCTCCCCAAACAGAAGCTGAACCATATCAAGTGGTAGCGGAGCGCCAATCGTTCTCTAGGTTGGTCGAATTTTTTTTTTCCCTTGCTGATTTTTCATTGCCGTTCCTCTATATTGAAAAACACCATTTTCTTGTCATTTCCACGGTTCAAACATACTCTCCTTCAATATCTACGGTGGAAGCATTGTTTCCTACCATCAGTTGCCATACTTTTTCATTGCAAGCAATTTCGGGTTTTAGGTCAGAAATTTCGTTTCTAGTGATTTGATCTTGCAAAAACACTTTGGCTGAATTATTTAGTGTTTTTAGTTCTATTTATGACCTAAATCTTCATCTTCTTCATATTATTTGCTGCTTAATATCTTGGAGCATCCTAAGGTGGCCATGAGAGCCATGTGGACTTAATTTGTTTGGTAGCTAAGTGGTCCAAAATTGATACTCTCTTCACAGCCGGCCACATCACTCTATTTTCAGCCAAGTATTTGAAAATTGCTCCACACTCCACTTGTTCATAGCCGGCCCTAGGTCAGCTAACTTAGCTCTCCATTTTGCTTGTCATACAATCTGATTTGCCTAAACTCCTTGTCACACATTTTTGTGCACTTTAGTGAAAATTGTGGTGCATGTTAGTGACAAGTTTCGGTGCACATTAGACAAAATATTGGTGCATTTTAGCAAAATGTTGGTGCATTTTTAGTGCAAATTAGTGTCTGATTTTAGCGAAAAAAAAATTCAGGTGCATGTTAGCAAAAATATTTTCGGCATTTAGTGAAAAATAATTTTTATTTTTCTACTACTTGTCATTCACTTCTAAACATTAAAATCCTTGTCATACACTCCTTGAGCTCTCTTGCACTTACAAAAAAAAAACAAAAAAAACAAAAACAAAAACAGAAAGTAAAAGAAGGGAAAAAGAGTAAATTGAATCCCTCAAATCAAAAAGAAAAGAAAAGAGATAACAAGTGAGTCAAAGCAAGAGACTAGTGTATGTTGGCATTAGAAGTGTGGTCGTACATCTAGGTGCATTTTTGACAATTTTTGCATTGACTTAAACATTGGAGCAAGCTACTGATTTTAAACTCCATCTCTTCCCTTCCATTTCCATCTTCTTTTTGAGCTAGCTTTTATTTGTGTCCTTGGTTTTTCTTTCTTGATTCTACATCACATTTCTACTCCAAGCCTTCCTAGTGTTCAAATCAAGCTATTTCGTCTTGAACATTAGCTAGGTTTTCCTCACCTTTCCTTCCAACCCTTGTTGTCTTGGCTGTCCGCGTGCTTTCTTTTGACTTAGAGTCACTGTTAGCTTAAGCTTTGGCCTTAGTAAAGATAAGAGTGCGTGTGAGGATTGTGAGAATATTAGAGTGTAGTGTGATACACGAGGGAAACACGTAAGGGAGGGACTAACCAATTTTTATTATATATCAATTGTGTTTGTTTCCTTTTGCAGGTACTTGTCCTATGTCTCACCTAGACGCACCTTCGGGTGACTTACCTACGGGTGCTGGATCGGAGGACTCCTCCACTCTCAATCCAGCAATGGCTTCATTCTCAGTTGAAATGTCTGAAATGAAATCTCAAATGAAGGACCTCATTGATACGATCCCAGCCGGAGCCAACCCTAGTAACGCACCCATAGGCGCAACCACCCGCGCCAAGGCCCGAGCCTTGGAGGATGCAGCCGCGAGCCTCCCATTGCCGCCCACGGGCCCGATCACTCGTGCCAGGGCCGGAGCCCTACAAGTGAGGCTCAGCAGCCTCATACACATGGAACTGAAGGCAGAGACAGCCTCGGAGGAAGTCAGTCTGCGCGCACCCCAGCCGCGCCTTGTAACCCTAATCCGCACCGCGTCCGCGCCTACGGATGGGCTACACATGGCCACCTCGGACCTTTAGGTCCACCAGCGCCCTTTTCCTATTTTTGACCAGGCCATGTTCATTAATAATACAAGAGAGGAGTCCAGGCCAAAAATCAGGAGAAACGCCCGAAGGATTTGGGACAGGCCCAAATCACAAGCCCGCATTGGACAGCGAACGCCACTGCCGAGCCTTTTGAATATTGGAGCATATTTCCTCGCACAATATTCATCCCAGCAGTTCATCTATGTGTTAGGAAGTTTCCCTACAAATTTCAGTGGGAACGCTCGAGGGAATAAGGAAAACGCCTTGTTTCCTTAAAACGTGATTCGGCGGACCCGCAAGCAAAGCCACTTGGGCCTTTTGACCTAAACGGTGGAGCCTGCACTTCTATCCTATTTAGTAGACTTTATTTATGTTATTTTAGGGTTTTAGAACTTATTTGGAAGGGTGGCTTGTTGCCATTTTCGTTTAATTCATTTTTTAGAAACTAAACTAGTTTCCATTTTGGGAATTAGGGTTTAGCGCCTCTTTAAAAAGGAGCCGCCTATGTTATTTTGAGCAGACTTTGATTTATTGAAATTGAAAGCAGATTGCTTTGGATCTTTATCCACTTGTTCTTGATGAACCTTGCAACTAATTGAGTTTCGTGCATTCGATTAGCTTGTCAAGTAAAACTTGAAAGCACTATCTATTGAGTCTTTCGTCTTTGAATTGCCAAGAGCACCCATTCTTGGAGATTCATCGGTTTGACCCAAGAACCTCAAGGGATTCGGCGTGAAGTGCCAAGAGCACCCAGTCTTGGAGTTTCACGGTTTTCTTCGAGTTAATTTCCGCATTGAAATCCACGTCATCGGACAACGATCTAAGGAGAGCGTTCTAGCCTACAAGGAACGCAACAGTTGATAGCGGAGCTCAGCTATCTCGACTTGGTAAATCTATCCCTTTAATTATTACATTTTCTTTGTTAGAATTGGTATTCCTTCGTTCTCTTCTACACCAATTCTCTTGCGTGCTGTGTGTTAGTTGTCTTGTGTCAATTTGTGTCTTGTATGTGCGATTAGTGTGCAAATCACCTCAACGATTTGTAGGTCTTTACTTTAGTCAAAAAAAAAAACAAGTCCCCAAAGTGTCTTAGCTAATTTGTGCTTTGTGTTGTGTTGAAATATCAAAAAATAAAAAAGGAGAAAAAGAGAACAATTTTCGTAAAAAAAAAAACAGAACAGAGGCGAAATCAGTACCATTAAAAAAAAAAAATCAGGTACTTTCAGAATCAAATACTAGAGTGAATTTGTGACTCATAGCAAAAAGAATCATTGGATTTCGAATTGAGAATCAAAAGTTGTGGCAAAAACAAGTTTCAAAACCCTAATCGCATGCCATTAGCGTTTTTGAGTTGTCAATTGACTCAATCTGTGTATTTTGAGCTTTTCTTTTATTCCAAGACTACTGTGCCTTCCTACTCTGTAGTACAATTGATTGATTGATTGATCTTTGCAATTGAATCGAGTATACTACCTCAAAATTTTCTTTCTACACTAGTTTTCTTTGTGCGTCTCTTTGGAAGCTTTTCTTGAAATTTCTTCGAATCAGGTTTATCTTGGATGACTGGAGGAGGATCTGAGGAAATCTGATTATGAGATTATTAGAGAGACAAACACGAGAGTAAACACATGAGGGAGTGATAGTTTTAGGCAATTTTACGCTTGCAATTTTCTTTTGTGAATTTCAGGATGTCAGGAAATTTAGAAAGGGAACCAACGGCTGTGAATGATGTAGCCAAGGCCTTACAAGACATAGCAGTTCAGCTCCAGGACATGGCAGCTTGGAGACAGCAAGTCAAGACTAGGGAACGTGAGAATCGGGCTCCACAAGCCCCCGGGGTACACTTTGTGCAACACCTAAACCCTAGGATGGACCGAGAAGCATATGTGCCTCCACCAGGTGATGAGCAGCCTAGTGAGCATGAGGCCGAGGGTTCTGAAGATGGGTATGACGAGGAGTTTCACATGGCAGGACCGAGGGGTTTTCACATGCGCCGAGGAGGTGCACATGGACGCGGCAGACACGCCTTTGGTAGGCGAGACCGTAACTTTGAACAGCCGCGTCGCGAGGAGCGCAAGCGAGTTGACAATCACCTTGGGAGTGTCAAGCTCAAGGTTCCACCTTTCGAAGGAAAAGATGATCCCGAGGCATACTTGACTTGGGAGCGAAAGATGGAAGCGATTTTTAGGTGTCACACCTACACGGATGAAAAGAAAATAAGGTTAGCTTCCGTGGAGTTCTTTGGATATGCTGCCCATTGGTGGGAGCAAGTGAATGAGGATGTGAGAGGACCTGTAACTACTTGGGAGAATATGAAGTATGTGATGAAGAGGAGATTCGTACCACCGTACTATCATAAGGACCAAATCCAGCGGTTACAAAAGCTTACCCAAGGGTCCAAAACCGTGAATGACTATCACAACGAGTTGGAAGTTCTTCTAGCTAGGGTTCATGTGATAGAGGATGAGGATTCGAAGATGTCTAGGTTCTTGAGTGGGCTGAATCCAGAGATAGCTAACGCCTTAGAGTTGTGCCAATATAGGACTTTGGAAGAGATGCTTCACATGGCCGTGAAGATCGAGAGGCAACGCAAGGCTAAGGCAGCCTACTCTAAGCCGGCTGCTGTTGTGTCTCGGACTTCCACTTGGAACAAGTCTACATGGTCCAAGGGGAATAAGGACAGCAAGGAAACACCCAAGGTATCTAAACCTTCTTATGGTACCAAAGGTAATTCGGCAAACCCAACTTCTTCTAAAGTTCCCATTACTAGTACTAACCGTGTGCCTACAAGAGATTGTGTGCTTTAAGTGTAGTGGCCGAGGCCATAAGCAGGCCGAATGTCCCAACAAGAGAGTTCTGATTATTAGGGATAATGGAGAGATGGACTCGGAGGATGATTATGAGGTGGTGGAGGATTCGGAAGAAGAAAGTGAGGGAGAAGAGGCAGCCGATCAAGAAGCTAGGGTTTGTGAATCGGTTACCCTAGTAGTTCGGAGGAACTTGAGTGTGCAACCAAGGGCCGAAACTTATGAGGAGGAACAAAGAGAGAACCTATTCCATGCTAGGTGCCACATTGGTACTAAGGTATGCTCTCTTATTATCGACAATGGTTCTTGTACTAATTGTGCTAGTACTCTCCTTGTGCGCAAATTAGGGTTACCCACGGTCAAGCATCCAAAACCATATACCTTGCAATGGATGAATGATGAGCTCAACCTTAAGGTGACTAAACAAGTGCTAGTTAGTTTGTCTATTGGGAAATTTAAAGATGAAGTATGGTGTGACGTAGTCCCAATGCAAGCGTCACATGTGCTGTTCGGCCGACCTTGGCAATTCGATCGCAACGCTACTCACGAAGGGAGGAGCAATCGGTACAAGCTTGAGAAGGAAGGAGTGAAGTTCACACTCGCACCCCTTACACCTAAGCAAGTGCTTGAGGACCAGCTCTGGTTGGAGAAGTCCTATGCTGAACTTGAGGCCTCACGGTTTCTAGACAAAAGAATTGATGAAAACAGCCCCCGTGAAAAAAGTGAGCACGGGTTAAAAACAGAAAAGAAAGAGCCTGAAAAAGAAAAGAAAAGGCAAGAAAAAGAAAAGAAAGTAAACTTGTATGCGAAAGCAAAAGATTTGCGCCGAGCGCTTGTTTTACAAAAACAATTTTGTGGCGAGAATCGCCCTTTGATTCTTCTTCGCTTTAAATCCTTTTGCTTGAGCACTACTAACCTTGATCCTTTAGCTTCTGTGCCTTCTTCTATCTTGGCTGTTTTGCAGGAGTTCAAGGATGTAACACCCGAAGAGATGCCAGCCGGTTTGCCTCCAATCAGCGGCATAGAGCACCAAATTGATTTTGTGCCGGGTTCGACTATCCCAAACAGACCAGCCTATAGGAGCAACCCCGAGGAGACTAAGGAACTTCAGCGGCAGGTTGATGAGCTCCTTAGCAAGGGATATGTCCGGGAGAGCTTGTCTCCATGCGCCGTTCCAGTACTTCTAGTGCCAAAGAAAGATGGAACTTGGTGAATGTGTGTTGACTGCCGAGCTGTCAACAAAATTACGGTAAAGTATCGTCACCCCATACCTCGCTTAGATGATATGTTAGATGAGCTTAGTGGTAGTGTGATATTTTCTAAAATTGATCTCATGAGCGGCTATCATCAAATTAGAATGAAAGAGGGTGATGAATGGAAAACGGCATTTAAAATAAAGTATGGATTGTATGAATGGTTAGTGATGCCGTTTGGACTGACTAATGCCCCAAGTACTTTCATGCGACTTATGAACCACGTTCTTAGGCGTTTCATAGGAAAATTTGTTGTTGTGTACTTTGATGACATCCTAGTTTACAGCAAGTCTTTGCATGATCATGTTTTACACCTTAAGGAATTTTTTCTAACCTTGCGTGAAGAGAAACTTTATGCTAAGCTCTCCAAGTGCTCTTTTGCTTTAGAGCAGGTTGAGTTTTTAGGATTTCTTGTGGGCAAGGACGGTGTGAAGGTGGATGAAGTGAAGGTGCAAGCAATCAAGGAGTGGCCTACGCCAAAAATAGCAAGCGACATCCGCTCCTTTCACGGCTTAGCTTCCTTTTATCGTCGTTTCATTCGTGATTTTAGTACTCTTGCTGCCCCACTTAATGACCTAACTAAGAAACATGTTGATTTCAGGTGGGAGGAACCTCAAGAGGCCGCATTCCGAGCGTTGAAGGACAAGCTGTCCAACGCACCCGTGTTAGCCCTACCCGACTTTGACAAACCGTTTGAGTTGGAGTGCGACGCGAGTGGAATCGGTATAGGTGCTGTTTTGATGCAAGAGAAGAAGCCTTATTTAGTGAGAAGCTCAAGGATGCCCAGTTGCGTTATCCGACGTATGACAAAGAGCTTTATGCGCTAGTTAGGGCTTTCGAGGTTTGGCAACACTACTTGATGCCGAGGGAATTTGTGGTGCACACCGACCACTTAAGCCTCAAATACCTAAAGGGACAAGGGAAGTTGAATAGGAGACATGTCGTGTGGCTGGAGTTCTTAGAAGCTTTCCCTTATCACATCAAGTACAAGGAAGGAAAGGACAATGTTGTTGCCGACGCATTGTCTAGGAGGTATGCCTTGATCTCTTCGTTAAGTGTCAAATTTTTAGGGTTTTCTCAAATAATTCCACTCTACCCTACTGATTTGGATTTTGGTGAGATCTATAAGACTTGTGATTCCATGGCTGATGTAAAATTTTATACGCATGATAACTATCTGTTTCGGCGCAAGCGCCTTTGCATTCCTAAGTGTTCTTTGCGTGACTTACTTGTGCATGAATCACATAGTGGCGGATTGATGGGTCACTTTGCCATTAATAAAACCTATGACATGCTGAAATCACACTTTTATTGGCCTAAGATGAGGCGTGATGTTGTGCGTGTGATTGCTAGATGTGTAGTTTGCCATAGGGCAAAATCTCGGTTGGCTAGTCATGGTGAGTTTATGCCGCTGCCCGTACCTTCCCAACCTTGGACCGATCTGTCCATGGACTTCATTGTAGGTTTACCTAAATCTTGGGATGGTAAGGATGGTATATTTGTTGTTGTGGATCGATTTTCCAAAATGGCACACTTTTTGCCTTGTAAAAATACTAGTGATGCATATCAGGTTGCTAATATATTCTTTAGAGAGGTCGTCCGCCTCCATGGTATGCTTATTAGTATTGTTAGTGATCGTGATGGGAGATTTTTGAACCACTTTTGGCGAGTGTTGTGGAGTCGCCTTGGAAATAAATTGCTGTATTCGACTTCTTGTCACCCTCAAACCGACGGCCAAACTGAAGTAGTTAACCGTACTGTAGGGTCTCTTTTGCGCTCTTTAGTTACCAAGCATGTTTCTAAATGGACTGATCATTTGCCTTTCATGGAGTTTGCTTATAATCGTTCAATCCATTCTACTACAAATTGTTCACCTTTTGAAGTAGTTTATGGCTTTAATCCGCTAACTCCCATGGATTTGACACCTTTGCCTTTGAGTGATGTTTCTAACTTAGATGGACAGCAGCGGGCAGAACACATCAAACAGATACATAAGAAGGCTAAGGCAAACATTGAGCGCACTAATGAGCGCCTAGTGCGCAAGCACAATGAAGGCCGCAAGACCGCGTCCTTTCACGTTGGCGATTGGGTGTGGCTGCACCTAAGACGTGAGAGATTTCCAGAGAAGAGGAAAGGAAAATTATCCCCACGGGGAGATGGCCCGTTTCAGATTGTTGAGAAGATCAACAACAACGCCTACCGCCTCGACCTTCCAAGTGAGTATGGTTCGATTCATGGAACCTTTAATATTTCTGACTTATGGTTGTTTGAGGCAGGTGATGAGGATGTTGCTGATCTGGATTCGAGGGCGAATCCTTCTCAAGATGGAGGGGATGATACGATCCCAACCGGAGCCAACCCTAGTGACGCACCCGTAGGCGCAACCACCCGCGCCAAGGCCCGAGCCTTGGAGGATGCAGCCGTGAGCCTCCCATTGCCGCCCACGGGCCCGATCACTCGTGCCAGGGCCGGAGCCCTACAAGTGAGGCTCAGTAGCCTCATACACATGGAACTGAAGGCAGAGACAGCCTCGGAGGAAGTCAGCCTGCGCGCACCCTAGCCGCGCCTTGTAACCCTAATCCGCACCGCGTCCGCGCCTACGGATGGGCTACACATGGCCACCTAGGACCTTTAGGTCCACCAGTGCCCTTTTCCTATTTTTGACCAGGCCATGTTCATTAATAATACAAGAGAGGAGTCCAGGCCAAAAATCAGGAGAAACGCCCGAAGGATTTGGGACAGGCCCAAATCACAAGCCCGCATTGGACAACGAAAGACACTGCCGAGCCTTTTGAAGATTGGAGCATATTTCCTCGCACAATATTCAGCCCACCACTTCATCTATGTGTTAGTAAGTTTCCCTCCAAATTTCAGTGGTAACGCTCGAGGGAATAAGGAAAACTCCTTGTTTCCTTAAAATGTGATTCGACAGACCCGCAAGCAAAGCCACTTGGGCCTTTTGACCTAAACGGCGGAGCCTGCACTTCTATCCTATTTAGTAGAATTTATTTATGTTATTTTAGGGTTTTAGAACTTATTTGGAAGGGTGGCTTGTTGCCATTTTCGTTTAATTCATTTTTTAGAAACTAAACTAGTTTCCATTTTGGGAATTAGGGTTTAGCGCCTCTTTAAAAAGGAGCCGCCTATGTTATTTTGAGCAGACTTTGATTTATTGAAATTGAAAGCAGATTGCTTTGGATCTTTATCCACTTGTTCTTGATGAACCTTGCAACTAATTGAGTTTCGTGCATTCGATTAGCTTGTCAAGTAAAACTTGAAAGCACTATCTATTGAGTCTTTCGTCTTTGAATTGCCAAGAGCACCCAGTCTTGGAGATTCATCGGTTTGACCCAAGAACCTCAAGGGATTCGGCGTGAAGTGCCAAGAGCACCCAGTCTTGGAGTTTCACGGTTTTCTTCGAGTTAATTTCCGCATTGAAATCCACGTCGTCGGACAACGATCTAAGGAGAGCGTTCTAGCCTACAAGGAACGCAACACTCATGGCTACCGTGGCCAACTTGGCAACGAAAGTGCCCGCACCACCATTCCCACCCCCACCCCCACCCCCTCCACAAATCATCCCACACTACACACCTCTATTTTTCTAACCAGCCGCATATTACCCACCTCCAAATTATCCACCAGCCACAAATATCTAACCAGCCACTCATTTCCAACAAACCACACGCCCAAATGACCCCTCAAGCATGGATTATTATGCAATGCCTCAAGCACATGATCACATGGATAGCACTAGAGCCGCCAGCCACCATAGTCAAGAAGACGAGGTTCTAGGCAACCTTTCACACCATAGCGCACCACCCACACTTGAGCACAACTGTAGCCAATTTTTGGTGGACAGCCATGGCATGGTCTTTCACCGAGACCCTACCCAACCTCACTTACAAGCTGTACAACCCACTTTTCCCCCATATGACACAAGACAGCCTCCTCCACATAACCCCCATATGACACCTAGACAGCCACAACCCCCCACCCAAAATCAAATAGCAAATCACCTAGCCGTCCCTCTACACCGAGCCAATGCTTACGTCCCACCACACTATGACATACCTAGACCTCCGCATCCTCCTCACTATAAGCACGCCAACAATGCCCGTCGGTTTGATCATGATGAGTTATATGAGCAGCGTGGTAATCGGAACAATGAGGAGAGAGTGGATACCAACCTCTCGAGTATCAAGGTGTCCATTCCTACTTTCGAAGGAAAGGATGATCCGGATGCTTTCCATGAGTGGGAAAATAAGGTGACTAGGCTGTTTGCATGTTACAATTATTTCGAGACAAAGAAAGTGAAGTTAGCTATTGTCGAGTTCACGGGTTTAGCCATATAATGGTGGGATCGCCTTTGTGAGACACAAAGAGTCGAAGGCAGACCGCCTATTGCGACTTGGGAAGAATTGAGAGTTGTGATGAGGCGTCTGTTTGTGCCTACACACTACATCCGTGAATTGCACCAGCGCCTCCAGCGTTTGTATCAAGGCCCCCGTAGCGTGAGTGATTACTATCACGAGATGCTGACTTGTTTGATGAGGGCCCGCACGAATGAAAGTGCGGAAGCCACTATGGCATGTTTTATGGCCGGCTTACAGAAGGACATCTCATATCAGCTTGACTTCCACCGTTATGACAACTTGGAAGACATGTTTCAATTAGCCCTAAAGATTGAGAAACAAGTAAGCGCTAAACCGAGACCTCCTTTCAATGCATCTTCTACCCCGTCTTGGAAAACAGCAACTCCTCCACCCAAAAATACCCTAGAAACTAAACAGCCAGCCTTTGCCTCTAAACCAAACACTACCCCAAACACCAACCCCAATGCTAGGACTCCACATAGGAGTATTGAGTGCTTCAAATGTGGAGGGAAAGGCCATATGAGGGCTGAATGCCCTAACAGTAGAATCATGCTCTTACGAGATAGTGGAGAGGTAGTTAGTGATGATGAAGAGGCCGAATTGACACCAAAAACAGCCACCGCGTGCGCTACTGATTCGGATGAAGATGTGGGGGATTACACGTGTGTGGAAGTCCCTCAATGCTTAGTAGTTAGGCGCAGCTTGACCATGAGGGCTAGAATAGATGACAAGGCACTTGATCAAAGAGTCAATCTATTTCTCACCCGCGGTATGGCTAATGACATGGTGATCTCAATTCTGGTTGACAATGGGAGTTGCACCGATGTAGCTAGTGCGCTGCTAGTCCATTCCTTGGGTTTAGAAACCACAAAACATCCTAAACCCTATGTGCTCAATTGGTTTAATGACGGCAGCTCCGTTAAGGTAATTAAGCAAGTGATCATTCACTTCGCAATTGGTGAGTATGTGGATCAGCGAACTTGTGATGTGGCAGCAATGCATTTTGGTCATTTGCTTCTAGGAAGACCATGGCAATATGACAAGAGGGCTGTCCACGATGGTTTCCACAACACATGCAAATTCCAGCACTTGGGCCGAAAGTTTCTTATTCAGCCCTTGCCCCCTTCGGAAGTAGCTAAAGACCAAATCAAACTCTCCAAGGCATGTGCCACCTTGGCGCTTCCTTCCACACTTAAATTTCAGAATGAGAGGAGTGGAGTGAAGAAAGTAAGTGGAGAGATTGAGGAAAACAGCGTACATGAAAACAGTGAGCTTGTATCGAGTGAAAACACATGTTTTGAAAACAGCACGCACGTTAGTGAGCTTGAGAGTGAAAACAGTGAGCGAATGGCACCCAAAAAAGTGAGCTTATGTGCCGTAAGGAGTGTGGAGAGCTTAGCAGATCCTTACTTGGATTTCACTAACACTAACCCATATCCTTCGAGTGTTACATCTGATTTTGTGCTAGCTTTGGCGGATGACCCTATGGAAGTGTTGATCAAGGCTTTGCCATACGTAACTTCACTAAGGTTTACACCTTCTACCCCTTTCTCTTGTAACCCTTTTTACCTAACGCATGCCTTGGATAAAATGTTACATGTTCGTTTTGTTTGTGCTACATCCTAGCATGACCCCCTTTCACATAGGGAGCCATCACATTCGCACATACCTTCATCGTATGGCTCAATTCATGCTATAAATCCCTCTCGCATCGAATGTCCTTTTGCTGGATTCTTTGTCATTACGCATGAGTATGAGTTTCCAATGATTACCCCCATAGAATCATACACTTGTTCCTTGTTTATGTGCTGGTGTAGGTAACAGGTACACCGCATCGTCGGTGGTTAAAATCCATCGCGCACCAACGGCCCAAATGCTGTTTTGGAATTGCAAGTGGCTGCCCAATATTCATCCTGCAGTGTTCATGATGTTCTCACCTCCAGATTCGAGGACGAATCTCCTCGAAGGTGGAGGAGATGATACAAGCACGGATGGTCTAGGAACACGGGTACATGAGTTTGCCGCGCCAACCCTAGCAAACCGTGACAACCTCCGGCTAACCCGCACCACCCATCTAGCCCGCGTCCTCCTTCAAGAAAGGCCTCGGCCTTGGCCAAACAACAAGGTGTGTTCAAGGCTAAGCAAGGAGCGAGCAGCACATGCAAGGCCTTGCCTCCAAGCCTTGCGCTCACCAAGAGGCCGGCCACAAAGCCCACCTTCCAAGCCCAGCAGCCCACCCCTTTGTCCAAGGGTAATTTAGGTGTTTTAATGTAATAAGTTTCAGCTATAAATAGTAGGGTATAGCCTCTTTTATGGCTGGTCTTTGTTTTGAGTGAATCTTTCTAAGGCCAATTAGTTTAAGTTAATTTAGGGTTTATTTTAGGTCTAGTCTAGGGTTCCTAAAGTTAGCAGCTACTCTCTTCTTGTTCATCAAGCCGGGTTGCTCACTCTAGTTAGTGAGAGGGTCGGATTTTGTCAAGAGATCCTTGTAAGTTTCATAGAAGGGTTGCTTTGCCTTGTTGCAAAGAGGGTCTTCTCTATTTGCAAGTTATATACATGTACTCCTTCAATACATCTCTACTCATCACTCCATTATTCCGCTGCACTGAAATCTCCATTAAAACACCTACAAATACCTCCATCCGAACATCCAAGCAAGCTGCCAACCTCTTATAAGGGAACTAGATCCGGCTCCTTCATCAAATTCGGTCTCCTTCTCCCCACACAGAAGCTGAACCATATCACAGTAGAGATCGGCTTCTAAGATTGAGGGCAGTTTTCTTGGTCGCGAAATGTCCTCCTTTAGAATGGCAGAATTTTAGGATTGAGGGCACCTCATCTATGGTTACACAACGGCGAATTATCTAATCTGAATAGTGCTTCCACAAGTATGGGCTATCCCAAATACAGTATTTGGCTTGCCTTCTGATTTTGTTGCATTCGGATGAGGAAGCATCTGCAGGGTAGGTACGAGTAGCACAAAAATTTGCAATGTCGGAGAACCATAGGAACTGGACCGAATGGGCGAGACACAATTGTTCATCTGGAAAAGTATCACGGATGGGCACAAGTGAATCATCTTCTTGGGCTGGAAGTCTGCTCAGATGATCTGCCACCAGATTTTCTTTTCCTGTTTTATCCTTGATCAGGATATTAAATTCTTATAGCAACAAGATCCAATGAATGAGTTGAGGCTTTGCATCAGCCTTTCTCAATAAGCATCTAAGGGTCGAATGGTCAGAGTATATGAGAACGTGGGTACCCAAGAGATACTACCTGAACTTGTCGAGGGCATAAACAACGGCCAAGGGCTCTTTTTCTGTGGTTGTGTAGTTCTGCTGGGCTGGATCTAATAACTTGGAAGCATAGTAAATGACGTAAGTCTCCTTGTCCTTCTTCTGACCCAAAACGGCGCCTAGTGCGTGATTGCTTGCATCACACATGACCTCGAAAGGTAGGGACCAATCGGGGCCACGAATGATCGGAGTTGAGATAAGCTTGTTTTTGAGAAGTTCGAAGGTGGCTTTGCAATTCTCATCAAAATCAAAAGTAACTTCTTTCTAGAGCAGGCGGCACATGGGTTGGGCAATTTTGGAGAAATCTTTAATAAACCGTCTGTAGAAACCGGTGTGCCCTAGAAAAGATCGCACATCGCGAACACAGGCTGGGTATGGCAAGGACTCAATTATCTCAATCTTGGCCTTGTCGACCTCGATTCCCTTGGCCGAGACGAACCCAAAACGAGGCCTCGATCTACCATGGAGTGGCATCTCTCGAAGTTGAGGACAAGATTGGTTTTTATGCAATGCTCTAAACATTTCTTCAATTTGAGCATACACTCGGAAAAGGAATTGCCATAAATAGTGAACTCATCCATGAAGACTTCAATACCATCCTCGACTAATTCAGAAAAAATGGTCAACATACAGCGCTAAAATGTGGCGGAGGCATTACACAAACCGAAGGGCATACGCCTATAAGCAAAGGTGCCGAAAGGGCACGTGAAGGTGGCCTTCTCCTGGTCTTCGGGGGCAACTGGGATCTTATGGAAACCGGAGTAACTGTCTAGACAACAATAATAGGTCTTGCCCGCGAGACGCTCCAGCATCTGGTCTATGAAGGGAAGAGGGAAGTGATCTTTTCTGGTGGCAGCATTCAAGCGGCGATAGTCGATACACACATGCCACCCATTCTGGATCCGGGTAGGAATAGATTCGCCATCTTGCCCAATGGTAATAGTGATACCAGTTTTCTTGGGAACGACTTGTATAGGACTGACCCATGGACTATCAAAAATGGGGTAGATAACGCCCGCATCAAGCAATTTCAGCACTTCTTTCCTGACCACCTCCATCATGGGTGGATTCAATCGGCGCTGTGGCTGGCGTATAGACTTGCTAGTATCTTCCAAGTGAATACGATGAGTGCATAGCGCTGGTGACAAGCCCTTGATATCTGCGATGGTCCAGCCTATGGCTTGTCTGAATTCCTTCAACAAGAAAATCAGCTTAGGCTCTTCAAGATTTTTGAGCTTGTTGGAGATAATGGCAGGCAGAGAGTCATTGGGGCCGAGATAAGCATACTTCAGATGGGAAGGTAGTGGTTTCAAATTGAAGGCTGAAGCCTGATCGATAGATGGAGATAACTTGATATGGTCTGGGCAATTAAGAGACAGCATTGTGGGCTCATGCGGGATAATAGCACACTCTTCTAGGGTAGCGACGACAGAATGCAGCTCAAATGGTGTGGAAAGTGTCGAGGCCACGACATCTAGGAGAGTTGGGGTCAGACTCCTGTCAAGGACAAATTGTAATGGGTCAGTAGAATGAAGTTCAGCAAGTATCGCATGTTACAATTAAATCAATATAGTTAACAAAAGGATCAATCAAATCAATATAGTTAACACTGAAAAATTCAGAGGGGTATCGCATGGCCTCTAGCATGTTGAACTTGATAATTTCCCCGTCAAACTCGAGGGTGATGGTTGCGTCGTGAACATCAATCTTCGCTCGGGTAGTGGCCAGAAAGGGTCGACCGAGAAGAACATCTGTTGACCTGGTGGAGTCTTCATTCTCTATGGCAATAACATAAAAATTAGCTGGGAATAAGAATTCACCCACTTGGACCAAGATATCTGTGATGAGCCCCTCGGGGTAGATAACAGAACGATCAGCAAGCTGAATGGCTAGGTTGGTCGGTCTGAGAGGTTCGAACCCAAGACTATTGTAGATGATCAAGGGCATGACATTAATTCTTGCCCCCCCGATGTCGATTATACCGATTCGGCAGGGAATCATGAACATTCCTTGATCCTTGCATTTCAAGGGGATCTTCCTCTGGATATGGGCAGAAGCGTTTGCTCCTACACTGATATGAGCTTAAAGGCTCCAGCTCGTTTCTCTTGTCTTGCCTTCCGTCTAGGCCAAGACTGCTGTCTAGGGCAAACCTTCGATCTAGGCCAAGACTCCCGTCTAGGCTGAACCTACTGTCTAGACCAAGACTCCCTTCTGTTTGGTCGAAGCCCATCTTCATTGCTGCCAAGGCCAAGCCCCTTTGTCTAAGGGTGTAAGGGTATTTACCCATTGTTAGGTTTTAGTATTTAAAGTGCAAACATTTCATTTCAGCACTTGCCTTTGATTTTGATGATATTCTCTTTGGCCAAATCAGTAGAGTAACCTAGGTAATTTAGGGTTCTTGGTACCAGGGCTACTAGAGCTGAATACCATTGTTTATCCATCTCTTCTTGTAATTAAGCTCCTTAAGCTTTGTTCTTAAGGGGTAAATTCTATTAAAGAGAGATCCTTAACTAGTTTGTAGAAACGTTGCTTGTTCTTATGATCAAGAGGGTTTTCTAATTAGTTAAGTTATTATTATGTTCATCCGTTCCATCTCTACCAAACAACCATCAAGTCGCTGCATATAACTCCTTAAACACCAACTTCAGCCATTAAACTCACCAAAGTGTCCCCTCTCCATCTCCATCTGAGGCACCTATATCCATTGTCAAGACCAACCTCTCACAAGAGGACTAGATCAAGCTCAAGAACAGCAATTCGGCCTCCTTCTATCCAAAACAGAAGTTGACCTCTTATCAAGTGGTAGCGGAGCTTCAGTTGTCCTCTAGGTTGGTTTTTCTTGTTTTCCTCTTCATTTCTACGGTTAGAATCATCTTCTCTACCGTAGAACTTCTTTCCTTTGTGCTGAAATTTTTCTGTTTTTCATAACCGTTCCTCTCTTCTGTTAAAACTTCATTTTCTTGAGTTTCTTCAGTTCAAACACCTTGATTCTTATTTTCTATGGTTTAAACATTGTTTTCTACCATAGGAACATTCCCACTTCATTTGAAAATTTTGGTGTTCTTGAAGAAATTTTTGTCTTTTAGTGTGCTGAATTTTGGAAGAACACGAGTGCTGAAATTTTTTGTGTTTGTGTGCATCAAAATGGACGAAATTTCTTCTTCTTAATTGTGTATTTGCTGCTGAAGTTATTGGAGCCTCCTATGGTGGCCTTGAGAGCCATGTGGACTGATTTGTTCTCTTGCTAAGTGCCGAAATTGCTTGTCCAACCATAGCTGGCCACATCACCTTGATTGTGAGCCTAGTATTTTCCTCAATTGTGAGCCAAGCATTTCAGCTTGCTCTCCAACCTAGCCGACCCTAATTTAGCATCTCTACACATTGTATGTTTGTCATACACGTCCACCTCACTTGCTAGGTCATCCACTCAATTAGTGACACATCATCTTCACTTGCCACATCACACTTTTTGGCATCTAGTGAAAATATTTTCAAGAGCTAAACTACTTGTCTTTCACTTCTTCTTTTAAAATACTTGTCATACAAGTGAGTCTTCTTCACCCTTTGCTAAAAACAGAATTTAAAAGAAGGGAACTAAAAGAATTGATCAAAAACATAAAAAAGTGATCAAGTTCCTCACTTCTCTCTCAAAAAAAAAAAAATGGAGAGAGAAGAAAAGCAAAGGAGTCACAAACAAGGAGCTACTTGTGTATGTCCATTTGAAGTGAATTACTTTGATTGTGTAGTGTCTTAGTGGATGAACACAAGTTTCGGTTTTCAATTGATGTTTTCCAATTCAGATTTTCGCTTTCTGTTTTTTCCTTTTGACTAGCTTCGGCTTTTCCCTTTTCGTCTGAGTGTCTGCGCTCAGAAAATTCTGAAATTTTGACAGATTAAAGTTCAGTCTGAGGGGAACAACTCTTATGTTTTACAATTCTCCTAATTCTGGTGGTTTCACATACTTCTATCCAATTCAAAATCAGTGCGCAGTTTTCACTCGAAATTTCAGCTTTGAGTCTTTCATTTCTTTGTGATTTTCTCTTCTTGTTTCTTTGAGTCTTTTCTTGAGTAGCTTGAGCTGTGTTATTTTCTTCTTTGTTTCCACATATTATTACTCTATTCTAAGTCCAATTTCGGCCCAAATTAAATCCTTTTTCCTTGGGCAGAATTTTGACTTTCCTTGCCTTTCTTTCGTACCTTGGTTGTCTTGCTTTCTTTGAGCCCTAGTTAGGTCTTTCTAGCTTAGGTCTTCGGTTGGTGATTCAGATAAGAGTGTGAGAGAAGAGTGTGAGTGAGTACATTAGAGTGACAAACACGAGAGTGAAACACATGAGGGAGAGAGTAACCCCTTTCAGCTATCAATTGTGTTTATTTTTCCTTTTGTAGGAATTTTTCTATGTCTTCCTACATACCGCCGCATTTTAGGATTGATCCTACTAGCCACGCATCTTGGTATCATATTGAGCAGCCCCCCCACCTTGACCGTAACCATGATTACTTCACCAAGGCTTCCCCTTCCACTCCTTCCTGGTTGGAGTATGATCATATTGCGCCCTCTCGGCAAGCCTATGCGTATGAGTCTTATGCGACTAGTGGAGAGATTTCATATGGGCATGAGGACTACTTCACCAAGGCTGCCCCATCCCCACACCTTGGCACCTCACCTTTCACCTTGAGGATGGCTCCAATTCTAGCGCGCTTGGACAGAAGCACTCAAGCCATGACAATCACCATGGCTGCAATGACACTTATATGTGATAACCTACGGGTTTCTGGCCACCTTGGGCAATGTGAAGAGGTTAGCGTTTGTACTCTTGGTTCACCATCAGTCAAGGAAAGTTTAGTGCCGCTTGGGAGGGAAATGAATGTATTGCAATCCATGGATGGTTTTGAGACACCGTTGGTCGAGGAGATTGAGGATCTTCCTAGTGTTGTTTCGGCCAACTCGCCATCACTTATTGAGGATGATTTGCCTCCGTTTGAGGAGAAGCTACTGGTTTCGGATGTGCATAGGGGGTTTGGGAGCGAAACGAACACATGTAGGGCTTGTGAGTCCACTTCGGATTGCCATGAGACAACCGCTCATTGCCTTGCATTGCAGCGTAAATTTCAGTCCTTGGGTAGTGCCTTGACCCGTTCTCCTTGGTTTTGGGCACATGGGCAGCGCACACTTCTTTCCATTTGAGGTGCCTTCAAGTGGCCTCACGGTCCCTCCCACTTCTAGGAGTTCGCACTTGGCCCGAGTCACCTCCTTGCCCCGTCGTGGCCAATCCATGATTGTTCTTGGCTGTTTCCCATCCGCGCCTACTTATCTTCCCCGCGGAAGGACTCCACCTTGGCCTATATTCCCCAAAAGGTGTAGTTTGAGGTTTCCGTGTGTATCCACAAGCTGTGAGCATGCCTTGACCCGTTCAGCCGAGCAAGGGATTGAGCCTCTAGATTCGAAGTCGAATCTCCTCCAAGGCGGAGGGGATGATATGAGCTTAAAGACTCTCACTCCACTTTCGGAACCCCCAACCTCCAAAGCTTAGATTCGAGGACGAATATCTTCAAAGGGGGATGGGATGATATGAGCTTAAAGGCTCCAGCTCGTTTCTCTTGTCTTGCCTTCCGTCTAGGCCAAGACTGCTGTCTAGGGCAAACCTTCGGTCTAGGCCAAGACTCCCGTCTAGGCCGAACCTACTGTCTAGGCCAAGACTCCCTTCTGTTTAGTCGAAGCCCATCTTCATTGCTGCCAAGGCCAAGCCCCTTTGTCTAAGGGTGTAAGGGTATTTACCCATTGTTAGGTTTTAGTATTTAAAGTGCAAACATTTCATTTCAGCACTTGCCTTTGATTTTGATGATATTCTCTTTGGCCAAATCAGTAGAGTAACCTAGGTAATTTAGGGTTCTTGGTACCAGGGCTACTAGAGCTGAATACCATTGTTTATCCATCTCTTCTTGTAATTAAGCTCCTTAAGCTTTGTTTTTAAGGGGTAAATTCTATTAAAGAGAGATCCTTAACTAGTTTGTAGAAAGGTTGCTTGTTCTTATGATCAAGAGGGTTTTCTAATTAGTTAAGTTATTATTATGTTCATCTGTTCCATCTCTACCAAACAACCATCAAGTCGCTGCATATAACTCCTTAAACACCAACTTCAGCCATTAAACTCACCAAAGTGTCCCCTCTCCATCTCCATCTGAGGCACCTATATCCATTGTCAAGACCAACCTCTCACAAGAGGACTAGATCCGGCTCAAGAACAGCAATTCGGCCTCCTTCTATCCAAAACAGAAGTTGACCTCTTATCAAGTGGTAGCGGAGCTTCAGTTGTCCTCTAGGTTGGTTTTTCTTGTTTTCCTCTTCATTTCTACGGTTAGAATCATCTTCTCTACCGTAGAACTTCTTTCCTTTGTGCTGAAATTTTTCTGTTTTTCATAACCGTTCCTCTCTTCTGTTAAAACTTCATTTTCTTGAGTTTCTTCAGTTCAAACACCTTGATTCTTATTTTCTATGGTTTAAACATTGTTTTCTACCATAGGAACATTCCCACTTCATTTGAAAATTTTGGTGTTCTTGAAGAAATTTGTCTTTTAGTGTGCCGAATTTTGGAAGAACACGAGTGCTGAAATTTTTTGTGTTTGTGTGCATCAAAATGGACGAAATTTCTTCTTCTTAATTGTGTATTTGCTGCTGAAGTTATTGGAGCCTCCTATGGTGGCCTTGAGAGCCATGTGGACTGATTTGTTCTCTTACTAAGTGCCGAAATTGCTTGTCCAACCATAGCTGGCCACATCACCTTGATTGTGAGCCTAGTATTTTCCTCAATTGTGAGCCAAGCATTTCAGCTTGCTCTCCAACCTAGCCGACCCTAATTTAGCATCTCTACACATTGTATGTTTGTCATACACGTCCACCTCACTTGCTAGGTCATCCACTCAATTAGTGACACATCATCTTCACTTGCCACATCACACTTTTTGGCATCTAGTGAAAATATTTTCAAGAGCTAAACTACTTGTCTTTCACTTCTTCTTTGAAAATACTTGTCATACAAGTGAGTCTTCTTCACCCTTTGCTAAAAACAGAATTTAAAAGAAGGGAACTAAAAGAATTGATCAAAAACATAAAAAAGTGATCAAGTTCCTCACTTCTCTCTCAAAAAAAAAAAAATGGAGAGAGAAGAAAAGCAAAGGTGTCACAAACAAGGAGCTACTTGTGTATGTCCATTTGAAGTGAATTACTTTGATTCTGTAGTGTCTTAGTGGATGAACACAAGTTTCGGTTTTCAATTGATGTTTTCCAATTCAGATTTTCGCTTTCTGTTTTTTCCTTTTGACTAGCTTCGGCTTTTCCCTTTTCGTCTGAGTGTCTGCGCTCAGAAAATTCTGAAATTTTGACAGATTAAAGTTCAGTCTGAGGGGAACAACTCTTATGTTTTACAATTCTCCTAATTCTGGTGGTTTCACATAGTTCTATCCAATTCAAAATCAGTGCGCAGTTTTCACTCGAAATTTCAGCTTTGAGTCTTTCATTTCTTTGTGATTTTCTCTTCTTGTTTCTTTGAGTCTTTTCTTGAGTAGCTTGAGCTGTGTTATTTTCTTCTTTGTTTCCACATATTATTACTCTATTCTAAGTCCAATTTCGGCCCAAATTAAATCCTTTTTCCTTGGGCAGAATTTTGACTTTCCTTGCCTTTCTTTCGTACCTTGGTTGTCTTGCTTTCTTTGAGCCCTAGTTAGGTCTTTCTAGCTTAGGTCTTCGGTTGGTGATTCAGATAAGAGTGTGAGAGAAGAGTGTGAGTGAGTACATTAGAGTGACAAACACGAGAGTGAAACACATGAGGGAGAGAGTAACCCCTTTCAGCTATCAATTGTGTTTATTTTTCCTTT
Source organism: Viola odorata (assembly GCA_963691705.1). Classification (NCBI taxonomy): domain Eukaryota; kingdom Viridiplantae; phylum Streptophyta; class Magnoliopsida; order Malpighiales; family Violaceae; genus Viola; species Viola odorata. Next base: position 27,054,788 of record OY829540.1, on the reverse strand, counting down.
TGTAGGAATTTTTCTATGTCTTCCTACATACCGCCGCATTTTAGGATTGATCCTACTAGCCACGCATCTTGGTATCATATTGAGCAGCCCCCCCACCTTGACCGTAACCATGATTACTTCACCAAGGCTTCCCCTTCCACTCCTTCCTGGTTGGAGTATGATCATATTGCGCCCTCTCGGCAAGCCTATGCGTATGAGTCTTATGCGACTAGTGGAGAGATTTCATATGGGCATGAGGACTACTTCACCAAGGCTGCCCCATCCCCACACCTTGGCACCTCACCTTTCACCTTGAGGATGGCTCCAATTCTAGCGCGCTTGGACAGAAGCACTCAAGCCATGACAATCACCATGGCTGCAATGACACTTATATGTGATAACCTACGGGTTTCTGGCCACCTTGGGCAATGTGAAGAGGTTAGCGTTTGTACTCTTGGTTCACCATCAGTCAAGGAAAGTTTAGTGCCGCTTGGGAGGGAAATGAATGTATTGCAATCCATGGATGGTTTTGAGACACCGTTGGTCGAGGAGATTGAGGATCTTCCTAGTGTTGTTTCGGCCAACTCGCCATCACTTATTGAGGATGATTTGCCTCCGTTTGAGGAGAAGCTACTGGTTTCGGATGTGCATAGGGGGTTTGGGAGCGAAACGAACACATGTAGGGCTTGTGAGTCCACTTCGGATTGCCATGAGACAACCGCTCATTGCCTTGCATTACAGCGTAAATTTCAGTCCTTGGGTAGTGCCTTGACCCGTTCTCCTTGGTTTTGGGCACATGGGCAGCGCACACTTCTTTCCATTTGAGGTGCCTTCAAGTGGCCTCACGGTCCCTCCCACTTCTAGGAGTTCGCACTTGGCCCGAGTCACCTCCTTGCCCCGTCGTGGCCAATCCATGATTGTTCTTGGTTGTTTCCCATCCGCGCCTACTTATCTTCCCCGCGGAAGGACTCCACCTTGGCCTATATTCCCCAAAAGGTGTAGTTTGAGGTTTCCGTGTGTATCCACAAGCTGTGAGCATGCCTTGACCCGTTCAGCCGAGCAAGGGATTGAGCCTCTAGATTCGAAGTCGAATCTCCTCCAAGGCGGAGGGGATGATATGAGCTTAAAGACTCTCACTCCACTTTCGGAACCCCCAACCTCCAAAGCTTAGATTCGAGGACGAATATCTTCAAAGGGGGATGGGATGATATGAGCTTAAAGGCTCCAGCTCGTTTCTCTTGTCTTGCCTTCCGTCTAGGCCAAGACTGCTGTCTAGGGCAAACCTTCGGTCTAGGCCAAGACTCCCGTCTAGGACGAACCTACTGTCTAGGCCAAGACTCCCTTCTGTTTGGTCGAAGCCCATCTTCATTGCTGCCAAGGCCAAGCCCCTTTGTCTAAGGGTGTAAGGGTATTTACCCATTGTTAGGTTTTAGTATTTAAAGTGCAAACATTTCATTTCAGCACTTGCCTTTGATTTTGATGATATTCTCTTTGGCCAAATCAGTAGAGTAACCTAGGTAATTTAGGGTTCTTGGTACCAGGGCTACTAGAGCTGAATACCATTGTTTATCCATCTCTTCTTGTAATTAAGCTCCTTAAGCTTTGTTTTTAAGGGGTAAATTCTATTAAAGAGAGATCCTTAACTAGTTTGTAGAAAGGTTGCTTGTTCTTATGATCAAGAGGGTTTTCTAATTAGTTAAGTTATTATTATGTTCATCTGTTCCATCTCTACCAAACAACCATCAAGTCGCTGCATATAACTCCTTAAACACCAACTTCAGCCATTAAACTCACCAAAGTGTCCCCTCTCCATCTCCATCTGAGGCACCTATATCCATTGTCAAGACCAACCTCTCACAAGAGGACTAGATCCGGCTCAAGAACAGTAATTCGGCCTCCTTCTATCCAAAACAGAAGTTGACCTCTTATCAAGTGGTAGCGGAGCTTCAGTTGTCCTCTAGGTTGGTTTTTCTTGTTTTCCTCTTCATTTCTACGGTTAGAATCATCTTCTCTACCGTAGAACTTCTTTCCTTTGTGCTGAAATTTTTCTGTTTTTCATAACCGTTCCTCTCTTCTGTTAAAACTTCATTTTCTTGAGTTTCTTCAGTTCAAACACCTTGATTCTTATTTTCTATGGTTTAAACATTGTTTTCTACCATAGGAACATTCCCACTTCATTTGAAAATTTTGGTGTTCTTGAAGAAATTTTTGTCTTTTAGTGTGCTGAATTTTGGAAGAACACGAGTGCTGAAATTTTTTGTGTTTGTGTGCATCAAAATGGACGAAATTTCTTCTTCTTAATTGTGTATTTGCTGCTGAAGTTATTGGAGCCTCCTATGGTGGCCTTGAGAGCCATGTGGACTGATTTGTTCTCTTGCTAAGTGCCGAAATTGCTTGTCCAACCATAGCTGGCCACATCACCTTGATTGTGAGCCTAGTATTTTCCTCAATTGTGAGCCAAGCATTTCAGCTTGCTCTCCAACCTAGCCGACCCTAATTTAGCATCTCTACACATTGTATGTTTGTCATACACGTCCACCTCACTTGCTAGGTCATCCACTCAATTAGTGACACATCATCTTCACTTGCCACATCACACTTTTTGGCATCTAGTGAAAATATTTTCAAGAGCTAAACTACTTGTCTTTCACTTCTTCTTTGAAAATACTTGTCATACAAGTGAGTCTTCTTCACCCTTTGCTAAAAACAGAATTTAAAAGAAGGGAACTAAAAGAATTGATCAAAAACATAAAAAAGTGATCAAGTTCCTCACTTCTCTCTCAAAAAAAAAAAATGGAGAGAGAAGAAAAGCAAAGGAGTCACAAACAAGGAGCTACTTGTGTATGTCCATTTGAAGTGAATTACTTTGATTGTGTAGTGTCTTAGTGGATGAACACAAGTTTCGGTTTTCAATTGATGTTTTCCAATTCAGATTTTCGCTTTCTGTTTTTTCCTTTTGACTAGCTTCGGCTTTTCCCTTTTCGTCTGAGTGTCTGCGCTCAGAAAATTCTGAAATTTTGACAGATTAAAGTTCAGTCTGAGGGGAACAACTCTTATGTTTTACAATTCTCCTAATTCTGGTGGTTTCACATAGTTCTATCCAATTCAAAATCAGTGCGCAGTTTTCACTCGAAATTTCAGCTTTGAGTCTTTCATTTCTTTGTGATTTTCTCTTCTTGTTTCTTTGAGTCTTTTCTTGAGTAGCTTGAGCTGTGTTATTTTCTTCTTTGTTTCCACATATTATTACTCTATTCTAAGTCCAATTTCGGCCCAAATTAAATCCTTTTTCCTTGGGCAGAATTTTGACTTTCCTTGCCTTTCTTTCGTACCTTGGTTGTCTTGCTTTCTTTGAGCCCTAGTTAGGTCTTTCTAGCTTAGGTCTTCGGTTGGTGATTCAGATAAGAGTGTGAGAGAAGAGTGTGAGTGAGTACATTAGAGTGACAAACACGAGAGTGAAACACATGAGGGAGAGAGTAACCCCTTTCAGCTATCAATTGTGTTTATTTTTCCTTTTGTAGGAATTTTTCTATGTCTTCCTACATACCGCCGCATTTGAGGATTGATCCTACTAGCCACGCATCTTGGTATCATATTGAGCATCCCCCCCACCTTGACCGTAACCATGATTACTTCACCAAGGCTTCCCCTTCCACTCCTTCCTGGTTGGAGTATGATCATATTGCGCCCTCTCGGCAAGCCTATGCGTATGAGTCTTATGCGACTAGTGGAGAGATTTCATATGGGCATGAGGACTACTTCACCAAGGCTGCCCCATCCCCACACCTTGGCACCTCACCTTTCACCTTGAGGATGGCTCCAATTCTAGCGCGCTTGGACAGAAGCACTCAAGCCATGACAATCACCATGGCTGCAATGACACTTATATGTGATAACCTACGGGTTTCTGGCCACCTTGGGCAATGTGAAGAGGTTAGCGTTTGTACTCTTGGTTCACCATCAGTCAAGGAAAGTTTAGTGCCGCTTGGGAGGGAAATGAATGTATTGCAATCCATGGATGGTTTTGAGACACCGTTGGTCGAGGAGATTGAGGATCTTCCTAGTGTTGTTTCGGCCAACTCGCCATCACTTATTGAGGATGATTTGCCTCCGTTTGAGGAGAAGCTACTGGTTTCGGATGTGCATAGGGGGTTTGGGAGCGAAACGAACACATGTAGGGCTTGTGAGTCCACTTCGGATTGCCATGAGACAACCGCTCATTGCCTTGCATTGCAGCGTAAATTTCAGTCCTTGGGTAGTGCCTTGACCCGTTCTCCTTGGTTTTGGGCACATGGGCAGCGCACACTTCTTTCCATTTGAGGTGCCTTCAAGTGGCCTCACGGTCCCTCCCACTTCTAGGAGTTCGCACTTGGCCCGAGTCACCTCCTTGCCCCGTCGTGGCCAATCCATGATTGTTCTTGGCTGTTTCCCATCCGCGCCTACTTATCTTCCCCGCGGAAGGACTCCACCTTGGCCTATATTCCCCAAAAGGTGTAGTTTGAGGTTTCCGTGTGTATCCACAAGCTGTGAGCATGCCTTGACCCGTTCAGCCGAGCAAGGGATTGAGCCTCTAGATTCGAAGTCGAATCTCCTCCAAGGCGGAGGGGATGATATGAGCTTAAAGACTCTCACTCCACTTTCGGAACCCCCCACCCTCCAAAGCTTAGATTCGAGGACGAATATCTTCAAAGGGGGATGGGATGATATGAGCTTAAAGGCTCCAGCTCGTTTCTCTTGTCTTGCCTTCCGTCTAGGCCAAGACTGCTGTCTAGGGCAAACCTTCGGTCTAGGCCAAGACTCCCGTCTAGGCCGAACCTACTGTCTAGGCCAAGACTCCCTTCTGTTTGGTCGAAGCCCATCTTCATTGCTGCCAAGGCCAAGCCCCTTTGTCTAAGGGTGTAAGGGTATTTACCCATTGTTAGGTTTTAGTATTTAAAGTGCAAACATTTCATTTCAGCACTTGCCTTTGATTTTGATGATATTCTCTTTGGCCAAATCAGTAGAGTAACCTAGGTAATTTAGGGTTCTTGGTAACCAGGGCTGCTAGAGCTGAATACCATTGTTTATCCTCCTCTTCTTGTAATTAAGCTCCTTAAGCTTTGTTCTTAAGGAGTAAATTCTATTAAAGAGAGATCCTTAACTAGTTTGTAGAAAGGTTGCTTGTTCTTATGATCAAGAGGGTTTTCTAATTAGTTAAGTTATTATTATGTTCATCCGTTCCATCTCTACCAAACAACCATCAAGCCGCTGCATATAACTCCTTAAACACCAACTTCAGCCATTAAACTCACCAAGGTGTCCCCTCTCCATCTCCATCTGAAGCACCTATATCCATTGTCAAGACCAACCTCTCACAAGAGGACTAGATCCGGCTCAAGAACAGCAATTCGGCCTCCTTCTATCCAAAACAGAAGTTGACCTCTTATCTTACACTGATCTTGTTAACTTCAGCCAATTTACTCTTGTTCGTGCACAACTGTTTTAGGAACTTGGCATAGCGGGGTACATTCTTAACTGCTTGGAGGAGAGGGATGTTTACAACCACCTTACTGAACATGTCGAAGATATCGCGGTCCTCCTTTTCCTTCTTGGACTTGATCAGCCTTTGGGGAAATGGGGGCTCGAGAATCTTGTGAATGTATTCCTAGGTGAATTCGGGTGGATTGGTATCATTCCTCGGTGAACCTCTGGGAGAGCGGATTCTGTCTTCCATAACCTCGACGAATCGGGGCACTTTAGGGCTCTTCCCTCTGGGTTTTGGCTTGATTTCAGACTCTAGAGAGTTTCCAATGTCGGGGGCAAGACATGCTGGAGGAGTCAAGGTCGTTCCACTTCACAGAGTCACTGCACAGACATTGTGTTTCAGATTGGTTTCAGTTTGGGGTGAAAATCTCCCTTGATTCTTCAGCTCCTTCAGCTCCGCCATTAAGGTACTCACGTGCTTTCAAAGTTCCTCGATTTCCTTTTGCTGTTCGGGGTTCTGAGGTAGTTTTGTATTCAGGGGCACGACGAAAGTCTGGTCTTGAGATGGTTGGCTTTGATACTGATTATACGTGGGTCGAGGTCTGAAGTTTTGCATGTTGGGAGGGGGTGGGTGATTTCCATAAGGATTTTGTTGTTGCTGGCTAGGGCCGGACGGCTGAGGATTGGGAACCCATCCTGGATTCTGTTGCTTCCAACCCTGGTTATAGTTTTGACCATATGGGGCCTGGATGTACTGACCAACAGCGTTCACTTGGATTTCGTCTAGCATATGGGGGCATGCATCTGTGGGGTGGTCCACAAAATTACAGATTTGACAGGCCTTGACTGGTGCGGACTGTCCTGTCATGAAATTCTAAAACATTCCCGTGAGAGAGGTCAGTTGGTTCTGTAATGCTGCAACTTGGGTGTCTTGGCCTTGACTGTTGCTAACCTCAGTTGTGGCATTCTTGGCCATGAGTTCGATGGTAGCCTTTGTAGCAGCTGGTGTAAGACCAGTTAGAGAGCCATTGACAGCAGTGTTGAGAAGGGCCTTGTCGTGAGCCTTGAGGCCTTCACAGAAATACTGAATAAGGGTACATGGACTGCATCTTTAGATATCTTTCATAATACTGGGCCAAATCCTCTTCTTTTCTCTGGACTATGGACACAAGCTGCTTGCGCATGGTGTTGGCGATAAATGCTGGATAGTACTTCTTAGTGAAGATCTTGGACATTTCCGCCCAAGAGTGGATGGATCTTGGCGGAAGGTCGTAATACCAGTCGAGGGCATCGTCTTTGAGAGACCACATAAAAGCGTGCAACTTTGCTTGCTCAATGCTGACGTTGGGAGGTTTCATGGCCTCGCAGATTAAGTGAAGTTGTTGAAGGTGACAAAGAGCATTTTCTTTAGGGACACCTCGGAAGGTAGGTAGATGGTGCATGACGTATGATTTAAGGGTCCAATCATGAGTGACAGCAGGCCAGACAATACAACTGCTCGACATGTCGGAGGCTGCATTGAGGTGGTCTATGGATTGCTGGTTTGGAGGAGGTGGTGGTGGGTCTTCAAGACGCACATGATCATCCTGGTTTTCCATGGCTGGGATATCAAGGAAGGCGGCTGGAGGAATTTCGGGGCCTCGATGTAGATAAGCTAGGTTTTGATAGAACTGATGGGCTGCGTCGGCCAGATTGAGAGGCTGTCTTTCGAGGGCAGGATGAGGAATTCCTCTACGCTGGGCAGAAGATCCTCTAGCTTGCCTCCGAAGTCCTTTTTCGGTTCTGGTCAACTCAAGATCTAGAGGGAGTAGATCTGGTACAGATCTCCTGGTCATACAAGTAAAAAGAAATAAATTAGTACCGTTCAATCCTCAGCAACGACGCCAAAATTTGATCGTCATTCAAATATACTTATATTTTTCCTGATGCCTAAATGCACAAATAAATGTGTATAGGACAAGACAGGGTCGAACCACAGATATTGAAGGAAGAATATCTCAATTTTGACATATGACAGGGAATAAATGCAGCCAAATACAAAAGTAACACAGAGGGGCGGTTTTATGTTGATTAACCAATTAATCAACGCAGAAGTGGGAGCTAACAAGACAAATAATTAAAACAACAAATCACAAAAGTAACCAATTTTCGAGGGCACGAAGGTAAAACACAATCAAGGGCAGGATGATCAAAAGCAATTCGAGGGCAAGAAAATAAGTAAGACAGTAGGAGAGATATAAATATGATTGGGGGATATCTTAGCAAAAGGTGTTCTCGGGTTGCTTTCTAGGTCAGGTAGTCATGGGCACTAAAATATTCCAAAATCATGCACAAACCTGCTATAGGGGCCATGTTTCCACGTAGTCCCCCTACTCACCTTCGTTGGTAGAAGCCACCCCCCGTTTCCACATATGAGGTGGCCTTAGACGTTTCGCCATCCTCCCAGGCATGAATGTGGGGAGGCACTATTCAAAACGCCCATGAAGTGGAGGCAAGACAGATCTAGGGTGTGACATCTCAGTGTGTCAAGCTCGCATCACATACCCTAAACAACCGTTTACCCCTAGGCGAAAGACCTCTCGCGATATCTCCACTAGGTGTCTACTATTAACTCAAGGATTCGCGTCAGTTATAACCAAGAGAATGACAACACTCACACAGAAATATCAACAGTTGATCAAGCCCTCAACATTTCTATATAAGCATGGTGATAAAACGATAAACAACCAAATATGACAAGAGAATATATTAAACATGCATTAGGCCTCTTAACTGAACCTTACAACCCTTAAAACACCCTTTACTAAGAATATAGGACTTAGCTATTCATAACAAAATATAAACAGAAAGTATAAGAGGAAAATAACATAAACAAAGTTAAAGGAAATAAAAGAGAAGTGTATTAGATAAACCGATTGTGGAAATCCAAGCTTTCCCTTTTACAAGCTGATGGCGGTGCTCAAAAAGAGGAAGAGAGAATCCCTAAAAAATAGGTAAAAGTGAGAGAGTGTCTTAGGACAGTCGTCCATGCAAAAACCTTAAAGCTAAGCTTATATAGCCTAAAAACTAGCTAGGGGATAAAATATAGCTAAAGGAGAGAGGGTGTCAGCGCTTGGGAGGGCACCAGCACACAGGGAGGACGCGCCCTTGGCAAAGAATATACTGGAATCTTCTGGAAGTGCCTGACACCTTCTAGAAAAGCTTGGGATCCCTTGCGAATATTTGGAGATTCCTTTGTTTGGCTCTTTGATCTTTGCTCTGATGCGGATGTGTCGAGGGCACAAGACAACTCACTGGTCTGGTTAGTGTCGAGGGCATGATAACATTCCACTCTTCTAGGCCTCGATCTTCGAATCTCCAGAAATCCTTCCAAAAATGCTCATTTTCGCTCTTTTCTCCCTTTAGGTACTGATCTGCAAAAAGATGGGAAAAAAGGGGAAATCAAAAGTATCATGCCCTCGTAAAGACCGAAATAAGAGAGAAAAACCTACAATAAAAATACGCTATCATTATTGCTTTCTTTTCTACTATCATGAGCAAGTTCAACACCCTTCCTCCCATTAATTTTGATTTTAAACATAAGGACAAGAATTATAAAGAGAGCCTATACACCCACCCAAAGAAAGCTCGGCCCAACTCCTTCAAGACCCAAGCCTAGGCTCGATGCTGACACGGGTTCAAAGTAGGGTTATCAATCTCGTACTAGTAAACGTCTTGATTTTACTATTGGTACAAAATATATCAATCTCAATATAAATACTGGTCTCGATTGACATCTCGAAATTCTATTTTTTCTATACATATAAATTTACAAGCATTCAACAAATTTATGATATATTTTTTAGTATTGGCATGAGATATACTATTCATACCGGCTGGTATTTGACCAGTATGACTGATATGGATCAAGAGGGGTAGAATTAGAAAAAATAGTTTTAGGGGGGGAGGGGGAATCCTCGCACAAACCCTAATTTTGCCGCAAACCCTAGCGCATTGCATGCACTAGCGCACGATGTATTGCCGCCTATCGAACCAATGACGCGAGCGCGAGGCAAGGACTTGCAAGTGAGGTTATCCTAGCTCATCCATAGAGAGTTGCAATGCGAGGCATGTATTGAGGAGGCTATGCTGCGAGAGAAAGCGCCAAGGCTCGTGACGCTGCTCAAGGTCGCGTCATGCACAAACCCTAGCACGCACGACAACGCCTACAAGTTTGACCACCGAGCCAACTTTGATATGGATGAATTCCCACGAGCCCTAACTAAATAACAAGACCATTTGGGATGTGAGGAAGATTTTGGATGACTTTCAGCTCAAACGCACGAGGTATTTTGGAGATAGCACGAGTCGACATTCTCATGTATAATGTGTGCGTATTGGGCATTCGACGTGAGGTTTTCGGGCATTCCTTCATTCAGGCTGTGCGATCTTTGTTTTTAATTAATTAAAGTACTTTTTAATATATTATTAATTAGTTTAATTAGTTAGATGAGACTTTGTTTGAGTAGAATTAGAATTAGCCTAGGAGTTCTATTCCTAGTGGGTTTTGCGATGCCTATATAAAGGATCGCTAGTCACTTGTTACAAACTTACAAATTTTGATATAATTAAACTAGAGAAGTTTCTCTCAATTGTTCATGCGTGAACCTTGTTGCTATTTGAGACCAAACGCTCGAATAGATTTGCAAGTAAAGCCAAAATTTCATTCATTGTGTCGTTTCAGAGGTTGAATACAGGGTTAGGGATCCGAAACAATAACATCACCTATTTAGTTTAGGTTGCTTAGCATGAGTTCGTAAGAGGGTTAAACACTCAGGGCGAGTTATCTATCTCCTGCAACGAAATCCAAACCTTGAACTAGATCACACACACGTGTTACGCATCCTACGCACCTTGACGTTTTTATTTTCCATGTTAAGATTGGTTTTTTTTCTTCTATCCATTCCATAACCAATCTTCTTACGTGCTTGTGTTAGTTGTTTTGTGAGTCAAGTCGATCTAAGGTTATAGATCTAGTTTTACATCTTTGTGTGTGCGTCTTGTCAACAAATCGTTGTGCGATTTGTGTGTCTTTCAATTACTTAATTTCTGTCCACAAAAGAGTATAAAAAAAATTATCAAAACAGTCTTTAATTTAATTGCTATTTAGTTTCATTAAAAAAAATTACAAAGCAAAAAAGAAAATACAAAATACTAGAAGGAATTCCAGACTCATTGCAAAAAGAATCACTCAAATTGGTGGTTGGAATCAAAATATATCAAGTTTGCAAGACACAAACCCTAATCCGCGCATACACACATTCACGGTTTTGTGAATTACTTGAGTCTTTTCGAGTCAATTTGAGCTTTCCTTGATTCCTATTAATTGACTTCTGATCCATCAAGATACTTGTTTAGTTGATTGATCCTTGCAACTACTCAATTATTTTGCATCAAAAATTATTTTGAGGCTAGTTGTCTTTGCGTGTCTCATTGGAAGCTTTCTTTGAAACTCGAGTCACTAATCGTTTGCGCAGGAATAATTGCAGAGATTTGAGTAATTTTTGGTGAGATTATTAGAGAGATTAAACACGAGAGTAAACACATGAGGGAATGCTAGGTTTAGTGCAATTTTATGCCGTTTGTTTTTGTTGTAAAATTTCAAGCATGTGGAGCGAATTCAAGAAAGGTGTAGGCGCGACTCCAACCCTAGGGCTGAATGAGCTCTTACAGCAAATCATAGAGAGGCTCGACAAGATCGAGTGTGTTCAAACGACTGCCGCTGATAAGGTTGAGGAGTTGTCTGCGAAGAAGGGCACGCCCACGAAATAAGGTGAAGTACCCATGGCTCATTTTTCCCAAACTCTCAATCCGGGAAACGCAAAGCATGCGTACGACATCCCTCCCAAGGAAGGAACAACGAAGTGCCTATTTGGAGGATTAGCCACGGGATATGTTGGTGGGGGAGATGTGAGTACAAGGTTCGTGACTGGCCCTATTGAAGGTGGCGAGAATGTGCCCCTTAGACCTAAGCGCGAGCCTAACGTGCGCTTCGAGCGTCCCATGCTCCCCGCGCCTCATGCGCAATGGTATGAGGAAGCCGAAGGGGAGGAGTATTTTGATCATGAGAGGCGTGACTGCGCTTTTGAGCGGCCGCCTAGGTATGGGGAAAGAGTAGACTCTAATTTGGGGAGTATTAAGATGAAAATTCCATCATTCGACAGGAAAGACGATCTGGACGCTTATCTAGCATGGGAAAGAAAGATTGAGTCGATCTTTCTTTGTCACAACTACTCCAAGGAGAAGAAGGTCCACTTGGCAACAGTAGAGTTTGAAGGTTATGCAATTCATTGGTGGGACCAAATCAATAGGGATTGGATAAGGCTTGAGGTCGGGCCGGTTCGAACATGGGAAGAGATGAAAACCCTAATGAAGCGGCGCTTTGTAACCACTTATTTCAACCGTGACCTTCATAAAAGGTTACAAACCATGACTCAAGGGAGTAGGAGCACGAGTGATTACTTTAATGAGATAGAGATAGCGCTAGCTAGAGCGCAAGTGGTTGAGAATAGAGAAATGACGATGGCAAGGTTCCTCAACGGTCTAAATCGGGAGATAGCTAACGCACTATACGAAATTACAAGATATGTTGCACATGTCAATCAAAATAGAAAGGCAGCGAAAGGCGAGGTCCTCTCTTGTCGTTTCGAGTGCAACTAGTGCAAGAGCTACACTTTGGAAGAAACGGAATTGGGTAAAAGACAAGGTAGTTGCGAGAGACCCACCTAGGGTTTTGTCGTATGCTGTTAGCACGTTTCATGGTCATGATTTTACCTTCTTTTCTAGCCCTTTCGGGGGAATGATTCTGCTAACCCTTATTCCTATCTTTATTGCAGATCACTGCCAATAGAAGGAAAAGATCGAAAAGAAGTATTTTTGGAGTAATTCTGAGGATTTCCAGCTTCAAGGCCTAGAAGACCAGATTGTCGTCGAGCACCTAACGCTAACTAGACCAGCGAGTTGTCTCTCGCCCACGACATTTCTAGATCCTCTCTCATCGAAAACCAAAGAGACGCATCTTTAATGATCCGCATGGGATTCCATGCGCTTCTAGAAGACACCAGGCGCGCTAGAGATTTTAGAATATCCTCCCAAAAGGACATGTGCTGTCAAGCTCCCATTGCTTCTCTCTCCCCTTACCTAGTTTTAGCCTATATAAGCTTAGCTTTAGGGTTTTTGTAAGGACGGTTGTCCTAGGACTTACACACATCATTTCATCTTTCTCCTTGATTTTAGGGATCTTTTCTCTGGTATTTGAAGTAGCCGCTGGTTTGTAAAGGAGCAAGCTTTCTCCTTGATTATTAATTAATCCTTCGGTTTCTTCTATTCCCTTTTTCCTTTTATTCTATTTGTTGCATGCTTATTATTATCTACTGTTCATATCTTGTTATGAGTAGCTAAATACCATTTTCTTAGTAAAGGGTGTTTCAAGGGTTGTAGGGTTCGGTTAAGAGGCCTAATGCATGCTTAATATATTCTCTTGTGCATATGATTGTTTATCGCTTTAATCCCATGCTCATGTAGAGATGTCAAGGGCCTGATCAACTGTTAGCATTTCTGCATGAGTAACGTCATTCTCTAGGTTATAACTGACGTGAAGCCTTGAGATATTAGTAGACACCTAGTGGAGGCAGCGCGAGAGGCCTCTGTCTAGGGGTAAATGGCCATTTAGGGTATGTGATGCGAGCCTGACAAACTGAGTTGTCACGCCCTAGATCTGTCTTACCTCCCCTTCATGGGCGTTCTGAGTATTGCCTCCCCACATTCGTGCCTGGGAGGATGGCGGAACGTCAAGGTCACTTTATATGTGGAAACGGGGGGTGACTTTAATCTAAGAAGGTAAGTAGGGGATGCGGTGTGGAAACGCGGTCCCAATAGCAGGTCTGTACATGAGTTTAGATGATTTTTGTGCCAATGACTAACTGACCTGGAAAGCAACCCGAGAACACCTTTTGCTAAGACCTCTTCCTATCTGATTATTATTATCTCTTTCACTATTTTTCTTGCCCTTGAATTGCTTTTAGATATCTTGCCCTGGATTGTGTTTTACTTTCGTGCCCTAGACAACTGTTTAGATTGCTTGCCTTGTTAGCTCCATATTCTGCATTGATTAATTTATTAATCAACATAAACCCCTCCCCTTGTGTTACTTGTTCCTTTTCTGTTGCAACTGTCCCTTGTCATACATCTTTATTAACAGATTTCTCCTTCAATCTCTGTGGTTCGACCCTATCTTGCCCTGTACACATTTATTTGTGCATTTAGGCATCAGAAAAATATTAGTATATTTGAGTGACGATCATATGCCTATGGGACTAAGAGTATGCCTAGTACCCAAGCAACTCCATTGGATTTCAGTACCAATAATTCTTTTTCCAATCCTGCCAATAGAGTGCCAACGAAGGACATTGTTTGCTTCAAGTGCGCCGGTAGAGGCCATATACAATCCGAGTGCCCTAATAAGCGTGTGTTGCTTATGCACGATAATGGTGACTTAGGGTCGGATAATGATCATGAGGTTAGGGAGGCCGAATGTATGGGGAATGAAAGAGAAGGGGATAGTTCATACCGGCTAGTATTTGACCAATATGACTGATATGGATCAAGAGAGGCGGAGTTAGAAAAAATAGTTTGAAGGGAAGGGGGGGGGGGGAATCCTCGCACAAACCCTAATTTTGCCGCAAACCCTAGCGCACCACGTGTTGCCGCCTATAGCACTAGTCGACATTCTCATGCGCAGGGCATGCGCATTGGGAGTCCGACGTGAGGATTGTGGGTGTTCTTTCATTCAGCTCGTGCGACCTTTGTTTTTAATTAATTAAAGTAATTTTTAATATATTATTAATTAGTTTAATTAGTTAGATAAGACTTTGTTCGAAAAGAATTAGAATTAGCCTAAGAGTTCTATTCCTAGTGGGTTTTGCGATGCATATATAAAGGATCACTTGTCACTTGTTACAAACTTACGAATTTTGATATAATTAAACCAGAGAAGTTTCTCTCAATTGTTCATGCGTGAACCTTGTTGCTATTTGAGACTGAACGCTCAAATAGATTTGCAAGTAAAGCCGAAAGTTCATTTATTGTGTCATTTCACCTAGGTTGGTATTCACAGGTTGAATACAGGGTTAGGGATCCGAAATAAGAACCTCACTTGTTTAGTTTAGGTTGCTTAGCATGGGTTACTAAGAGGGTTAAACACTCAGGGCGAGTTATCTATCTTCTGCCACAAAATCCAGACCTTGAACTAGATCACATACATGTACTACACATCCTACGCACCTAGGATCGTATCGGGGGGGTGATAACATCTCGACTTCTCTTGAAGGATGAAACCGTGTTCTTGAGCTTGAATCGATCTAGTCTCCTTTGGGAGGTGGTAAACACAAGGATGTATGGTATTTAGATGGTGTTTAATGGAGAAGATAACGTCGCTAGAAGGAGTGTGGATTGTGTAGCGGATTAATGGATGAAAAGGAGAGTGTTTTGATGAACAATAATATATTAAACTTGTATTCAAATGATTACAAGGATCTCTTAATCGTGCTCACCCTTACTTGATCATGTAATGATCAACCCGATGAGATTAAACAAGATGAACAAAACCGGTTTTAAGAACCCTAAGGCAAAGCCAACTAATTGGTCTTGAAAGGAGATAAACTCACAATTAAATCAAAGACAAGTGCTGAAATGAAGGGAAAGCACTTTAAATACTAAAGCCTAACAATGGGTAAATACCCTTACACCCTTAGACAAAGGGGCTTGGTCTTGGCAGCAATGAAGATGGGCTTGGAGGATGGGCTTCGGCCAAACAAAAGGTGGGTGCAAGGCTTTGGCAAGAAGGACGCAAGGCCTTGGCAAAGGCGGACACAAGGCCTTAGCCGCACGGCCTCATGGCTTAGTAGGGTTCGGGTGCGCCGCTTGTCATGGCTAGTCCGGGCAAGGCATGAGAAACGTGCTGGAGCCTTCCAGCTCGTATCATCCCATCCGTCTGTGAAGCGATTTATCCTCGAATCTAGAGGCTTTATCCCTCGAAAGGCTGAACGGGCCAAGGCATGCTCTCGGCTAGTACTCACACACGGAACCCTCACACTACAACTCTCGGGGAAAATAGGCCAAGGTGTAGGCCTTTCTTAGTCAAGGCATGTAGGCGCGAATGGGAAAAAATCAAGAACACCCAAGGTGTTGCGTTCCTTGTAGGCTAGAACGCTCTCCTTAGATCGTTGTCCGACGACGTGGATTTCAATGCGGAAATTAACTCGAAGAAAAGCATGAAACTCCAAGACTGGGTGCTCTTGGCACTTCACGCCGAATCCCTTGAGGTTCTTGGGTCAAACCGATGAATCTCCAAGACTGGGTGCTCTTGGCAATTCAAAGACGAAAGACTTAATAGATAGTGCTTTCAAGTTTTACTTGACAAGCTAATCGAATGCACGAAACTCAATTAGTTGCAAGGTTCATCAAGAACAAGTGGATAAAGATCCAAAGCAATCTGCTTTCAATTTCAATAAATCAAAGTCTGCTCAAAATAACATAGGCGGCTCCTTTTTAAAGAGGCACTAAACCCTAATTCCCAAAATGGAAACTAGTTTAGTTTCTAAAAAATGAATTAAACGAAAATGGCAACAAGCCACCCTTCAAAATAAGTTCTAAAACCCTAAAATAACATAAATAAAGTCTACTAAATAGGATAGAAGTTCAGGCTCCGCCGTTTAGGTCAAAAGGCCCAAGTGGCTTTGCTTGCGGGTCCGCCGAATCACGTTTTAAGGAAACAAGGCATTTTCCTTATTCCCTCGAGCGTTCCCACTGAACTTTTGAGGGAAACTTCCTAACACATAGATGAAGCGCTGGGCTGAATATTGTATGAGGAAATATGCTCCAATCTTCAAAAGGCTCGGTATTGGATTTCGCTGTCCAATGCGGGCTTGTGATTTGGGCCTGTCCCAAATCCTTCGGGCGTTTCTCCTGATTTTTGGCCTGGACTCCTCTCTTGTATTATTAATGAACATGGCCTGGTCAAAAATAGGAAAAGGGCGCTGGTGGACCTAAAGGTCCGAGGTGGCCATGTGTAGCCCATCCGTAGGCGCGGACACGGTGCGGATTAGGGTTACAAGGCGCGGCTGGGGTGCGCGCAGGCTGACTTCCTCCGAGGCTGTCTCTGCCTTCAGTTCCATGTGTATGAGGCTGCTGAGCCTCACTTGTAGGGCTCGGGCCCTGGCATGAGTGATCGGGCCCGTGGGCGGCAATGGGAGGCTCGCGGCTGCATCCTCCAAGGCTCGGGCCTTGGCGCGGGTGGTTGCGCCTATGGGTGCGTCACTAGGGTTGGCTCCGGCTGGGATCGTATCATCCCCTCCATCTTGAGAAGGATTCGCCCTCGAATCCAGATTAGCAACATCCTCATCACCTGCATCAAACAACCGTAAGTCAGAAATATTAAAGGTTCCATGAATCGAACCATACTCACTTGGAAGGTCGAGGTGGTAGGCGTTATTGTTGATCTTCTCAACAATCTGAAACGGGCCATCTCCCCATGGCGATAATTTTCCTTTCCTCTTCTCTGGAAATCTCTCACGTCTTAGGTGCAGCCACACCCAATCGCCAACGTGAAAGGACACGGTCTTGCGGCCTTCATTGTGCTTGGGCACTAGGCGCTCATTAGTGCGCTCAATGTTTGCCTTAGCCTTCTTATGTATCTGTTTGATGTGTTCTGCCCGCTGCTGTCCATCTAAGTTATAAACATCACTCAAAGGCAAAGGGGTCAAATCCATGGGAGTTAGCGGATTAAAGCCATAAACTACTTCAAAAGGTGAACAATTTGTAGTAGAATGGATTGAACGATTATAAGCAAACTCCATGAAAGGCAAACGATCAGTCCATTTAGAAACATGCTTGGTAACTAAAGAGCGCAAAAGAGACCCTACAGTACGGTTAACTACTTCAGTTTGGCCGTCGGTTTGAGGGTGACAAGAAGTCGAATACAACAATTTAGTTCCAAGGTGACTCCACAACACTTGCCAAAAGTGGCTCAAAAATCTTCCATCACGATCACTAACAATACTAATAGGCATACCATGGAGGCGGACGACCTCTCTAAAGAATATATTAGCAACCTGATATGCATCACTAGTATTTTTACAAGGCAAAAAGTGTGCCATTTTGGAAAATCGATCCACAACAACAAATATACCATCCTTACCATCCCAAGATTTAGGTAAACCTACAATGAAGTCCATGGACAGATCGGTCCAAGGTTGGGAAGGTACGGGCAGCGGCATAAACTCACCATGACTAGCCAACCGAGATTTTGCCCTATGGCAAACTACACATCTAGCAATCACAAGCACAACATCACGCCTCATCTTAGGCCAATAAAAGTGTGATTTCAGCATGTCATAGGTTTTATTAATGCCAAAGTGGCCCATCAATCCGCCACTATGTGATTCATGCACAAGTAAGTCACGCAAAGAACACTTAGGAATGCAAAGGCGCTTGCGCTGAAACAGATAGTTATCATGCGTATAAAATTTTACATCAGCCATGGAATCACAAGTCTTATAGATCTCACCAAAATCCAAATCAGTAGGGTAGAGTGGAATTATTTGAGAAAACCCTAAAAATTTGACACTTAACGAAGAGATCAAGGCATACCTCCTAGACAATGCGTCGGCAACAACATTGTCCTTTCCTTCCTTGTACTTGATGTGATAAGGGAAAGCTTCCAAGAACTCCAGCCACACGGCATGTCTCCTATTCAACTTCCCTTGTCCCTTTAGGTATTTGAGGCTTAAGTGGTCGGTGTGCACCACAAATTCCCTCGGCATCAAGTAGTGTTGCCAAACCTCGAAAGCCCTAACTAGCGCATAAAGCTCTTTGTCATACGTCGGATAACGCAACTGGGCATCCTTGAGCTTCTCACTAAAGAAGGCTATTGGCTTCTTCTCTTGCATCAAAACAGCACCTATACCGATTCCACTCGCGTCGCACTCCAACTCAAACGGTTTGTCAAAGTCGGGTAGGGCTAACACGGGTGCGTTGGACAGCTTGTCCTTCAACGCTCGGAATGCGGCCTCTTGAGGTTCCTCCCACCTGAAATCAACATGTTTCTTAGTTAGGTCATTAAGTGGGGCAGCAAGAGTACTAAAATCATGAATGAAACGACGATAAAAGGAAGCTAAGCCGTGAAAGGAGCGGATGTCGCTTGCTGTTTTTGGCGTAGGCCACTCCTTGATTGCTTGCACCTTCGCTTCATCCACCTTCACACCGTCCTTGCCCACAAGAAATCCTAAAAACTCAACCTGCTCTAAAGCAAAAGAGCACTTGGAGAGCTTAGCATAAAGTTTCTCTTCACGCAAGGTTAGAAAATTTTCCTTAAGGTGTAAAACATGATCATGCAAAGACTTGCTGTAAACTAGGATGTCATCAAAGTACACAACAAAAAATTTTCCTATGAAACGCCTAAGAACGTGGTTCATAAGTCGCATGAAAGTACTTGGGGCATTAGTAAGTCCAAACGGCATCACTAACCATTCATACAATCCATACTTTGTTTTAAATGCCGTTTTCCATTCATCACCCTCTTTCATTCTAATTTGATGATAGCCGCTCATGAGATCAATTTTAGAAAATATCACACTACCACTAAGCGCATCTAACATATCATCTAAGCGAGGTATGGGGTGACGATACTTTACCGTAATTTTGTTGACAGCTCGGCAATCAACACACATTCGCCAAGTTCCATCTTTCTTTGGCACTAGAAGTACTGGAACGGCGCATGGAGACAAGCTCTCCCGGACATATCCCTTGCTAAGGAGCTCATCAACCTGCCGCTGAAGTTCCTTAGTCTCCTCGGGGTTGCTCCTATAGGCTGGTCTGTTTGGGATAGTCGAACCCGGCACAAAATCAATTTGGTGCTCTATGCCGCGGATTGGAGGCAAACCGGCTGGCATCTCTTCGGGTGTTACATCCTTGAACTCCTGCAAAACAGCCAAGATAGAAGAAGGCACAGAAGCTAAAGGATCAAGGTTAGTAGTGCTCACACAAAAGGATTTAAAGCGAAGAAGAATCAAAGGGCGATTCTCGCCACAAAATTGTTTTTGTAAAACAAGCGCTCGACGCAAATCTTTTGCTTTCGCATACAAGTTTACTTTCTTTTCTTTTTCTTACCTTTTCTTCTTTTTTAGGCTCTTTCTTTTTTGTTTTTAACCCGTGCTCACTTTTTTCACGGGGGTTGTTTTCATCAATTCTTTTGTCTAGAAACCGTGAGGCCTCAAGTTCAGCATAGGACTTCTCCAACCAGAGCTGGTCCTCAAGCACTTGCTTAGGTGTAAGGGGTGCGAGTGTGAACTTCACTCCTTCCTTCTCAAGCTTGTACCGATTGCTCCTCCCTTCATGAGTAGCGTTGCGGTCGAATTGCCAAGGTCGGCCGAGCAGCACATGTGACGCTTGCATTGGGACTACGTCACACCATACTTCATCTTTAAATTTCCCAATAGACAAACTCACTAGCACTTGTTTAGTCACCTTAAGGCCGAGCTCATCATTCATCCATTGCAAGGTATATGGTTTTGGATGCTTGACCGTGGGTAACCCTAATTTGCGCACAAGGAGAGTACTAGCACAATTAGTACAAGAACCATTGTCGATAATAAGAGAGCATACCTTAGTACCAATGTGGCACCTAGCATGGAATAGGTTCTCTCTTTGTTCCTCCTCATAAGTTTCGGCCCCTGGTTGCACACTCAAGTTCCTCCGAACTACTAGGGTAACCGGTTCACAAACCCTAGCTTCTTGATCGGCTGCCTCTTCTCCCTCACTTTCTTCTTCCGAATCCTCCACCACCTCATAATCATCCTCCGAGTCCATCTCTCCATTATCCCTAATAATCAGAACTCTCTTGTTGGGACATTCGGCCTGCTTATGGCCTCGGCCACTACACTTAAAGCACACAATGTCTCTTGTAGGCACACGGTTAGTACTAGTAATGGGAACTTTAGAAGAAGTTGGGTTTGCCGAATTACCTTTGGTACCATAAGAAGGTTTAGATACCTTGGGTGTTTCCTTGCTGTCCTTATTCCCCTTGGGCCATGTAGACTTGTTCCAAGTGGAAGTCCGAGACACAACAGCAGCCGGCTTAGAGTAGGCTGCCTTAGCCTTGTGTTGCCTCTTGATCTTCACGGCCATGTGAAGCATCTCTTCCAAAGTCCTATATTGGCACAACTCTAAGGCGTTAGCTATCTCTGGATTCAGCCCACTCAAGAACCTAGACATCTTCGAATTCTCATCCTCTATCACATGAACCCTAGCTAGAAGAACTTCCAACTCGTTGTGATAGTCATTCACGGTTTTGGACCCTTGGGTAAGCTTTTGTAACCGCTGGAGTTGGTCCTTATGATAGTACGGTGGTACAAATCTCCTCTTGATCACATACTTCATATTCTCCCAAGTAGTTACGGGTCCTCTCACATCCTCATTCACTTGCTCCCACCAATGGGCAGCATATCCAAAGAACTCCACGGAAGCTAACCTTATTTTCTTTTCATCCGTGTAGGTGTGACACCTAAAAATCGCTTCCATCTTTCGCTCCCAAGTCAAGTATGCCTCGGGATCATCTTTTCCTTCGAAAGGTGGAACCTTGAGCTTGACACTCCCAAGGTGATTGTCAACTCGCTCGCGCTCCTCGCGACACGGTTGTTCAAAGTTACGGTCTCGCCTACCAAAGGCGTGTCTGCCGCGTCCATGTGCACCTCCTCGGCGCATGTGAAAACCCCTCGGTCCTGCCATGTGAAACTCCTCGTCATACCCATCTTCAGAACCCTTGGCCTCATGCTCACTAGGCTGCTCATCACCTGGTGGAGGCACATATGCTTCTCGGTCCATCCTAGGGTTTAGGTGTTGCACAAAGTGTGCCCCGGGGGCTTGTGGAGCCCGATTCTCACGTTCCCTAGTCTTGACTTGCTGTCTCCAAGCTGCCATGTCCTGGAGCTGAACTGCTATGTCTTGTAAGGCCTTGGCTGCATCATTCACAGCCGTTGGTTCCCTTTCTAAATTTCCTGACATCCTGAAATTCACAGAAGAAAATTGCAAGCGTAAAATTGCCCAAAACTATCACTCCCTCACGTGTTTACTCTCGTGTTTGTCTCTCTAATAATCTCACAATCAGATTGCCTCAGATCCTCCTCCAGTCGTCCAAGATAAACCTGATTTGAAGAAATTTCAAGAAAAGCTTCCAAAGAGACACAAAGAAAACTAGTGTAGAAAGAAAATTTTGAGGTAGTATACTCGATTCAATTGCAAAGATCAATCAATCAATCAAGTGTACTACAGAGTAGGAAGGCACAGTAGTCTTGGAATCAAAGAAAAGCTCAAAATACACAGATTGAGTCAATTGACAACTCAAAAACGCTAATGGCATGCGATTAGGGTTTTGAAACTTGTTTTTGCCACAACTTTTGATTCTCAATTCGAAATCCAATGATTCTTTTTGCTATGAGTCACAAATTCACTCTAGTATTTGATTCTGAAAGTACCTGATTATTTGTTTTTGAATGGTACTAATTTCGCCTCTGCTCTGTTTTTTTTTTATGAAAATTGTTTTCTCTTTTTCTCCTTTTTTTTTTTTGATATTTCAACACAACACAAAGCACAAATTAGCTAAGACACTTTGGGGACTTGTTTTTTTTTTTTGACTAAAGTAAAGACCTACAAATCGTTGAGGTGATTTGCACACTAATTGCACATACAAGACACAAATTGACACAAGACAACTAACACACAGCACGCAAGAGAATTGGCGTAGAAGAGAACGAAGGAATACCAATTCTAACAAAGAAAATGTAATAATTAAAGGGATAGATTTACCAAGTCGGGACAGCTGAGCTCCGCTACCAACTGTTGCGTTCCTTGTAAGCTAGAACGCTCTCCTTAGATCGTTGTCCGACGACGTGGATTTCAATGCGGAAATTAACTCGAAGAAAACCATGAAACTCCAAGACTGGGTGCTCTTGGCACTTCACGCCGAATCCCTTGAGGTTCTTGGGTCAAACCGATGAATCTCCAAGACTGGGTGCTCTTGGCAATTCAAAGACGAAAGACTTAATAGATAGTGCTTTCAAGTTTTACTTGACAAGCTAATCGAATGCACGAAACTCAATTAGTTGCAAGGTTCATCAAGAACAAGTGGATAAAGATCCAAAGCAATCTGCTTTCAATTTCAATAAATCAAAGTCTGCTCAAAATAACATAGGCGGCTCCTTTTTAAAGAGGCGCTAAACCCTAATTCCCTAAACCCTAATTCCCAAAATGGAAACTAGTTTAGTTTCTAAAAAATGAATTAAACGAAAATGGCAACAAGCCACCTTTCCAAATAAGTTCTAAAACCCTAAAATAACATAAATAAAGTCTACTAAATAGGATAGAAGTGCAGGCTCCGCCGTTTAGGTCAAAAGGCCCAAGTGGCTTTGCTTGCGGGTCCGCCGAATCACGTTTTAAGGAAACAAGGCGTTTTCCTTATTCCCTCGAGCGTTCCCACTGAAATTTGGACGGAAACTTCCTAACACATAGATGAAGTTCTGGGCTGAATATTGTGCGAGGAAATATGCTACAATCTTCAAAAGGCTTGGCAGTGGCTTTCACTGTCTAATGCGGGTTTGTGATTTGGGCCTGTCCCAAATCCTTCGGGCGTTTCTCCTGATTTTTGGCCTGGACTCCTCTCTTGTATTATTAATGAACATGGCCTAGTCAAAAATAGGAAAAGGGCGCTGGTGGACCTAAAGGTCCGAGGTGGCCATGTGTAGCCCATCCGTAGGCGCGGACGCGGTGCGGATTAGGGTTACAAGGCGCGGCTGGGGTGCGCGCAGGCTGACTTCCTCCGAGGCTGTCTCTACCTTCAGTTCCATGTGTATGAGGCTGCTGAGCCTCACTTGTAGGGCTCGGGCCCTGGCACGAGTGATCGGGCCCGTGGGCGGCAATGGGAGGCTCGCGGCTGCATCCTCCAAGGCTCGGGCCTTGGCGCGGGTGGTTGCGCCTATGGGTGCGTCACTAGGGTTGGCTCCGGCTGGGATCGTATCACAAGGCTCGGCCAAGATGGAGAATGGTGGTGATGCGGGCCAAGTGAGGACCCCTAGACCAGGTGCGGATGGGAAAGACCCAAGGGCCATCCGAGGAGTAACGGGAGAAGTCTGGGTGAAGCGAGGGACCATGAAACCACTAGGAGGTGCCAAAAATGGGAAGGAAGGGGTACAACCAAGAGGCTCTAGAAATGGATCCTCAAAGCTATGCGTCGGCACACTCAGCATGATGGAGAAAGCACTTCCCATGGACTAAAAATTACGTTGCAACGCAAGGCAATGGAAGGCCTTCTCGTGGCTGCCCGAAGAGAAAAGGTGTGAAGCCGTGCTAGTGAAAGTCGATGGTAACTCAACCCTCAAAATACCCAAGACTCGTCCAAGACGGGGAATGGGAATGACGCGGTCTAGGTGCGGGCCCAAAGTAGTAGACGAGTAGGCGTGGGCACTACGGATGGCCAAAGGAGCGGTGGAAAGGACACGGGATCCATGCGAGACTGAGAGACCAAGTGAAGGTGCGAAGATCGGAATGAAGGGTGCGCGGTCAACATACTCAAAACCATGGAGGAAAGGATCCACCAAGTCATGTGTAGGCACCTTCGGTATGATGGAAAACTCACTACCAAGGGACCGCAAGGTGCGCTGCCGTGCTAGGCCAAGTATGGCCTTCTCGTGGCTGCCCGAAGAGAACTCACAAGCCGACTCTATACTCCAAAGGAGCACTAGAAGACACCAAATCTGAAATCCCAATAAGATCAACCCCCGAAGTTACCAAATCCATTCCAATACCATCCGAAAGGGGCTCAAGTAATTCCTCATCCAATGGAGCCAACTTACCCAAAGTAGCACTCAAATCCACTAAGTCCGAAAGCACACTAAGCTCATCCTCAATAAGTGGTGGAGCACCGATCGAAACAACACTAAGAAGAGTCCCACACTCCTCACGCTTTGTCTCAACCCGAGTGCCTTGATCACGACGCTTGCTCTCTAGCCCTTTCTGATACACTTTCCCTAGACGCGCTTGCTCATCTATGAGGGCCCTAAGTGAAGCCATAGCCATGTCTAAGGGGGGAGGAATAGGAGCAACGGGTGGTTCACTCACATGGGAATTGGCACGGCTAGATGAGCCCGGAGGGGTCCTACGGACATGGCGTGAAGGTAGGGCATCATGGCAAGGATGTGCTTGGTGAGGGGGATCATAGCCATGACCCGCGGTGTATGTGATGGGGTCTACGGGGGCCTCTCTATAGCGAGATGGACTACGGACGCCATATGGAGGTGGCGCTAAATGAGAAGGAAAGGGGCGATGTGGAGGTTCACGTCGAAGGTGCGGGGGCACATATGCTAGCCGAGAGGGTGGCGCCGTGTGATAAGATGGGGCACGACGAGGAGGTGCAGCACTAGCGTCATATCGTGCCTCATAATAATCCTTCCTACGGTCCGTACTAGCGGAATACCCAAAGGTTGGCCGAAAGGGCTCACGTCGAAGGTGCGGGGACACATGTGCTTGCCTTGGGGAGGCAGAATCAACTTGGCATTGATGGTCACGGACATAGGCATACGATGAGGGGTCATGACCAAGGCTTGGATAGGGTGTGGAACCTAGGTCATAGCTTGACGAGGAATGACACCCACTAGAAGACTCATGAAGATCATAGTCCAACCGAGAAGAAGATGTGGCACAAGAACGGTTGTCAAGGCTATCCAACACATAGGCCCAAGAATCAAGCGACGCCTCATGCCCCTCGGGACAAGCATCCTCATAGCAAGAACTAGCCCCATACGGTGTTTCTATCTCACCCAAGTAGCTCACGTCATGACAAGAAGAGTCGCGATCACTAGCCATGGAATAGGCCGCACTAGAACAACAAGATTCCTCCTCCCACGAGGACCCAACATCCTCACAATACGAAGACATAGAAAATACCTACAAAAATAAACAAACACAATTGATAGATAAAAATGATTAGTCTCTTCCTCAATTGTTTCACTCATGTTTATCACTCTAATAGGCTCACACTTTTCTCTCACACTCTTATCTCAATCACAAACCAATCAACTAGGCCAGCTAGACCCTACGGATCGACTAGAGTTCATGGAAAGCAAGACAACCAAGGTAAGAAAGAAAGTGAAGAGGAAAGCCTAATTAATGCCCAAGACTAATGATCAAATCGGGCACTAATTAGACTTAGATTAGAGTAACAATGCGTGGAAACAAAGAAGAGAAACACTAACTCAAAGCTACTCAACAAGACGACTCAAAGGAAAAGAGAAACGACAAAGAAAAACACAAGCTACACAAGAACTGAAAAATCTAGCGCAATCTGCACACTTCTTGGAAGGCAAAAAAGTTTGGAAAGTGCACCGAATTAACAGTTGACTCAAAAACAAGTTTTGTTCCACACAGAAAGAAGTTGATGCACGTAAAAGTTCAAAATTTTCTTGGTGGGAAAACTCATACAAAATAAAAAAGAAAACACTGCCGAATATAGGAAAAATAAAGAAATTTGGAGGAAAAATTCGCCTCAAATGCTCTTGACCTAAATGAACACTTTAACATGAACCAATACACTTCAAATGAATTCATACAAGTAGTTTCTTGCTTATGACTCAATTGATTCCCCCCCTTTTTTTTAAATTGTAGGAACTTGATCACTATTTTTTTTTTTTGATCTCTCTTTTAGTTCCCATCTCTTTTCTATTTTTGTTTTTTTTTAAATATTGAGTGAAGAGAACTCACTTGTATGACATGTATCCTTGGAAGAAGAAGTGAAAGACAAGTAGTTTGGTCATTTAAAACTTATCACTAAATGCCAAAATATTTGCTAACATGCACTTAAGTTTTTCACTAAAATGCACCTACTGTTTTGCTAAGATGCACCAAAGTGTGTGACAAGCAAGTCAGCTTGTATGACAATGAGTTAGGCAAAGTGTATGACAAGCAATATGTGTGCAAGGATTGAAACCTAGGGCCGGCTATGTGAGGAAGAAGTGTCGTGAGCAAGCTAAAATGCTTGGCTCACAATGAGTGCAAATACTTGGCTCACAAAGTAGTGATGTGGCCGGCTAGGAGAGGAGGGCAAAAATGTTGGACACTAGCTAACAAACAAGCAAGTCCACATGGCTCATCATAGGAAGCTCCAATCACATCAATTAAACACACTTAAGAAGATGAAATTTCATCACTTAGATGCACCACAAACACAAAAATATTCAGCAATTGTGTCTCTCCAAAAATCAGCACACTAGAAGACAAAAAATTTCCTCAAGAACACAAAAGTTTCAAATGAAGAGAAATTGATTCCTATGGTAGACAATAATGTTTAAGCCATAGAAAACAAGAATGAAGGTGTTTGAACCGTGGAAACTCAAGGAATATGGGTTTTGACAATTTCGTGGAACGGGTGTGAAAATGGAGAAAAACACAAAAAATTTCTGCATAAATAATAGATGTTCTACGGTAGAGGAGATGATTCTAACCATAGAAAAGGAGTTTAAATGAGGTTTACCAACCTAGAAGATGATTGGAGCTCCACTACCACATGATAACATCTCGGCTTCTCTTGAAGGATGAAACCGTGTTCTTGAGCTTGAATGGATCTAGTCTCCTTTGGGAGGTGGTAAACACAAGGATGTATGGTGTTTAGATGGTGTTTAATGAAGAAGATAACGTCGCTAGAAGGAGTGCGGATTGAGCAACGGATTAATGGATGAAAAGGAGAGTGTTTTGATGAACAAGAATATATTAAACTTGTATTCAAATGATTACAAGGATCTCTTAATCGTGCTCACCCTTACTTGATCATGTAATGATCAATCCGATGAGATTAAACAAGATGCACAAAACCGGTTTTAAGAACCCTAAGGCAAAGCCAACTAATTGGTCTTGAAAGGAGATAAACTCACAATTAAGTCAAAGATAAGTGCTGAAATGAAGGGAAAGCACTTTAAATACTAAAGCCTAACAATGGGTAAATACCCTTACACCCATAGACAAAGGGGCTTGGTCTTGGCAGCAATGAAGATGGGCTTGGAGGACGGGCTTCGGCCAAACAGAAGGTGGGTGCAAGGTGATAAGGCCCTAGCTCCTTTTGGAGGAGTTTAGCCGCTGATTTCTTGGAAGAAGCCGGATCTAGTCTCTTTCGGAGGTTGGTTTTTGATGGATGGATGGATGAATGGATAATATGAAGGAATACATGAGTAGTATGCAGCGGATGAACATGGAGGAAAAGGAATGGTGTATTTATGATTAACAAATCAGAACTTTGTTCTTAGCAAACCCCCTCAAGATGGACTTGAGTAACCTTGCTGAAAAGAACAAAGGATCTCTAATCAATTCAGCCCTCTCATCAAAAGAGATGAGCAACCCGAATTGGAGAAGATAGTGTGCTGGTTTGAAGAACCCTAATTAACTAGTTAAGAGTTGGTCTAGGCTGAAGTTTATCACAAAAACAAAGACAAAGTGCTGAAATGAATTCAATGCACTTTAAATACCTAAGCTTAAAAATAGAAGGGGTAAATACCCTTACACCCTTGGACAAAGGGGCTTGGCCTTGGCCTTGGCAGCAATTGATGATGGGCTTGGGAGATGGGCTTCGGCCAACCAGCTAAGGACGCAAGGCTTGGGCAGGCGCAAGGGCTGATCCGCACGGCCTCATGGCTTCCTAGGGTTAGGTGCGGGATCGGTGCGGGGTTCTTCATAGGATGCGCGGGTTGCCCATGAGTCGCGAGCGGTGCTTATGGCGAAGGAGTTGGCGTGCATGCAAGTCACCCATTTGTGCCTTGGTTCCAAGCTGCTATCCTCGGCCCTAAGGCTCCTCAATAGCACAGCTACCATTCCTTTGCTTCTAGTGAAGTATCCCATGCTCGTGCTCGTGTCATCCCCTCCCCCTTTGAGTGGATTCGACCTCGAATCCAATGGCTGCTCCTCCTCAACTCCATCGGTATCACCTACAAAATAGGGTGAGAAGTCATTAATATTGAAAGTTGAGCTTATGGAGCCAAAAGAAATAGGGGTATTGAGACGATAAGCATTGTCACTGAATTTCTCCACAATGAGAAAAGGTCCATCTCCTCGTTGGCTAAGTTTTCCCTAGCGTTGAGAGGGGAAACGATCCTTTCTCAAATGCAACCAGACCCATTCGCCCACTTCAAAGGATTTGATGTGGCGACCCGAGTTGCGTTTTTCCATTAGTTTGTTGTTCAAGTCTTCCATTCGCTCCTTGGCTTTCTCATGCAATTTTCAGACCATGGTTGCTTTCTCCTCGCCATCTAAGCTTGCACAATCAGTGAGAGAGAGAGGCAGCAAGTCTATGGGGGTAAGAGGGTTAAACCCGTAGACTAGCTCAAAAGGAGAAAAGCGAGTTGAAGAATGCATTGCGCGATTGTATGCAAATTCAATAAAAGGGATACAATCGTCCCAAGACTTGGCATATTGCTGAATCATAACACGCAACATAGTGCCTAAAGTCCTATTAACTACTTCAGTTTGGCCATCCGTTTGAGGATGACACGAAGTGGAAAACAGCAACTTAGTTCCCAACTTTGCCCACAACACACGCCAAAAATGACTAAGGAATTTGCTATCCCTATCACTAACAATCGTGCGTGGCATGCCATGTAAACGAACAATTTCATGAAAGAAAAGAGAGGCAATGTGAGATGCATCATTTGTAGTGTGACAAGGAATAAAGTGTGCCATTTTAGAGAAACGATCAACAACTACAAACAACGAATCCTTCCCCCTTTTGGTTCGAGGCAGCCCAACCACAAAATCCATAGAGAGATCACACCATGGATGAGATGCAACCAGCAAAGGCATGTAAAGACCATGATTAATGCATTTAGACTTGGCACGTTTACAAGTAATACAAGCAGCCACAATATCAGCAACATGTTTCTTCACGTGAGGCCAAAAGAAGTGCTCTTTAAGTGTGCTAAGAGTCTTATCTACCCCAACGTGCCCCATTAGACCTCCCCCATGCAATTCTCTCATAAGTAACTCACGTGTACTACAACGAGGTATGCACAATCTACCTTTATGAAACAGAAAATCAGCATGTATCACAAATATGCCATGTGCACCATTAGAGCATTCAAGATAAGCATCCTTAAAGTCTAAATCAGCAGCATACAAAGAAGTGATGTGTGCGAAGCCTAAGAGGCGTGAATGGAGGGAAGTGAGAAGGGCATACCTACGGGATAGAGCATCCGCCACTACATTGTCCTTCCCTTTCAAATACTTGATGTGATAAGGGAAACGCTCGATAAATTCCATCCATGCTGCATGGCGCTTGTTGAGCTTCCCTTGTCCCTTGAGGTATTTGAGGCTAAGATGATCCGTGTGAACCACGAACTCCTTGGGTAGCAAGTAATGCTCCCACACGTTGAGCGCTCTCACAAGTGCGTATAACTCTCGGTCATACGTGCAGTAGTTTAGTTGAGCTCCCTTCAACTTCTCGCTAAAATAAGCCACCGGTTTCTTTTCTTGGACCAAAATAGCCCCAATTCCTATCCCACTTGCGTCACACTCCACCTCGAATGTCTTATCGAAGTTGGGGAGGGTGAGGACCGGGCTGGAAGTCAGCTTGTCCTTGAGTGTGTTGAAGGCCACCTCTTGCTCTTTGCCCCAAAGGAAGGGCACATTCTTTTTTGTGAGAGCATTGAGGGGGGCGGCGATGGTGGAGAAGTCTTTGATGAAACGGCGGTAGAATCCGGCCAGCCCGTGGAAGGAACGAACGTCTCCCAAGTTGGCTGGTGTTGGCCATTCAGCAATGGCCCTAACTGAAATGAGCTTAAAGCCTCCAGCTCGTCCTTATGCCTTGCCCGGATCAGCCTTGGATCTCACGGCGAAAACTAGCACATTAGGGACTGTTTTGGTGATCAATTCAGCCGGCCTTCCTAGGTTTAAATGAAGGGTTATTTTAGAGTTTTCTCATGTAATAATTCTCAAGCTATAAATAGAAGGAGATAGCCTCTTTTATAGCTTGCCTTTGATTTTGATGATATTCTCTTTGGCCAATTCTTAGAGTAAACTAGTGTAACTTAGGGTTCTTGGTAACCGATGCCATTAGGGCTGAAAACCATTGTTTATCTTATATCTCTTCTTGTAATTAAGCTCTTGAGCTTTGTTCTTAAATCAAAAAAGAGAGATCCTTAACTAGTTTATAGAAAGGTTGCTTGGTTTGCTAATCAAGAGGGTTTTCTAATTAGTTAAGTTCCTATTATGTTCATCATCTAAACACCTCTAAACATCATCCATTTCCGCTGCAACACATACTCCATTTGAACACTAAACGCACCTTCATCCGTTCATCCTTCCAAGCTGCCAACCTCTCACAAGAGGACTAGATCCAGCTCAAGAACAGCAATTCGGCCTCCTTCTATCCAAATCGAAGTTGAGCCCTTATCAAGTGGTAGCGGAGCTTCAGTTGTCCTCTAGGTTTGTTTTTCTTGTTCTCCTCTTCATTTCTACGGTTAGAATCATCTTCTCTACCGTAGAAATTCTTTCCTTTGTGCTGAAATTTTTCTGTTTTTCATATCCGTTCCTCTCTTCGGTTCAAACTGATTTTCCTTGAGTTTCTTCGGTTCAAACACCTTGATTCTTGTTTTCTATGGTTTAAACATTGTTTTCTACCATAGGAATCATTCCCACCTCATTTGAAAAATTTAGTGTTCTTGAAGAAATTCCTGTCTTTTAGTGTGCTGAATTTTGGAAGAACACAAGTGCTGAAAAGTTTTGTGTTTGTGTGCATCTACATGGACGAATTTTCATCTTCTTAAGTGTAATTTCTGCTGTGTTTATTGGAGCTTCCTATGGTGGCCATGAGAGCCATGCGGACTTGCTTGTTGTCTTGCTAAAATCTGAAATTTTTGCATCCAACCCTAGCCGGCCACATCACCTCATTTGTGAGCCTAGTATTTCCTTTCATTGTGAGCCAAGCATTTCAGCTTGCTCACTACACTTCCCCCTCACACAGCCGGCCCTAATTAGCATCCTTACACTTAGGTTGCTTGTCATACACAGCCACATCACTTGCCTTGTCACTTGCCTTGTCATCCACACACATTTGGACACATCACTATCACTTGCCACCTCACTTTTGGCTTTTAGTGAAAATATTTTCAAGAGCAAAACTACTTGTCTTTCACTTCTTCTTCTTTCAAGGATACATGTCATACAAGTGAGCTCTCTTCACTCATTGCAAAAACAGAAAAGAAAAGAGAAAGGAACTAAAAGAAAGATCAAGTTCCTAACACTAAAAAAAAAAAAAAAAAAAAAAGAGTGAATCAATTGAGTCATAAGTAAGAGACTACTTGTGTGTATCTATCTGAAGTGAATTACATTGTTTTTAAAGTGTCATTGTGGAAGAACACAAGTTTCGACTTTCAATTTGTGTTTCCAATTCAGATTTTCGTTTTCTGTTTTTTCCTTTTGACTAGCTTTGGCTTTTCCCTTTTTGTCTGAGTGTCTGCGCTCAGAAAATTCTGAAATTTTGACAGATTAAAGTTCAGTCTTAGGGGAACAACTCTTATGTTTTACACTTCTCCTAATTCTGTTGGTTTCACATACTTCTATCCAATTCAAAATCAGTGCGCAGTTTTCACTCGAAATTTCAGCTTTGAGTCTTTCATTTCTTTGTGATTTTCTCTTCTTGTTTCTTTGAGTCTTTTCTTGAGTAGCTTGAGCTGTGTTGTTTTCTTCTTTGTTTTCACATATTATTACTCTATTCTAAGTCCAATTTCGGCCCAAATTAAATCCTTTTTCCTTGGGCAGAATTTTGACTTTCCTTGCCTTTCTTTCGTACCTTGGCTGTCTTGCTTTCCTTGAGCCCTAGTTAGGTATTTCTAGCTTAGGTCTTCGGTTGGTGATTCAGATAAGAGTGTGAGAGAAGAGTGTGAGTACATTAGAGTGACAAACACGAGAGTGAAACACGTGAGGGAGAGACTAACCCCTTCCAGCTATCAATTGTGTTTATTTTTCCTTTTGTAGGAATTTTTCTATGTCTTCCTACATACCGCCGCATTTGAGGGTTTCTCCTACTAGCCACGCATCTTTGTATCATGTTGAGCAGCCCCCCCCCCCCCCCCCACCTTGACCGTAGCCATGAGTACTTCACCAAGGCTTCCCCTTCCACTCCTTCCTGGTTGGAGTATGATCATATTGCGCCCTCTCGGCAAACCTATGCGTATGAGTCTTATGCGACTAGTGGAGAGATTTTGTATGGGCATGAGGACTACTTCACCAAGGCTGCCCCATCCCCACACCTTGGCACCTCACCTTTCGCCTTGAGGATGGCTCCAATTCTAGCGCACTTGGACAGAAGCACTCAAGCCATGACAAACACCATGGCCGCAATGACACTTATATGTGATAACCTACGGGTTTCCGGCCACCTTGGGCAATGTGAAGAGGTTAGCATTTGTACTCTTGGTTCGCCATCAGTCAAGGAAATTTTAGTGCCGCTTGGGAGGGAAATGAAGGTATTGCAATCCATGGATGGTTTTGAGACACCGTTGGTCGAGGAGATTGAGGATCTTCCTAGTGTTGTTTCGGCCGATTCACCATCACTTATTGAGGATGATTTACGTCCATTTGAGGAGAAGCTACTGGTTTCGGATGTGCATAGGGGGTTTGGGAGCGAAACGAACACATGTAGGGCTTGTGAGTCCACTTCGGATTGCCATGAGACAGCCGCTCATTGCCTTGCATTGCAGCGCAAATTTCAGTCCTTGGGTAGTGCCTTCTCCATCATTCCGAGGGTGCCTATACATAGATTTGTGGATCCATTTCTCCTCGGTTTTGGTCACATGGGCAGCGCATATTTCTTTCCATTTGAGGTGCCATCAAGTGGTCTCACGGTCTCGCACTTTACACGGATTCCGTCCGCTGCTCGTTTGGTTCACCATAGCGCCCTCGCCTTATCAGCCACTACTAAGAGCCCGCACTTGGCCCTAGTTCACTCCTTGCCTCGTCATGGTCAATCCTTGATTGTTCTTGGCTGTTTTCCTTCCACGCCTACCTATCTTCCCCAATCAAGGCCTCCACATTGGCCTATATTCCCTGAAAGGTGTAGTTGGAGGGTTCCGTGTGTATCCACAAGTTGTGAGCATGCCTTGACCCGTTTGGCCCTGCAAGGGATGGACCCTATAGATTCATGGTCGAATCTCCTCAAAGGGGGAGGGGATGATACGAGCTTGAAGACTCTCACTCCACTTTCGGAACCCCACACCCTCCAAAGCTTAGATTCGAGGACGAATCTCTTCAAAGGGGGATGGGATGATATGAGCTTAAAGGCTCCAGCTCGTCCTTATGCCTTGCCCGGACCAGCCTTGGATCTCACGGAGAAAACTAGCACATTAGGGACTGTTTTGGTGATCAAGTCAGCCGGTCTTCCTAGGTTTAAATGAAGGGTTATTTTAGAGTTTTCTCATGTAATAATTCTCAAGCTATAAATAGAAGGAGATAGCCTCTTTTATAACTTGCCTTTGATTTTGATGATATTCTCTTTGGCCAATTCTTAGAGTAAACTAGTGTAACTTAGGGTTCTTGGTAACCGATGCCATTAGGGCTGAAAACCATTGTTTATCTTATATCTCTTCTTGTAATTAAGCTCTTGAGCTTTGTTCTTAAATCAAAAAAAGAGAGATCCTTAACTAGTTTATAAAAAGGTTGCTTGGTTTGCTAATCAAGAGGGTTTTCTAATTAGTTAAGTTCCTATTATGTTCATCATCTAAACACCTCTAAACATCATCCATTTCCGCTGCAACACATACTCCATTTGAACACTAAACGCACCTTCATCCGTTCATCCTTCCAAGCTGCCAACCTCTCACAAGAGGACTAGATCCGGCTCAAGAACAGCAATTCGGCCTCCTTCTATCCAAATCGAAGTTGAGCCCTTATCACTAACCTTCTCATTGTCTACCTTGAGGCCGAAGGTACCTACAATGAAGCCAAGGTAGTGCACTTCCTCCAAACAGAATTAACACTTGGATAACTTCGCGAAGAGTTGATGCTTACGAAGGGTAAGAAAAATCTGGTGCAAATGGTCTAAATGGACTTCTAAACAAGTGCTATAAACCAATATGTCGTCAAAATAAACAACCACAAATTTGCCGATAAAAGGCCTAAGTACATGGTTCATTAGACGCATAACAGTGCTAGGAGCATTTGTGAGACCAAAGGGCATAACAAGCCATTCATAAAGACCGAACTTAGTTTTAAAGGCTGTTTTCCATTGATCTTCCTCATGCATTCTAATTTGGTGATAGCCACTCACTAAGTCAATTTTAGAGAAGATTTTAGCACCACTTAACTCATCCAACATGTCATCCAAACGAGGGATGGGGTGAGAGTACTTTACCGTGAAATTATTGACGGAACGGCAGTCCATACACATGCGCCAACTTCCATCCTTCTTAGGCACGAGGATCACGGGGACAGCACAAGGGGAGAGGCTCTCCCGAATGAAACCCTTGTATAGAAGAGCGTCAATTTGTTGCTGAAGTTCATGTGTTTCTTTCGGATTGCAGCGGTATGCTGGGCGGTTTGGAAGAGTTGATCCGGGGAGGAAATCAATCCGGTGCTCAATTCCACGCACGGGTGGGAGGCCATTGGGGATTTCTTCCGGAAACACATTCTTGAAATCTAGCAAAAGAGGAGACATAAGAGGGGGAAAGGAAGGATTAGTGTTAGAAGCAATAAGCGAGTGTTCCTTAAATCTGATTAGGATGCAAGGCTTGCGCATGATAAGAGCATGCCTTACATCTCTTCCTTTAGCAATTAAACTCACTTTGCTGCCCATTTTCACTCCACTCAAAGGCTCACTAACTTGCTTACTTTTGTCAAGTCGTGTTACCACTCAACTCACTTGCAAAGCTCACATTTTTCTCTCCACTCGGCGCATGCTCGCTTTTTTCATGCCCGCTGTTTTTAACACTCTCACAACTTACATTCTTCTCTCCACTCCACACCTTTTGTGAACCAAGAGAAGATGTTATCTCAAAAGTGGCTGAAGCCTTTTCTAACTTCAACTGGTCTTCGTACACTTGGCTAGGAGGAAGGGGTGGGATAATGATATGAGCTTAAAGGCTCCAGCTCGTTTGCAGACTAGGGCAAACCTTCGGTCTAGTCCAAGACTCCCGTCTAGGCCGAACCTACTGTCTAGGCCAAGACTGTTGGCCGAAGCCCATCCTCCAAGCCCATCTTCATTGCTGCCAAGGCCAAGCCCCTTTGTCTAAGGGTGTGACGATATTTACCCATTGTTAGGTTTTAGTATTTAAAGTGCAAACATTTCATTTCAGCACTTGCCTTTGATTTTGATGATATTCTCTTTGGCCAAATCAGTAGAGTAAACTAGTGTAATTTAGGGTTCTTGGTAACCAAGGTTACTAGAGCTGAATACCATTGTTTATCCATCTCTTCTTGTAATTAAGCTCCTTAAGCTTTATTCTTAAGGGGTAAATTCTATTAAAGAGAGATCCTTAACTAGTTTGTAGAAAGGTTGCTTGTTCTTATGAACAAGAGGGTTTTCTAAGTAGTTGAGTTCCTTATTGTCCAATCCGTTCCATCACTACAAACAACCATCAAGCCGCTGCATATAACTCCTTAAACACCAACTTCAGCCATTAAACTCACCAAGGTGTCCCCTCTCCATCTCCATCCGAGGCACCTATATCCATTGTCAAGACCAACCTCTCACAAGAGGACTAGATCCGGCTCAAGAACAGCAATTCGGCCTCCTTCTATCCAAAACAGAAGTTGAGCTCTTATCAGATAATGAACTTGCTGCCAAGGTGTTCTAGCTTGTAAGTGTTGCGAAAACCATCGTGAATGGCCTTCCGATCGAATTGCCAAGGTCTGCCAAGGAAGAGATGGCTAGAATGCATCGGTGCCACATCACATAAGCGCTCATCCGTGTATTTTCCAATCTGAAGTGGAATGAGGACTTGCCACTTGACCTTAACTGAACTCCCATCGTTGAACCAATTCAAGGAGTATGGCCTAGGGTGTTTGGAGGTGGGGAGACCCAAGGAGTGCACAAGGAGAGTGCTGGCCACATCCGCACAACTCCCATTGTCTACAATGATGGAGATTACCATTCCATTCGAAACCCCACGCGTATGGAACAAGTTTTCTCGCTGCTCAAGGACTTTATCATCTTCCTTTGCTGCCACACTTAATGTGCGCCTCACAACTAGGCATGTTGGCACGTCTACATAGGCATAGCCAGCCTCCTCTTCATTCGGATCATCATCAATATCCCATAAGTGACCGTGAGGTGGGGTTGTCTCCTCATCATCCTCACTCTCTAATTCTCCTCCATCGCGAATCAAGATGACTCGCCTATTGGGACACTCTACCTTCATATGGCCGCTGCCCCCACATTTGAAGCACTTAATGCTTCTAGAAGGCGTTCTTTGGGTGTTTAAGGGTGGTTTTGGAGGGTAAGGTGGCTGATTTGTAGTGTTTGGGGTGGTGTTTGGCTTGGTTGTGAAAGGTGGTTTGGGGCTGTCATTGGTAGACTTTAGAAGGGAAGGGAGGGGTCTGCCATATTTTTTGGAAAGGTGAAGGAGAGGTGTAGGGTGTTTTCGGCTTGGCAGTCACTTGCTTCTCGATTTTTAAGGCCAAGTGGAACATCTCCTCCAATGTGTCGTACTTGTGAAAGTCTAGCTGATAGGAAATTTCCTTGTGTAGCCCACTCATAAAACGAGCCATGGTGGCCTCCGTGGTCTCATTTGTGCTGGCCCGCATCAAACAAGTCAACATCTCGTGGTAGTAGTCACTCACGGTACGAGGGCCTTGATACAAACGTTGGAGACGCTGGTGCAAGTCACGGATGTAGTTTGGGAGCACAAACCGACGCCTCATTTCAGTCCTCAACTCCTCCCAAGTCTCAATAGGCGGGCTGCCCTCATTTCTCTTTATCAAACAAAGGCGATCCCACCATTGTATCGCTAAGCCCGTGAACTCTACAATGGCCAATTTCAGCTTCTTTGTCTCGGAGTAGTTGTAACAAGCAAATTGCCTATCCACTTTGTTCTCCCATTCATGAAAAGTATCCGGGTCATCCTTACCCTCGAAGGTAGGGATTGACAACTTGATACTCGAGAGGTTGTGATCCACTCTCTCCTCATTGTGCCTATAACCCCGCTGCTCGTATATCTCATCATGATCAAACCTTCGAGCATTGTGAGCGTGTTCATAGTGAGGTGGATGTTGCTGCCTAGGCTGCTCATAATGGGGTGGGACATATGCATTCGCATGATGTAGGGGAACAGCTAGGTGATTAGCTATTTGGAGTGGAGTTGGTGTATGCAGTTGTCTAGGGTTATGTGGTGGTGGTCCGGGTGGGGGGGGGGCTGATGTGGTGGTTGTCTCGTGTCAAGAGTGTGGGTGTAGGGCTGATTAGGTTGCACGTGTGGCTGGCTAGGAGGATGAGGAAAAGCGACACCATGATTGTCCACCAAAAAATTACTACGGTTGTGTTCAAGATGTGGGGGCACGGTATGGTGAGTATGGTGGCCTAGGGCTTCCTCATCAT
Source organism: Viola odorata (assembly GCA_963691705.1). NCBI lineage: Eukaryota > Viridiplantae > Streptophyta > Magnoliopsida > Malpighiales > Violaceae > Viola > Viola odorata. Next base: position 27,016,699 of record OY829540.1, on the reverse strand, counting down.
GGCCAAGGTGGTCGGCTATTGTAGCCCTATCCATATGACCCTCTACTTGCGGGAAGGCATAGTAGTCGAGACTAGTAGGATGTTGTAGGCGAGTAGTTTGTTGAAAATGGGCTTGTGGTGTGTAATTTGGGGTTGGTGTATAAATTGGGGCTTGTGGGGAAGGTTGGGGTGGGTAAGTGGTGGTTGGAGGGTAATTTGGAGGTTGTGGTGAGGGTGTAGAAACTTTTGCCGCTAAGGCAGCAATGGCAGCCAAGATGTCAATATTGGCTTGCTCTTGTCTTATGGTGTGTTGTTGCAAAGCAGCCACATGTTGGCGAGTCTCTCCCATTTGGACCGTAAGAGATGCCATGGCCGGGTTTAGGGGAGAGGACTCATTCGACCCCTCACTCAGATTTGTGCCGTGGTTAGACATAGAAAATGTACCTGCAAAAAGACACAAACACAGTTGAAAATGATAAAGGGTTAGTCCCTCCCTCACATGTATCGCTCGTGTTTCGCACTACACTCTAATGCTCTCACAATCTCACCCACTCAAACTTCAGTTCCAAACCAAACAAAATAGCTAGCAATGACTCTAAGACTCAATGCACACAAGGAGAATCAAAGAAAACTAGGGCAGAAATGAAAGGTAAGGAAACCGAATTAGTGTTCAAGGAAAAATTGTTTGAGTTTGAACACTAATTAGGTTAGAGTGTATATTGATGTAGGAATCAAATGACGAAACTCAAAGACACAAAAGAAAGGCAAGCTCAAAGGACCAACACTAGAAGAAATGGAGGGAAATGAGACTAAGCTTCACAATTCAAAATTTGCGGCAAAATGAAACACTTGGTAAATGCACACCTTAACTTGAACGAAAACACTTCAAATGCACACATACATTTTGCCTCTTGCTTTGACTCACATGAATTCTTTTTCTTTTGATTGAGGGACTGATTTCACTCTTTTGATCCCTTTCTTTCTTTACTTTTTTTTTTTTTTTGACTTAGGGATTTCTTTTACTCTTTTGATCCCTTTCTTTTCTTTGCTGTCTTTTTTTTTTTTTTTTTGTAAGTGCAAGAGAGCTTCAATAAATGTATGAAATGAGTTTTTGATAATTGAAGTGGAAGGCAAATAATTTTGCAAGTTAAAAAAAATTTCACGAATTAACGAAATTTTTTGCTAACGTGCACCGAAATTTTCCACTAAAATAAACCAGTATTTTGAAGTTAAAATGCAGCAAAAATTTTGCTAAAATGCACCCATGTTTTGGCTAACATGCACCCAAAGCTGTCACTAAAATGCACCACAATTTTCGCTAATATGCACCAAGATGTGTGACAATGAGCTTAGGCAAATCAGATTGTATGACAAGGAGTTTATGCCAAGTGTATGACAAACAAAGGGTGAGGGAAGCTTGCTGGTTTTAGGGCCGGCTGTGTGCACAAGTAAATGAGAATACTAGGCTGAAAATAGGGAGATGTGGCCGAATAGGAAGAGAGGATTAAATGTGAAATACTTGGCTCAAATAAAATCAGTCCACATGGCTCTCATGGCCACCATAGGAAGCTCCAATATATTCAGCAGCAAATATTGTCAAGAAGATGAAGATTTCAGTCACCAAAGACACAATAAACACAAATCAATCCAGCCAATGTGTTTGTGCAAGATCAAATCACTAGAAACGAAATTTTTTGACCTAAAATCAGAAATGCTCGGAATGACAAACAATTGATTCCCATGGTTAGAAACAATGTTTCCACCGTGGATATGGAAGGAATAAGTGTTTGAACCGTAGGAAATGGAAAGAACAAGCAATTTCAGTTTAGAGGAACGGTGGTGAAATTTACCCGAAAACAGAAAAATTTTCAGCAGATTCAACGGTGAAAACGATGAAGTTTACCAACCTAGAGCACGGATTGGAGCTCTGCTACCACTTGATAAGGCCCTAGCTCCTTTTGGAGGAGTTTAGCCGCTGATTTCTTGGAAGAAGCCGGATCTAGTCTCTTTCGGAGGTTAGTTTTTGATGGATGGATGGATGAATGGATAATATGAAGGAATACATGAGTAGTATGCAGCGGATGAACATGGAGGAAAAGGAAAGGTGTATTTATGATTAACAAATCAGAACTTTGTTCTTAGCAAACCCCCTCAAGATGGACTTGAGTAACCTTGCTGAAAAGAACAAAGGATCTCTAATCAATTCAGCCCTCTCATCAAAAGAGATGAGCAACCCGAATTGGAGAAGATAGTGTGTTGGTTTGAAGAACCCTAATTAACTAGCTAAGAGTTGGTCTAGGCTGAAGTTTATCACAAAAACAAAGACAAAGTGCTGAAATGAATTCAATGCACTTTAAATACCTAAGCTTAAAAATAGAAGGGGTAAATACCTTTACACCCTTGGACAAAGGGGCTTGGCCTTGGCCTTGGCAGCAATTGATAATGGGCTTGGGAGATGGGCTTTGGCCAACCAGCTAAGGACGCAAGGCTTGGGCAGGCGCAAGGGCTGATCCGCACGGCCTCATGGCTTCCTAGGGTTAGGCGCGGGATCGGTGCGGGGTTCTTCATAGGATGCGCGGGCTGCCCATGAGTCGCGAGCGGTGCTTATGGTGAAGGAGTTGGCGTGCATGCAAGTCACCCATTTGTGCCTTGGTTCCAAGCTGCTCTCCTCGGCCCTAGGGCTCCTCAATAGCACAACTACCATTCCTTTGCTTCTAGTGAAGTATCCCATTTACGAGTTTGATCAGAATTTTTTTACAAACACAAACACTAAATTAATCAGCTATGGGTATATGTGAAAAAAATTACGAACACAAGGACTAAACTAATCAATAAATGAAATGTATGAGAAAAAAAGGCACCGTTGAACATTGTTCCTCAGCTTCTTTCTGTATAGAATATTTAATGGGTCAAATTAAAAAAATTGTGATAGTATAATGTCCAAATTGTCTTTTGCCCTAAGACAGTTGTTGCTACCCGATTTTTGACTTTTCATCACAAATTTTTCATATGTTATTGCTCATCACAATTTAAATAGCTTATCTACGTCAAATTTCCGTCAATTTTTTTTCTTACGCTATTTCTTTAATATTCGGTGTCATTTCGCGTCCTTTTATTTTTTTGTACTTTCGACTGTCTTTTCGCTCGAACTTCTATCAGTCCCGAGTAAGTTTCCTGGGACCGTAGATCGAATGCATAACTTCTTTAGTTGATAATTACTTACTATTTTTCTCTTTCACGTCATCTAGTCTGGTCTCGTTCACTTTTTGTCGTAAGGGCATTTATTTTGCGTCCGAACCTTCGACATTTCTGAGCGAGAAAATAAATACGCTAAATCAAACTTTTCCTTTATTCACTATATACTAGTTATCTTGTCTTATTTTTCTGCACACCTTGTTCCTCTCGGTGCAAATTCATTTTCATTTTCAAGCGAGTTCGCTCGAACCAAAAAATATCCCGTTAGTACCAAATTGATGTATTAATGCCAATCAATGCATCCTCATCTAGCCTCATCACCTTTTTCCCAAATTTGATCTTGCCGACTTGGATTCATCATCACGAGCTCCCATCCATTCTCTCCTAACCACACAACCAAAACTTGCCCCTCACACCGGCACTGTGCACCGCCACTTGTCGTTGGGCCTCACGATTGACGAAGCTCTCGCCTATAAATACCAAGCAATCTCCAAACGAACAAAGGGGGGAGCAATTCAGGCTCTAGTCCCCCCCTTTTTATTCATGCACTCTCCCTCTGCTGCTTTCAATTAGTTGCATTTTTATCAATTGCCACTGCTTTTAATTTAAATCAACTGCTCTTGTTTTATTTTGAATTAATTATCGCTACCTTTGCTAATTAATTGCAGGCACCTAATTTCACTCTCACTCACAATTTCTTGCACTCCCTTCTTGGTTAAGCTCTCCCGGCGAGTAAGCTTCTCTCTCTAGCTTTTCCTTTAAATTTTCGTTTATGCTTTCAATCAATTAATTAATTGCTCAAACTTGTTTTAAATGTTCTTTTTTCAAGTGAAAATCATCATGCTTGCTTCAATTTAATTGATCACTCCTTGGATTAATTAAGTGCTAAATTGTTGCTTTAATTGCTTGTTTTCGTTTTCTTTACAATAGTCACTGTTTTACGTCATATTTCTTGTTGTTTTCGTTGATTTACCTTGTTGTTGTGCTGCTGGTTTTATTTGTGTTAATTTGGGTGTGTTTCATCGAGTTGGAGCTTCCTTGGTCGTTGGCCATGGCGCCGGTGACGCAAGAAAGAAGAAGAAAGGAAAGAAAGGCTTTGGCGGGAATTTGGAAAGGAAAGGTGATGGGCTTGATTTCATCACAAGCCCATCTTGATTAAATGAGTGTTGGGCTTGATTTCATCCCAAGCCTAGCCACTGTTTTGGCAAGAAATAGAGGCCCGACCCACTTATTTTTCGTAAACTTTCATGTTTAATTCCTCTTATAATTTTCGTATGCTTGTAAATTGTTTATTTATTATATGTGTTAATATGAAATGTTCACATGCTTCGTATGATGATTTATTTTATTTCGTGCCTAATCATCATAAATTGCTCACATGTTCGTATGCTCATATGATGCTTTGTTTGCTTTATGCCATGCTTAATTTTCGTATACAATTATGCAATGAACACATGCAATAAATTGTTTGTTTGCCATGTAAATTAATTGCTTGCTTGTTAAAAAGAAAATAAATGTTGTGTGCTTTTCTTATTTATTATTTTTGAGTTATCGCTAACACTCTCGCATTGTATGTTAAATTTTAAAGTCTTCGCTCGAAAGTATGCTTTCTAGTCCTCTTTTATTTATTCAATATTTTCCGCAAATATTATTCGTATGCATGACACATAGAATTGCTAAGAACTAAAATCAATCTCACATGCATAACATGGTTAAATCACTTGCGTTTAAATGCCATGATGATTGTTTTATTTTATTTTTGCATTGATATATTATGAGTATGGTGGCTTCGATCCCACACGGTTTATTTGTGCATTCATCAAAATGGTACGATGTTAGTTTTGTCATGATAGATCACTTAGTAAATTAATCATGACGGTAACAATTCCGTTAAGAAATACTTGTCCCGAAGTATCCCCGACTTATCTCGAAGTTGTCCCGACCCTAAGAATACTAAAGTGACGTTTCCTATGAGGGCCGAAATTACGTGTTAAAATGTTTTGTCACAACACCTCGCTTACCGGTAACCTTTTTAAAGGATGTGACTCAAGTGCCTAACGCCTTCCCAAGTCCATAAATACGACCTCGAACCATTATTCTTTAGTTTAGTCCGAGAACTTTTCGACCAGTTATAACGAAGTTGGAATCAGAGCCCTAGCATATGCATCATGTTCGTGCATTTATTTCATGTTTATGTGTTACGGCTTTATTTATATATTGTCCTCATGTTTCATCTTTCGTTAACGCAGGATTTGTTTTTTACTTCTCGTAAACAGCCCCACCTTACTTGTTCACACCCATGATGCTTTCACTTAATACCTTCGGCATTTCAAGCTACAATGGTCAATTGGAACACGGCGACATGTTGAAATCCGGTTTTGTTCCCAATATTACGACCAAGATTGGGATGGAGGAAGTAGTGATGCAAAAGGGAGAGCTTGCGTCGTTGGAATACTGTTGGGATGAGCAAACGGATCCCGACTTCCAAGGTTGACAAACAAAAAAAGAATCGCGCATCGGCTACTTAGATTTTTTATCTTTTCACCCCTTGAAACGATGTTCCTAGACTTTTGTCTACTAGCCTTTCCTTGGTTGGATCTAGATAGTTGATCAAACTCACCATGTAACCCTTTTTGGACGAAATTCATAAATGACAATTTTGTACTTATTCGGATATTTATTAAATGAGTGCCTTTACGTTTCAAAAAAATTTCTTTTCCAAGAGTATCAATTGGCTATCGCTTACAAAAAAAAAAAACCTTCCCTAAAATAAACAACATATAAAGCCCACAAAAATAAAGCCAACCTCGAAACGAAAACACACTCAAAAATAGAGCAAAGGTAAAATTCGAAAGCCGATTCGTCATGGACATACACGAAATTCGAAAGAGAAGTTATTAATACGTACCTTCGCGATAATGCATCAGCGACGATATTCTCTTTACCTTGCTTATACTGAATGTGGTAGGGGAAGGCTTCAATGTATTCCATCCAAGCAGCATGGCGACGGTTGAGCTTACCTTGCCCCTTGAGGTATTTCAGGCTCAAATGGTCAGTGTGGACTATGAACTCCCTCAGAATCAAGTAGTGCTGCCAAGTCTCCAACGCTCGAACAAGGGCATAGAACTCCTTGTCGTAGGTTGGGTACCTTAGTTGCGCGTCCTTGAGCTTCTCGCTAAAATAAGCGATTGGCCGTTTCTCCTACATAAGGACAGCCCCAATCCCTAAACCGCTTGCATCACACTCGATCTCGAAGGCCTTGCTGAAGTCGGGAAGAGCGAGCACCGGGGCAGCGCACAAATGGTCCTTGAGCGTTGCGAACGCCTCCTCTTGCGGCTGCTCCCACCTGAATACAACATTCTTTTTGGTTAGATCATTCAAAGGGACAACGATGGTGCTGAAATACTTGACGAAACGCCTATAGAAGCTCGCCAATCCATGGAATGATCTCACATCACTCGCATTCTTCGGTGTTGGCCATTCCTTAATGGCGCGGATCTTCTCCTCATCCACTTTCACGCCATCTACACTCACAATAAAACCAAGAAAACTAACTTGTTCCATTGCAAATGAACACTTACTAGGCTTAGCATACAGCTGCTGCTCACGAAGTGTTAAAAGGACTTCCCTAAGATGCAAAACATGCTCATCAAGTGATTTGCTATAGATTAAAATATCATCAAAATAAACTACAACAAATTTGCCAATAAAGTGCCTAAGTACATGGTTCATCAATCTCATGAATGTGCTAGGGGCATTAGTTAATCCAAAAGGCATAACCATCCATTCATATAACCCATACTTAGTTCGAAAAGTAATTTTCCATTCATCACCCTCTTTCATACGAATCTGGTGGTAGCCACTCATCAAATCAATTTTAGAGAAGATAGTACTACCACTTAATTCATCTAACATGTCATCTAAACAAGGAATAGGATGTCTATACTTTACAGTGATTTTATTGATTGCGCGGCAATCAACACACATGCGCCAGCTGCCATCTTTCTTTGGGACTAGGATCACTGGAATGGCGCATGGAGAAAGGCTTTCCCTCACATAACCACGCCCGAGTAGTTCGTCCACTTGCCGCTGAAGTTCCTTGGTCTCTTCGGGGTTTGTATGGTAGGCTGGACGGTGAGGAATTGCTGAACCAGGTGTGAAATCTATTTGGTGTTCAATGCCTCAGATTGGGGGCAATCCGGGAGGCATCTCCGCGGGTAGAACATCCTTGAATTCCTGCAAAAGAGGGGAAAGAACACTAGGAACAGAATGTGAAGGGTTAGCATTAGAGGTGTTCAAACAAAAGGAACGAAATCTGAGTAAAAGAAAAGGCGGCTTGCGCCAAAACAATTTTGTTGAGAAATCAGTGCTCTCCTCACTTCGCTCCCCTTGGCATATACACTCAATTTCTTATTATTTGCCTCTCCTTTTCTCTCTATGCCACTCTCAACACGCTTACTCTTTTCGTGCGAATGTTTACACTCACCCTCTGCATGCTTCCTCTTTTCAGGCGAATGTTTCTCTTCCTCGCACTCACCCTCTGCATGCTTACTCTTTTCATGCGAATGTTGAAAGCTCACACACTCATTTTTACTCTCTTTATTTTTCACGCTCAAGCCTTCTTTTTCTCTCTCAATCTGTTTTGCAATCTCATATTCAGCATGTGACTTAGCAAGCCATTGCTGATCCTCAAAAACTTCAGCTTGTGTTAAAGGGGCCAAGGTGAATTTTCTGCCATCCTTCACTAACTTGTAGAGATTGCTCTTCCCCTCATGATTTGCCTCTCTATCAAACTACCACGGCCTGCCAAGGAGGATATGGCTCGCTTGCATGGGCGCAACATCATAGAGCACCTCGTCTCTGCACTTGCCAATACGGAATTTAACAAGTACTTGTTTGGTCACTTTGATACCATTGCCATCAGTCATCCAGTGTAGAAGGTACGGTTTCGGATGCTTTACGGTCTGTAATCCCAGCTTGTGAACCATCAACGAGCTAGCACAGTTTGTGCAGCTCCCGTTGTCAATAATGATTGAGCAGCCTTTGTTATCAATCACACCACGGGTATGGAATAAATTATCCCGCTGCTCCTCGTCAAACACTTCATCCTTTGCTTGTGTACTTAGATTCCGCCGCACAACAAGCAAATTAACCCGCTCACCCCGCTGATATCCATCATCCGAATCAGCACTACTGCCCTCCTCAAGTTCGGACCCCTCATTGTCATCATCCGACTCTTGATCACCATTTTGCCTTAGGATGAAAACTCGCTTGTTAGGGCAGTCCGCCTTCCTATGCCCCCTCCCATTACACTTAAAACAAATGATATCTTTAGTGGTTGTTCGGTCAGTAGGTGGAGTATAGGGCTTGCTACTAACCGGTTTTGGAGTTGTAGCCGTACTAGAGGTACTCTTTGAAGTGTAGGGTAACGCCTTTGGTGTAGCAGCCACACTCTTGTCATCCCGAACCCAAGATGACTTCTTCCAAGTGGACGAACCCGTAGAATTCTTATAGGAACTCTTAGCCGCCCTATGTTTCTCAATTTTTAAGGCCATGTGCAGCATCTCCTCAAGCGTATTGTATTGTGTTAATTCCAACGCGTCGGCAATTTCACGATTCAACCCTCCAATAAATCGTGCCATAGTTGCGTCTGCCTCCTCAGTGATCCGTGCTCGAGCAAGAGCTATTTCCAACTCGTTAAAATACGCCCCAACTCCCTTGCTGCCTTGCGTTAAAGTCTGGAGCCGTTGATGAAGCTCACGGCCAAAGTGCGTAGGAACAAACCGCTGCCGCATCACTCGTTTCATCTCACCCCAATCATCAATCGGATCCACATAGATAGTCGCTCTTTTCAGATTAAGTTGTTCCCACCAATGACTCGCATACCCACTGAATTCTACGGCTGCCAACTTAACCTTCTTATTTTCAGAATAGTTATGGCATAAGAAAATGGATTCGACCTTCCTCTCCCATACCAAATAAGCGTCGGGGTCATCATTACCTTCGAAAGGAGGTATTTTCATTTTGATGCTGCCAATATTAGCATCCAATCGATCCTCCTCCCTATCTCTTCTACCTCCCCGTGTATCTCGCCTCTCCCTTCGCTGCCCATCCCTAGCATTTATCCAACCCTCTCCCCCATCCGGCTCCTCATTCCATTCAGCTCGTGGTATTTGTGGTCCATGCCTAGCAAGTCGCCGTGCAGGGATTGGAGCAAGGCCACGCTGAGGATTTACATTGGCGGCCGGTGGAACTAGTGGCTGCCCCCTAGCGTTAGCATCCTCATCCGAAGTGTCCGAGACATGACCATCACTAGGTTCTGCCCTCGCTCTAGGGTTTGGGTTCGGTGGTGCAAGAGCCGCCAACCTTGCTTCGAGTGCTGCATTAGCAGCAGCTTGTTGTTCGTCCCTCAACCTCAATCGTTCATTGAGAGCCGTGAACATGGCTGCCAAATCAGGCTACCCTCCTTCTTGAGCCATCTTAAAATTCCTGAAAGTCACAACACGAAATAAAAGCGTTAAATTGCACTAATCCTAGCACTCTCTCACATGTTTACTCTCGTGTTTAATCACTCTAATAATCTCACCAATAAATCACTCAATTGCCTGCAATTGTTCAAGTGTTAATGAGACTCAAGAGATCAAGAAAAGCTGCCAAGAAGACTCTCAAAGACAACTAGCTTTAAAGCAAGTGGTGATACTTGGAATTTGATTAATTGCAAGAACAAACAATTAAACAAATAACAAGCAGAACAGAAAGTAAGTTTAAGGAATCAAAAAGCTCAAAGTGACTCGAATGGACTCAAGCAATTTTAATTCGTAATTCTGAATGTTGCTACTAACTGAAATTTGTAGCAAGTATTCTCCCAACCTCAATTTGCTTGCCTTCTTTTGCTATTCCTCAAATACTTCAATCTTTTTTTTTTTTTTATTTGATCTAATGCAACCTTCTCTTGCTGTTTCCTTTTTTGTTTTTGACTGAATTCACAAATCAAAAACGAAACTCTTTTTTTTTTGTTCTTTTTGTTTTTTTGTTTTTGACAGAAAAACACAGTTTAGTAAAACAGGTGTAGTTTTTGACTCCGGTGTCCGAATCACTTGATTCTTTTTGATTCGGAAACCTAACAGGTGCAGCTTTCCAACGAGATCTTTCTCACCAAAAACGGACTTCAATAGCTATGTATATAAATTCCATTTCGACTTGATAGAAAAAATTGCACATATTACGAACTAAGCACAGCAAAGAAATCGGTTTTGAATGGAGTATGAGAAAAGACCGATTTCAGCAATGAAAACTTGAAAGAAATTAGGTCACTTACCAGTCTTTGAACGCCTGAAGCTCTGCTACCAACTGATACGATCCTAGTTGCTTAGGATGCGTAGCACACAAATCTGATCGTTGTTCAAAGATGGATTTCGATGCGGAAGTAATGAACTCGACAAGTACGAGCTTAGACCACTTAGCTTACCTGTGCTAAGAGCCTTAATCGATTTCAAGTCAAGGATCTTGAATCGGATTCTTAGGACTAGACTCAACAATGTGAGAATCACAGTAAAAGAAACGAGACAATAGGATGCAATTTCGGTTTTACTTGTAAACGACTCGAGTATTGCGGACTTGAGAAGGAAAAAGGTTCAATCACATGAACAATGGGCAAATATTGAAGAAACAAAGGTTCTGTATTGTCAAATAAAAGCCCCTTCAATAAGGAGGTCAGCCGCTCCTTATAAACGTTTTTACAACCCTAATCAGAAGATAGGAGTTCTAAGTAAGGTAAATAACTTAATTACTTAATTAACTAAATTGTCTAATTAATTAATTAAGGAAAGCAAATAAAAGGCAAGTTATTGTCTTAAAAATCAGACAAGGAAAATGCTAGCTCACTTTAGGACCAGCCACCGCTTCTCGGACAAGAAACCCTAGCGCGCGCGGACAAGGAATCCTCGCACCGCTAGGGTTTGGCGTATCTCCTAAACGCCTCGGGCGTTCTTGCTGATTTTTGGACACACACTCCCCGACATGATGTAGTACATGTCGAACTCAATAGATGGACAGAAATGCTCCATCTACGCGTCGTTCTGATGCCCAGCAGAATCACCGTCACATATGGTGAAGGTGAGGAGATTCACCATGCGTGGTGTATTCTCTCGTAGTGCAGCATCCTCACTTGTCATCTCACGCTCTAGCTCCTTGTGAATGAGAGATGACAATCTGTCTTGAAGCTTTCTTGCTCGCGCACATGTCATAGGACTAGTTGGTGGTAAGGGCACATCGATGCGCACGTGTCATAGTACGTCTCCCACGAAGCAAGGCTGAAGAACCCCTTTAAAAACATTGTATTTTGCATGCCAACGATTTCTGGCGTCATTACTTCCTGATCATGGTGTCATTACTTCGCCACTGGTGTAATTACTTAGTAACTCTGGTGTAATTACTTCGACATCAGGAGCATCAAGTCTCTTTAACCTTGCCTCGGCATTATTACTTCCTAATCATGGCGTCATTACTTCGCCCCTGGCGTAATTACATCATAACTCTGACGTAATTACTTCGACATCAGAAGCATCAGGTCTCTTCAACCTTGCCTCGGTGTCATTACTTCCTGATTATGGCGTCATTACTTCGTCCCTGGCGTAATTACTTCCTAACTCTAATGTAAATACTTCGACATCAGAAGCATCAGGTCTCTTCAACCTTGCCTCGGCGTCATTACTTCCTGATCATGGCATCATTACTTCGTCCCTGGCATAATTTCTTCGTAATTCTGGCGTAATTACTTCGAAATCAGAAGCATCATGTCTCTTCAACCTTGCCTCGGCGTCATTACTTTCTGATCATGGCATCATCACTTCGTCCCTGGCGTAATTACTTCGACATCAGAAGCATCAGGTCTCTTCAACCTTGCATCGGCGTCATTACTTCGCCCCTGGCGTAATTACGTAGTAACTTCGACGTAATTACTTTGTAACTCCGGCGTAATTACTTCGACATCAAAAGCATCAGGTCTCTTCAACCTTACCTCGGCGTCATTACTTCGCCCCTGGCGTAATTACTTCGTAACTCTGACGTAATTACTTCGACATCAGAAGCATCAGGTCTCTTCAACCTTGCCTCGGCGTCATTACTTCCTGATCATTGTGTCATTACTTCATCCCTGGCGTAATTACTTCATAACCCCGGCGTAATTACTTCGAAACACGCAGTTTCGCAGAAAATGCGATTTGTTGCCACTCTTCGCTCCGTGTCATCTCCTTTGCCTCTAACATGATGTGGAACCATCATTAAGACCCGTCCTTCATCAGAAACTAGGTCCTTGCCCCTCGTAGAGCCAATCCGTGGGTTTCGTTGATAACATCCAAGGTCACATTGTGTCGTCGGAATGAATAAAAGCTTCCTTCATATCTTCACCGAAGTGTCATCTCTTCATTCGTCCTAAAAGTATTAAGTGAAAGTGTGGCCGGAAGAATGAACGACCAGCGTGGAGGCCTCGGGGTTACATCGCCTATACTGACTTTTATTTCTTTTCACTTGTCTTTTTCAGATAAACGATAGCTCCCAGAAAGCGAACTATCCCCCCACCTTCGTCAAAATTTGGTACTTTTGTCAAATTTTGTGTCGCGGTTCAAAACCCCGCCTTTCAAACATCGTGTGGCGGTTCATACCCCACTTTTGTCAAATCTTGTGTGGTGGTTCACACCCCACTTTCATCAAATTTTGTGTGGCGGTTCAAACCCCACCGTTCAAAAAAAATCGCGTGGCGGTTCAAACCCCACCTTTCAAAAAATCGTGTGACGGTCCAAACCCCACCTTTCAAAAAATTGTATGGCGGTTCAAGCCCCCACTTTCGTCAAAATCTTGTGTGGTGGTTAAAACCCCCACGTTTCAATCTTGTGCGGCAGTTCAAACCACGACTCTCGTCAATTTTTTGTGACGGCTTCACCCCGCACTTAAATTTTGATCACATAGACATGAAAGGAAGCTTCACCATAGTAGAGCCTATGACTTTAAACAAGGGTGCTTCGTGGGAGACAACCACGTGTTCTTTTCAACATTTCTATTTTTTCGTTAATTTCAAATTCAACATCTTGGAATACCTTTTTTCTGTGAATTTACTATTTAAATCCCTCTTCATTTCAGGTGCAACGAAATTTGTAAACTTAGGGGGCAAGCAAGTGAAGTGACGACCAAAAGAAGGTGGTGAAAAATGTCAAAGCTCATTTTTCAGGGAAGTTGTCCTTTACATTTTCGCAATTTTCGTTTCTGCAATTTACGTTTTTGCAATTTACATTTCCACGATTTTAAACTCCCACAATTTACGTTGTTACAAGAGTGCATGTGCGCAAGAGTGTGTGTGTGTCATGTCTGCTAAATTTCTTAGTTGTTGTCAAAAAATATATATATTGCTTGGCTTGAAAATTCTACGTTTTTAAACATTCCATAAATCAAGCATATTTATCATTTTTATTAAGTCACGGATAATGTGCGCGTTCATGACATACATGGTCTTGTCTGTTAACTCTTATATCCATGAAATATTTTAGGTGTAAGCAGTCACAAACATATCCCTGTGAGCATGTTGGGCCTTAACGCCTTATTTTCTTTCATGAGTGTAAATGCTAAGCTAAGTCCTAGTTAAATTTGCATAATATCCAGGGTACATGAACCATCAGACATGGGATAACATTAAGATGACATTGGACTTTGCTTTTGCTATTCTTCCACATTTTTTTATTTTTAACTTTCGCCCTCAAACACATATTTTGAACACCATGTACGACTCTATCAAGCACCCAAAAGCCTCTTATTTTCTACTAACCAAGTGAGTAGTGCTCAATTGAGGTGGCCGACTAAAGCGCCAAAAGCATGTTAAATTCATTTCTACGAATCAGTAGGATGAAAAGGAAACCCTCAAAGGTTGACAGTCTGCGACCCTCAAAGGTTGACAGTCCGCGCTAATACACAGAGAAGCGGCAAAAAATAATTCTAAGGTCGCTGCCCAAAAGAATCAAAACAAAGAAAATCGTGCTTGCTTCGCTTGCTGTTTGTATTTAAATTTGAAAAAAAAAGGAAAAAGAGAGAAGAAAAAAGAAAAAAAAGAAAAAAAAAGAAATTCAAAGAAATTCAAAGAAAAGGTGTCTAAAAAAAACACAAAAGCAGAAGCAAGTACGAAAAAAAAATCAGAATCAATCAAGGATGACCACGAGGAAGAGCCTTTCCAACAAAAGATGAAGAACTTGTGTACTTTGCTCTCGTCACAATCAAATCGTTGAGCATCGTTCACCGCAATTTGTCCTCATCGCAATCAGTCGTTGTCGCACCCCCTTTTAGATTTTACGCGAATAGGTTCGGGACGGATGCGGAGCATAGATGGATGCCTCACATAATGCAATGAAGTTGCCATCCTATTTATTTTCTAGCTTTAGGGAACCTAATCGTCATGGCATAAAATAAAAAAACTAAGGCACAAGGGTCTAAACCCGAGAACGAAGGTTCGAGGTCGTATTATGGACTCGGGAAGGTGTTAGGCACCCGAGTCACATCCTTTAAAAAAATATTACTAGTAAAAAGGTGTTCGGAAGGGACAATAAAAAAACACATAAGTTAGCCCTCATAGGAAATGTCACTTTAGTATTTTTAGGGTCGGGACAACTTCGGGACAAGTAGGGTCAACTTCGGGACAAGTATTTATTCAATGGAATGGTTACCGTTTTTTACTAAAGTGAGCAATCTGTTATTATCATCAGGCCATGCATGATTAATTAATTACTACGTGATTCTATCATGGATAAAACTAGCAAAGTACCATTTTAATGAATGCGGCAAATAAACCGTATGGGATCGAAGCCACCATACACATGTATCAATGCAAATGTGACAATTTATTTCATGGCATTTAAAAAAAAGTGATTTAAACGCGTGCATATGTACATTGATTTTAATGTCTAATAATTCTATGTCATTCATACGAATAATATTTGTGAAAAACTTTGAATAAATAAAAGGGATAAGAAAAGTGTACTTGCGAGCAAAGATTTGATTTTACCCTACAAAATGAAATCATTAGTACGAGTAAAATAAATATCAAGCGAATAAATAAAATGATTAACAATTAAGGAAACAAGTAAAACAATTAATTTTATTAATTAAAAGCAAGCAAATTAATTATTTGATAATTAAATGCAAATGATTAATTAACAATTAAAAGCAAGTAAATTAATTAATTAAATATTACGAACGAACAAAGGATACGAAATAGTTACGGTGGGTTAGAAAACTGGGCCTAGCAGTTGGGCTCAAAACAGTCCAGCCGCAAAACAGACCAGCCCAGCTCGTGTGTGGGCACCCCCTCTCTTCTCTCCAGTCGGGCTTGCGCAAGGCGCAGCCCACTCCTTCTTTCCTTTCCTCACGCTAGGCCAGGCGCGGCCCAGCTTCCTTTCCTTCCTCCGCTTGGGCCGAAGGCCAACAGCCCACCTTCCCTCTTTCTCTGTTGTTGTTCTTCTTCCTCCAGCCAACCTGCAACTCAACAATTCCAAACCAAACATCCAGTAACTCCAAATCAAGCAAATCAATTAAATCAAAAGCAGCAACCGTTAAATCAACAAGAAAGCAATTAATTGAATTGAAACAACAATGATTAATTTCACCAAGGCCAACAATTAAACGAAACAGAGGTAAATTAATAAAAGCAAAGCTTTTAAATTAAATCAAAATAGTAGGTAATTGGACAGTTCATGGGCTTGATGTAGGAAAGTTTCGTCTTTAGGGACGTTACCCTTTTGAGGTGATGCAGGTTTTATCTAGGTGGAGTGTGTTGTGGCGAAGCCCGGATCGATGTCTGGTTTGTTTATATGCTTTGATTTTTGCGCTTGTTCATGGTTTGGGGTGGTTTTCAGTTTTGTTGATGCTCGAGGGCGAGCATCGGGCAGTGTGGGGATATTTAATTTAGTGTATTTTAGTCATGTTTTCCTCTATATTTATCGGCTTATCTTAGGCTTGATTCTGGTAATTTTCCTTTGAATTCGTACTTTTTACAGATCTGAGCTCGAAGAGGAAAAGATACCGAAATACGCCTTTTTTGTGGAATTCTGCTATAGATCTCAAAGCGTAGAGGCCTTGCTTTTCCTCCTCTCGTCGAGCCCTTGATGCCAATCGCGTTGTCTTGCTCAAGACTCCCATTTTCGTCATCCAGAGCCGTATTTTGCCCCAAGCTCGCTGCCGCACGTGCAGACTTCTCCTTAAGGACGTGTGCAGCAAGATTCTAGCGGGATTCCTCTCCATATTCCTTTTGGCTACCCTAGGAATATTCCTTTAATACGTCCTCCCTCTTTTGTCCCTTTCTCCTAGTTGCCCATCTTCTCCTTGGGATTTGTCACTCCCACTTTCTTGTAGCCGTCGCCGGCATTACTCTCTAAACCGGAGCTTTAGCTCCGGCCGGTATTTAATATTATCACTTTTTCCTTTCATTTCTCTTCTTTTATATGCTCTCCCTTAATTCTGTTTTGTTATTGATTAATATGTACGGCTAAGTTCTTAAGCTTAGCAAGGGTGTTTTAAGGGTTGCATGAGGTAGTCTCGAGACCAAACTGTTTTTAATATACTCCTTTCGCTATATTTATTTTCTTGCCATTTTAATACTAGATCTAGATGGTTTTGTTAGAAGCTTGATCACCTTTTAATTTACTATCCTAGATCTTCGTCATTTCTTTGGTTATAACTAACGCGAAGCCTTAGAATAGAGTAGACACTAGATGGATTGTCATTAGCTTGGTCTGTTCTGTCTAGGGCAAGCGAGTAACTAGGGCAGTGTCGCGAGCCTGACAAGCTGAGAGGCATCTTGCCCTAGATGTTTCTTTCCTTATCTTCATGGGCGTTGTGAGTATTGCCTCCCGGCTTCGTGCCTGGGAGGACGACACAACGTCACGACTGCCTTATTAATAGTGAAAACGGGGCGTAACTTCTCATAAGAGGAAAGTAGGAGGCCTAAACGTACCTGGCCTCTATAGCACGTCTGTAGCATGAGAGTTGACTATCTTTGCGTCGATGACGGACGAGACCTCGACGCAACCCGAGAAAATACCTTTGCTAAGATTTCTCTTTATCTGATTTCAACTCACTTCTGCTTTGCCTGCTTTGCTTATGATTGTTAATTCCTTTGTTTTATTATTTACGTCTTTGTTAGCTATTATGCCCTTAACATCTCTGGTCGACTTGTTCGACCATCGAAATCCCCCCTGTGTTACCCTTTTTATGCATTTCTCTCTGTCATACGTCTAAGGCAAGATTTTGTACTTCAATCTCTCTCTATGGATCGACCCTGTTACCACTGTATGTAAATTAATTTGTGTATCTAGGCCTCAGGTTTTAATATTATTTTTAACCCATTTCGACGACGAGTCAAACTGCGAGTGCTACCCTCGCCCTACGACATTTACATTTCCACCATTTACGTTTTTTTCAACAGGTTAGGATGCAATCAAGACATGGTAAGTACTTTGGGCAACCGTCTTTGTGCTAATCAAAAATTTTAGTTACACTGTATTTTTGATCAGACAGTAAAGAGGGGCCAACTGTTGTTACCCGATTTTTGACTTTTCATCACAAACATTTCATATGTTATTGCTCATCACATTTTAAATAGCTTATCTACGTCAAATTTCCGCTGATTTTTTTATCTTAGGCTATTTGTTTAATATTCCGTGTCATTTCGCGTCCTTTTATTTTTTTTGTACTTTCGACTGTCTTTTCGCTCGAACTTCTATCAGTCCCGAGTAAGTTTCCTCGGACCGTAGATCGAACGCGTAACTTCTTTAGTTGATAATTACTTACTATTTTTCTCTTTCGCGTCATCTAGTCTGGTCTCGTTCACTTTTTATCGTAAGGGCATTTATTTTGCGTCCGAACCTTCGACATTTCCAGCGAGAAAATAAATACGCTAAATCAAACTTTTCCTTTATGCACTAGATACTAGTTATCTTGTCTTATTTTTATGCACACCTTGTTCCTCTCGGTGCGAATTTATTTTCATTTTCAAGCGAGTTCGCTCGAATCAAAAAATATCTCGTTCGTACCAAATTGATGCATTAATTGGCATTAATGCATCCTCATCCAGCCTCGTCACCTTTTTCCCAAATTTGATCTTGCCGACTTGGATTCATTATCACAAGCTCCCATCCATTCTCTCCCAACCACACAACCGAAACTTGCCCCTCACTCCGGCACTGTGCACCGCCACTTGCTGTTGGGCCTCATGCCCGTCGTCCACGCGCATCACCCTCACCACACAATTGACGAAGCTCTTGCCTATAAATACCAAGCAATCTCCAAACGAGGAAAGGGGGGACCAATTCAGGCTATAGTCCCCCCTTTTTTATTCATGCACTCTCCCTATGCTGCTTTCAATTACTTGCATTTTTATCAATTGCCACTGTTTTCAATTTAAATCAACTGCTTTTGTTTTATTTTGAATTAATTATCGCTACCTTTGCTAATTAATTGCAGGCACCTAATTTCACTCTCACTCCCAATTTCTTGCACTCCCTTCTTGGTTAAGCTCTCCCGGTGAGTAAGCTTCTCTCTCTAGCTTTTCCTTTAAATTTTCATTTATGCTTTCAATCAATTAATTAATTGCTCAAACTTATTTTAAATGTTCTGTTTTCAAGTGAAAATCATCATGCTTGCTTCAATTTAATTGATCACTGCTTGGATTAATTAAGTGCTAAACTGTTGCTTTAATTGCTTGTTTTCGTTTTCTTTAAAATAGTCACTGTTTTACGTCAAATTTCTTACTATTTTCATTGATTTACCTTACTGTTGTGCTGCTGGTTTTATTTGTGTTAATTTGGGTGTGTGTTCATCGGGTTGGAGCTTCCTTGGTCGCCGGGCATGGCGTCGACGACGCAAGGAAGAAGAAGAAAGGAAAGAAAGGCTTTGGCGGGAATTTGGAAAGGAAATGTGTTGGGCTTGATTTCATCACAAGCCCATCTTGATAAAATGAGTGTTGGGCTTGATTTCATCCCAAGCCCAGCCAGGGACGGATCCAGGAATGATTTTTTTTTGGGGTATTTTAAAGGGAAACCAAACGAGCTGAACGAAAAATTGAACAAATGCTTAAGAGTATTTGTATCCGTCACTAAATAACAAATATTTAGATAACTTGATAAAATTGAGTCAATTGAAGCAATTTCTCCTTATTGAAAGCAACAAAGGAGTAATTCGCTATTCCTCTCATCAAATCGATTATTAAGCTCATGAAGTTGCATATCAATGACTTGATAAAATAAATCAACTTGATAATGATGTAGATTGGAAATTTGCTCACCTTTCCGCCTTGGTCTACCAACATTTGGACCAACATTTGATGGTGCTTGAGTAGATGGTTTAATCAAATATTTGTCCATATCTACAAAAACAAATATTAAGGCTAAAATATTTGATCCCGACCAACAACCACAAAATAAAAAATGGAGTCGACTAAAATATTTTAAAATCAATCGCCGATTCACCCATTCGTACGAAATATTCGATTGATGGACGACCAAAATTTAATTTTAAAAATACGAAACTTTGGCTAATTAATTTAAAATGCAAGATTGGAGTAAACCGTTAATCGATTTGTGAAATTGAGGATATGTAATTAATCTAGAGATGTAGCACTAATTATTTAACAACAGATTGGGTATCAATTTACTCAATAAGGCAATTAATTTGGGGTGGGTTAGATTAGGGATTTGGGCTGGGCTGTATACTAAATTTTTTTTTCCCATTAGCCCAGGGTGGGCATCAGCCCACGGTGGCCCCCCCTGGATCCGTCCTTGAGCCCAGCCACTGTTTTGGCAAGAAATAGAGGCCTGACCCACTTATTTTTCATAAACTTTCATGTTTAATTCCTCGTATAATTTTCGTATGCTTGTAAATTGTTTATTTATTATATGTGTTAATATGAAATGTTCACATGCTTCGTATGATGATTTATATTATTTCGTGCCTAAGCATCGTAAATTGCTCACATGTTCGTATGCTCACATGTTCGTATGCTCACATGATGCTTTGTTTGTTTTATGCCATGTTTAATTTTCGTATACAATTATGCAATTGTTCACATGCAATAAATTGTTTGTTTGCCATGTAAATTAATTGCTTGCTTGTTAAAAAGAAAATAAATGTTGTGTGTGCTTTTCTTAATTATTATTTTTGAGTTATCGCTCACACTCTCGCTTTGTAGGTTAAATTTTAAAGTCTTCGCTTGAAAGTACGCTTTCTAGTCCTCTTTTATTTATTCAATATTTTTCGCAAATATTTTTCGTATGCATGACACATAGAATTGCTAAGAACTAAAATCAATCTCATATACATAACATGTTTAAATCACTTGCGTTTAAATGTCATGATGATTATTTTATTTTATTTTTGCATTGATATATGAGTATGGTGGCTTCGATCCCACACGGTTTATTTAGGCATTCATGAAAATGGTACGATGTTAGTTTTTCCATGATAAATCACTTAGTAAATTAATCATGCATGGCCCGATGATAATAACGGATCGCTCACTTTAGTAAGAAATGGTAACAATTCCGTTAAGAAATACTTATCCCGAAATAGTCTCGAAGTAGCCCCGACTTGTCCCAAAGTTGTCCCGACCCTAAGAATACTAAAGTGACGTTTCCTATGAGGGCCGAAATTACGTGTTAAAATGTTTTCTCACAACACCTCGCTTACCGGTAACCATTTTAAAGGATGTGACTCAGGTGCCTAACACCTTCCCGAGTCCATAAATACGACCTCGAACCATTGCTCTTTGGTTTAGATGTATCGTGCCTTAGTTTTTTATTTTTTATGCCATGACGATTAAGTTCCCTAAACCTAGAAAATTAAGGTGGCGACTTTATTTTTTCATTATGTGAGACAAGCCCAATTTTTATCTCATATCCATCCCAAACCGCTTTCGCGTCAAAACCGAAAAAGGGGTGCGACAACAGTACATTGCCTAGATTATATACTTAACAAATGTACTCAACATTAGAAACTTGACCTCAGTTGTAAAGCAAAAAGACTGTTTTTTCCCATTTTCACCGTCTACACCTTGCCTTCTACATACGATGCTCTCTACTCTCCTAATATTTTGTTTCTTCTTATTCCTTTAAAAAAAAATTGTTAGAGGATGGTAAGATTTAAATTTAAGTCTCTACCCATATTTTGCCACTAGACAATTAATGCACTACATATCTATTAGTTTCTATTTTTTTTCTTTAAAAGAATATTCAAAACTTTTAATTACATTGTTTTAAAATAAACACAAAAAATAATTAAGAACAAAAAATATATATTTTCTAATATTTTTGGGTGTCCTTTCTGTTGTATAGACAAGAGATTAGTTGCTGGAGTATTTCTGTTGTATATAAGATCACAACATAATTTTTATATTCTCCACACTTAAATTTGAAATATGAGTTAAATTTTTTCTTTTTTACCACTCCATCAGGACCACACTATAAAATACAATTGTAAATTTTTCTTTTTTGGGGTTCAAGGATTGACGTATGATTGATTACATCCACATCCAACATGATGGCATCGTCGAGTGAGGAGGAGGATGGAGGGAGGAAAGTAGGTGTGGGCAATCTTATTTGAATACACATAAGCACACAACAAAGACTCACCAACTATTTTTGCAACATGTTCAATTAAATTAAATATGCATTTTTCTTTCATCATTAATAATTATCTCTCTTACAAGTGTGTGTTGTTTCTTCCTTATTTCCTTCTTCCACTTACAAGTGTGCGTATATATATTACCTTTGCAAACTTGTGTATACAGATAGACTATCTCCACTAATCTCTCTTCTAAAAGATAAAACAAAGAGAGATAGTGAGGGAGAAAGAAAAAATCAAATCAAGAATATCATTTCTTCCAAAGAAACAAAGAATTATCATCTTTTTCCAAATTAGACATCAACAATCCCCTCATTTCCTCCTTACAACCATATATAATTCAAAACTATATATCTCAAGAAACAAGAATTTAAGTAGTAAGTTTTTGTTTTTCCCATTCCATTAAACTTCATGATCTTTCTTATAAGTAAAATACCATCTTAAATTCTTGTTTCTTGAGATATATAGTTTTGAATTATATATGGTTCATGATCTTTCTTATAAGTAAAATACCATCTTTATAATAATTATTATTATTACTCTTTTATTTCCAAACTCCCATTCTTCATTATTGAAAACATCATCATCAAATGCTTTCACCTCTAACATCTATTCATTGATTTCTTTCCAGGAAAAAATCCGACGAGATTAAAGATGGAAGGTATGGAGAAACAAAGAGCTCCAAGTAGGAGAGGAAGTCAGGGCAACAACCTAGGAACCACCATAGGCAAGAGCTTGAGCAGAGCAAGTTGGAGCATGGAGGATGTTTTTTCTGGTGGAAGACATTCCAGGAGGAACAGTACCGGTATCGATGAGGACGAGGAAGCTCTGAAATGGGCTGCCATTGAGAAATTACCAACTTATGATAGACTGAGGACAGGGATCATGAAATCTTTCGTGGAGATTGAGGTCAACAACAACAAACTAGTCCATAAAGAAGTTGATGTCAGGAAACTTGAGCTGAATGATAGGCAAACCTTCATTGATAAGCTGTTTAAGGTTGCTGAGGAAGATAATGAGAGGTTCTTGACCAAATTCAGACAAAGAATTGACAAGTAAGTAACCCCCACCTTCTTAATTACTTTATTCATCTCCAATTACCCACTTATTTGCTAATACAAGCATATTTTGCTTTTTTGTTTTTGTTTTTCTAATATCTTTCTACAAGATTGAATTTTTGTGGTTTGTTGATCTGTTATCCTTTCTGACCTTTTTTTAAGACAAAAATAAATTAGCTGTTTAAGATTTTAAAAATACATTTTAAGTTGGTTAAGTCATGCTTAAAACCCAAATTGGCCTAAAATTAATGCTTAATACAGCATTTATATATATATATTTTTTAAATCTAATTGGTCAACAAATTTTTTCTTTCAATTTTTAACATTAATTCATCAAATTAAATTTCAGGGTTGGAATTAAGCTGCCAACAGTTGAACTAAGGTATGAGAATTTGAGCATAGAAGCAGATTGCTACATTGGAAGCAGAGCATTGCCAACTCTTCCAAATGTTGCAAGAAACATTGCTGAATCAGGACTTGGGATCTTTGGGATTAGTTCAGCAAAAAGGACAAAGCTGACAATCCTTAAAGATGCTTCTGGGATCATTAAACCTTCAAGGTCAATTAATTACTAACTAACTAAAAAATTAATGATCACTAATGATGTGACATTGATTAAAAAAACTTAATTATAAGTATTTTGTTAACCTAATTTATTTATTTTTGTTGTGTTGCAGGATGGCTTTGTTATTAGGTCCACCATCGTCAGGGAAAACAACCCTTTTGCTTGCTTTGGCAGGAAAGTTGGACCCTAGCCTAAAGGTACTTAGTGACCTAGCTAATGAGATTAATCATATAACTGGGAATATACTTAATTAACAGTATTATGATGTTTTTTTATTCCCGGATATCTTTTTAACTGAAACTAATTTCACTCGAGTTTTATTTGACCCTCGAAAGATGGTAATTTTTTCAGTATAATTTTTTTCATTCCTAATACTCGAATTCGGGAACTATAATATTTTCTAATGGTTAATGATGATGATTTTTATGAATTGAAACAGGTGACAGGAGACATAACATATAATGGGTACAAGCTGAAGGAATTTGTGCCTCAAAAGACATCTGCTTATATTAGTCAAAATGATGTTCATACCGGAGAGTTGACTGTCAAAGAAACTATGGATTTCTCTGCAAGATGCCAAGGAGTTGGAACTAGATATGGTAAATAGTTTGTACATATTAATTTGTCTCATAAATAATGCAAATTTGCTTATTTTTTTGCTTGTTAATCTTGGAAGTTTAAGCACAAATTAGAATTAAATTGTGTTTTTTTAATAATTTGTTTTATGTTATTTAGAGCTTTTAAGTGAGCTTGCAAGAAGAGAAAAAGATGCTGGAATACTTCCAGAGGCAGAAGTGGACCTTTTCATGAAGGTAATTAAACTGCCAATCGAGTAATAAACAAATTACCTTGGCTTGTTTTGTATTTTTTGTTACTTAAATATAGATTTTTGACTGACAAAATGCAATTTTCAGGCAACTGCTATGAAAGGAGTTGAAAGCAGTCTTATAACTGACTATACACTCAAGGTAATGCTAATTAACAATTCTTTTTCCACATGACTTTCGAATGTTAATTATAACGAAAACGATTCACATACTAACGGATTTTAAAAAAATAATAATATTGATTGACGTCAAAATTTGAATAATATATTTCGAATAGCACTGACCTTGAAAATATGTGCGATTTATTACTATGCAGTTTTGTTAGTTAATAATACATATATATATTCAGGAATACTAATCCGTTTTTGTTAGTGATTTGCAATGTTTTGATTGAGATTTGAAAGGTTGAGAGTTTGACAAATCATCATGAAGATCAACAAAGACAACACGATGAGCCCATATCAATCATTTTGGTTTTGGATTTGTCAAAAATTTCTCCTCAACCTCTCAGCCTCTCACCTACCACGTTGACCGCCATCCATTTCTCTCTGACATTTTTTTATTTCTAACTCCACTCTTGAATGAGTTCTTTCTTATGTCACTCTCCAATTTAAGAACTTTTTGGTCTTTGATAAATACATTTAAAAAATGAAGAATTTTGGTTGGTGAACCAACTTATTTTGCTAAATTGAGATTTTTCTTTTCTTTTATATTATTTGTATGAAGAAAAAACAATATGCTAAAACCACCCACATTGTATTTTCTTAGTATTTAATATGTAAGCATGATGTCATAAAGCTTTAACATTTGATCATGAGTTAATTAACATTCTTTTTAAATGAAACAGATATTAGGGCTTGACATTTGCAAGGACACCATTGTGGGAGATGAAATGATCAGAGGGATATCTGGTGGACAAAAGAAGAGAGTAACCACAGGTAAATTAATTGTTTATTCAATTTAATTAACCATTCTAATGATTAATTTAAAAGAAAATCTAACTATATTTATATCACCTAATTAAACTTCATTAACGCTTAAAAAATCACTTCATTTTTTTTTGTTTAATGTGTAATGCTTCTGACTTTCAATAAAAAAAAAATCTCAATTTCATTTTCCTTGTTATTTATTTACTAGGAAAAATTGGGTTTCTTGTCAAACATCAAAAAATAGTTGACGAAAGTAGCTATTGACCAAATCTTCTAGCTAGTTGAATGCCACCAACTCCTCATCCACACATCTATTGAATTTTGTCTAAATGTTCACATATAGCACTGTTTAGGAAAATGGAAAACTACATTCATTATCAAAATGCGGTTTGCAATGATAAAAAGCTTGTCTATTCTTAATGTATATTTTTGTACAGTGAAATACTCTCGAGTTAAATAAAAAGAAGAAAAGACCAGTGTTGTGAATCTCATTTCATTCCGACTGGTATTCTTCCTATATCTCATCTTAATATTAAAAATGAGATAAAAATTTTATGTTCTATCTCATTATGTATTTCAATCTATCTCGATTATACCAATCAATATTTATCTTATATAACCGAAATAGACCGACATAGAAACCAAAACTTTGTTTAAGATTAATTGTGTTTGATATATATATATATATACAGTTAAACCTCGATAAATGAATGTCCGATAAACGAATAACCTCGCCAAATGAATAATTTTCTCCGGTCCCGACTTGGACAAATGGGCTAAATGAATAACCTCGCTAAATGCATTAACGAATAATTTTTTTTGAATCCTTAAAGACCCCATGTAAATATAAATGAATAATCATTAAAATTCATAAGATATATATATATATATATTTATTTATCCTAAAAACAAATATATTTCTTCCAATCAACAATGTTCATACAAGAAGTCATTTCTTCACAAAAAAAGCGTCTAAAGTTGTTTGTTTTTTCCTTCCACCAAAATGCATCACATCTGCGACTTTTTCTAGTGCAAACACAACTTCTGGAATATTCTGCTCCTGCTGTAGCAAATAGTTTCGTAGGGTGATTACTGCTTGAAAGGCTTCTTTTGATGACACATTTGGTGTGACGCCACTATCATCTGGTTCTGGATCATTCTCATCATTTAGTACGGAGTCGATAATTTCTTCGTCTGTAGGCAATTCCATCATTCTCATCATTTAGTACGGAGTCTATATACGTATTTGTACATTAAATGTAAAATAAATAATCATACGAAAAAATAAAAATGTAAAAATACTATCTAAATGAATAAAAATTTATTTATCGATAAATGAATAATATATTCATTTATCGATAAGTAAATAAACTCACTAAACGAATATTTTTTGCTGGTCCTAAGAGCATTCATTTATCGAGGTTTAACTGTATATATATATATATATATATATATATATATATATATATATATATATATATATATATATATATATATAATATTACAAGATACCGAAATGTAAATTGGGATCGATATTTTAATCGAGACCAGTATATTTCATATAATAATGAAACTGAAATACTCACCGAAATGAGATTGAGAAGAGAAATCTTCTTCGTTGAATTAAGATATGCCAAAACGTGACCTACCCTTGAAAAGTACTCCCTCTGGTCCGAAATGTATGACTTCCTCGCATCCCAATATTTAGTAGGGAACGCATATCGATGAGGCCGGATGAGGCACTATTTGACCCCAAAAAATCCTTAACGTACTTCTGAGAAAAAATTCGGGGCAAAATTGTCTCAAATAGTGACTGTTCCGGCCTTCTTAAGATACGTTCCGGAACAGTAAAAGCAAATACTAAAACGTCATACATTTAGGATCGGAGGGAGTACTTGCTTGTAGAAATCAACAAAATTAAATTAAGATCCTTCTTCAACTAATATTTAACTTTTTCAGTTCTTAAACTAAGTATTTATTTTGTATTTACTCTCTCTATTCCATATAAAATGTTATTAAAGTTAAAAAAATTATTTTATATAAAATATTATTTTATGTTTTCCATATGTCTAATATCAAATCAATAAAATTTTCTTTCATCATTCATATAATTAAACAACATGTTAATTTCTCATTAACTAAGTTTTTATTGAAACATTAAAAATGTACTCCAAAAGTAGTTCCTAACCAAGTTTTTATTGAAACATTAAAAATGTACTCCAAAAGTAGTTCCTAACCATATCCTATGTGTATATAATTATGATCAAAATAATACTCCCTTCGGGGCAAATTAAATGATATTTTATGATAGTAAAAATTCGTAAAACAATGATTTTTGATCTTATTTTATTCCACATTGTTTTATTTTTATTCCTAATTTTCACTCAAATTACCACACCATCATCAAATCATCAAATTGGGTTGATACATAAATTTTTTTTTGTTATTTGCACAAAATATATATTTCGAAAAAAATAAAATGACAAGTATTATGAACAGTAAGAATCCGTAAGAAAGAGTCATTTAATTTGCATCGGAGAAGAGTCATTTAATTTGCATCGGAGGGAGTATGTTTTATGGAATGAAGTGAGTACTTTGTTGCCCAAATATGAAGTATCTATCGGACAGGTCATAATTATCCTTACAAATCATAATATATGCATTAATAAATTAGATTAACATCAGTAAACCATATGTTTAATTAATTTATTTATTTGTCACCACCCAAGTCCCCACACCAACTTGTATATCATTAATCAATTAATTAATTGATTTAGGCTTAATTTTGATTTAATTAATGCAGGAGAAATGATTGTTGGGCCTACAAAGACATTGTTCATGGATGAGATATCAACGGGTCTGGATAGCTCCACAACATACCAAATAGTGAAGTGCCTGCAGCAGATTGTACACCTCACAGAGGCTACAATATTGATGTCCCTACTCCAGCCAGCTCCTGAGACGTTTGATCTCTTTGATGACATCATCCTTTTATCAGAGGGCCAGATTGTTTATCAGGGCCCACGTGCTCACATTCTTGAATTCTTTGAGACTTGTGGGTTCCACTGCCCTGAAAGAAAGGGCACTGCTGACTTCTTACAAGAGGTAAAAATCCCAAACACATTTTAAAACAGGACGGGTCGGTGCAACTAATAAACTGACGATTCAGCCTGAAATGTGGTCGAATCGAAACAGTTGAATTGGTTCGATCAAACCCATTTGAACTATATTGGCTTAGAGTTCAAGCAATTTGATGTTCAATTCGGTTGCCATTTTATTTTCTTGTAAAATTTACTTATCCCGAAGATGTTGACTGTGGCAGGTTACTTCAAAGAAAGATCAAGAGCAGTATTGGTCAAACAGGAGCAGGCCATACAAATATGTATCAGTTCCAGAATTTGTACAAAGATTCAAGAGATTCCACGTGGGTATGAGCTTAGACAATGAGCTTTCAGTCCCATTTGACAAATCCCAAGGTCACAAAGCAGCACTAGCATTCAAGAAATACTCAGTTCCTAAAATGGAACTGCTCAAGGCCTGTTGGGATAGGGAAAGGACAATGGTGCAGAGGAATTCTGTAGTTTATGTCATCAAAACTGTCCAACTTATCATAATGGCAGCCATTGCGTCAACAGTTTTCATAAAATCCAAAATGCACACCAGGAATGAAGAAGATGGAGCTCTTTATATCGGCGCGCTTCTGTTCTCCATAGTTGTTAACATGTTCAATGGTTTTGCTGAGCTCTCTCTTATAATCAAGAGGCTTCCTGTTTTCTACAAGCAGCGAGACCTTCTGTTCCATCCTGCTTGGACTTTTACAGTTCCAACATTCCTGCTGCAGCTGCCCATGTCGATAATCGAGTCTGTCGTTTGGGTTTCTATCACTTACTACTCTATAGGATTTGCACCTGAACCTGACAGGTATGTATGTATACATTGGAACTGCAAATATTAATGCGAGTTTTGATACGTGTTTTTACTTAGTAGTTGACTGATCCTTTTGAATTGTGAATGTTCTGTCAGGTTTTTCAAGCACTTGTTAGTGGTGTTTCTGATCCAACAGATGGCAGCTGGACTGTTTAGGCTCATTGCTGGAGCTTGCAGGACAATGATTATCGCGAATACTGGTGGAGCTCTTACTGTTCTTCTTGTTTTCTTGCTTGGAGGTTTCATCCTGCCTAAAGGTTAGCAAAAAATAGATGTTTATATGGATTAATACAGAAACCATGCACCCAAAAAGAAGTTCCTAACTCATGATGTTCTTAATAATTGGTTTGCAGATGACATTCCGGTTTGGTGGGAATGGGGTTACTGGGTGTCTCCAATGACATATGGCTACAACGCGATTGCTGTAAATGAAATGTTCGCACCGAGATGGATGGACAAAAAGGTAAGTTGTCCGAAATGTATCTTGTAGTAACATTCTGGCTTGTGTTTAACGATTGGAAACAAACTAAAGAAGGATTTTTTTTTTGTTACTTTCCAGTCATCAGATGGTAGAACCAGCTTAGGCATATCAGTGCTCAAGAGTTTTAATGTTTATGCCGATAAGAACTGGTATTGGATCGGCGCAGCTGCTCTTCTAGGGTTTACAATTCTCTTCAATGTCCTCTTCACTTTGACACTATCATACTTTAGTGGTTAGTCCATGGCAAACCCTTTTCAGATTCTCTTTTTTTGGGGTAGTTATTCATCTAACACCATTGTTTGATATGATAGCTCCTGGCAAGCCACAAGCTATAATCTCTGAGGAAACAACGATCGAAACAATGTTGAAGAAAGATTCATTCTCTAAATCATCTGCTTCTGACAGTAAGGACCATGGAAAATATGAAGTTAATTTTGGACTTCTTAAGTATGCCAAATTAGTGCTGATATATGAAATTCTTGAATTCCTTTAACTTTCAGGAGAAATGGCGATTCGAAGAATGAGCGCCCGGTCCAATGCTAATGGACAAAGTAGAAATGCTGATTCATCTCTTGACATGGCTAATGGTGTTGTTGCCAAGAGAGGGATGGTTCTTCCTTTCACTCCTCTAGCCATGTCTTTTGACTCAGTGAATTACTACGTAGACATGCCACCGGTAAATCCTTTCTTCCTGGAAATTCAATAGTTGAAGCGAATATTTTAAATCAAGTAGTTACTAATGAGTACAACTTCAACTAACTTCGATCGATGGTAACAGGAAATGAAGGATCAAGGAGTAACAGAAGATAGGCTACAGCTGCTACGAGAAGTTACAAGCGCATTTAGGCCTGGATTCTTGACTGCACTAATGGGTGTGAGTGGAGCTGGAAAGACAACTTTGATGGATGTTCTTGCAGGAAGAAAGACAGGTGGCTATATCGAGGGAGATATCAGAATTTCCGGGTTCCCTAAGAAGCAAGAAACATTTGCAAGAATATCAGGATACTGTGAACAGAATGACATTCACTCACCTCAAGTGACAGTCAGGGAATCTTTAATTTACTCGGCTTTCCTTCGACTCCCTAAAGAAGTCAGCAGAGAGGAAAAACTGGTAAAATTGTTAGCCTTATCGTTACTAACAAACAAATATGAGGAAATTTTTTGGAGATTTAACATTTCTTGGGTTTTCTTATCTCATTTTTCAGATTTTTGTGGATGAAGTGATTGAATTGGTAGAGCTGGAAAATCTTAAGGATGCTATAGTTGGGCTTCCAGGAATATCAGGATTGTCAACAGAACAAAGAAAAAGGTTGACCATAGCAGTGGAACTCGTTGCGAATCCCTCTATTATTTTCATGGATGAGCCAACCTCTGGTTTGGATGCAAGGGCTGCTGCCATTGTTATGAGAACTGTGAGGAATACAGTGGACACTGGACGAACAGTCGTTTGCACGATCCATCAGCCCAGTATTGATATCTTTGAAGCCTTTGATGAGTTGGTACTAATGAAGAGAGGAGGACAATTGATCTACTCAGGGCCATTGGGTAGAAATTCGCACAAGGTCATTGAATACTTTGAGGTAATTCTTCTTTTCACTCCATAAGATTTTCTTCTTAATAGATTGGAAAGTAAAAGGCTGTTTATTAAACACAAGTGAATCTTGCAGTCTATTCTTGGAGTCCCAAGAATCAAAGACAAGTACAATCCAGCAACATGGATGCTAGAAGTGAGCTCGGTGGCTGCAGAGCTCCGGCTTGGAATGGACTTTGCAGAACACTACAAATCATCATCTCTGCATCAGTAAGCTCATAAAAACATAACTGAAAATACGATAACCGTAACCATTTTCAGGATTCTTGAGGGATAGAGCTAATTGTTCTTGTTTTCTTGTTTAAGCAGAAGAAACAAGGCTTTAGTGCAAGAGTTGAGTACACCACCACCGGGAGCAAAAGACCTTTTTTTTGCCACTCAATTTTCTGAATCAACATGGGGGCAGTTCAAATCTTGCCTTTGGAAGCAATGGTGGACTTACTGGAGAAGTCCTGATTATAACCTTGTCAGATTTTTCTTCACATTGGTCAGTGCCCTTTTGGTCGGGACTATGTTTTGGAGGGTAGGAACTAAAAGGTATGAATCTGTCACTTCCATTCACATGCTTTGAACATTCCTTATATATATAACATTGATTCTGCTGGCTAAAAAGGTTTCCCTTACCTATGTAATGCAATTCAGGGACAGCTCGAGCGATATCACTATGGTTATTGGGGCTATGTATGCTGCTGTCTTGTTCATCGGCATCAATAACTGCTCAACAGTACAACCAGTAGTTGCAATTGAAAGAACAGTCTTTTATCGCGAAAGAGCAGCCGGGATGTATTCTGCATTGCCTTATGCCATTGCACAGGTCAGTTTTCCTTTCTCTCGAGGCAATGAGAAGATTTGGAGGATAATATTGAACGAATTTACGCCTTCAGGAAATTGTCAGGATTTGATGAGCCTAACAGAATGTTTTTTTTTTTGTGTGGGATGCAGGTTGTGTGTGAAATACCGTATGTGTTTGTGCAAACCGTATACTATTCACTTATTGTGTATGCAATGGTGGCATTTGAATGGACAGCAGCAAAGTTCTTCTGGTTCTTTTTCGTCACATTCTTCTCCTTCCTCTACTTCACATACTATGGAATGATGACAGTTTCTGTCACCCCTAACCACCAGATAGCAGCAGTCTTTGCAGCCACATTCTATGCCCTCTTCAATCTATTCTCTGGATTCTTCATCCCGAAACCGGTACGTAACACAAATCTATCTCGAGTTCAAGTCCCTAATCTGCAATTCATAGCTATGTCGAATGAAAAAGCATCCTAGTAATGCATATTTTGACACTTTTGATTATTGTTGTTGTTGTGAAAATTTCAGAAAATTCCAAAGTGGTGGATTTGGTACTACTGGATTTGCCCAGTGGCATGGACTGTGTATGGGCTGATTGTCTCACAATATGGTGATGTGGAAACAACAATTGAGGTGCCTGGGATGAAAACTCGCCGTGCAGTCAAGTGGTATATAGAGAACCATTTTGGGTATGATGCAGATTTCATGGGACCAGTTGCTGTGGTTTTGGTGGCTTTCACACTTTTCTTTGCATTCATGTTTGCCTATTGTATCAAGACATTAAACTTCCAAACAAGATAGAAAAAGAGGAAAATATCGATGAGAAGTTTAATTTATTATTTTTTGGTATTATTAGATATATGTAGAAAAAAAGATCAAACCATAAAAGGCTTGACAAATGTGTAGGTGTTGATGCCTATTAAGTTTATATTATTCTAAGTTCTTAGTTAATAGTTGTAATACATAATGTACTATGTAAAAATCAAAAGACATAAAGTTGAAGAAATTGGCAAATTGGAAAATTGTACTATACTCAAAGCATTCTCTTGTTTTCTTTTTGTGATCTTAAGTTGAAATTTGAAAGTATTCATTGGTAGGGTTGTCCATTGACAAGTCAATCTAGTGACAAACCCATCTTTAATTGATCCAGACTATTAGGTATATTGAGCTAAATTCAACCAATTTTTGGAAAAGTGTAAGTAATCCATCTCTATAAATATATGAAAGCTCTAAGTGTGAGAGTATTTTATTTGGGTGATGTGTATCAGCAAATGGAGCTATATGGTGATACCACATCAGTTAGTAACTCGACTAATACGATGATGTCACATCAGCGCCACATAAACTCACATGTAATAATGTGAAAATCATACATATAATTATAAACATTTAAAGAGTAAAATAATACATTCTGCTAATTGAAAAAAATAACAATTATATGTAAAAGTAAAACAACTACATTTTATTATTTATTTCTTAAATTAATATAATTATAGTCCACTTTTAATATTTATAGATTTGCTTATTGTTTCAATATGAAAAAAATATTACCATCACAAAAAAAATATTAATATATACCTAAATTATTCTAAAACAGCAGTAGCACTTTATACCACTTTTAGTCGTTTTACAATTTCATAGCACGTTAAAAAAATATGAAAGACAAACGATTTTACAACTTTTATATACAAAACTATATATTGTCAAGTGCATAACAATGCAAATAGGGCACAAACCGTGAAACAAAAAAGAGAATAATATTAAAAATTTCATGTGGCATAATATATATTTTATGGAGAGAGAAAAAACTCAATTTAAAATAAGAGGATTCATTGACCCAATCCGAATAAGCACAAGGAAAAATATAAAAAAATCGTTAATATGGTGTTATATTTGGAAAAAAGTTTACGATAGGGTGGTAAAAGGTAGCTTAGCCAAACATATATTACTACTACAACCATGCTACAAGAACTATTTGAATTTCTTTTATAAAGCATTAAAGTGTCATACAATATGTTTAGACATATTTAAAAGGTTAGATAATTTTTTATAGTTGTAGCTTAATTATGTTTATATAGGTAAAATATAAATAGGAAGGGAAGAATTAAAGAATGAAAAGAAACAAAAAATGAGAAAATGTTAGAAAAATATAATAATAAATGAACAATAAAATAAAGGAGAGAAAAATGAATTGCACTATACGGTAGCAAGTTGTTTAAATGGTTACTCCTAAATTCATGGTTCAAGAAAAAAATGTTATATAAATGGATAGTAACGTTGAAAAAGTTAAACAGTTTTTTTTTGGGGTAACAGCAAAAAGCCCCCTATACTATTTTTTCAAACAGAAACCTCCCCTGTACTAAGGGTCAACAGCAAAAGTCCGGTCTATGTTAGTCAAACTAACAAACCGTTAGTGTTGACCTGCTACAACAGGTTTTTTTTTTAAAAAACGGTTATAATAGGTAATAAAGTATTAAATAATATAATTAATTTAAAAATTCCAAAAATATAATCGAATTAATTTAAAAGATCAGAAAAAATGTAAAAATTCCAAAAAAAATTTAATTAAACTAAAAATTCAGAAAAAAATGTAAACATTTAAAAAAAAATTAATTAATATAAAAATCTTGAGAAAAATGAAAAATTCAAAAACAATTATAAATTCCCAAAAATGTAAGAATTCCAAAACAAATGATAAAAATTCCAAAAAAATGTAAATATAACAAAAAAAAATGTACAAATTCTGGAAAAAATGTTAATTAATCTAAAAATCCAGAAAAATGTTAAAATTCCAAAACAAATGTTAAAATTCCAAGAAAATGTTAAAATTCCAAAAAACATTGTAAAAATTCCAGAAAAAAATGTATGAATTAAAAAAAATGTTAAAATTCTAAAACAATTTAATTAATCTAAAAATTTAGATAAAATGTAAAAATAACAAAAAAATGTTAATTAATCTAAACATTCCGAAAAATGTTAAAATTGCAAAAAAATGTTACAATTACAAAAAATGTACAAATTACAAAAAAAGTAAAAATTCCAAAAAATGTACAAATTTCAAAAAAATGTAAAAGTAACAAAAAAAATTTTAATTAATCTAAAAGTCAAGAAAAACGTTAAAATTTGGTATTTGTACAGTTTTTTACAATTTTTACATTTTGTTAGTATTTTACAATTTTCTGAAATTTTTACGTGTTTTATTTTTTGGAATTTTAAATTTTTTTTTTGGAATTTGTACATTTTTTATTGAATTTTTACATTTTTCTGGATTTTAGATTAATTAATTTTTTTTTAATTTTTACAATATTTTGGAATTTATAAGTTTTTTTTTTTGATTTTGTACATTTTTTTGGAATTTTTACAATTTGTTTTGAAATTTTAACATTTTTGTGTATGAATTAATTTTTTTTTTGGAATTTTTACATTTTTTTAGATTTTTTAATTAAAGTCAACGGTTACTAAGGGTCAAAACTAATAGTTTGTTAGTCAAACTAACATTGACCGGACTTTTGCCGTATACCCTTAGTACAGGGGAGGTTGAATAGAGTTTTTAAAAGACAGGGGAAGTTTCTGTTTAAAAAAATAGTAGAGGGGTCTTTTTGCTATTACTCCTTTTTTTTTATAAGAGTAATTTTAATTTAACTTATCTTTATGTATAAATAATAGGTAAAAGAAAAATAAAAATTAATAAGTCAAGAGATAAAAGGTGAAGAAAGAAATGACAAAATAAATTAAAAATAGTTAAATGAACACGAGAAAAATAAATAGAGGGGACGGACTCGCATCACGCAATAAAAATAATTTACTTTAATAAGTAATATATATATATAAATTATATTTAAAAGATATTGATAACTAATTTAATTAAAATGAAATGATTGCCTTTTTATTAGAATATCTCAGCTATATATACAAAACAAGTAAAAGATGAGCATAAAGTAAAATATCTACTTAAGTCATGTGCTAAGATCAAGTTGATTATGAATGTAACTAGAGTACAAATGACTATAATTTAAAACGTTATAACATCATAACGTGAAATATGATGAGTTAGAACGTAACAAACTCAATTAAAATTTAAAATGCAAATAAAAATAATAGTGGAAGAAATAGAAAATGAAAAAGAAATATGAAAGAAAAATATATATTGCTAAAGTCATGATGCAAGAAAAATTTCTATTTTTTTTAAGTAAGGAGTCATACAAATGGTTAAATATATTTAAAGGGTAAGATAACTACTTTTTTATAATTGAGGTAATGAAATACTTTGAATATTGTTAATATAGTATAACTATATGTAAAAATAATAGATAAGAAAGAAAGAAGGAGAAAGTGAAAAATGGAAGAAATAGAAAAAGAAGTAAGAGATAATAAAACGAACAGTGAAGATAAGAGAATAAATGACGGGAAGTGGTTCACGCTATATAGTGAGAATTAATTTATTTTATCCAGCAAAAATATATATTACTGTCATGCTAAAAAAAATGTAAAAATAATTTTTTTTTATAGAAATAGACAATGTTGTTTAAAGAGTTAGAAAAAAAATGTAGAGTGAAAAATATATAGCATTGCTAAATTCATGCTAGC
Organism: Viola odorata; assembly: GCA_963691705.1. Taxonomy (NCBI): domain Eukaryota; kingdom Viridiplantae; phylum Streptophyta; class Magnoliopsida; order Malpighiales; family Violaceae; genus Viola; species Viola odorata. Next base: position 26,980,111 of record OY829540.1, on the reverse strand, counting down.
AGAATAATCTGTACATTTTTTTAGAAATAAAGAGTTATACAAATGGTTATATTTTTTACGTAGATAGGAATGTTACAAAGAGACTCGAACTTGCAACCTTTCTCTGTCTACTTTGTAGGAACTAAATTGAGCTACAAATGATTATTAACATCTAAAGGGTTAGGTATTTAATAATTTCTCTAAATGAGGTGATTGAGTTTTTTTAATATAACTTAGTTATGTGTATAAATAATAGCTGAAAGAGAAAAAAGAGAGAAGAGAAGAAATTCACTTAATTTATTTAATTGATCAAATAATTGGTTTGACCTAATTATAAAAAAATAAACATTCAGTAATTATAGTTATAAATTTTTTTTTAACTTGATTCGTAAACTCAACCCATTTGTAAATCAAAGTACAATACAATGAAAAAATAAATTTTACTAATAGGACCATAAATTAAAAAAATATATAAATCTAAGAAGTTAAATTCAATTGAAAGAGAAAATTTCAATGTATTAACTAATTAATTCTCTATAATTTATTTATAAATGATAATGCATATACTTCATTTTTACAATCATACAAAAATCTCAAGTTTTATACAAACATAAAATTTAATAACCTAAAGAATTGATGCATGATATAAACAATTTCGGGACAAAAATTATGATCACGAGATAAAAATTATTTTAATTCACAAACTCACTAAACTCATTCGTCAAACAACAAATCTATAACGGGAAATAACAATATCTTTGCAGACCAACACCTTGTCTATATATCTATATGAAAGCTAAAAGTGAGAGGTTGTTTAATTATGGCGATGTCATGTCAGCAAGTCAGCAAGTAGAGCTATATGGTAATGCCACATCATCTGTCACTTTGACTAATACGATCATGCTACATCATTGATTATTTTATTTTTTTGGCACATAAGCTCACATATAAATGTCAAACTTCAAAAATGCAATATAAATGTAATTAATAAACATAAATGATTAGAATTTAAGAGATTTAATAACATTAAAATATGGAATAAAATAAATTAGAATGTAAATAGTCAATTAAAAATCTTTAAAACAAAGAAAATTAGAAATTAAGCAAGTAGAAAAAAAGGAGAACATATGATAAAATAATAAAATAAGTAAAAATATAGGGAAAAAATATATATTACTACTAAAGTAATTCTACAAGAACAATTTGAATTTTTTTTTACAAAAAAAATTAAGTGTCATACATATATTTAGTAACATTTAAGCCTAGAAAAAGAGAGAAAGATGGGAACCCTAATAAAAAAATTATTTTTATAATTCGAATTGATTTTACGTATTATCCCTATTTAGCATCTAAATCTAATATGAATCATGAGTTATTCACTCGATTTCTGGGCCATACTCATTATGTAGGAGAGATTGTCAAGCGGTTCAAGGCAATATAAAGTGAAAGAGAAGAATTAAAGAACTAAAAAAGAAAAAAGAAATAAGAAAATGTTAGAAAGATATAATAATAATAAATGAACAATAAAGATGAGAAAGATAAATGGAAGAAAATGACTTGCACTATATTATATAGATTCTCATTTGAATAGATCGCTACAATATATATGTATGAATACAGAAAGTGAGAGAGTGTTTCATTGTGGTGATGTCATGTCAATAAGTGAAGCTATATGGCAATGCCACATCAACTGTCACCTTGACCAATACGATCATGCCATGTCATTGATATTTTTTTGCCGCATAAGCTCACATATAAATCTCAAACTTCAAAGGCAATATTGATACGATCCCAAGATGTATCACGCGACTATATGGACAAAAGCGTCAAGACATGATAGAGCAGATGGAGTCCGATCAGAGGTCCGAAAGACTTGATGGAAACCTCTATGTGTTATATTTATTTTTCCAAGTGTCAGAGCATTTGGACAAGTAGATCTCAAGGAGATTCGAGATGACAATCTCGCACACAGCAGTTCTAGGCGCAGACACAATAGGCAACTTCGTCGGAACGTAGCCGGCGCTGTACAGGTCCAAATTGTGAGATCGACTATGCGTTGGAAACTTCAGGATGCTAGCTTTCATTTGGGATAAGATTCAGCTCATTTGGCCCAGTGGTTTAAAAGTTATGGAAGTCTACATTATGGTACGCAGTCTGTCCGCGAGACAACATACGACTTGAAGTTTCGGCCCAAACCTTGGCCCGATGATGGAGAACTCGACATGAGCTGCTGGAATATATTTAATTATATTTATATTTACTTTAAATTAGTTTCCTTAATTAATTAGTTAAATAATGGCAACAACTTCTGTTTCCATTTATTTAACTAATTAGTTAATTAGTTTGCTTAATTAATTAGTTAAATAAATGGCAGCAACCTTTGTTTCCATTTATTTAATTAATTAGTTAATCAGTTTATTTAAATTAGTTAATTAAGTTAATTTCCTTAATTAGAACTCCTACTTCTATTCCTATTAGGGTTTGCTTGTAAACTCTTTATAAGGAGCCGTTTAGCTCCATTATTGAGTTGACTGTTATTTTGATAAAATTGAGACTTCTCTCTTCAATCTCTGCCCATTGTTCATCATTTGAATCTTGTTCCTTCTCAAGTCCCCAATACTCGAGTCGTCAAACAAGTAAAACCGAAATTGCATTATTGTGTCGTTTGTCTTAGTGCGATTCTCACAATCGTTGGGTTTAGTCCTAAGAATCTGATACAAGATCCTTGACGTGAAATCGACTAGAACTCTTAGCATTCAGTTGGCGAGGTAGTCTACATTCGCACGAGTCAAGTTTTCTATTCCGCATTGAAATCCTTCTTTGAACAATGATCAGAATTACGTGCTACGCATCCTAAGCAACTAGGATCGTATCAAATATAAATGTGATTATTAAACATTAAAGACTAGAATTTAAAGATTTATAACATTAAAATATGGAATATGATAAGTTAGAATGTAAATAGTCAATTAAAAATCTATAAAATAATGAAAATTAACAATTTAAAAATAGAAAAAATGAGAACATATGATAAAATAATAAAAATAATTAAAAATATGGGGAAAAATATAACTTACGACTAAAGTCATGCTACAAGAACAATTAGAATATTGTTTACAAAAACAAATAAAGTGTCATGTATATTTAGTCATATTTAAAGGGTTAGGTAATATTTCCTAACAATTGAAGTAATTAAATATTTTTAATGAAGCTTAATTATGTCTATAATAATAGGTAAAATATAAAATGTAAGAGAAGAATTAAAGAACTAGAAAAGAAATAAGAAATAATTTGTTTTAGAAAAATATAAAAATAAATGAACAATGAAGATGAGAAAAATAAATGAAGGAAAATTAACTGCAATCTACTGTAGCAATCTATTTAAATGGGAAAAATAATATTTACTACTAAAGTCATGGTGAAAGAAAAAATTGTTATATAAATGTATAGTGATGTTGAAAGAGTTAAATAGTTAATTTTTTGAAAGGGTTATTGCAAAAAATGGTACCTGTACAAAAATTAAACGATAGATTTCATACCTCGGCTGTTTTTTGCGTTTAAAAGATACCTGTACAATAATAAAACGTTACATTTGGTACCTCCGACTCACTCCGTCCAACAATCCGTTACATTTGGTACCTCCGACGCGTCGTTCATACCTAGTAAAAGGCCAAAAATGACGTCGTTTCATACCCGGTTGGAAAACCCACTTATACAACCCGTGGGAAAAAAACCGGGTCAGATTTGTCCTACATGGCATCCGACGTGTCGTGCCACGTAGGACAGTTAACGGTGATTGTTGGACGTGCGTCGGAGGTACCAAATGTGACATTTTGTTATTGTACAGGTATCTTTTAAACGCAAAAAACAGTCGAGGTATGAAATCTATCATTTAATTTTTGTACAGGTACCATTTTTTGCAATAACCCTTTTTGTTTTGGAATAACCCTTTTTGAAATGAGTAATTTTAATTTAATTTATCCATACGTATAAATAATAGGTAAAAGAAAAATAAAAAAGTGAATAAGTAAAGAGATAAAAGAAGAAGAAAAAATAGATGAGAAAATAAATTAAAAATAAATGAATTAATGAACATGGGGGAAATAAATTGAGGGGAGGAGCTCGCACCACGCAATAGAAATAATTTACATTAATAAGTAAAATATATATATTAGTACTAAAGTTTTGTTGCAAAAATAGAATTTGTAAAAAGATTGGTAAATAAATTCTCAAAGATATTTAAATGATCTAGATAACTAATTAAATTAAAATAAAATGATTGATTTTTTTGTTAGTATAACTCAGCTATATGCATACGAAACAAGTAAAACATGAACATAAAATAAAAGATCTACTAAAGTCATGTGGTAAGATCAATTTGAGTATGAATGTAAGTAGAGACATATGACTATAATTTGAAGCGCTATGAATGATAAAAATTGTAACGTGAGTACGTATGAATGTGGTGCATTCAAAGGTAGTTTTTGAGTCATTTTTGATGTATTTCTCCGATTCAATGGTTTGTTGGGTTGCATCATTACCTCCTCCTTTGAAAGGATTTTTCTCGAATCCATAGCCTCCAATCCTTTACCTCCTATATGAAACAAAGTCAAGTCATTAATATGGAATGAATGACTTATGCATCCATACTCTGGAGGCAAGTCTAGGACATAAGCATTGTCATTGATCCAATGGAGTATCTTGAAGGCTCCATCGCCCCTAGGGCTCAATTTCCCCTTCTTTGCCTTAGGAATCGATCCTTGCACAAATGTTGCCAAACCCATTAGCCGGGTTCAAAGGTAGTGGTCTTCTTTCCCTTATTGAGCTTCTCGACCAACTTGCCATTCACTTGTTCAATTTTCTTCCTCACTTGCTCATACACCTTGCGCACCATGGCTACCTTGGTCTCTCCATCTACACACTTTATCACACTAAAAGGCAAAGGTCAGGGGTTGGTGATACGATCCTAGTTGTCTAGGATGTGCTTGAATGACGATCTAGTTCGAAGGTTTGAGATTGACGCGGAATTTGGTGGATAACTCAATTGGGGACCTTTGACGGACGGCTAGTCGGCCTAGTTGTCGCCTAATGAGGTTCTCACAAAGAGATCTTGGACAGACTTAGTAATCGGCCGCTTGGATGGATGTGATAGTCGGCCTCTTGGACGGATTTGATAGTCGAGCACTTGACGCCTTGTGATAGGTTGAACTTTCGGGCTTTACTTGAAAGCTATTCGAGCGTTCGGTCTCAAATAGAACCAAGGTTCACGCATGAACAATTTTAGTGAAACAACTTTGTGTTTATATCATCAAAAAGAGTCTAATTTACAATGAGCACAAAAGGCTCTATATATAGGCAAAGCCTAGTACAAGTTTAACTAAAACTAGGAAACCTATTCTAAGTAGAAGTTCTAAACTAAGTAAAAGTAGGAGTTCTATCTACGAAATAACTCTACAAACTAAATAATAAATATAATATAAACATTCCAGAAGCTCCTTAAGTGATTCGCCCGGCTGGACTCCAAGTTGGGCCGCATTCTCCAAGTTGTGGGCTGTTGCGCGTTCACACTGCGCACAAAAATGTACACTAGGCCTAATTCTTGATCCGCTTGTCCGATTGGGCTGAAACTTGTCCCATTCGAAAGCTAACATCTGGAAATAGTGGGAAAACTTCTCTCTCCCTGGTCTGGGACGAACAGGTCCAAATAAACTCACAAAGCGTAACCTGACGCGTCTATAAGTTCGAGTAGGAGTAGGATTGTTGTCAGCGAAAATATCTTGTTGAATAACAAACAAACGGCTCGTCCGTTTGAGCTGAAACTTGGTCACAATGGAGAAACAATACTGAGGTTTCATAATTGATATAGATCGCATGATTCTGACTTGTATAGGTCTAATTAGACTCCGACAAAGTCGCCTGGTGCGCCTATACGTCTTCTTCTTGGCAGCTAGAATGTTACCATGAACCATCTCGCAATCCACTCGTCAAAATTGGCTCAAACTTGGCCATGATCTTCCTAAGACATCAATCGGTCTTGTATTTACTTTGGTTGCCAGATTGAAGCCTTGCTTCCATGTCTTGGCTTGGTTGGATGTGAAGCCTTGTGCTAAGCGCCTCCAAGCCACCTTCCAAGTCATCCTTCGCCTAATGGCTCGATCCAGCAGCTTCTCTTGCCCTATCTCTATGTGTAGAGGTTGTATTAACCTCACTAACTTCTTCACAACGTCCTTGGCTCGAGGTATTCGTTTGATTGGCCTTGGCCGCAAGGCGTGTGCGCATTGTGCGTGCGCTGGGGCTAGCCATGGGGCTATGATCCTATCATTCCCTTGATACGATCCCGAGTACCACAGGCCCGATCACCCGCTCCAAGTCCCGAACCAGTCCTACCCATTCTAGGTCCCGAACCAACCCAAGAGCAGTAGCCGCAAACCTCCCTTTGCCGCCCATGGGCCCGATCACCCGTTCAAGGGCCCGAGCCCTGCAGATGAGGCTCAGTAGCCTCATCCACATGGAACTGAAGGCAGAAACAACCTTAGAGGCAGCCAATCTGCGCGCGCCCCAGCCGCGCCTTGTAACCCTAATTCGCACCGCGTCCGTGCCTACGGATGGGCTACACATGGCCACCTCGGACCTTTAGGTCCACCAGCACCCTTTTCCTATTTTTGACCAGGCCATGATCATTTATAATACAAGAGAGGAGTCCAGGCCAAAAAACAGGAGAAACGCCCGAAGGATTTGGGACAGGTCCAAATCACAAGCCCGCATTGGACAACGAAAGCCACTGCCGAGCCTTTTGAAGATTGGAGCATATTTCCTCGCACAATAATCAGCCCAGCACTTCCCCTATGTGTTAGGAAGTTTCCCTCCAAATTTCAGTGGGAGCGCTCGAGGGAATAAGGAAACCGCCTTGTTTCCTTAAAATGTGATTCGGCGGACCCGCAAGCAAAGCCACTTGGGCCTTTTGATCTGAACGGCGGCGCTTGCACTTCTATCCTATTTATTAGACTTTATTTATGTTATTTTAGGGTTTCAGAACTTATTTGGAAGGGTGGCTTGTTGCCATTTTCGTTTAAGTCATTATTTAGAAACTAAACTTGTTTCCATTTTTGGAATTAGGGTTTAGCGCTTCATTAAAAACGAGCCGCCCATGTTATTCTTCAGTAAGACTATTTTGATAATTTAAAGCTGATTGCTTTGGATCTTTATCCACTTGTTCTTGATGAACCTTGCATCTAATTGAGTTTTGTGCATTCGATTAGTTTGTCAAGTAAAACCTGAAAGTACTATCTATTGAGTCTTTCGTCTTTGAATTGCCAAGAGCACCCAGTCTTGGAGATTCATCGGTTTGACCCAAGAACCTCAAGGGATTTGGCGTGAAGTTCCAAGAGCACCCAGTCTTGGAGTTTCACAGTTTTCTTCGAGTTAATTTCCGCATTGAAATCCACGTCGTCGGACAACGATCTAAGGAGAGCGTTCTAGCCTACTAGGAACGTATCAGTTGGTAGCGGAGCTCAAGGCGTTCAAGTTTGGTAACTATCCTAACTATCCTTTACTTTTGTCGTTAGGTAGAGATTTCGTTGTTGCGCATCCTAAACTACTTGGATCGCATCAGTTGGGGTCTTTTTTGTTTGATTTGTTTATTTACAAAAAGTGTCACAAAATCAGTCCCCAAAGTGTCAAAAAAAGAGTCACAAAATCAGTCCCCAAAGTGTCAAAAAAGAGAGTCACAAAATCAGTCCCCAAAGTGTAAAAAGAGTCATACAAAAGAGTCACCAAAAACAGTTCACCAAAGTGTCAGTGTCGAAATCGTATTTCAATATATACCTATTGGAGTCCGATTTCTATGAGTCTTAGTTCGTTAGAAAGCCCTATCTGTCAGGAGTCTGAATCAAGAAGAATCAGGTGATTCAGACATCGGAGTCAAAAGTTGTGCTTAATTTACTAAACTGTGTTCACCGAAAACAGATTTGCACTTTCTAGTGTTTAAGTTTGATTAGGTGATTGACATGGCTAAAAGAGATTCGGGAGGAGGAGTTGCGAGTTATCCCCACTAGTGCACAATAGAATTCGAGGGCAAATTCTTTCCAACAAGGAGGGGATGATACGATCCTCGTATCGCAAACCGCGTGGGCCAAGTAGCGCGCACGTATAGGCGCACCGAGAAGCCCAAGACGGCTAGGTTTGGCGACGGCTAGGTCTTGGAAAAGGAAGAGCATGGATCAATATTTCCTATTTTGTATGCTTTTAATTACTATGTAGAGATTCGGCTTATTTAGGAGTTTGTTGTTTAGGAGTTTTATTTATTTAGGAATTACTTGTTTAGGAATTATCTATTTAGGAATTATTTATTTCTAAGTTTGTATTTTCCTAGCCTATTTAAAGGACAAGCTGTATGAATAAAAGATGATGATATTTTTGGAAAAAGAATGAGACTTTGTCTTTGAGAGGTGCGTCCTCATAAATCGTTCCTATGGAACCTTGTTCTATTCCTAGTTTCGCAAGCTGAGAGTAGCCACAAGTAAAGTCCGAAGTTGCTATCTATTGAGTCATTCGTCTTTGAATTGCCAAGAGCACCCAGTCTTGGAGATTCATCGGTTTGACCCAAGAACCTCAAGGGATTCGACGTGAAGTGCCAAGAGCACCCAGCCTTGGAGTTTCACGGTTTTCTTTGAGTTATGTTTCCACATTCAAAATCCAAGCTTTGAACTAGATCACAATTTCATTGCTAAGTCTCTAGGCGACGGGTTTCAGAGACAATTTCTATGTGATGGTCGTATCCGAGAATGCTACGGTGCTTGTTGTGCGCAATATGAGTGAACAAGGAACAACTTTTGCTGGAATTGAGAACATTAAAAATATTGAGAGCAAAAAAGGAGAGTTGAGTGAAAAGAAAGAGAGTGAGAAAAGCAGCCCCCATGAAAAGAGTGAGCATGGGAAAAGAGATGAAATAAAAAACAACACCCATGAAAATAGTGAGCATGGGAAAAGAGATGAGAGTATAAAACACTTGCATGAAAATAAAGAGCATGCAGAGAGTGGCATCATTAAAAAAGGAGAGGTGTGTGTTTATGCCAAGAGAGAAAAAGTGAGGGATGCAATACATGTGCAAAAAATTTGTTTTGGCGCAAGCCATCAAAAACTGAATTTTTGGCCATTACGCTTAGATTTTCCTAACCCTAATCCGTTTGTTTTCTCTTGTATTATTATCGCTCCTAATGCACAGAACAAGAGCAGGTTGTTAGCAGAAGAGAAGCCTCTTACCTTGCCACCAAGAAGAGGGAGAGAGCCTTGCGCATTCGTGGTGCCTATTTTAGCAAAACCTAGGCCATTGCGCCTTGATCTTTCTAACCCAAATCTGTTTGTTTCCTTTACCTTGGTTGTTTACTCTCATGAGAAGAACAAGATCAGGTTTTTGGAAGAGGATAAGCCTCTAACCTTACCACCAAGAAGACGGAAGAAGCCTTGCGAATCCGTGGTGCCTATTTTGGCGAAATCTAACCGAAAGGGTATGATATGGATCTCTTTCCCAAGGAGCAATTTGAGTGAGTATATGAACATCATTAATACTTATATTTCTGATTATAAAGTTAATTTAATTGATGATGATTATATACAAGAGCCAAAGGCCAAGTTATATACCTTTGAAAACTACTTGCAAAAGCGCAAGCGGTTTGGTGTGTTAACTAGGCCGAGAGGTCTTACTTTCCCTAACACAAAATTATTTGAATCTTCACATATATTTATATTGTTTGATCATTCTGCCATATGTGAGATTTATGATAAAATTGTGGGTAAGTCGACTGGACTTGAGGGAACTCTATTCAAGCGTGATCACTTATTTAGGTCACATGACCTTTTGCGAAATTTTGATGAATATGATGCGTTTGATAGTTGTTTGGTGAGTTACTGTAGTATGTTTGAAATTACTAACTTAGTTTTAAGGAGTGTTATGT